>OX381623.1:18726954-19331749 GCA_947459985.1 Diloba caeruleocephala | reverse complement strand
TGTACTTCCTTCACCCCGGGAAAGGGCGAAGGGGCATGCCGGACTCCTACCGGCTAAAACCACCGGAGTGATCATCGTCGGCACCGAAGGGAGGCTCCAGGAACTCGAAAGATCTCCATCTAGAGCCACCCATTGGTGCCACGCCTTTAGGCACATCTCGGAGGGGATGACTGTAAAGTGGTCATCCCCTCTAGTGGAGGGAAGGCGACTGTAAAGAGGCCACCCCCCAGGCATCTCTCGAGGGGATTGTAAAAGATTCCCCCGAGGCCTCACTATGCGCTGTGCTGCGCACACAGCGGTACGTGACCACATGCGCACCGCTGTCTTCCCGGGGGTCGCTCGGTATGAGCACGCAAATTTCCCAATAAGCGCGCTCGCGACCCCCAAGGCCCCCCGCCATATAAAGACGACAGGGGGCTCAGGCGTGTTGGACACGGGCACCGCGGTGGTTGTTACCCCGGCCCCGTGTCCTCCTCCTCCGAGCGGGATCGGCCCTCTCCCGATCCCGCTCTGCGACCTCCTTCTGGAGCATTACGTTCTCACAGAAGGAGACCACAGCACTCCAATTTTCATGCTCTGCCAGCATAGCCGATACTACTGCTGGCAAAGAGAGATCTTGCCCGATCCGATCGACCAGGATCCGCCGCTCGGCAGTCCACGCAGGGCACTCTCCGAGCGTGTGCTGTGCGGTATCCTGATCGTCTCCACAGTGGTGGCACTGTGCCGTGACCTCGCGTCCTATCCTGTGCAAGTACGCACCGAAACAACCGTGTCCGGTGAATACCTGCGTCAGGCGGAATGTGACGCGCTCGCTCCTTTGAAGCCAGGCTTCGAAGAGCGGCAAGACAGCCTCGACGACGCGCTTTTGCGCGTACTGTGGCAGCATAAGCCGCTCGCGCCATAACTCGAGGGCACGCCGCCGAGCCTGCCGCCTCAATATTTCGAGCGCCCCTGAAGGCACGCCTTCGCCGCTCTGGCGGAGGGAGCGTGTTTGGTGATACACCCACGCATCCATCTCCGCCAAGATATCAAAAGGCGGAAAGCGCGCCAACAGAGTTGCCGCCTCAAAGGACACCGTTCGATATCCTCGTGCGATCCGTATAGCCGCTCTACGCTGCAGACCGTGGATCTTGGTTCTGCAGCGCTGGACGCCCGAAAGTCGAGATGACCAAACAGGCGCCCCGTAGAGGGCCACGGACCGCACGACTCCCCCGTAGAGGCGGCGAACTTCTTCCCCCGGTCCCCCGAGATTGGGTAGCAGCCGGTGCAAAGCACCCACTATCCTTTCGACCCGGGGGACAAGACGCTCGAAGTGCTCCTCGAAGCCCCAACGACTGTCCAGGGTGAGCCCCAGGTACTTCATGTACCGGCCCACCCTGATTTGCGCGTCACCAACGCGTATCCACGAACTGGGAGGTTCCCTGCTCCGCGGCAGTTTGTGGAACCATAGCGCCTCGGTTTTATGAGGCGCTATCTGCAAACCCAGAGCGTGGATTTCGGCCACGACAATTGCCACCGCTTGCTCGGCAAGCCGGATGGTTCCCTCAAAGGACTCCCCGCTGGCCAACACAAGAGTGTCATCAGCGTAACAGACTAAGCTGACGCCAGCGGGGAGAACGACACGCAGGACCGCATCGTAAGCGAGGTTCCATAAGAGAGGACCGAGAACCGACCCCTGTGGAACCCCGCACGTGATCTCCCTCCGCTTTACGCTACCGTCCCTGCCCACGTAGCGAACATGCCTGTCGCGCAGATACGCCCCGATGATATCCTGCAGATAGGGGGGGCACTGATGGTGCACAAGCGCCCCCCTAATCGCACCCCACGGGATAGAGTTAAAGGCGTTGACTATGTCAAGACTGACAGCCAACGCCACCCCACCCCGTCGGGACACTACCTGTTCCGACAGCGAGCGGACGCGAAGAATCGCGTCGATAGTAGACCGCCGCTGTCGGAAGCCATACTGGCTGTCGGCTAGGTCGGGGCCAACACGCGACAAGTGCTCAACGAGTCTTCGGGCAATTATTCTTTCGAATAGCTTTGAAGCCTCGTCGAGCAGGCAAATGGGACGGTATGCAGAGGGAGACTCTGCAGCCCTTCCTTCCTTCTTCAAGAGAACCAATCCGGCTTCCTTCCAGCCGGACGGGAACACGCTACTACGGAGGCAACTGGTGAACAGCCGCCTCAAGCGGTCCCCAAGAGACTGCAATGCATAGACCCACGCACGACCCGGGATGCCATCCGGGCCGGGTGCGGTGTTGCGAGCCTTCAGGCGGCCAACGGCTCGGTCCAACTCTCCTTCCGAAACCGCCAATTCCTCATCCCATTCCAAGGCAATCGGCGGTACAGAAGGACCGGGATAGTCCCGGACCGCCGGAAAGAGCGTAGAGAGCACTCCCTCCAGCAAATCCGGGGCCATTGTTTCGGTCACCGGGGGGACCCACGGGCGCAACTTGCCCACTACCATGCGGTAGGGTCTCCCCCACGGATCCCTGTCCAGTCCTTCCAGGAGCTCTCTCCAGGACCGAGCCTTCGCGTCACGAATGGCGCTTTGGAGCGTCATAGTGGCCGCCCGGTAGGTCCGATAGGCCTCGGCAGTCTCTCCGGCTGTAGCACTTCGCCGGCGCCGGCTTCTGGTGTACTGACGGCGGGATGCCAGGCAGACCGCGCGCAGTCGCGCGATCTCATCCGACCACCAGTACACTGCCGTGCGCCGGGAGCGCCTGGCTCGGGGCATAGATGCGTCGCAAATCGACGTCATTGCATCCCGAAACCAGGACGCTTCCTCTTCTGGATCGGGCAAGATCCCTTGGTTGACCTCTGACCACGCCATGACGTTGGCAGCTGCGACGAGCATCTCTCGGTCGAGCTGTGTGAGGGCCCAACGCCGCGACGGCGGGCTAGGACTTGGACGGCTCGGGTCGGGAAGGTAGAGGGCCACATCGAATAATATGTGGCGGTGGTCCGACAACGTGACCACCTCCTCCGCTACCCTCCAGCCCGATACCATGCGGGCCACAGAAGGAGTCGCCCATGTCAGATCCACGACCGACTCCCCCTGCCACCGAACGCAGGTACTGACGGACCCCCGATTTAACAGTCGGAGGTCAAGTGACGCCGCCCAGTCTTGCAAAGTCCTCCCCCTCGGCCCATCCCGGTGGTTGCCCCAAGCTCTGGAATGAGCGTTGAAATCCCCCAGGACGAGCACTGGACGGGGTGAGCATTTACAGCGAATGCTGCGCGCCACCCCGTCCAAGTATCTCTCGTAATCGGCGAGAGAACATTGGGGGAGACATAGCAGCCAACTACTGCCAGAGGTCCCCACTCTACCGCAACAAAACCCTGCCCCCTATCTAACAGGGAGCAGGGCGGCCCTCCGTCCACCGCAGCCCAATGAATGGCGACGGAGTCCTCTGCGTCCCTGAACCAGCGAGGATGTTCCTGGACGCCGTAGGGCTCCGCCACTACCACCAAGGCAACCGAACACTCCGCAACAGTCTGCAGCAGCAGATTCTGCGCGTTGCGGCAGTGGTTCAGGTTACCCTGGAGGATCCTTAAGGCTGGGAAGAGGACGTCTCCATGTCCTCCGTAGGGCCTGCGACCGATGCCGCCGGCGCAGTCTTCTCATGCCTATTGGCAGAGGCAGGGGGGGCTCGCTTCCCCCTCTTGCCTTTCTGGGCAGTACATGGTTTACTGCCCAGCCTATGTTCGGCTGGAAGACCGAAGTCCGCGCACAGTGGGCAATTCGGTGACTGCGCCGAGCACTCTCTCGCCTTGTGGCCCTGGCCACCACAGGCAAAGCATCGGTCGCTTCGGTCAACACCCCCATGTATGGTGCACCGGAGGCGCACATGCCCGAGCTCGAGGCATCGGTAGCACTGCAGTGGCCGTGCCGCCAACACCTCGACCCTGGCCGACGTCCAACCCACACAGACGCGACCAGTGGACGCCAACTTCTTGGCCACCCCCAGTGAACAACGGACCCAGACCGTGCCTAAAGATACCGGTGAGCGACGAATTTCGCCCACCCTAACCTCCTCACATGAACATCCTGTAGCCGCCACGATGGCATCCGCCACCTCCGCCTTTGTGACGGCGTCGTCTAGGTCCTTGATTCTCAACTCCACCATCTTCATCGGACGTGCAATATGCACGTCGAAGATGGGGAGTAGCACCTCCCGCATACGGCTCGCCAGGCTATCGGCCTTGGCACCGTAGTCGTCACCAGCGACGGAAAGTACCATTCCGCCGCTGGCTGCCCTCTTCATAATACCGCAATGCCTAAAGACGAAAGTCTTTAACCAGTGTGTGTTACCAGTGATGACATATGGAACAGAGACGTGGTCACTCACAATGGGCCTCATAAGAAAGCTCAAGGTCACTCAGCGAGCTATGGAGAGAGCTATGCTTGGTATTTCTCTACGAGATCGAATCAGAAATGAGGAGATCCGTAGAAGAACTAAAGTTGTCGACATAGCTGCAAGGATTAGTAAGCTAAAGTGGCAATGGGCAGGGCACATTGCTCGTAGAACTGATGGCCGTTGGGGCAAAAAGGTTCTCGAATGGAGACCGCGCACCGGAAAACGCAGCGTGGGACGACCTCCAACGAGGTGGACAGACGACCTGGTGAAGGTCGCTGGGAGTCGTTGGATGAGAGCGGCATGTGACCGCTCGTTGTGGAGATCTAAGGGGGAGGCCTTTGTTCAGCAGTGGACGACCTGTGGCTGATATGACGTACGCCAGCAAATTAAAAAAAACCTGGTTTCAATTCCGCTCCCCAAAGATCACTACATCGACCGGCCTGGGTGTGTTGTGTGCTCATTGGGGGGTTTTGCCATAATCGCCACGATTGGCAGTCGGGATGGCGATCGCAGTTGAGTTGTTAATGTACTCGAAGGAAGCTGCTACCCATCCTCCGGCTAATCCCATAGTCGCCTTTTACGACACCCACGGGATGAGATGGGGTGGTGCTATTCGTAGCCGGCACCACACAGCACTTATTTAATTAAAGTAAATATGTCAAATTGTTGAAATGATACTATAGGTAACATAATTTAATGAATCACTAATGAAACTGATTATTAAGTTTCATTGACCTGCGAGAAATTCACGTAGAGAATAGTAGCACTTATAATTTTGTATAGACTAGTTATTATTGAGCGGCAGCATTGTATAAGATAGCCCCAAAACCTAACCACCCTTCATCGCTTCCTTGCTTCTTATTCATAAAAAGATTAGATATTCTACGCATTTTAGTTAAATGTATTTTGTCCTTATCTTTCGAATACAATAAGACGTCGCAATGACAAAACAATAAGCACAAAGCATTATATTTTTTATGAGTCTCTTTTTAGTAGTCTTTATGCTTCAAGCGGCGCCACAAGATCCCCAGCAACACATTTTTATTTCGATAACTAAGATGATTAAAAAATCTCAAGCACCACATACGACAATACAAAATAATTAATGAGAAACAGAATGAGATTCTAAGCAGAGAAATACTTCGGTACTTACTCTATTCTGCAAATCTGCGCCACATTTAGTCGGGATTTTAAATAAAGTTCGCAAAATTTTAATACAAAGCACGAAGTAAAAAATGTGAGAATTAAACGAAGTCGTCGGCGGTGAGCTCTAATGAGAAACATGGAAACGCCCGGAAAAAAAGATGAGTATCGCTGCTGTTAGCAACGGAACTGTTACAATTCATAAAAATATTTCACTCTTTCCTTAAGAAGGAACAGTTCGGGTTCAAAAAAAACTGTTCCACTGCTTTAGCTTGTTTCTCATTGATAAAACAGATAACTGAAAGTCTAAACCATAAATCGAAGATAGCCTGTGTTTTTCTAGACATGACAAAGGCGTTTGACTTTGTCTGCCATGAAACACTACTTTTAAAACTTTCTTTCTACGGAATACGTGGCAATGCCAATGATTGGATCAAAAGTTACCTCGGGGAAAGATCGCAATGTGTCCAAATAACCAAAACCTGTAAGGCTGAACAAATAAACTTCAAATCTAAATATAGGCAAAATAACTACGGCACACCACAAGGGAGCATATTAGCACCACTACTATTCTTAATATATATAAACGACCTCCCTGACGCTATAGATAAAGATTGCATATTATTCGCGGATGATACAACAATAATTATTAAAAGTAACAACAAATATGACCTAGAAAAGGAAATCAGTAAAGCCCTCATAAATGCTACTAGTTGGCTAGAACAAAATAATCTTAATATAAATATGACAAAAACAAATATAATTCAATTTCACTCATTCAAAGCAAACATAACTAAATAACAAGTCTTGCTAATTCGTAAAATCATTTATTTAAATATGACAGACAGTATTCCTGACATCTTATAATATATGGCCTCTAGCGAGTTAACATGCAGACGGCTGTCTAAAGAGTTTTCAATATACTACATCTCTCCCCTCCTAGCTGCTGTGGATCAAGGGTGCACCCAAAAGCTGGTCGAGGTGTCGGCGCCAGACATCACCATTATCGGTGCGAACCTCGTAGTGCAGTCTGCCCAAACGTTTTATGATGCTGCCAAACTGCCACCGCTGCGTGGCACTCGTGTAGTCACGAGCCTGTACCCGATCGCCTGGGTTGAACTCTCTGACATTGACCTCCTGAAGCGTTGGTGCGGTCTCCTTTTCTTTTCTTAAAAACATAGAATGTAGTGCCGTGCGTATTTCTCTGCCAAACATAAGCTGGTACGGAGTTTGACCATTAGCATTTGGTGTCCGTCGGAGACGAGTTTTCACTGTCACCAACTTCTCTACTAAGTTACCTCCTTCCCCCTCTATGCTTCGTAAGATTCTCTTAATTGTCTGCACAAAACGCTCGGCTTGCCCATTGGTTGCAGGGTGGTATGGAGCGGAGGTCTTATGAATGATCATACAATCTTTTAAGTATTTTTCGAACTCTTCTGAAACGAACTGTCGACCATTGTCTGAAACCAAGATGTGAGGTGTCCCAAAGGTGCAAAATAGTTCTTTCAGTTTTTGTATGCACCAAGAGCTTGTAGTTGACTTGGTTGGTATAATCTCAGTCCATTTTGAGAATGCATCTACAATAACTAAAAGTTGGTGTCCGTGCACAGGTCCAGCGAAATCAATATGAAGTCTTTGCCATGGGCCATTTGGCTGTTCCCAATGGTGCAGTGGCGCTTTCTCTGGTTCATTTTGTTGCAATCTACAGGTTCTGCATGATTTGACTTTGGTCTCAATCTCGTTGTCAATTCCTTTCCAGTATACGAAACTGCGAGCCAATAGCTTCATCTTTACAATGCCTGGGTGACCGAGGTGTAGTTCGTCTAGCACTTGTTCGCGTAGTGCTTTTGGAATTAAGACTCGTGATCCTCTCAATAAACAACCATCATGCAAAGTAAATTCATTGTCCTTGTAACCGAGTGTTTTTAGTGATTGGCCAGTTTCCAATGCTTGTAGCAAAGATGTACAGTCGACGTCTTTTCTTGTTTCTGTCGCTATGACATCTGGATTAATATCAATGGTATGGATTTGCTGAAATTGAAAACTGTAATTCTGGTCAATTCTGTTGGTCTTGGTGTTTTCTACTGGGAACCTGGATAAATAATCAGCATTTGAGTTGTTCGCCGAAGTTCTGTATTCGATGTTATAGTCAAATCCAGATAAGAAGTGAGCGTAGTGGAACAGCCTCATCGTACTCATTGCCGGTAGCGTTTGATGTGGGTGGAAAATTACTGTCAGTGGTTTATGGTCTGTGACGAGGATGAATTTCCGACCATAACAATAGTAGAAAAACTTTTTCAATCCCCAGTGTATCGCTGTGGCTTCCTTGTCGATTTGACTGTAATTCTTCTCGCTACTAGACAGCGTTCTCGAAGCGAATGCTATAGGTCTTTCTGATCCATCTGGAAGTCTATGTGATAGTACTGCTCCGATTCCCAGTGGTGATGCGTCTGTTGAAAGTACTAACGGCTTCTTCGAGTCAAAGTGTATCAGTACTCTTTCACTTACAATTTCTTTCTTTATTTGTTTAAAAGCTTGTTCACACTCTGCAGACCAGAGGAAGCTTGATTCTTTCTTTAGTAAGTTGTTTAGTGGGTTCGTGATCGATGCTAGGTTTGGTATGAATTTGTTGTAAAAATTTGCTATCCCAAGAAATGTTCTTAATTCTGCTGTATTGGTTGGGTGTTCTGTTTTAACTATTGCATTTATCTTGTCCCTGTTTTTGTGTAGACCTTCTTTGTCAATAGTGTGTCCAAGGTAATTTATACTTGTTTGGAAAAAATGGCACTTGTCTCTGTTTACTCGAAGGTTACTTTCTTTTAGTTTATTGAGTACGAGTTTGAGCCTATGTAGTAGTTGTTCTTTGTTAGCTCCTTGTATTATTATATCGTCAAAGAAACATTTAACTCCTTCTAGGCCTTGTAACAGTTTGTCCATGAATTTCTGCCATAGGCTCGGAGCTACCTTAACTCCAAACATGAGCCTGTTTACTCTGTAAGTTCCTCTGTGGGGACTGAGTGTTTGTAGCATTGCGCTCTCTTCATCCATTACCATGTTTAGGTACGCCTGAGTTATGTCGAGTGTACAAAATAGTTTACCTCCATTCATCTCTGAGAAAATATCTTCAATCATAGGTATTGGATATTGTTCATCTTGTATAATTTTGTTTAGGGTAACCTTATAATCAGCGCATAATCGGATATCCCCATTTGGTTTGACAACTGGTACTACTGGAGTACCCCACTCAGAGTGGTCAACTTTCGTGATTACACCTTGTGTGCATAGTCGCTCTATTTCTTCATCCACTTTGGTTTTTAAAGCATAAGGTATTCTACGTGGTCTAATAAAAATTGGCTTAGTGTTCTCTTTCAGGTTTAGGTGTCCTCTGAAATTAGGTATTTCGCCAAGGTCGTTTCTGAAGACTGATGTCTTGTAGAGCTCCAGAAGTTGGTCTAATTCTATGTTTTCAGTAAGTGGTACAGCTTTTATGTCTGCTAAGTTAAGTGTATCGAGTTCTTTCATCCAGCTGCGGCCAAAAATTGGATCAACGTTGCTGTTGATAATGTACAGTTTTCCGTGGAATTCTTTTCCTTGGCATCTGCATTGAACGTATGCTACGCCTGTTGGTTTAATTATTTCTCCAGTATAAGTTCTGAGTTTTAGGTTTGTCTTAAAAATTCTTCTTCCAATGTTTAGTTTTTTATAGTCTCGTAATGACATTGAACTTAGTGTAGCTCCAGTGTCAAATTCCATCTTTATCTTAACGTGTTCAATATGTACCGTTATCATATATTTTTCAGATGATTCTCCAGATATGATATTAATATTATTCCAGTCATCGTGGTCACTTGTCATTGAGTCTTCTAATAGGTTCGTATTCGGTTTATTCTTTTTAATACTCGCATTAGAGTGGCGCTGAAGGCAAACACGGGCTAGGTGACCTATTTTATTGCATTTATAGCATGTAACGTTTATAGCGCCACATTTGTTGGATTCGTGATTCGCAGCACCACAGCGGAAACATTTCCCTTTTAGATCTTTAGGTGTAATTTGTCTTGGACTTTGTCCTCGTCCTGCCGGTCGCTTATAGGGGGTAATTTTGTTGATGAGGTCACCATTGGCACTTGGTTGTTCATTAGTAATCATTGATGCGTTTTCTGCCTTACCCGTTTCAATAGATATCGCAATCTGTGTCAGTGATTTGAATGTATGTACTGTTCGGTCTTGTAAGATTTTTAAACGTGCATCGCTATCTTTCAATCCCCTTATAAATTGTAGGGATAAAAAAGCTTTCTGATGTTCCTTTCTGACAGTGTTGGCAATTGAAATCACAGTTAGTGGTAAGTTTCTTCAACTCTGCGGCGTACTGCGTTACAGTTTCATCAGCTTTTTGCATTCTTGTTATGAATTTATGTTGTAGCGCCCATTTGCTAGGTTTTGGGTCTAAGTAGTCGTTAAGTATTTCAGTGATATCAGCAAATGACATATTCATTGGTTCTTCCGGTGAGGATAAATCGCAAAGTTTTTCATGGAGCTCTGGTGATAATGTTGACAGTAAGATATTTGATTTCATGTGTGCATCTGATATATCGTTCAATCGAAAGTATACTTCCAGTCTTTTTTTGAAATTGTTGAAAGTTTCTGATTGTTGTAGGGGTTGAAATTGTATCTTCGGTGTATTTTTATGCCTGGATTCACTTTGTCTTATGTGTTGTTGTTGTTGCTGGTTCTGTTGTTGACCTCCATTCTGTGTCTGTTTAGTTAAAAGTTTAATTTTTATCGTTGTATGAAGTTCTTCGAACTCGTACCTGTATTCTTGTTCTTGATCATAAGCGTCATCGTCCTTGTCGTCGACGGTCTTGTTTTCGATTTTCTCTTGTACTTCCCGTATAGCTAGGATCGTCTCCTTCAGGCCCAGGAAGCGAGCATTAATGTCTTCGTCAGACATCGTTGCCCTCTGATCGATATAGGTGTCGAGTCGCGTGAGCATCCCGCGCAGGGTGCCACGATATTTTCTTAGTTTGTCCATTTCATATTTCTATTTACACAACGTTTATTTAGCTTTTTCTCGTCGCCAATAACAAGTCTTGCTAATTCGTAAAATCATTTATTTAAATATGACAGACAGTATTCCTGACATCTTATAATATATGGCCTCTAGCGAGTTAACATGCAGACGGCTGTCTAAAGAGTTTTCAATATACTACACTAAACTTGATATTTTCCACAAAGACTTACACCTAAGCAATATTAATGAATGTGTATTTCTAGGTATAACTGTAGATAAACATTGTAGTTGGAAACCACACATAGAGAAAGTACTCAATAAAATAGACCGTTTTGTTTACGTCTTAAAGAAAATTAGACAAACTGTGAACTTTGATGCTGCGCAGATTGCTTATCATGCATATGTATCTTCCGTGCTCAGATACGGTCTTATAATTTGGGGCAATTCTGTAGATGCCGACAGAGTTTTCAAAGCTCAAAAAAAATGTATTCGAGCATTATGTGAAGCTCAATGCCTAGATAGTTGTAAACCACTCTATAAAAAACTTAAGATTTTGCCACTGCCCTGTCTTTACATTTTCGAAATATGTATATTCGTAAAGAAACATCCCGAGTTATTTGAAAAACTGGGTGACATGGAAAATAGCCGAACACGACACATAGACAGACTACACTTACCACCAATAAAAATAGAAATGTTTAAAAGAAATGCTTACTTTATGTCCATTAAAATATTCAATCATTTACCGAAAGATCTAAATTTCCTCCCATTGGAACTATTCAAAAAAAAATTATATAAATTGTTAGCTAGTAAAAATTATTATAATGTAAAGGACTTCCTAGATGATAAGGTAATTTTAATTTAATGATATCATTATTTTGTATGTAACAGACATTTTATGTAAATTTTAGTTCATAGACACTAAATGTATTTGCACGCTATATAATATGGCAGAATATGCAGAATTATTATACGCTAACCTAACAACTCATGTACCATATTTGAGCAAATAAATGATTTTATTTATTTCATGCATTTCCCCAACAACATCTATTTATTACTACTTCTACCGGGTAATCGGAATTGGAACCTCAGATCAAAGTAGGTATTGCTCTGAGATTAGAAGTAACTTCACGCAGGGCAACAATGATACCAATGTTGCAGTTTGCTGCAGAGACGGTACTGATGCCAGCGTCGCCAGAGCTATTGCAGGAGTCCGGCTAGGTAGGTAATATAGGTACGTAGTATCGTTTCGTGATGTGCCTAAAGGCGTGGCACCAATGGGCGGCTCTAGTGTGATCTTACGAGGACTTGGAGCCCCCCTTCGGTGCCGAAGATGACCGCTCCAGTGGTTTTAGCCGGTACTCCTACCGGCATACCCCTTCGCCCCGGGGAAGGAAGTTCCATGTAGAATTTCCACTGGACACAAATAAAAAAAAATAAAAAAAAGGTAGGTAGTATCGCAGTCGCACGGAGACGGACGAGTGGTGCCGGGATAACAACCATCCCGGCACCCAGATCCAACGCGCCTGAGCTCTCAGACTGCGCTGTGATTGTTTTTTCTCGGAATCCAATCCACCGCTCAGTCTTACTTTTTGGTTGTTTGTAATTAATTTTATTCTCCTGAAAAGAAATTTCTGTATTAAATTAGTCTGGTGCAGGTAGTTATTATAGTTATTTTAGTTATTAAGTAATATGCCATTATTTATTATGAGACGGGTGCAAACAATAAGTCGCAACCTCACTGGTTTAAGTCAATTATAATAATAACAAGCAGCAGCAGATGTCGATATCAGTTCTATTCTTTTGGACTAAGAGATAAATTTTCAGTCGTATTTCGCATACATTGTCATAATGAAAGAGACGTAGTTTATTAAGGTTTATCTTTGCTGAGAAGTGTTTTATCTATTTGACGGTGAAAACTATTGATTTCGGTGCCATAAGTTTTATTGAACGACTAATTGTTCATTTCGTATCTACTGAATCTTATATGCAGAAAAGTATGATAAAATATTTGTGCTAGTATGCTTAAATAAAAATGATATATTCTATTTATTACGACGTCTTTGGTTTACTTATTTCCAAATAATTAAATTTATTTATTTAAACACATCTTTCTTTCTAGCTAGATGGCGTTAACGTCGAATAAGACCACCCTATGGTTTCTTTGGCAAAAAGTGATCTTAAGGATCAGCTCGGATTAAACGTACAACTGCTCGAGCATTTTTTCCATTTGCACTATGGTTGAGAAGATGTTTGAGCACGCGCAATGCCAAACTCCGCCTAATCCATGCTGACCCTAAGGATATGTCGTGGTCTACACGTTGAGAAATAGTGTACCTTGATTATCTTTGTGTTTGCTCTTTACTTTGAATTATTTGATTGTTTTAAACTTTTTATTGTGTGATTGTTTGTTCTCGGGATCCAATCCACCGCTCAGTCTTACTTTTTGGTTGTTTGGAATTAATTTTATTCTCCTGAAAAGAAATTTCTGTATTAAATTAGTCTGGTGCAGGTAATTATAGTTATTAAGTAATATGCCATTACTTATAATGAGACGGGTGCAAACAATAAGTCGCAACCTCACTGGCTTAAGTCAATTATAATAATAACAAGCAGCAGCAGATGTCGATATCAGTTCTATTCTTTTGGACTAAGAGATAAATTTTTATTCGTATTTCACATACATTGTCATAATGAAAGAGACGTAGTTTATTAAGGTGTATCTGTTTGCTGAGAAGTTTATATTTAAATAAAATACCTGAGTTATTTGACCAATTAGTGATTCTTATGGATCTTGAACGCGCAGGTCATTATTGCATGTTTTCAACAATACGATGTAGATTTCCGAATTCCACACGTGCGAAGCCGCGGGCAAAAGCTAGTATTAAATGAACTGTGATGAAACATACGGCATAAAGAAGTTATACTATTTTGATAGTTTTTCAACCGGGGTTTGTTTACACGGCCTACGATATTTAAACCTGAGACAATAAAACCAGCTTTGAAAATCTAGCGTAACAGAACAGAGCCAGCATTGTACTTTAATTAACCGTATCTTTAGTGATACCCATCGAACTTAACTTGAATTACCAGGAATTTAATCGAGAACATAACGTTTCGGCGCACGCGCACCAACTCAGACCCGAATAAACACAATGAAAGTCACATGATAAACATTCTAGAGGACACCGCCTGTAGTCTACCCGAAATATCAGATGATGAGGATACCGACACAATATTTAATACAAAAAATCTGATTGAGTTACTTGAGCTTAAGTTAAAGAGTGCACATCATCATCATCATCATTTCGGCTGAATGAAGTCCACTGCTGGACACAGATCACCACAACCACCTATATGGATGCGTTGTGGGCTCATTGGGGGTTTTGCCATAATCGCCACGCTTGGCAGGCGGGTTGGCGATCGCAGTTGAGTTGTTAATGTACTCGAAGGACGCTGCTGCCCATCATCCGGCTAATCCCTTAGTCGACTTTTACGATACCCACGGGAGGAGATGGGGTGGTGGCATTCTGAGCCGGCACCACACGGCTCTCTGAGCCGGCACAACAAGAGTGCACATAACGAAATTTAATTTGAAAACTTTCTTTATATAACACCAGTCTCAAACATGACACTGAGAACTTAAAAATTGTCCAACGAGTTACAAAAAAAAGTTATTTACACCCCGTTGAAGTCGAAACTTTCAATTCCTTAAAGTAAACAGCTTCCACAACATGAACAAACAGAAAGTCAATAACAGCAATCGACCAATGTAGTAGCTTATCAGGAAAGTTAATTAATTAATTCATTTATCAAAAATAAATTTGTACTCATACAGATGTGGATTACTCCTGATAATCAACGAGCTACAATACATGACTACACACCACATCAACTGAAACAAAATAAGATATGCATCTTGAGTACAAATAGCACCAACAAAATCTCATCAATATCTGATAAAACTATCTACTTATAATTATCGTTCAATTGTGGCATAAAACTACTATTACATGGTTTAAAGGAGAAGATTAAGGTATTTATAATGATAGGACTAGGTGAATTTTATAACACAGGATTATTCAAGTATCATTCTTCATGACGACATGGTTGGTGCAGTGGTTGATACAGTCGACTGCTGCACTCCGGGTCGCGGGTTCGATTCCCGCACGGAACACATATTTGTATGATCTGCAGGTAGTTGTTCCAGGTCTGGGTGTTTTGTGTGTGAAATGTACCTATGTCTGTAAACGCACCCACGACATGAGAAATTCTAGAGTGCCGTGAACGTTGACCACGTTTAAAAAAAGAATACTAGTAAGTATATTAGTAGTACTAGTAGTACTAATACTATCTTCATATACGAGTACAAAAGGACATGTACAAATATGCTTACAACATAGAATCAATAATACAACTCTTCAATAATCTACTCAACTTAGAAATATTGATACATAAACATGCCTTCTTTTTCAACTCAGATGACTAACTAACTATTAATAATTATTGAATAAGGGCAATGTTTGATACAATATATATAATAATCTTAAGGAATTTATTATGGGTTTTCGGCGATATAACATCCCAAATCGATACAATCAAGCGTTAGAAAGAGTTCTGGACGAAAATATTGTAATGAGTCAACGTTTTTTCCATAAGAATAGAATTAAAACAGACCAAAGTTCAATCAGCGTCAAAGAGTGGTCGCCTGTAGACCTCTTTCATAAAAACGTGTAGCAAATTAATGCGCAATATCTGTTTTATTTGACATGGGTAGCGGGTACATAAATATTGAGGATCAATATTTTTTTACTCATATAAATGTCATTTAAAAGTGAGTAAAAAAGAGCATTAATTTGGAGAAATCTTCACATTAATAAAAAACAAGTAAGACGATCGTAATTGTAGGTATTATAAAGTTTAACCACTTTATGTTTATATAAAATCAGGTGACTAAAGCCTATAGTTAAAAATACACAAATACAGTGAACTCTTATAAACTAATACATAAATAAAATTCTAGTTTAAAAAACTAATATATCATCATTTGTTTCATCATCTCGGCCGAATGAAGCCCACTGCTGGACACAGGCCTCCCCCAAAGATCACCACAACGACCGGTGGGTCTTGCCAAAATCGCCACGCTTGGCAGACGGGTTGGCGATCGCAGTTGAGTTGTTAATGTACTCGAAGGACGCTGCTGCCCATCCTTCGGCTAATCCCTTAGTCAACTTTTACGACACCCACGGGAGGAGATGGGGTGGTGGCACCACACGGCAATCTGAACCGGCACCACACGGCAATCATAAATACAAGTAATGTCTTAGATTTTCGCGATTATTACACATTATAATGAAACACTTTTAAACGGATTCTATCGCGTATATTTTGATTTTTGATTTTCCTGACGTTTCGAATACTTTGCAGCATTCGTGGTCGCAGGATGACTAAGGTGACAGGCGTCGTTACAGATTTTAAAAAGTTATTTTATTTTATCTACCGTACAATTTTAATCAAAAAATTAGTTTCGATGCACGCAGTAATCACTCACAGTGTCTTGATGTTTCTTAGTGCGGTATCTTGTTTGGGACTTTATTATTTTAATGACTGGATTCCAAACAGGTGGTACCTGCCAACCATCTTCTCTATTAAAATTAGGATGTTTTTTAATTTCAATAGCCTCACGAAACATTCTAGGTACATATCGGTTCTCTTTCGCGAGTACTTGAGGTTGATCAAAACGAAGATAATGGTTTGGTTTGCCTAAGGCATGTTCACATACTGCAGACTTTGTGGAGCGTCTATGCTTGACGTCAGCTATATGTTCTTTTATTCGGGTGGCTATGCTACGCTTTGTTTGCCCTATGTATGATAAACCACAATCACAGTCAATCTTGTAGACCCCTGCATCTTGTAAGGGTATGTGACATTTCACTGGTTTGAGAAGTTGGCTGATCTTCTTGTGCGGCTTGAAATAGGTTTTTATAGAAGCACGCTTTAAGATATGACCAATTCTGTCCGTGACTCCCTTAATAAATGGTAAAACAGCGGGCCGTCGATCAACCGTGGTGGGTTTCGGGCGGCTTCTGCGACGGGGATGTGGAGCTTTCAAATTGTTATTTTGAAGAACTTGCTTCACATGGTTAAGCTCCCCTGCCAGGTGGTCGGCGTCGCAGATGCCGTGTGCTCTCTGTAACAAAGATTTGGCCACAGTAGCTAACTGACAAGGATGGTGGTGAGATTCACCGTTAAGGTACCTGTTTGTATGGGTAGGCTTTCTATACACAGTGTGGCTAACAGAATGATCTGGATTATGGATGAGAAGTATGTCAAGAAAGGCTAAGCAATTGTTATCCTCCAATTCCATAGTAAATTGAATTTTACTGTGTATTGAATTTAGGTGTTTTAGGAATGCAGAGACCCTATTGTGAGACAAGATGGTAAATGTGTCATCTACGTACCGTTTGAACATCTTTGGTTTAGCCGGGGCTGTCATCAGTGCTCTCTCCTCAAAGTCCTCCATGAAAATATCGGCGACTACAGGAGAGACCGGTGAACCCATGGCCACACCGTCAGTTTGTAGGTAAAACTCATTGTCCCACAACAGGTAGCCGTTGGTAAGGCAGTGCTCAAGTACGACCTGCGACCACGAATGCTGCAAAGTATTCGAAACGTCAGGAAAATCAAAAATCAAAATATACGCGATAGAATCCGTTTAAAAGTGTTTTATTATAATGCATAAATACAAGCTTATAATTACTACTCTGCTTATAATCTGAAAATTATTCTACCGTTGATATCGAGCATTAAGGTTTTGTTTTCCTTTGTTGGGCTTCTCGCAGGCGTTTCCGAAAAATGTGGCTGCTTAACCAGTAATTTCTGGTGAAGCCAAAAGAGGCCTCCAGTTGGGCTTAAAATTAATATAATATATACTTAGCAACTTGCGCTAAGGGCGCCCACTGCGGGACATTGACCTCGGCTTAGAGCGTTGCTGGGGATAACAAGCTATTGTTTTGGGATCATCTGAATCAATATTATTTAAAATGTATTAAGGGACAGAGACTAAAGTAGTAACTTGAACGGGATGGAGACGCGGTGGTTATAGGCCTCCGTGACGTTGCTGAGGCGGGCATCCTCGGCGGCGAGGGCGGTAAAACGGTCAGGTGTTAGTGAATGAGACAACGCGAGTCTCTTTATGTGATCTACGGTGATTTTATCGTCTGGGTCGTCCAGAACGTGCCTCGGGCGGCGTACTCTACTAATACGGGAGGGTTGGTAATCAGCGGCTGATATCACAAGGGGATTTGAATGGTTCAGGGCAGAATCGAAGTAGCTTTTGGACGATTGTTTCATAAATTGCCTCATAGTCGGCAACTTAAGATCGAAGTGGAGTTGATTATTGCGCATGTTTTGTTTTGGTGTTTTTTTTTTTAAAACGTTGCCCCACACTAAGATTTCTACTGTATCGTGTGTGCGTTTACAAACACAAATTCAACACACAATACACCCAGACCCGGAACACATGAAACAGTTTTGGAGAGTTTGAAATCTACGAAATGGGGTGGATTCATCATGAGCGAACACTGTGCTGGCATAGGTCACGATGGACCGAATGCACGTGGTGTAAATTCGCACCTGATTTCTAAGTGATAATTTACTAAGAGCGTTTAGTAGGTAGTGAAGGCAACCCAGCAGAAAGGCGGCGCGGCCACGCACCGTCTTTGTGTGATGGAGAACAGACAGTATATTGTCCAGGGTGACTCCAAGATACTTGGCGTGCGGTTGCCAAAGAACCGATTGGCACAGCATCGAGATCTCCCTGAAGCATGGGTGGTAGTTGCCTAATTTGCAAAATAGGACAGCTTTGCTTTTGATGGGGTTAACTTCGATCCGCCATTTCCTAAACCACTTCCCGTAGGCGTTGGCTGTGACTTGGAGGATGTCACTTATACTATCGGTAACGATAAAAAAATGGCTTTTTAGTTCATATTTCTTGAAATGCGTGTTTTTGTTTTATGAAATACTTTATCTAATAATGTCTTAGATTTTCGTGAGTATCAAGCATAGACGCTCCACAAAGTCTTCAGTGTGCGAACATGCCTTAGACAAACCCAACCATGTTCTTCGTTTCGATCAACCTCAATTCCTCGCGAAAGAGAACCGATATGTACCAAGAATGTTTCGTGAGGCCATTGAAATTAAAAAAACATCCTAATTTTAATAGAGAAGATGGCTTTGGAATCCTGCTATAAAAATAATAAAGTCCCAAACCAAATACCACACTAAAAACATCAAGACACAGTGAGTGATTACTACGTGCATCGAAATAATTTTTGATTATAATTGTACGGTAGATAAAATAAAATAACTTTTTAAAATCTGTAACGATGCCTGTCACCTTAGTCATCCTGCGACCACGAACCCTGCAAAGTGTTCGAAACGTCAGGAAAAACAAAAATCTAAAATATACGCGATAGAATCCGTTTAAAAGTGATTTATTAGAAATACTTTATCTTTATATTTAGTTTTAAAGCAAAATGAACCCTTGTTTGGGGTAATTTTACTAATCGTGTTTAAGGGCGACATAATCGTGTTGTGATTGAGTCTAGAACATACTTTCGAAATCTCAGTATGTTACTTACGACTACGTTTCCTCGAATGCCTACAATGCATTTTGTGTGAGTTCAATAATGTTTTGGGTCTTTGTGAATATAATTTAAATTTATTTTTATTTTGGTTTGAGGGTTGCTGTTTGAGTATATTTCCAAATATTTATGTTTAGTAATTTTATTTTCTCAAAGGCAACAAGGGCCCATAGATAACAAACATAAATACACGAAAAGCTTAAACTAATACATAATAATATAATTATACAATTAATTACTAATTGTCTTTGTTTTTTGTTACAAATTCTTATCCCTCGTGAGATCCACTTGACTTTTTGTCTTAGTGAATTAGTTTAACCGATAAAAAAGATAAGATAATAAGATCTTTATTCATTTAAACCATTTACAGGCATTTATGAATAGTCGAGCCGCGTTCCTAGATGTAGATTTCCTTCAAAACGGGCAAGAAACTTTTTTAAATCAATATTATGTTACAATATTTATGAATTTAAGATAATATCGGGTCTATTCGCGCACAGCTAAATATCAAAATAATATTTTAACTAACCTCAACGTTTCGATCAAGTTGCATTGACCGTGGTCACGAGTAAACTCGTTATTACCTTAAAATCATGATTTCAATTCGCGAAAATTTAAGAATTACTAATATTTATGAATATATTGTTCTCGAAATTCAGATTAATCATTTCGGCCGAATAAAGTCTACTGCTGGACATAGGCCTCCCCCAAAGATCACCACAACGACCGATATGGCTGTGCTGTGAGCTCAATGGGGGTTTTTCCATAATTGCCACGCTTGGCAGACGGGTTGGCGATCGCAGTTGAGTTGTTAATGTATTCGAAGGACGCTGCTACCCGTCCTCCGACTAATCCCTTAGTCGACTTTTACGACACCCACGGGAGGAGATGGGGTGGTGGTATCTGAGCCCGCACCACACGGCAAAAATTCAGATTATGTAAAGACAATGTTCCTTCATTAAACATTGTAAAGTCTAACTTCTTTAAATGTGTCAGTATCAAATCTTGATAAAGCAGTTGAATATAAAAAAAACAATACTAGTGCATTAAATAAAGTTATACAAAACATAAGCACATTGATCAAGTCCTTTGATATATCTCGTTTTGTACAAAATTTATTTACGTGGATTTTTAAAAATTGAGCCGTATGGTGCGATAGGGCAAAGTCGATTACCTCGCTATAATATTTTTTTATGACAGTTATGTGCAAAATTATTCAGACAGGATTTGCTTCTTGGTCTAGTGTCTTATTTCTAACTTTGTAATTGAGAAGTAATATTTCAAAGTCCAAAATATACCAATTTTGTCTAAGAATGTCCATGTTAAAATCCCAGCATAATAAGTTATTATTATATTAATAACACTTTCTTATTTTATTTCGTACATTGTTTTTCATACAGATTCCATTATGGCATTAGAGTCATTATCAGCCTATATCGGTCCACTGCTGGACATAGGCCTCTCTTAGCGTGCGCCATCAGCCTTTCGCATCCAGCCGGATCCAGCAACGTTCTTCAGGTCGTCCGTCAGGGTTCCACTCTAGGACGCACCTGCTCCATCCCACTACTACAGACCAACACGTCTTGAGGCTACGTTGAGACTATTCTACAGCTTCCCGCTCAGCTCATCCATTGACTCCGCCAAAAGGATGATATAGTCGGCGAAACGAAGATGTGAGATGTACTCACCGTTTATATTTATGCCCCGTCCATTCCAGTCCAGGGTTTTAAAGATCTTCCAACGCCTTTGTGAATTATTTCGGTGATATAACATCCCCATGTCTCATTCCCTGACGCAGTTGGCTAGGCTTCGTCTTGTGGTTTTGGATATGGACGGTCATAGAGGCAGCGTTATAGCCATCTCAACACTTTGATATAACGCTCATCGATATCGCACCTCTGCAAAGAATCCAGAACAGCCCATATTTCGAAACAACTACATTCCTACAAATAAATGATTATTATTATTTAAAAAAATATATGTTGAAATTTAAAAAAATAATAATAGTTCTACAGATTGATGATCAAAAAACTCGTACGCGCCAATCATAATTGGTATCTAAATCGACACTGAAAGTTTTCACTCGTTTAGAATAAACTCACCGGCTACGTTTTGACGCATAATGTACATTATGTTTAAAAAAAACTCAATACTATTCGTTGTCGGTGGTATGCATTCATCCTCGCTATTTAAAATTGGAAGTGACTGGTTAAGTTTGTCATTTGTCAAATCGACTTGAGAACAGAATAATTCCTAGTCCACAGACTAATTAGAGATATGTTCGTAGTCTATCATTATGGTGGATATGATCGTCATAAATGTTTTTCTATCCGTATTTGTAATGGTATTTCTTTATTGTAAGAAGAATCTCATGTGTCAAGGTGCAGTTGCTATCGAAAAAGTAAGCAATTAGTTGTTTTTCATGTCCAAACAGTAGGTTATTGAATAGCTCGACTTTAAAATTATAGATGGATGCAACTTTTGTGTAAGTAGGAGCACAGATAATTCCCCTCGAGAGATGCCTGGGGGCGTGGCCTGTTTACAGTCGCCTTCCCTCCACTAGAGGGGATGACCACTCTACAGTCATCCCCTCCGAGATGTGCCTAAAGGCGTGGCACCAACGGGTGGCTCTAGATGGAGATCTTTCGAGTTCCTGGAGCCTCCCTTCGGTGCCAACGATGATCACTCCGGTGGTTTTAGCCGGTAGGAGTCCGGCATGCCCCTTCGCCCTATCCCGGGGCGAAGGAAGTGCATGAGGTATTTCCACCGGATCACTAAAAACGTGTGTTTTAAACTTGTCTTGCATATTTATATAATCCCTATTTCTCTATTCATGTTCTCAATCAAAATCAAGCAATAGTAATTTAGTGAGAAGTCTTTCAATTTGTATTACTTAAGAAATGTTTTGTGCTAGTAAATTATGACAATAATTAAAGGGCTTTGAGATGATTTCTTCGATTAAAGGCAAGAGTTCCCTTCGTGCATGAAGTCAATCTCCGTTCGCGAAGGCCACTAGGAATACCAAATAATTTAGCTCCGCAACCGTAGTGCCCGTTTACAATGGGCTCGTGAACACAGAAATTTGGTAGAAGAGTGGAGTTATGTGTTCCGTTGTGATGAATCTCGCGTTGGCATGAGACCAGATACTAGTATTTAATACGCCTAGGCGTATACACCATTGGAGGATTTTTGGATGCCATGAACGTTTAAGGTCATGTCAGGAAGTTCATGCATATAGTGGTAGAACAATTATATGGGCGGGTATTTGGTTCGGTGGAAGAACCGAACCGATTTGGATCAGAGGTGATCTCAATGCGCAGATTTACGCAGAAACGCCTGTGCTGAATATTATCACTCCTTTGCGGACCCAATTGGGTGCTTCATTTCAGCTTGTGCATGACAATGTACGCCCATACACCGCCAGAGTCGTTACAAACAAACTTACCGAAGTTGACATCAATGTCTTAAAAGGCCTGCTCAACCGCCAGACTAAGGGTGAGATTCAGAAACGAGGCTAAGCGTGAACTTAGGCTTCCATCTGTCAAAATGTACTACTTACGCTCATAATTGTATTTACTGACGGTCGGAACACGACTTAAGCTCAGCGTAAACTAAACTAAGCCAAGTAGTGAAAATCTACTACTTTGGGCGAATCTAGCGCCACTAAGCCGGCAAAGGTGTGCTTGCAGCAGGAACTATGAATTATGGATATATGAAAAAGTTGTTTACTTAGATTGTCATAATTCTAATTAGCTTTGTTCTATGGAGGCTACATTAATCCAATATGTTCAACTATTTAACAAAGTATCGTCACAGATTCTCGTATTAAAAATGGCCATAGAGAAAAGAGTTCAAAGTTAGCCATGACCGACGTAAGTTTGAGAGGGCCTCTGTCTCTGAATACGAATTTTGAAGATGCGCTTAGCCACTACTTGGCTTGGAGCGTTCTTCGCTCGTCTTACGTTCATGTCTCTGAATCTCACCCTTACATCCCACTGATCACTCATGCGGTATGCATCAAAGTATAGCTCTACCAAGTATGGATACTATACATACACCAGAAATCTCACTTGTTACAACGGACGTGTGCGGCCATTCCGCAAAGTGATTTGGATGAACTCATATCGAGCATACCGAATCGGTGCGATTGTGTGATACGCGTTAACGGTAGAAATACATGATTGTTCGGTTTATGCAATAAAATCTTTTGATTATAATTTTATAATTATATTAATTTATATTGTTTTAAATCGAGCATTAATTAAGATAAATTTCCCACAATTTGCAAGTTACAAAAAGTCTATTAATAAAGCAATAAAGCATAAGAAGCGGTAGTTAGTTAGTTTATTTGTGAAAAAAAATCATATATCATCATATATATATAGTTTATTTGTAGAAAAACATTTTTCCTAATTATTTTCCATTAATTACTTTAATTTTAATACGATAAAATATATTGAGTTAAAGCACCTTGATGTTTGTAGTTTCATAGTTACTCACATACCTACCACCTTTTTAACACACTTTTATTAGCTTGGTATGTATCTATGTAACAGATTTTATGAACTCGATTTTCATCCCCTTCAAAATGTCGGATTGATTTGAAACTTCGCACACTTATCAAGGATCGATGACAATGCAATGATTTTAATAGTTTGTCCTATTATCCTCGCCAGGATCCTCAGGATTAGCGATTATTTCATCTCAGTTACCCGGAAAAAATTACAATTTCATCGATATACAAAAACTTGCACACCCCACGCTTATTCACAATTTTTTTTAATCCCTCTATTGTTATTTTAAACTGATTGAAAATTATTTTCTACTTTTTAGTTCGGTTATATACAAAAGCGTGTTTTTTAGTTTTTTAAACTATAATTTATTTAGGGTTCCGAACGTCCTAAGGAAAAACGGCGGATCCCTCATAGGATCACTCGTGTGTTTGTCTGTCTGTCCGTCTGTCACAGCCAATTTGCTCCGAATCTACTGGACCGATTAAGTTGAAATTTAGTACACATGTGGGTTTTTGCGACCCAAAGACGTGTGACGGAAATAAATGAATTTTGAATATAGGGGTCCTTTTTGGGGGGCAATATAGAAAATTTAAGAATAAACGATAGGGCCTCCCCCACGGATCCCTATTCAATCCCTCCAGGCGTTCCTGGACCGAGCCTTCGCCTCGCGACATGCTAAGTACCTACTACCCGATTATATCATATGCGGTTATTGACCGCCAGATTGACTCTGCGGTAAAAAATAAATATATTTTTACTAAAAAATTAAAGGTAGTGGTTTTATTTCTGTTTCGGGTGAAGGTCGTGGACTGATTCACCTCTTAAAAAGTAGCAGGCAGATTACGGATACATCTGTTTTTTGTGTTAAATGCGATACAACAAGACAAAAATTTTAGATTTTGGTATTCGGCCGTTAATAAATGCTAAAGATGATCTACACACGGCTACACTATCTCCCTCATTGTACGAAAAGTCTATACAACGAGAGATAAGCTTATATTAGAAATGTATATATAATTATAATAATATTCTGCCACAATATTTCACGTTGACCGTTGAAAGGCAGACTTTTTTTTT
Source organism: Diloba caeruleocephala (assembly GCA_947459985.1). Taxonomy (NCBI): domain Eukaryota; kingdom Metazoa; phylum Arthropoda; class Insecta; order Lepidoptera; family Noctuidae; genus Diloba; species Diloba caeruleocephala. Next base: position 19,306,998 of record OX381623.1, on the reverse strand, counting down.
TTTTTTTTTTTTGTTGGGCTTCTCGCATACATTTCTGGGAAATGTGGTTGCTTAACCGGTCATTTGCTGGCGAAGCCAAAAAAGGCCTCCAGCCAGGCTTAAATTAAATATTAAAAACTAAGCAACTTTCGCTAAGGGCGCCCCCTGCGGGACACGGACCTCGGCTTAGGGCGTTGCTGGGGACAACAAGCTATTGTTTTGGGGACAGCTGGATCGGTATTATTTAAGTTGTTTTAAGGGACATTTAAAGCTACAGGCTCGGCACGGGCCGGCGCGAGCAAGAGACGGGAGGGAGAAGTGCTAACTTGAACGGGAAGGTGACGCGGCGATAGGCCTCCGCGACGTCGGTGAGGCGGGCATCCTCGGCGGCGAGGGCGGTACAACGGTCGGGTGTTTAGTGAACGAGACAACGCGAGTCTCTTCATGTGATCTAACGTGATTTCATCGTCTGGATCGACCAGAACGTGCCTCGGGCGGCGTACTCTACTGATACGGGAGGGTTCGTAGTCGGCGGCTGATACTACAAGGGGATTTGGGTGGGACAGGGCAGAATCAAGATAGCGTTTAGACGCTTGTTTCATAAATTGCCTGATGGTCGGCAAGTTAAGGTCGAAATGGAGTTGGTCGTTTCGCATGTACAGAGGCACTCCGGTGGCCTTGCGCATGAACCGGGTTTGGAGGGTTTCGAATCTACGGAGTGGGTATGATTCGGCGTGTGCGAACACTGGGCTGGCATAGGTCATGATGGGTCGAATGCATGTGGTGTAAATTCTCACCTTATTTCTAAGGGATAATTTACTACGAGCGTTCAGAATATAGTGAAGGCGACCAAGCACAAAGGCAGCGCGGGCACGCACCATCTTTGTGTGGGGAATGAAGGTCAGTTTTTTGTCTAGGGTGACTCCAAGATACTTGGCGTGCGGTTCCCAAGGAACCGATTGGCCCAGCATCGAGATCTCCCTGAAGCGTGGGTGGTCGTCGCCTAATTTGCAAAATAGGACGGCTTTACTTTTGATAGGGTTAACTTCGATCCGCCATTTCCTAAACCATTTCCCGTAGGCGTTGGCTGTGGCTTGGAGGATCTTAGTTATATTATCGGGACTGCGACCAGAGTAGAAAATGGCCGTGTCATCGGCGAAGAGTGCTAATTGGGTTGTATTAGCAGGTCTTTTGGGGAGGTCACTGGTGTACAGTGTGAACAATAGTGGGGCTAGCACGGATCCTTGCGGGACTCCAGCTCTAATGGGGTGGGGGGAAGAGAGAGCGCCCGTGATTCGATATCGGAAACTGCGATTTGACAAGAAGTCTCGTATGATGAGAACGAGACGGTCAGGCACTCCGAGTTGATACAACTTATATAATAAGCCATTGTGCCAGACTTTGTCAAATGCTTTCGCAACATCGAAAAAGAGGACTCCCGTCATCATGCCGCGTGAGAATCCGAACGTGATGTGTTCAACTAGTCGGTGGACTTGTTGTACACACGAGTGTTTGGTTCTAAAACCAAACTGTTCGTCGGGAATGAGTTTCTTGGAATCGGCAAAATCCTTTAATCGGGAATAGATAATCCGCTCATAAATCTTCGCAAGAGAATTGAGAAGGCTTATGGGGCGATAGCTGGAAGGCTCGCACTTGGGCTTACCGGGTTTGGGAATACCGATAACGGTGGCCTGTTTCCACGTATGCGGAAAGAGGTTATTGTTTAATGCCGCATTGAAGATGACGGGCATTAAGGCGATAAGACGTTCGGGGAAGAGTTTAATCACCTTGTTGGTGATACCGTCAGAGCCGGGGGCTTTGCGAGGGTGAATCTTTTTCACGAGATTTCTGACCTCGTCTGCCGTGACCGGGGGAGGGGGTCGTCAGGGTCCTCGGCAGGCGGTATAGCTGCTCTACGTTCGACTTCAGCGTCAACCTTTTTGAGGTGAGCTTGGTCTACAGGTAGAGTGCTTGGGGAACATTGCGCTTCTAGACTGTCAGCTAGGCATTCGGATTTTTCGTCGTCATCAAAGGCCGGCCTTTGGTTGGGACGGTTGAGGGGGGGGGACAGCATTCGATGTTTCGGATTTGAGTTTCCGTTGCAGATGCCAGAACGCAAGGTGGGTTGGCTCTAAGTCGCCCAACATCTTATCCCAGTTAGCCTCTCGGCACTCCTTAATACGTTCCTTGACAGCACGCTGCAGGTGGCGCATAAAGAGGCGATTGGGTTCGCTGGGAAAAGATGAGTACGCTCTAAGGGCTGCGTTCTTCTCCGTCATCAGTGCACGTACATCGTCAGGGAGTTTCATGCGATGGTCTTCCATTGAACACTCGTCCACGACGGACTGTACATGCCCAGTGAGGGAGTCGATCGCGCCTAGCGTGTCTGCGACTGACGTTATGCATTCGGGAATTCTATCTAACTGAGCGGACGAGGGGTCGTTGAGGCGTTGCCTAACTTTCCTCCAGTCCGTCGTCACAATGGTCTGAGGGACCCAGCCCTGTGTCCGTGGGGCCAAAGCGGGAGGTGAGGTGAAGGATCACAGGACGGTGATCGGAGTCTAGCTCTTGTAGTACTTCAATGGAATGCAACTTGAGGTTGACATTCATTAGAAGTGCTATGTCAAGTATATCCGGGCGATGATTAACATTGCTGGGGTAGTGAGTGGGATACATCGGGGCGATGATGTCAAAATTGAGGAGAAAGGCAGACGCCGTTGTACCCGTATATATTAGTCTTTTCATTCCGTGTAACACCCATTCCAATAGACATTCATCATTTCGGCCAAATGAAGTCCACTGCTGGAGACAGGCCTCCCCCAAAGATCACCACAATCACCGATATGGATGTGTTGTGGGCTCATTGGGGGGTTTTGCCATAATCGCCACGCTTGGCAGGCTGGTTGGCGATCGCAGTTGAGTTGTTAATGTACTCGAAGGACGCTGCTCCCCGTCCTCCGGCTAATCCCTTAGTCGACTTTTACGACAACCATGGGAGGAGATGGGGTGGTGGCATTCTGATCCGGCACCACATTATCGTTACAGTTTCCATCTCATACAATAGCCTTACACCACCGGTACATGACCGCTCCAGTGGTTTTAGCCGGTAGGAGTCCAATGTAAATGTAAATAGTAAATGAAGAAAGAACAAACAAAACAATTAATTAAAAGAAAAGATGATGAGACACACTAAATCCGCGAAGGTGACCTTTTCTTAGGAGAGAGGATGCACTTTGAAAAGGTAATCGGAAGTTGAATTTAGTTCAGCGTGGCGACTCTGGCTTCCCGATTCCATAGCCAGCCACCCCACAACTTAAGGGTGGTTTGATCCACCACCACCACCACCACCAGATCTGTGCGAGTTAGCAATGCGCGAGGATAAATCCACAATCTACTTCGTTTTCTTGACCTCAATAAGCACAGCTCTGGTAGAAAAGGGCTTACGGAGCGAGTTTTTTTTTACAAAAAGTTTATAGAAAGGTAAACCTTTGAAATTTGGGATGTCCCGCTCCAATTGGGATACCTAACAACGTTATCTACGTGAGAAATGCGTGCAAGGGAAACATGCACGAGGGAATTTTGCGGGGTGGTTTGGCTAAGCGAGCATTCCAGCATTCCTCGCACAACATTCGTGAGTCCGCATCCTGGCACCGCTCAGTTCCTTGTACAGTTTTAGTGGAAGGAGTCACACCGTTTCATTCCACTACGTCTCTTCGCTCCATGCAGCTTCGACGTACATCTCTGGTGGAAACGCAACTTACGCAAGAAACGATGGGTCAACAAGCCGAGGTGCAGGACCACTTCACTGTCTCGCTCCGGCCTAGCCAACCTGAATAGTCATCGCGGATTTACTGTATGGTAACGGACACCCATTCAAGATGAAGAGTGATATCCAGTCGAAGAAGTTCAACAGCAAATTAACGCACCTCTCACTGGAAACGCATATGACAATTCTGGATTCTTCAAATTAACAGGATCAGATCTCACTTTGCTCGAAACGAATATAACATAAGAGATAGATAAGGTTTACAGCAATAAAAACAGTTGTGAATGTGGACCTCTCCTCAAACAATGTCACACCCATATGACCTCACACCATCCAATTATGTCCAGCGATGTGAGAAAGAGATGAATTACTTTTCTTCTTTTATACGTTGGACAAGCCTTGAGAACATCAGTTCCAACATATCCGTGTGGTCTGCGGATTAAGAATTTTGGATGTCGTAAAAGACGACTAATGGCCGCAATTAATAATCAATCTAATCCAAAATCTTTGGATTTGGGTTAAGGTTTTGTCGTTGGATTTGATTTGTATGATTTTGTATTAGATTGATCATTAAATTTCCGTAAGGGCCCTGCTGGCTAATTCCTCCCAAAATGACGATGGAAATTTATGGTATAATGATTAGTAAACGATCGGTGAGGTTAAGCAACGCTTGGCGCGATCAGTCTGGCGTCGAAGGGTGACTTGCAAGCACTCACAACGCTTGGCACGCGGGTTGGTGAGCGCAGAATTACCGCTTTTCCACAGAAGGGACGCTGCTGCCCATCCCTCTGGTCTAGACTCCCTTAGTCGCCTTTGACGATATCCATGGGAGAATATCGCGCGGTGTTATATATATTCTTAATCCGGACACCACACGGAAACAGCTAGTTATATCGGTTTATACGTCCACAGCTGAACAAAGGCCTCCCCCATAGATTTTGTGTCTATGTCGAAGTACTCCAAATTTGTTTTAAATTAAACGCGGGTGAAACCGCGGGTCCCAGCTAGTTGACAATATAACTAAGTAAACTAAGTTACTGCACAAAAACAGCCAGACATTAATATGTATATTAGCGTTGATATATTACAAAGGATAATACAACATTAGGTTTTCCGCAAAAATTGACGTTTTTTTTGTATTTCCTCTAATCTGGTTAAAATTATCGTGATATGCAAGGTTAACATATAAAAAAGTACAACCTTTTTGCTGGTGGTAGGTCTCTTTAAAAGAGTCCGGCTAGGTAGGTACCACTGCACCCCCGGGATGACGGGGGCGTGCACGTGGGCATGTGCAGCACAGCTGTGAGCTGTGAGCTGTGCTGCATACATGGCAGGCAGCAGTAGGAGTACGCAGGAGGCTTCGGAGGAATCCTTTACAATTCTCCCAGATAAATACCTGGGAGGCGGCCTTTTTACAGTCGCTTTCCCTCCCTAGAGGACGTGACTGCTTTACACAGTCATCCCCTCCGAGATGTGCCTTAAGGCGTGGCATCAGGGGCGACTCTAGTGTGATCTTATTTGGAGCCCCCTTCAGTGCCGAAGATGACCGCTCCAGTGGTTTTAGCAGATAGGAGTCTGGCATACCCCTTCGCCCTTCCCCGGGGTAAAGGAAGTTCCATGTAGAATTAGAATAGCAGGCATGACGCTTCCACCGTGCGAAAGACTTGATCGTCTGGTCACCAGATCGCATTAAAAAATGCACCAGTAAAAAAGAGTTTTGAAGTCATATCCTACAGCATCCACAAAAATCATGCGAGATTGTCATTAATTGGACTTTGGTTTTGTTATCATTTAGGTATTACCTATCTGTTTTTACTACACCATGTCTGTGACCGGCTGGAAAGAGAAGTGCTTTACCCGCGATTTCGTCCGCTAATCAAGTTTTGGTGAAGTCTTAGCGTATGGGTGTTTAAAGGTCGGTCGATCTTTGTGCGTTATGGCTTTTCGTTGGCGCTTACATAATAAAGGTATTCTATGTCCTATTATATAACATAATCTTCCTCTCTGCTAAATTCGATTTGAATCCATTGAGCCGTTCAGCGGTCATCATCATCATCATATCAGCCACAGGACGTCCACTGCTGAACAAAGGCCTCCCCCTTAGATTTCCACAACGAGTGGTTACATGCCGCCCTCATCCAACGACTCCCAGCGACCTTCACCAGGTCATCTGTCCACCTCGTTGGAGGTCGTCCCAGGCTGCGTTTTCCGGTGCGCGGTCTCCATTCTAGAACCTTTGTGCCCCAGCGGCCATCAGTTCTACGAGCAATGTGCCCTGCCCATTGCCACTTCAGTTTACTAATCCTTTCAGCTATGTCAACAACTTTAGTTCTTCTACGGATAACCTCATTTCCGATCTTTAATCGATAATTTCTGATTCGATCTCGTAGAGAAATACCAAGCATAGCTGTCTCCATAGCTCGCTGAGTGACCTTGAGCTTTCTTATGAGGCCTATTGTGACTGACCACGTCTCTGTTCCATATGTCATCACTGGTAACACACACTGGTTAAAGACTTGCGTCTTGAGGCATTACGGTATTGTTGACGAAAAGATGTTGCGAAGTTTCCCAAACGCTGCCCAGCCGAGTCGGATTCGACGATTGATCTCTTTCTCGAAGTTGGACCTACCTAAATGGACAGTTTGTCCCAAGTAGACATACTCGTCAACAACTTCGAGAACAGAGCTCCCAACGGATATTGGGATGAGCACGACATGGGCATTTGACATGACTTTTGTCTTGCCCATGTTCATTTTAAGGCCCACCTGCTGGGAAACTCTGTTGAGATCATCGAGCATTGTGCTGAGCTCTTGCAGCGATTCTGCCATGACTACGATGTCATCGGCAAATCGAAGGTGAGTGATATACTCGCCATTGATGTTAATGCCGAATCCTTTCCACTCCAGTAGCTTGAAGGCATCCTCCATTGCAGCGGTGAACAGTTTCGGGGAAATGACGTCCCCCTGTCTCACACCTCTCTGCAATGGAATTGCCCCCATGCTCTGTTCATGTACTCGGACCGACATGGTGGCATTTCTGTATAGGCACTTCAACACTTCAATGTACCGATAGTCAATCTGGCACCACTGCAGAGATTGCAGGGTTTCGATCGAATCGAAGGCTTTCTCATTGTCCACAAACGCCAAGCGTTTCTGAGAGACAAATATAAAAATTATAGTTAAAAAAAACTTGGCCGATCAGAGGAGGGCCGCCAGAGCAATATGCTCGGGGGTGGAAGTGTCTAATCACGTAATAACGGGGAAACCCGCTCCGAGTCTTCGAGACGCGTGATGATGAAACGGGTGCCGCACCTTTCAACACTCCTAGCCGCTCACACCGGTGATGCTCCTTGTCGCCTGTAGTGGTGGCCATATAGGGGGCCCATCTTGTGAGTGGCGAGTTGCCGTCTGCCACAGAATTTCACTTTAAAGGTTGAAAGGCAGACGCTGTTTTAGTACTAAATCCATTTAGCACCCGTTTCAATAGACCTTATACTTGTAGTTTCCATTTCATACAATAGTTTTATACCTCCAGGGACATTCCAAGACTGCATTTTATAGTGCAGCCATGGAGAGTCCCCGGTTAGTGTCCCATAACATTTTAGATTAAAATTCTCTAAATGGCCTCTGCGTGTTGGACCATGTCCCCGTGTAAGCCTATCAAAAGGCCGGGTTCCCTCTTATAAGCCCGTGAATAGAGAAACATCTAGATAATAATAAATCCTCTTCATTGCACACCATAACAAAAGAAAAGTTAAACAATTTTTACCATATGGTAGTAAAAGTAAGGTGGACTGCCAATTTCAGCAATCGTATAGACCGGCCACGCAGCGTATGATGCGTGAATGACAGTGTGACAGTTTGCAAACTCTGTTGTGTGAGTACTGTGTTGTGACAGCACTTACACGTACAGACGTAGGACTACCATGTGTTCACAGAAATAGGTACAATCCTTAGCATGCTACTGCACTTTTGAATGCTTACTGTACCTTAAATTGCGCATATTACGACAGAAGTTTCAAATTCATCGAATTGTAGTCAAAGATAGCGGTCAGGGCTTGATTTATTATTCTCATTCCGAAATAATCCTTTATCGGAAAGTATTAGGTCTGTGAACCCAAATATGATGTTATGACGTTGACGAATGTAAGACACAGCTGATGATAGGGTTGTGTCAGCGTATTTGCATGAAAAGTTTGAACAGCTACAACTCTGTAACTATTGACATTTTGGGCAAGTCATCACATAAAAGTTGCTCTCTACCACCCATAGCACCTTTCAGCTTTGTACACCCTAACCTGACTAACCTTGTATATAAAGCTGTCAATATGCCATTGTCTGATACGTGTACACGGCTCATGATGGAGGCCCTTAACTTTCGTAAAACAGCGAAGCCGTCCACTCTCTCTGCAAACATGCTGCACGCGCTTCAATACCAGGGTAGCCCAATTATGCACCTAAATGCGTTTTTATAATGCACACGCGCGTTGCGTGTAGTCGTACATAGGGTCGTATGTGTACGTTGTATGTTGCCTGTGTTTTTGTGGGGTTCATCTTAAGTCCAAACTTTATGTTGCAATCAACTATTCGAGCTAAGTCATGATGCTTGATCTTATCTATAGCTTCTGATAATTTCTCAAGAGGAGCTTGGCAATAAATTTGAAGATCATGTATAAAGGTAATATTACTAAATTTATAAAGATTGCTAAAATAGAGCATATATCTGTACCAGCAACCCTGTGGTTCGCCAAAAGTAATACAGCACTAAGAATAAAAGGTAAATTTAATACAAATGTGCTGTCAACGACCAAGCAGGCAACTATATATAAATTGTTGATGGAGATATGTTAAGAGAATATCAAATCAATATCGAAATCCACGGTTTTTTTTCCTAATAAGATGTGATATTACGTTGTAAGTAGGCTAGGTAGGTATAGGGTTTGTGTCTTTTGAAACTTTAAAATAATACCACAGACAAAATTGACATTAAGCGTTTCGTTTTTGTATTAACTTCTATTTAAAAAGTGTAGCAACCATTTTCCATCCCAAGGTTATCCAAGCGATAAGGCCACCTATTGTACTTTTACTTAATTCAAAACTTATATAACTATTTTTCGTGTACAATAAAGAATATATGAATTAATAAATAAATTGATCGACGTATATTTTTGTAACGAAACGCAAAGAATTATTAGAATTAAATGGATTTATAAATTTATAAAACAAACTATTCCGTTGCTATGGAAAGGATTTTCCATGTCTATGTCTACGAAGACAGCCGAGTCTTCATATCGGCTCATGCTCGGGAAGAGATATCGAGGCGTGTAGTGAGCGCGTTGTCTATCTTCGGAAGAGAAGTCTTCGAAATGGTCATGCTACGCCTACTGATATCATCCGCCAAATTGACGAGAGCTGTGGTAGGCCACAGCCTAGGCAGAATCTGTATTGAAATTATGTTAGGAGTAGGAAAGTATGCATAGAGATTATGTTTTTTATTCTTATTATTATTTATTTATTGTCAGGCGACTAAGGCCCATAGATGTGTATTTTAACACAAATACATTAAAATCTTATAAACGAATACATATAATCAATAAAATAAAACAGTCACTATTCTACACGTATAGGCGGTAACGTGTTGCACTGCAGCGAAGTGTCCTGTAGTCTTCCACGGAACTTCCGGTACATGACACCCTCCGGCCAGAAGGTCTCCTTCATGAACATATCTAGATGGTGTGTCGGGACTCGCACCACAAACGATTTGAAGTTCGTATTGTGGCGCAACTCCAACTTCTCTACCCTCAAGGTCCATTGCGTCTTCACTCGAATGTACTGCACGATCTCCTCAACCTTTGTAGAGTGATGAAGACGTGATACATACAGCTGCGTCGATGGTATAGCGGCACGCAGCAGCATGTTGGGTCCACTGAGCGCACTACCGCACTTCTTCTTCTTCTTCATTTCGATGAAGCCATCTTGATCAACCTGTCCTTGGCGTGCTGCTGGAGGCAAGATACTTCCAACAGGTTCCGGGGCCCGTTGTGCACCCTCAGGCTTTGTTTTTGGCTGCCGCTGATTTTCACTGGAGGTTGACTTACGGCAGCTGAGTAAGCACGTCGGGGTGTTGACGCACTTACTTGTATCAGTTTCCCCGCAACAGGGGAAGCGGCAGGGGCTATGTTGTGCATGTGCTTGCAGAAACGGTGGCCGGTGACGAGTCGAGTTATGCTGACTCAAAACTCAGCTGCGAAGCGTTAAATGCCCCGCGACGCGTATTTATGTTGTCAGCCTCGTGTGACCTACATACTGTCATAGTGTTGCGTACGTGCACTATTTCAGTACGGAGTTCACGTATGGTGTTTTGTGAGGCCTCGAACTTAAAATTCACTTCAGCCAGGCTTGTTTTCAGAGTAGTGATGTCCTTAAGCAGCCTGGTGACGTCAACGTGGTCGAATGTGACGGGAGGCAGCTTACTCAGCTCCTTCGCCACGAAAGTAGGCACATCGTCAGGGTCGGTCTCCTTTAACACCCGAATCATGTCTTGAAGACTCCTCTCTCCCTTCTCGTCCCTCCTGCAGGACGGCATTCGGTCGGTCATGTTGATCGACTCGTACAATAACGCCTTTGCACAGCGAATCTTGTTTTCGGTGCAGCTCGAGGTGCAGATCTGCATGACGCTAACTTCATCCATGACGTCCAGTTGGTGTTGCAGGAACGCCAGAAGCTCGTTAACTATAAGTTTTTGTAAACTCATAATATCGAAACACAGCGACGGGTAATGCCGTGCTTATCGTGAATTACGTATAAATAATTCGAAGCGTATAGTTTAAAGGAATATGCTACGTTGATTATGAACAAGGTTTTCAAGAACGTCACATAGGAAAGATAGTATAAATATGAGACAATAATAATAATAAAAAGAAGAAAGATTCGGCTTTTTAGATAAAGGAATAATTTGAGCACCTTTCCAATCGCATTGAAAAACACTATTGTTATGGAGAAATTGAGGAGACGATGAATTACAGAAAGGATGTCGTCAAGGATAGAAATAATCTTCTTACGGCTGATACAGTCCCATCCGACTCCATTGGGCGTTATTGATAAAATGCTTCTTACATCATCATCATATCACAAGCAGAAAATTGACCAACGATAAATCTTTTACCACAAGGTAAATCCTTTTGTCAATTATGCCAATCAACATTGTAATTTCAGTTATAAAAATAAAGGTTTATGGAGTTTCTTACCCTGCTCTTCTCCATAGGCCACCAACTGTGACCGTGCGTGCAACTTAAACACATGGTCGATTTCAAATTTTCTTTTTTACTGTTATCTATCTTTGTCTAATAAAAACTACTACTAACATAGTTAATCTTCATCATCACCATCATCTTATCAGCCACGAGACATCCACTGCTGAATAAAGGTCTCCCCCATAGATTTCAACTATTGTATCATCATTTTGGGGGGTTTGCCAGTACTCACCACGCTTGGCAGGCTGGTTGGTGAGCGCAGTATGGCTAATGTTCTAAAGAAGGGACGCTGCTGCCCATCCCTCTGGTTTAGAATCCCTTAGTCGCCTTTTACGATATCCATGGGAGGAGATGGAGTGGTGCTATATTCTTAACACCACACGGATACGAATTATTCTTAGTAATCGATTAAATGAAATAAATTATTATTGCATGTATGTAATATAATATTGAAGCTATATCTAATCTCATTTCTACCTATGACAACTTTTGCAATCCCTTTGACAACAATCCAATTTTTCTTGCATTAAGGTTCCACAAATTTCTGTGGTAATTCGGTTAGTCTTTTGTTTCTACGAAATGTACAAGTGTTTCCTGGCTAATAGTGTAATTAACAAAACAAAAATATAATGTCGGATTATCCAGGCAGACAGCCAGGTAGGTCAGGCATGCAGCGATTCATTATCGAATGATCCTCATATTAATGTGTCCACAAAACGCCTATATCCTTTCCAATTTGATCACTAAATAAAACAACATAATTTTTATTTTTTATACTTTAGCTTTATTTCAAAGAACTTCAGATATTAGCTAAACTAACTAGTATTTTACATCCGAATATTAATCAAATTTATGTCAAAAAAATCATGAGATACCCTGAATTAGAATAAATATTCGAGAATGTTCAAAAACATAAATTAATATAATATTTCCATCCGAGGTCAGTGACTTGCGAATATTCGAGTGATTATCTGTGTGTGTGTCTGTGTTTTTATCTTTATAAAAGGTTTTATATAAGTGCCGGTTCCAGGTAGTTACTGGCATAGCGTTTTCGAACATGAACGACCTACTCGTATTCACGGCTCTAGTAACATTAATTATTTATTTAATATATTTGTTAACATCAAAAAAGTTTAGTTATTGGAAAAAAAAGAATGTAAATTATGCAAAGCCTCTGCCTATCTTAGGCAACTACGGGAAATATATTTTGCTACAACAATATCTTGGTCAGATGGTGCAGGAACTATGCCAACAATTTCCAGACCAGCCTTACTTTGGAGCTTTTTACGGTACAGAACCCGTCCTTGTTGTGAAGAGCCCCGAGATACTCAAACATATTTTCACTAAAGATTTCTATTACTGCAACGGCAGGGAAGTATCTGAATATTCAAACAGGGAAACGTTAACTCGAAATATGTTTTTTAACAGCGGCGAGTATTGGAAAGTAGCACGACAAAATCTAACGCCGCTATTCTCTTCCGCGAAGATGAGGAATATGTTTTATTTGATTGAGAAATGTGCATACGGCCTCGAAGATATGGTCGACTATGAGTTCAGCGTATCAGGCATTATCGAAGCTAGATCTCTTTGTGCAAGGTTCACCATGGACTGCATATGCTCTGCCGCTTTTGGAGTCGAGGCAAACACCATGGGGCAAAATGATAAAAACCCGTTCAATATTATGGCAAACGAGATATTCGAGGCTTCAAATTTTAGAGCTTTGAAAACAATATCCAGAGCAGTATGGCCAGCCATTTTCTACAGTTTGGGATTTCGAGTTTTTCCACATACAATCGATGCGTTCTTTTCGCATCTGTTGAAAGGAGTGTTTGAAAGTCGGGGCTACAAGCCTTCACCAAGAAACGACTTCATGGATCTGGTTCTTAATTTAAAGAAAGAAGATTTTATAACGTGTGACAGCATGAGTAACACAAAGACTGGTGATAATAAGAAGGTGCTATTGCAGGTAGATGATGAATTATTAGTGTCACAGTGTGTCCTGTTTTTTGGGGCGGGTTTTGAGACGTCGGCGACAACGATGAGTTTCACTTTATATGAGTTTGCGAAGGATCACGAGGTGCAGAAACGGGCAGCTGAGGAGGTGGATGAATACCTTCGACGTCACGGGAATAATCTAAAATATGGATGTGTGTCTGAACTGCCTTACCTTGAGGCTTGTGTCTACGAGACTCTCCGAAAGTACCCAGTGCTTGGAAATCTTACTCGCGAAGTTATGTATGACTACGTTCTGCCTACCGGCTTGAATTTAGACAAAGGTGTCCGTGTCCATATCCCAGTCTACCATATGCACCACAATCCAGATTATTTCCCGGAGCCAGAGAAGTACAAACCTGAGCGATTCATGCCTAAAAACAAAAAAGACCTCCATCCCTACACGTATTTCCCGTTTGGAGAGGGACCCAGGATCTGCATTGGTAATTATTTTTTATTGTTTCTGAGTTGAGTTGTCGACGTGAATTCATTTAATAATGATTATGTAAAGCTGTATATATGAATAGCGTATAATGCGTGACATCTGATTGTCAAGCATATAAGGATATTCTATCTTACATCTCAGCGGGCACTTCTTTATTATTGGATTACTGTAGAATGGATGCTGTAATTATTTTATGTAAACGTTAAAATAATATGTGAAGTTTTTTTTATGGATTAGTGATATATGCATTCCATGTTCTTCTCGACAAAGAATAGACCGCCCCTCTCATCTTCATAATTTCGGCCGAATAAAGGCCACTGCTGGACACAAGCCTCCTCCAAAGATCACCGCAACGACCGATATGGGTATGTTGTGGGGTTTTGACATAATCGCCACGCTTGGCAGACGGGTTGGCGATCGCAGATAATCACCACGCTTGGCAGGCGGGTTGGCGATCGCAGTTGAGTTGTTAATGCACTCGAAGGACGCTGCTGCCCATCCTCCGGCTAATCTCTTAGTCTACTTTTACTACACCCATGGAAGGATATGGGGTGGTGGTATGGTATTCTGAGCCGGCACCACAAGGCACTGTCATATGTCTGCCATTAATTTATATATAGGATAGCTGATGTTATAAGTAATAATTAGGCTACTTTTATTTTAGAAAAGTAATTAGAGTTCCGCGCACAATAATGAAAACCCATGAAATCCAATGTATATACTCTATGTCAAGTGTCTATACAGAAGTACTCTAAATTATTTATACACAATCCAATGTCTTCTAAATTAAACAGCGCGTGAAACCGCGGGTCCCAGCTTGTATACGAATAATATGTCCCGCACGAATCAATATTCGTATGATCTGCAGGTAGTTGTTCCGTATATTTTTTTTATTTTTTTTTTGTCTGTCTCCTTGTTTGGTTTTTATTGCTAATTTCCGATATCTTTCAAATTAAACGGAGGGTGAAACTGCGGGACACTGCTATAAAATATAAAACCTAGCGTGGTGATTACGGCAATATCACCGCTCATTGTAGTGTTCATTGGGAGACTCATCTTTAACAGTGGACGTTTACTGAGTGTCTGTACACACATCAGCATTAGTTTACATTTTTACCGCTATTTATAAAAGCCATTTCAAAATACAAAAATATCTGATTTGGAAGTCCTAAAATGTAAAAGAAAATATAGAATCCAACACCAAACAGTAAAATGGTTGGTGCAGTGACTGATACAGTCGACTGCTGCGCTCCGGGTCGCGGGTTCGATTCCCGTATGGAACAAATATTTGTATGATCTGCAGGTAATTGTTCCGAGTCTGGGTGTATTTTTGTGGAATTCATGTCTGTAAACGCACCCACGACACAGGAGAAATCCTAGTGTGGGGCAACGTTTATAAAAAAAAAAACTCGAAAAACATTACCCTCCTTCAACGAGCATACCCCGTTGAAGGAGGGTAATGTTTTTCGAGTCGGTATGTCTATTTCTTTGGCAAGCTCAATAACCTAAACGGCTTGATGGATTTTAATTTAACACATTAAGTATCGTTAGATTCGTCTTAATCGTGGGAGTGACATAGGGTATTATAATATTTAAATACGGCATTTATGTATTTTTTTTACGCAGTCGGATATTTTTATTTTCTTCTTAATCGTGTTTGTTTTTTTTAAAGTTTATATTAGTCGTCTTGTGTAGTCTCGAAAAAGAGACTAACTATCTTATCTATCGCCAACTTCAACATTAAATAAGAATTTGATTTATCTAATGGTGCCCGACATACAAGCTGTGCCTGGTTTAGGACCAATGGTATCTCTGGATTGCAATTTTAATTCCAAAATAAGTGATTTATGATTATGACGTGTGTGTCAAAATATACTTTACAGAATTACTCTTATTGTTTTCAGGCATGCGCTTCGCAAAAATGCAAGTAATGGCGGGTCTTATCGGCTTCCTGAAGAAATATAGTGTGGAGGTTGCTGAGGGCATGCCAGAAACTATCACTTTGGACCCCAGAACTATCCTCACGCAACCGAAGGATCAGGGTCTGAATCTGAGGTTGAGTAAACGCGAAGGTTGGGAAGAAAGGTGTTTTGTTAGAACTACTGAGACGTTCGTGGGCAAGTAGGAATGTAGGGCTATTAGGTATGTATAGTGTGCCCAGGAAGTGTTAGGTAACCTACCATCAAAGATATATAGGGTCCGACAAAAATAGTGAACGTTATTTCAAAGGAATGACCCTTTGAAATAACGTTCACTGTTTTCAGTAGGTTATTTAGTAAGGGTAATTACGCATAAGTTCCTAGTAAAACATCCTTAATGCATAATAGCGTATTATGTAAGCCACGCTTATTTATAATAAGTTACTAAAAAGGATTTGCGACATTAATAATTTACGCCTTATCAAAAAGTCTCTGAAGGAGTTGTAGCTTGTAAAATGTTACTGCTACGCGAATTTTTTGATGACAGATTTATTGACATTTAATAGGAGATATTTTTATTCTCCATTATAAAAGAATAATATTTGACTTTATAGGTGAATAGTATTTTTTTTTAAATATTGTAGCTATAGTTGTTGAAATAGAATTTGTTTAATTAATGTTGTGATTATCTTTTTCCTAATCGACCTAATATGTTCTTGCGTTTATTACTTTTATCTTTGTTATAATATATATAATTGAATTGAATTTAAGTTAATGTATTAGTAAATTTAATGTATCATTTCTAACGTCATAATTTTAATGCCATAATATTCTTTAATATTTGCAAACCATAAATGTTTAAATATGGTTAAAAACAAACATTACATTATTAATTAATAACTTGCTGACTGATGATGATGATGATTTATTAATATGGGTATATTACGCAAATAACTCTATACAAATAAATAAAATTGAAGTGTCTGTTTGTAATGTCAAAATAACAGCTTTTTACTAAATGCATATGAAAGTATATACGGTACCTATAGCAAAAAAACAATTATTACATTTTTTGTCTGTCTGTCTGTCTGTTTGTTCCGGGTAATCTCCGAAACGGCTGGACCGATTTTGACGGGACTTTCACTGGCAGGTAGCTGACGTTATAAGGAATAACTTACGCTACTTTAATTTTAGAAAAATATTTAGGGTTCCGCGCGAAAACAACAAAACATATATATTGTGTAAGTGTCTATGTCGAAGTACTCTAAATTTCTTTTAAATTAAACGCGGGTGAAACCGCGGGTCCCAGCTAGTAAATAAATAAATCAATCAATCAGAACCTTTTCCAAAATAGGTAGGTATCAGTTTAAATCGTAACCAACCCGAGATACCTACTATCTAAGTTAGTAGACAGTCTCCACTCACGGATGATAGAGCTGATGTCACAAGAAACACTTAACCAAACATAATTATAAATATATAATAATAAACCAATTCGAGAGTATTTAACACTATAGTTAATTGATTATTTGTTCCCTCTTATTGGCTGGGTTTAATTCATTAATGAATTAATTGTCATTGTAGATTTGAAAGTAATTTATCGCCAGGCAGTAAAGAATGGACAAATTCCTATAAGGTTGGTGCAGTGACTGATACAGTCGACTGCTGCGCTTCGGATCGCGGGATCGAACAAATATTTGTAAGATCTTCAGGTAGTTGTCCCGGGTGGGTGTATTGTGTGTGAAATTTGTATATGTAAACGCACTCACTACACAGGAGAAATCCTACTGTGGGGCAGTCTACTTTAAAAAAATCAGCGGCGGCGATAACTTAATGATTAAAATCCCCTCATAAAGATTACCCATGAAAGACGATCGAATGTAGTCTGACGATCGTGAATACGTGCAGCATGGTCCATTCACGAACTATTACGAACCAAATGAACAAAATAATTATGTTAAATGTCTACTAACACTTTATTTGCTAAAATAAAAAACCTGTTCCACCTGCTCCTGTTCCAAAATAACAGGCTGTTATATAAAATACTGTAACAGGTGTTTACATTTTACGTGTGAGGTAGAAATTTACCTGTGATTCGTCGTTCTGATTTATATAAATTGAATAAACGGCGAAGTCGAACTGAAATATTTTATTTTGAGCCCTAAAGCGGTTCCTGCTTACCTCGTTCTAAGATTTGAAGATTGAAGAATTAGAATTCAAGATAACAATTATTGAAGTGAAACATCTTTTAGGACGGTATAAATTACCCCCGGGAAGACGGTGGCGCGCACGTGGTTACGTGGCGTCGTGTGCGCAGCACAGCGCACAGTGAGACTTGGGGGGCTCCTTTACAATTCTCCCCGAGAAGTGCCTGAGGGCGGCCTTTTTACAGCCGCCTGCTTTCCGCTAGAGGGGGTGACCGCTTTACAGTGATCCCCTGGGTGGCTCTTACGAGGACCCGGAGCCCCCCTTCGGTGCCGACGATGACCGCTCCAGTGGTTTTTGCTGGTAGGAGTCCGGCATACCCCTTGGCCGTCCCCGGGGCTAAGGCAGTTCCATGTAGAAATTCCACTAATTAAAATCGGTGTTAATTATACTAACTTTATATTAGGGTTAGATTAGGGTTGTTTTATTTTTATATTATTATTTTTAAGCTCAGGCATTTTATAATACGTAATTTCATATTGATATGCCATTTAAGTGTAATGTACTTAGATAAATGTAGCTTAATTGAACTATTATGCTGCCTTGTTCGAATATTTATTGTATGCTTCGGAAGTGTTTTGGTAGTATTTACGTATTTTAAGCAAATTTTTGTGCACAATCGTGATTTTATTTGGTTGCACTTACTAAGATTAAAATGCTGTTTTCTCTCGTCATCATATTGCCACTGCAAAACACACAGGCGTAATGCTGGCTATGACTTATTACAGAATTTATCGTTGCAATGGCAGATAATTTAGTTATCTACTACCAAAATTGTAGGGGAATTCGCACTAAACTGCATATTTTGTATATGAATATACTATCGAATTGTTACGATATAATAATACTTACGGAAACCTGGTTAACATCTGAAATATTTGATAGTGAGTTTATTGATAGTCGCTATGTAGTATATCGGTGCGACCGTGACCGCGTAGCCACTAATAAAAAAGAAGGAGGTGGCGTCCTTGTGGCGCTGTTGAAATGTTTGCGTCCGGTGAGAATAATTGCTCCCTATTCAACATTAGAAACACACATGGAATACGTCCTTTTAAAACTCCCTGGTGCTACTAGGGGGAAGAACCAAATCATTGGTACGGCTTATATACCGCCGAGAACACCTGAAGCCGTTTATGTTCAATATTTCAATCTACTTGAGCTCTTACTGAGCGACACTAATGCTGAATATTTTCATTTGTTGGGTGATTATAATCTGCCGGATGTTGACTGGGTCCCCTGTAACAATAGCATAACGCCACCATCGGGATTAATTTGTAGGGGAAATTCTTCAATTTGCGGGCATCTAGGTGAATTTATGTCTTGTCTCAATGCTTGTCAGCATAATACCATTAAGAATACGAATGGAAAACTTTTAGACTTAGCCATCAGTAACAATCATTGCTCTATTTTCCCTCCCACAGACTATTTATTACAAATTGACAACTACCATCCACCATTCTGTGCATTATTGCCGTTTAAGTCATCACTTTCAACCATGATCCGAAGGTCAGTTAAGAAACACAACTACTATAAGGCTGATTATGAGAAGATTAATAAGGAATTAAGTAACATTAATTGGAATGAGAAGATAGGGTTAAACCATTCCATTGATGAATCGCTAAATTCATTTTATAATTGTATTTTTAGTTTGGTTAGATCATACGTCCCACTAGTAAATTCTAAATCTACGAAATTTCCGATTTGGTTTTCACCATCTCTCATACATATATTTAAAAATAAAAATAAATCTTGGGTCAAATGGAAGATGTATAGAAATGTATCTGATTATGAACAATTTTCGTTATACCGATCTAGATTTCACGTCGAATGCAAAAACTGCTTTAGCAAGTATATTAACTCTGTGGAAGATGGCATTCGCAACAACGTCAAATGTTTCTGGACGTATATTGCTAACCGTAAGTCTTCTACTGGTATCCCTTCTGACATGAAATATAGGGACAAATGCACCAACGACCCCGAAGAAATCTGTAGCTTCTTTTCTATTTTCTTTAAATCCATTTATGAACCGCAGTCTTCGAATAGTGCATCATCATTTAATGAAGATTATTCGGACAGTAGCCCCCTCATAAATAAAATTGAGCTAAGTGTTAGTGAAGTTTTGAGAGCACTCAAATCTTTAGACTCAACAAAAGGACCAGGACCTGATAGTCTTCCAGTAGTTTTCTTAAAAGCTACTGCAGATAATCTTTGTTTTCCTGTACAAATTTTATTTAATAAGTCACTGACACAGGGTACTTTTCCTGAAGCATGGAAGGGTGCCATTATAACACCAATTTATAAGTCTGGTTGGCAAGACGTTGAGAATTATAGACCAATATCTATTCTGTCAGCCCTGCCGAAGCTCTTTGAAAGATTGGTGCATAACAGAATATATCCTGTACTTCATAATAGCATCATCCAACAACAACACGGATTCGTTAAGAAACGATCAACCACAACAAATTTAGTGGCTTTTGTGGATTATTTATTTAACAATATGGATTCGCGTGTTCAGGTGGATACTGTATACACTGACTTTCGAAGAGCGTTCGACAAGGTTGACCATAATTTACTTTTGAATAAAATTTCATTTAACGGCATTCGGGGTGATTTATTTCGATGGTTCTCTTCTTATATAAGGAACAGAACTCAAAGAGTCGTGGTTAATGGCTTCCATTCCGCTACTGTTACTGTTACTTCTGGTGTGCCTCAGGGCTCAATTTTGGGGCCCCTTTTATTCATTATATTTATAAATGACATCAACACTTGCTTCCGTAATTCAAAATTATTACTCTATGCTGATGACATGAAAATTTACAGGCCCATCAGGGGTTTTCAGGACAGTAGATTGCTGCAGGAAGATTTAGATCGTCTTACTAAATACTGCAAAAGTAATAAACTACAACTGAGCATACCCAAGTGTTGTTGTGTTAGCTTCACAAAAAATAAGAACATTATCAAATACCCTTATTCACTAGATAGCACCACATTGTCTAGGCTGTCCGTTGTTCGTGATCTTGGGGTTCTTCTTGACGAGAAACTTCACCTGGATGCTCACATTAACAGAATTGTGAATAACGCCTATCGCATGTACGGTTTCGTTATGAGATCTACTAGAGACTTTTCACGCCCCTCAACCTACTTGTACTTGTATAAATCTCTGATAAGATCTCAATTGGAATATGCGGTGCAGGTGTGGAATCCTTTTTACAATAAGTATTCAGATTGTATTGAAAAAGTGCAAAGCAAATTTTTAAAAGCCATTACCGTTGCTCCCACGCTTCTTTATCTTATGATAGCTTACTTAAAAAGTACAAAATACTTGATTTAAAATCTAGACGCACTCTCCTAGAGACAGTATTCTTATTTGATTTGTGTGGCAATGTATATGACTGTATGGACATTCGTAATAAAATAAGTTACTTAGTGCCTAGAACCACGATGTGCCGTGGGGTGCGCGCACGACCACTGTTTGCTGTGTCCTCCAGTCGCACTAACGCAGGCTTGCGGGCACCTCTACGCAGGCTTACAAGTAATTACAACAAACATTTTAACCATATAGATATGTCTGCCCTTTCTGCGAATAAATTTAGAAAAAAGGTTCTTATCACGTTTAATAATAATTAATTTGAAAAGTGAAACATTACTTACTTAGACTAGTTGTTAGTTTGCATGCCGTGATGATTTGTCTATCTGTTGCATTGTTGTTAATATGTATTTATAGTTTGTAGGTTCAAATATTAATGTATAAAATCGCATGATATTTATATGTATTTCTAGTTATATTCTGTGGAAAATGCTGTTGGTTACACATTTACTCTTATTGTGTTAACATTTTTTTTAATTTAATATATAATGTGTCACTGTTTGTTTTCCCCAATAAATAAAATAAAATAAAATAAAATAAATATTTAGTTTTATTACCGTTGGTGATGTCTCAATTAAAAATAAAGAAAACTCTCTCTCTCTCCTCTCTCCTCTCTCCTCTCTCCTCTCTGCTCTCTCCTCTCTCCTCTCTCCTCTCTCCTCTCTCCTCTCTCCTCTCTCCTCTCTCCTCTCTCCTCTCTCCTCTCTCCTCTCTCCTCTCTCCTCTCTCCTCTCTCCTCTCTCTCTGTTTACCACCTCCATAGACAGACAGACTTGACATAGAGTATGTCTATATATATAGTCTTTCATGGGTTTTATTTTTTTGCACTGAATCCTAATTTTTTTCTAAAATAAAAGTAACCTAAGTTATTCCTTATAACATCAGCTATCCAGTGAAAGTCCCGTAGAAATCGGTCCAGCAGTTTCGGAGATTAGCCGGAACAAACAGACAGACGGACACAGACTGACAACAAATTACAAATGGCTTTTTTGTTGTAGGTACTGTATATACTTTCATATGCATTTAGTAATAACACTGCCTATAATACCCCAGAAATTATTCAAATTCAAGCATGACTCATGTGGGGAAGCAACAATATCAAGATAATTGTTAGACCGCTTATGCGAAGCTTGTACGTGGTGTAGGGTGGCACGGCTCAGTTGCCGATTTCTTCCGGACCACTACACGTAGCTGGAGTGTTTGCTATACCTGGCCATTTGTGTGTTAGTAGGTTAGCGGTGGATCTTTTGTGCCCAGTTCAAAACTTTCGGAACTCTCTCACTCTCTCTCGGAACTGTGGTCAGGACTCAGGGGTAAAGCTTATGTTAAACATATCTGGTTCAAGTACTAAGCAGGCGGAAAGCTTATGTGGATTACGCTTATATAATATGGATATGGAAGGCATATAGGGGTCTGAGTTTGAACCCGGCCCACGCTTCTGACTTTTTGGATTCACGTGCGGGTCAGACTTTGATTATCACTTGCGTTAACGGTGAAGGAAAACATCGTGAGGAAACTTGCACACCTAAGTGGGCTCCAAAAATGTTATCAACGGTGTGTGTAATCCCCCAACTCACATTAGGCCAGGGTAGTGGACTAAGGCCTTTCTCATCGTGAGAAGAGGCCCGTACCCAGTAGTGAGATAGTAGGTAAGGAGCTGTAACGGATCGGGAGAGGGCCGATCCCGCACGGAGAAGGACGAGACGGCGCCGGGGTAACAACCACGTCCAGGTCCAACGCGCCTGAGCCCCCTGCCGTCGTTACATGGTGGGGGGCCTCAGGGGTCGCGGGCACGCAGATTGGGAAGTCTGCGTGCTCACACCGAGCGACCCCCGGGAAGACGGTGGTGCGCACGTGGTTACGTGCCGCCGTGTGTGCAGCACAGCGCACAGCTAGGCTTGGGGGGATCCTTTACAATCCTCCCCCGAGAAGTGCCTGGGGGGGCGGCCTTTTTACAGCCTCCGCTAGAGGGGGTGACCGCTTTACAGTCATCCCCTCCGAGATGTACCAAAAGGCGTGGCACCAATGGGCGGTTCTAGTGTGATCTTAAAAAAAAAGAAGGTAATGGGCTGATTATGTAATATATTTTTAATTATAATCGTAGAAATTAACATTATTTGCCTTTTTCTGTAATTTATTGATACGGTTATTTAAAGCCGTCACATAAGGGTGTCAGCACAACCATTATTGGGTTGAAAGTAGATCGTTATACTTTTATTTCACGTTACTATAAAGTGATTGGCTGACTTCCACGTAAGTACTAAACGATAATATTGTCGTGTAATTTAGGGCCTAATTCGCGATTTATAAACGTTTATTTTTACGTTTATACGACCAATCTCAGAGACTACCTTCGGCCCGGTGATGGGCGAAGGGGTATGCCGGAATCCTACCGGCTAAAACCACTAGGGTGGTCATCTTCGGCACCTAAGGGAGGCTCCAGGACCTCGTATGATCACACTAAAGCCGCGCACTGGTGCCACGCCTTTAGGCACATCTCGGAGGGGATGACTGTAAAGCGGTCACCCCTCCGGGGCTCAGAAGACTACCTAACAACGTAAAACGTGTACTTGACCATTATAAAACATTAATTTGTTTGTTGCCATCTTCTACTATACCATCAAACCAAGTCCATAATATAGACCGTTCTAACATCCACCGTACAATAAATAAGACACTTTTGAAGGTTGTTTCGAGCCACTGTTTACTCCCTCTGGTGTACACTTGGGGCAAGCTCGTTTGCTAACTAAGCCGAAAATAAACATAAATGGCCTACTGGTAAATGGACTGGCCAAGTTTCGTAGGCTATGATCGAACTGTCACCTTCCCATTTCAGCTAGGAGACGTCCACAGTTAGACAAAAGCGTTCCCACATCTACATTCCCACAATAGACGGTTATTGGTCGCTTGCAAATTGTTACCTTGTCACACGGGACTACCACGTGAGGCTTTGGTGTAGGAATGAGAAAACATGGCCTAATAATGTACTTGATAGCTGTGTATCTAAACAGTTATGGTTTTAGAATCATTTAGCTGTCTAGTTACTGATATTAATAATTTAATTTCCTGAAATCCGAACAAAAACTTCATCATCATCATATCAGCCAAAGGACGTCCACTGCTGAACAAAGGCCTCTCTCATAGATTTCCACAATTGTTGGGTAATTTTGGGGGGGGAAATTGGGGGGAATGGCCTGTACCACGCTTGGCAGGCAGGTTAGTGAGCGCAGTATGTCTCCTGTACCACAGAAGGGACGCTGGTGCCCATCCCTCTGGTTAGAGTCCTTTAGTCGCCTTTTACGACATCCAAGGGAGAAGATAGAGATGATGGACAAAAACTTGCTGAACTCTAAATCATTATGTGATGGTATATTTACGAATCTGGGCGCATTTTATACAGTAGAATAAAATCTAACATTAATTAACCATATAAAAGCCTTGTTTAGTACAAGATTGAAGCTTCTTTAGTAAAACGTTTTTCCGTGTGGATCCCAGCAAAGAATAGAATCACTCTTCTCCACCCATGGGTGTCCTAAAAGGCGATTAAAGATTAATAGCAAGAAGATTGGCAACAGCAAGCTCCATCCAACAGCGTATTGCGATCACTAAACCGTATGCTAAGCGTGATGATTTGGACAATATCCCTTATGGATCCCATATATATATATGTCCGTATAACTATGTCCGTTCATTATGTATAGTGATTATTGGGACGGATATGTTCAGCAGTGGGCATTTACGGGCTGATGTTTTTTCGGTTATACCATAACTTTACGTAAGCTGGTCCATTATCATCATCATCATATCAGCTAAAGGAGGTTCACTGCTGAACAAAGGCCTCCCCCACAGATTCCACAATGAGCGGTCACATGCCGCCCTCATCCAACGACTCTCAGCTGGTTAGCAGGTTACAATTTTGAAAAATATAATAGCTATCTGACATAGTTGTAAGATTTGCTCGGAGAAATGTAGCAGGCGCGTCACACTTCTTGATGATTTTATGTTGACTAGTGGTCGCCACGAGGTCGAAAGTCAACCGCCATTAATCCCTTTTTAAAGCACATATTATATGTAAATTTTTACTTTCTGCACTCCTCCTCCATGGAAAGGTCACAATGCTATGAATCTCACACTCCTCTGTGCGCGCAATGTGCTAAAAAGGGGTACAAATTTTTCTCTTTGCGTATTAATATATAGATTGCATGTGAACTTCCGTGTGGTGTCCGGGTTAAGAATATAGCACCACTCCATCTCCTCCCATGGATGTCGTAAAAGGCGACTGAGGGATTCTAAACCAGAGGGATGGGCAGCAGCGTCCCTTCTTTCGAACATTAACCATACTGCGCTCACCAACCCGCCTGACAAGCGTGGTGAGTACTAGCAAATTCCCCCAAAATTATGACACAATAGTTGAAATCAATGGGGAGGCCTTTGTTCAACAGTGGATGTCTTACGGCTGATATGATGATGTGAACTTTAACGATACCAAATCTGACACTTCTGTGCTTAAAAAGGGGTAGAATTTTATCTCTTCACGCATTAATATATATAGGGAAAACAGGGTAATGGTAGTCAGCGGCCAATGGTGGTCAATACATTAAGTAATATCAAAACTAATAGACGTAGACAAGTGAATATCAACGGAAACGGTCGGTTGTACTACGCCCCTCTGCTGCCCAATCGCCCATTCAGCTAACTCGAAGCACTTTCACAAGGAGGCAGTGTTTCGTATATCTGCGCTTGCGATGTAATTTTACGTATGCACTAAATACCAGGTGAGTAATTATTTGGAGTTCAATTTTCCAATTTAATATTAATTTTATCCGAGTCTATTTAATCGTGTTGGGAACCATTTCGAGTGATCTTTTTAGTGTTTTCTTTATTTTGATTTTTCGGTCTATTACCTATTTACGGGTAATGGGAATCAGCACTCGGCATAGGAAGAAATAAAAGAGAGAAAGGCAAACATAGCCAAACGCAAAACAAAATTGTGGCCATAGCCAAGACAAGAGACGTGTTCTTCATGATGAAAACTCTTCTTCAGTGTCAGATAAATATTTCACTAACATATGCGATGACGATGAAGATGATGATGCTGAAGATGCTGGGAACATATGTTAGCAACACCGGTGTGAGCGGCTAGGGGTGTCGAGAGGTGCAGCACTGGTTTCACCATCGCGCGTCTCGAAGACTCGGAGCGGGTTTCCCCGTTATTACGCCATTAGACACTTCCACCCCCGAGCATATAGCTCTGGCTGGCTGCGGGCACTCATGGGATTCCACTCCAACCGACCAATAAAGGCAAGCCGGAGACGAGGCCCTGACCGACTCTCTGGGGCATTCGGGTACGCAGTGTCGCCACTCACATTCAGCTCGCCACAAACTGCCCTCTATTATTATTATAGAAGGTGACTTAGGCACTCTCGACCATAGGGATGGGCAGCAGCATCCCTTCTGTGTAATAGTAGTTAATCTGCGCTCACCAACCCGCCTATCAAGCTTCATGAGTACTAGCAAAATCCCTTCAGACTGGCACCTTAATATTGTGGAATTCTACAAGGGACGCCTTTGATCAGCAATGGACGTCCTTTGGCTGATATGATTATGCAATTTCAACAATGGAAATAATATAGTATAGACAAATTTCACAAAAAAAAGATTGAATTAATGATGACATTTTAACTTTTGGTATTGAGAGTTACTAATTCCCCACAGTGTATAAATAGCCTCGTCTATCAGTTTTCTAACTTTTCGGACAACGTAAGCCGGAGAGCTGTCGTCCTGGAAGTCTAGAAATCCGAATGCAAAATGCTTTAATATTAATAATTTGTTAGAGTCGCCTTCATCAACATCATCATCATCATATCGGCCATACAACGTCCACTACTGAAGAAAGGCCTCCCCCATAGATTTCCACAACTGTGTCATCATATTGGGGGGAATTTGCCAGTACTCACCACGCTTGGCATGCGGGTTGGTGAGCGCAGAATGGCTACTTTGTTACAGAAAGGACGCTGCTGCCCATCCCTCTGGGTTAGAGTCCCTTAGTCGGCTTTTACGACCTCCACGGGAGGAGATTAAGTGGTGCTATATTCTTAATCCGGACACCACACGGATGTGGACACCACACGGATGTGGAGTTGCCTTCGCTCAGGATATACTGATAAATGCTGTAAATTAAGTCATTGTAAGTTCTGCCCACTGAGACACGATAGTTTATTTCACTCATAAAAGGCAAAAGAAACTTCAGTTAAGGAAAATATTGTTTAAACACCAAAGGGCCCTGGTGAATCTTGCCATCATATGTTGAGAGAGATGGTGGGAGCGCACGCCAGCATGATCTATCCGAGAACTTTGTCTAGGACCGAGAGCAGTGTTATGGGGCGATACGCTTAGAAGAGCAGCTTATCGTTGTCCTTCGGCAAGACAATGAGCCTACCGTTTTTCCACATATCCAGAAATGAGGCCTCGTTTAAAAAAGGCCAAACATACGTGTTAGCTCGGAGCTATCTGCTTGCCACACATGCTTTACGTTGCGGGCCATTATTCCATCGACTCTTGGTGCCATGTTAGAAAGCACCTTAACTATTTTCCATAGATCCTGACGCGACGGAGGGGGTGCAGGTCGTTATTATCCACACTTGTCATATTTACATCACCGGCGTACCCCTCCGCAAGCCTGGTGCCGTTCACAAGGATGGGCGGTGGCCGAAACCTGGCACTGGCAGCGCGGTACGCCAATCCCCAAAGGTCTTGGTTAACTTTTTAAACACCTAAGGGCTCTGGTGAATCTAGTCATATTTTGCTATCAACAGCAATTTTTAAAGTGCTTGGCAGCAAAAACAAGGCTCATTCAGCCAGAATTATGTTGAACAATGGCAGTAAAATTAATAACTACATTAATTATTTTTGTTAAAACCTTAACGTATAAAAATCATATTCCACAAGAATTCAATGAGCCCACAACACATCCATATCGGTCGTTGTGGATCTTTGGGGGAGGCCTGTGTCCAGCAGTGGACTACATTCGGCCGAAATGATGAAGCTAACTCACTTACTGTACAACTTGCTCCTAACTTAATATAGGCGCAAAGAGTGAAGCGCACGTTCTTGTACAATACTGCGTGGAGCACATGGCGCGAACTCGCGCGCCTGCAAAACGCTTATATAACGAGTGATATTCACAGCTCAAGTTACTCAATACCCATCACAACGCCCCATTGTCTTCGGCGCACTTGACTGCTTGACCTGAAATAATGGCCAATACCAAATTGGTTTTACACCTTTATTTGGATTCTATATTCAAGGATGTATGGATGTTTGAGCTTAAGGAATTGCACCCCTGATCATCCGAGGCATATATTATAGCTAATGAGTTAGCGTGGCAGGGTCGCAAAACCTATGACTGTGTGTTTTTTAACGCAGAGTTGTGATTCAAAGCTAATATTTCTGACGGGTGCCCGAAGTTTATCACGAAAAACTGCGAGCGGGTGCTACCGGGTGAGACTACGGGTTATTCGGGTGAGGCCCAGCAAATGCCCACCCTGTGGACGTTTTCCTACTATTCTACTCCCCCTGTCGGTTGTAATGAAGCCTACGAAGCTTTCAGGTCAAGCCGAGCACTCCGAAGGCAATGGGGCGTTGTGGTGGGTATTGAAAGACTTGAGCTGTGATTCGTCACTCAATGTAGGTAAACGTTTTGCAAGTGTGCGAGTTCGTGCCATGTGCTCCACGCGCGAGTACACATGTATATAGTATAGTACAGTACGTTGCGCCTATAATAACTTAGGAGCAACTTGTACAGTAAGTAAGTTAGTTTAAATGTATGCGGGGTTTTATTGTAAGAGTTATTGGCGAATTAATATAAGAAGCTTACTCAAGTGTTTAGTCCAGTGATTAAGAGTCAGTAGTGGATATAAAGTCGTGTGCTAACCGATCAGCATCAGACGGGCACGCCTGCCAAGGTGCCAAAGCCTAGGTTTGAGGCCAGGCAGAAACGTCGGCACACATATTCCTTGCCATACGCACTGCATATTCATATATTATGCACGTCTGCAACTTCGTGTGTGTCTGACGTCATTGCGTACGAAATGGTGAGCATATATAGTTGTCCGCAGCGAGAGATTCTGTTGCGCGCTGAGTCTTACTAAATTAGGTCCCGTGTGAGTGCGAAATAAACGGGATAGCGTAAGTTAGTTGAGAGCGAAGATATAAGTTTTGTATATACATAATTTAATGTTGATTGGCAGGCGTGAGGTTAATACTGGGCGAAGCATGAATCGGGTAGCTCTGTGTTGAACAACGAAGAGAACCGAAAAAAAAAGAAGAGAACCGTGTTGAGAGTATGTTGGGCGTTTATAGACCGTCGGTCAATAGTGATGCCCAAGTAATTGGCCGAATTTGGCCATTCCACCTCGGTACCGAAAAGTGATAACTTGGTGGGCCGTATACCACGGCCTGTGACCATATTTGCCTTGTTTTATTGCGTTTTACCTACGTTTATCGACAGTTTCCATTTATTTAGCCAGTAGGGTAGGTCTTGTAGCGTACGCTGCATCTAAGAGGCCGCATGTTCGGCCGTCATTGAGATTGTAATGTATGTGGCGTCGTCCGTGTACAGCGCGAGCGTAGCAGTTGCCGTCGGTGTAAAGTGAGTATAACACAGGCGAGAGAAAACTTCCTTGTGGGATACCGGCCGCGATGCAATGGGTGCCGGAGGATTGGTCTTCGACAGCTACAGTGAAAGTCTTATCGTCCATGAATCAAGAGATCACCTTTACGATGCGGCAGGGTGTGGTTGCTAGGGCTAGTTTCTATAGGAAACTGGTATGCCAGACTCTATCAAACGCCTTCTCCATATCAAGGAATACAGCAGCAGTGTATTCCCGTTTGTTCAGTCAGCATCATATATAAAGTGGCAGCCACGGTAACTAAATATTTAGAAACATCCATAGTGATCACTCATATCCTGTCAACCATGGTCGTCTAATTGTTCAGGTCACCAATCGTGATCACATATATCGGAACAACAAAAACGTCATTATATGAGGTCATTCAAACCGTAATTATTATGGTAACAAGCACAACGCCAGTAGTTTCCAAGCAGCTAAGGTATTCAAAAATATGTGACACGCTAGAAAAATGAACTTTATCTTCACCTCATAGCGTTTCATTTATCTAAACACAACATTGAACTTGACAATATTGTAGGAATAAAAAATATTATATTTTCAAATTGGCAAATAAATGCGTGCAAGACTATGAAGACTTGTTCCCATCAGTCCCAATTGTTTTTTTTTAATGAGAAACGAAATCTCTTTTTTAAAACGGGCGAGTTTAAGTCTACGTTATATTTTTAGATACTAAGTGAACCTCATTTTATTATCAGTATTTGATGATTGCCAGAGTACCATTCTGGCATCTCGTCGTCTAGTGCTCGTTGAATGATCTGACAGTTGAACCCGCGGTACACTGCAATATCTAAAGTTTGGTAGAAAGTTTAAGTTATCCGGGTAGTAAGTGGATGCCTCCGGTCCAGTTACAGTGTAGCCGTGAACCCCGTTCACCTCGTCTATTATTGGTATGGAGTTAGAAGTACACTGTAGCTAGTGAAATTACTGAGCATAAGAGACTACATAGCTTCACGTCTCGAGCTGACGAGCGCAGTGTGATGCCACGCAGGACTAGACCTTTTTTTATTTTTTTTATTGGTGCCCAGTGGAAATTCTTCATGAACTTCCTTCGCCCCAGGGAAGGGCGAAGGGGTATGCCGGACTCCTACCGGCTAAAACCACTGGAGCGGTCATCTTCGGCACCTAAGGGAGGCTCCTGGTCCTCGCTATGATCACACTAGAGCCGCTCACTGGTGCCACGCCTACAGGCACATTTCGGAGAGGGTGACTGTAAAGCGGTCGCCCCCTCGGGGGGATTGTAAAGGATCCCCCAAAGCGTCCCACGGCAGTGCGTGACCACATTCGTGCTACCGTCTTCTCTTGGGTCGCTCGGTGTGGGCACGCAGATTCCCCAATCTACGCACCCGCGAACCCAGAGGTCCCCTGCCTCACAGCAACGGCAGGGGGTTTCAGGCGTGTGGGAATTAGGCGCCAGGGCGGTTGTTACCCCGGCGCCGTCTCCTCCTTCTTCGAGCGGGGTCGGCCCTCTCCCGATCCCGCTCTGCGGTCTCCTTCTGGAGCATGACGCTCTCACAGAAGGAGACCACAGCATTCCAGTTTTCGTGCTCTGCCAACATAGCCGACACTACTTGCAGGACTAGACCTTTTTTTTTTTTTTTTTTTTTTTTTTTTTTTTATTGGTGCCCAGTGGAAATTCATCATGAACTTCCTTCGCCCCGGGGAAGGACGAAGGGGTACGCCGGACTCCTACCGGCTAAAACCACTGGGGCGGTCATCTTCGGCACCTAAGGGAGGCTCCAGGTCCTCGTATGATCACACTAGAGCCACCCACTGGTGCCACGCCTATTGGCACATCTCGGAGAGGGTGACTGTAAAGCGGTCACCCCCCCAGGGGGATTGTAAAGGTTCCCCCAAAGCGTCCCACGGCAGCGCGTGACCACATGCGTGCTACCGTCTTCTCTTGGGTCGCTTGGTGTGGGCACGCAGATTCCCCAATCTACGCACCCGCGAACCCAGAGGTCCCCCACCTTATAGCAACGGCAGGGGTTTTCAGGCGTATCGGAATTAGGCGCCAGGGCGGTTGTTACCCCGACGCCGTCTCCTTCTTCTTCGAGCGGGATCGGCCCTCTCCCGATCCCGCTCTGCGGTCTCCTTCTGGAGCATGACGCTCTCACAGAAGGAGACCACTGCATTCCAATGATCGTGCTCTGCCAACATAGCCGACACTACTGCTGGCAGAGAGAGATCTTGCCCGATCAGATCGACCAGGATCCGCCGCTCGGCGGCCCACGCAGGGCACGCCTCGAGCGTGTGCTGTGCGGTGTCCTGGTCGCTATCACAATGGTGGCATTGTGCCGTGGCCTCGCGTCCTATCCTGTGCAGGTACGCGCCGAAACAACCGTGCCCGGTGAGCACCTGCGTCAGGCGGTAGGTGACGCGCTCGCTCCTTTGGAGCCAGGCTCCAAAGAGCGGCAGGACGGCCTCGACGACGCGCTTGGTTGCAAACTGCATCCGCAGGCGATGACGCCACTTTACAAGTGCGCGCCGCCGAGCTAGCCGCCGCAGCTTGTCCAACGCCCCTGGAGGCGCGCCTTCGCCGCTCTGGCGGAGGGAGCGTGTCTGATCGTAGACCCACGCATCCATCTCCGCCAGGATGTCAAAAGGCGGAAAACGCGCCAGGAGAGTTGCCGCCTCGTAGGACACCGTTCGGTATCCTCGTGCGATCCGGATAGCCACTCTGCGCTGCAGACCGTGAATTTTGGTTCTGCAGCGCTGGGCGCCTGATAGTCGAGCTGACCATACAGGCGCCCCGTATAGGACCACGGACCGCACGACTCCTCCGTAGAGACGGCGAACTTCCTCACATGGTCCCCCGAGATTGGGCAGCAGCCGGTGTAGAGCACCCACTACCCTCTCGACTCGGGGGACGAGGCGCTGGAAGTGCTCTTCGAAGCCCCAACGACTATCCAGGGTGAGCCCCAGGTATTTCATGTACCAGCCCACCCCGATTTGCGCGTCACCAACGCGTATCCACGAACTGGGTGGTTCTCTGCTTCTCGGCAGTTTGTGGAACCATAGCGCCTCGGTTTTCTGAGGCGCTATCCGCAGACCCAGGGCGTGGATTTTGGCCACGACAATTGCCACCGCTTGCTCCGCAAGCCGGATGGTTCCCTCGAAGGACTCCCCGCTGGCCAACACCAGAGTGTCATCAGCGTAACAGACTAAGCTGACGCCAGCAGGGAGAACGACACGCAGGACCGCATCGTAGGCGAGGTTCCATAAGAGAGGGCCGAGAACTGACCCCTGCGGAACCCCGCACGTAATCTCCCTCCGCTTCACGCTACCGTCCCTGCCCACGTAGCGAATGTGCCTATCACGCAGATAGGCCCCAATGATGCCCTGCAGGTAGGGCGGACACCGATGATAGACTAGTGCCGCCCTAATAGCGCCCCACGGGATGGAGTTGAAGGCGTTGACGATGTCTAGACTGACCGCCAACGCCACCCCACCCCGCCGGGACACTGCCTGTTCCGACAGCGAGCGGACGCGAAGAATCGCGTCGATGGTGGACCGCCGCTGCCGGAAGCCATACTGACTTTCGGCCAGGTCGGGGCCAACTCGCGACAGGTGCTCAACGAGTCTTCGGGTAATTATTCTTTCGAATAGCTTCGAAGCCTCGTCGAGCAGGCAAATGGGACGGTATGCAGAGGGAGACTCTGCAGCCCTTCCTTCCTTCTTCAAGAGAACCAATCCGGCTTCCTTCCAGCCGGACGGGAACACGCCATTACGGAGGCAACTGGTGAACAGCCGCCTCAAGCGGTCCCCAAGAGACTGTAGCGCATACACCCACGCACGGCCCGGAATGCCGTCCGGACCCGGTGCGGTGTTGCGACTCTTCAGGCGGCCAATGGCTCGGCCCAGCTCCCCATCCGAAACCCCCAAATCCTCGGCCCAGTCCGAGGCATTTGGGGGTGGAGAGGGACCAGGATGGTCCCGAACCGCCGGAAAGAGCGTTGAAAGTACTCTCTCCAGCAAATCCGGGCCGGGGGGACATACGGGCGCAACTTGCCCACTACCATACGGTAGGGTCTCCCCCACGGATCCCTGTCTAGTCCCTCTAGGAGCTCGCTCCAGGACCGAGCCTTCGCCTCACTGATGGCAGTCTGAAACGTCAGTGTGGCCGCCCGGTAGGCCCTATAGGCCTCGTCAGTCTCTCCGGCTGTAGCACTGTGTCGGCGTCGGCTTCGTTGGTACCGGCGGCGGGATGCCAGGCAGACCGCACGCAACTGCGCGATCTCATCCGACCACCAGTACACTGCCGTACGCCGGGAGCGCCTAGCCCGGGGCATGGATGCGTCGCATATTGACGTCATCGTCTCCCGGAACCAGGACGCTTCCTCCTCCGGATCGGGCAAGATCCCTTGATCGACCTCTGGCCAGGCCGCGACATTGGCAGCTGCGACGAGCAACTCGCGATCCAGCTGTGTGAGGGCCCAACGCCGCGACCGCGGGCTGGGACTAGAACGGCTCGGGCAAGGCGTGCGGAGGGCCACGTCGAACATAATGTGGCGGTGGTCCGAAAGTGTGACCACCTCCTCCGCTACTCGCCAACCCGACACCATGTGGGCCACAGAAGGAGCCGCCCATGTCAGGTCCACGACCGACTCCCCCTGCCACCGAACGCAGGTGCTAACGGACCCCCGATTCAGCAATCGGAGGTCAAGTGACGCCGCCCAGTCTTGCATTATTCTCCCCCTCGGCCCGTCCCGACGGTTGCCCCAAGCTCTAGAGTGAGCGTTGAAGTCCCCCAGGACGAGCACTGGACGGGGCGAGCACTTGCAGCGAATGCTGTGCGCCACCCCGTCCAGGTATCCCTCGAAGTCGGCGAGAGACACGTTGGGGGAGACATAGCAGCCCACTACTGCCAGAGGTCCCCACTCTACTACGACAAAGCCCTGACCCCTGTCCAATAGGGAGCAGGGCGGCTCACCTTCGGCTCCAGACCAATAGATAGCGACGGAGTCCCCGGCGCCCCCGAACCAGCGAGGGTGTTCCTGGACGCCGTAGGGCTCCGCCACAACCGCCAAGGCAACCGACCACTCCGCAACAGTCTGCAGCAACAGATTCTGCGCGTTGCGGCAGTGGTTTAGGTTGCCCTGGAGGACCCTTAGTTGGCCTCCATCGCCTCCGGTGAGCCGGAGCGTGCGACCGGTGCAGCCGGCGCAGACGTCGTCAGCCCCTCGGCCGAGGCAGGGGGAGCTGGTTTTCTCCTCTTGCTCTTCTGGGCTGCACAAGATTTGCAGCCCAATCTGTGCTCGGCCGGAAGGCCGAAGTCGGCACACAGAGGGCAGTTTTTTGTCTGCACCTGGCATTCACGAATTTTGTGGCCCTGGCCGCCACATCCGAAGCACCGATCGCTACGGTCAACCCCCCCGTGTATGGTGCACCGGAGGCGCACATGTCCGAGTTCGAGGCATCGGAAGCACTGTAATGGCCGTGACGCCAACACCTCGACCCTAGCCGACGTCCAACCGACGCAAATGCGGCAAGTAGACGCCAGCTTCTTGGCTGCCTCCAGTGGGATCCGGACCCAGACTGTGCCCAAGGACATCGGTGAGCGGCGAATATCGCCCACCCTTATATCCTCGGGCGAACACGCCGTCGCAGCTTTGATGGCCTCTTCGATCTCTGCTTTTGTGACGGCGTCATCCAGGTCCATTACCCTCAACTCCGCCATCTTGATCGGACGCGCAATACGCACGTCATAGATGGGGGTGAGCACCTCCCGCATTCGGCGCGCCAGGCTGTCAGCTTTGGCGCCACCATCCTCGCCAGCGACGGAAAGCACCATTCCGCCGCTGACTGACCTCTTAATGGTCACGGTGTCCGGACCTATGCCATGGTCGGCGAGCTTTATATTTCGCCGAGCCGCGGCCATGACTTCACCCAACGTTGTGTTGGCTGAGCCTTCGGGCACCGTGACCGTTATGGCGGCCGATACGGGAACCTTGGGGAGGTTGACCTTCCCCTTCCTTCTTCTCTTTCCGCTCCGTTTTTGTCGCCTCTCCTCGTCCTGCAGAGAGGACTGCGCAGGCTGCGTAGCGGTGGGCTCTTGAGTCTTAGGAGACCGTGGCTGCCGCTTCTTTTTGCCTGCAATGGACCACCCCTCAGTGGTCTCCGTTGCAGACTGCAAGGACTCTGGCTCTGTTGATGCCGGCTGGGCCGCCGTGGATGCGGTGGACTCTGCAACCCTGGCCGTTGTCGCCTGCCGGTCAGCCTTCCCGGTCCCCTTCACATCACCGCGACCTCCGCTCTTCCCCTTAGATCGGGGCTGAGCCACTGTCGCGAGAGTTTGCGCCTTGGCGGAGGCTGCAGCCGTTGCCGCGTTCTGCGTCGCCTTGGCAGCGGCTGCATATGTGGTCGTAGACTGCAGCCGTCTCGCATCCGCTGCTAGTGGCGGGCGCAGGCGCTGCTCCGGTGGAAGCCGCTCCGCCAAGGCCGCCAGCTTGGCGTCCATCATCCTCCCGACTTCGAGGACAATGGATCGCCGAAACTCAGCCTCTGCATCTGACGGCAAGAACGCCGGAGCGACAGCTCTACTGGGGCCTGTAGTTGCGTCCCTCTGACGACGAAGGAGACCCACCTCCGTCGTCAGTTTCTCCATCTGCACCAAGAGGCTGGCAAGCTGGGAGCGCAGCTCCGCATTCTCCCTCTCCAGCCTCTCAACGTCCGACTCTTTTCGGGCCGTTCTCTTCGCGTCAGGGGATGACCCTACAGACGCCTTCGGGAGGGTGCGCTTGCGACCCTCACCACCCAACACCGTATTAAGCGATGCTTGCGAACTCCGAGGGTCCAAGGAATCCTCGGAGTCGCTTACCCCACCCAACGGCAGAGGCGTGCCCGGACGCGACAACGACGCGACCGCACGCTGCGCACGCGCATTGGCGCGCAAGCCACGCGCACTACGCGTCCTGGCACCCGAACTGGACACGGAGCCGACATCCGACCCCACGTCCATCTGGATGCTGTCAGATTCCGACTGCGAACCATTCTTCTCTCCTTCCACTTTCTTAATTTTTGTTGACTTTTTTACCATTTCTGATCCCACGAGTATGGGGGAAATAAGTGGTCGACCCGGGCAGTGCCCCCTGTGCCCGGGCAAGCGTATCCCATATTCAGGTGCCGCCGGTCCTGGGGTTGGCGTGCTCGCGACTGAACTTCCCATCAGCCATGCACCCCTCGCCGCACGCTAGCTTGGGTTCGGGGAATTTTTATAGAGGCCTTCTTCCTCGCGATCCGGGCGGTTAAGCCAAGATCCTCGGTCCCGGTCGGAGCCGCGAGACGTGACCACGACACTCCAACCGAGGTTACGATATCGACGGTGGCAGGGAAGGGGAGTCCTCCCACTACCTGCTCGGGGCAGGGTGAGTGCACACCGAGCCCGCCGCTAGCCCGCCCATGCTCCTCCGAAAACGGAGGCACACCCTACGGCCTACCTACAGCCCAAAAATTGGGCCCGTCCCTGTCAGAATATTAGCCACCGGACAATACGTTCCTCCAAAAAGTGGAGAAGTTATTGTCCGGTGCCCAGGGTGCACCGGCCCGACAACTGCTCTTCCCCCCGGACGTATCAAGAGGGACCAGCAAGCAGGACTAGACCTAGGTAGCAGTACAATTATTATTGGCAGGTATGACGCTTACCATTAGACGAATGACAAGCTCGTCTCGCCACCATGTAGGATAAAAAATGGACATCACCCGGACTACTACACGGAATACGGAACAATTGAATGCTATCCAATTCAATGTTGGTAAATACATAAACATGAAATATTTGCAGCATTGAGTACGTGTATAAAATTGTGGTGCAATACGACAAAAACGTTGCATTGTCCGAAACATAAGCTACACTTTTTAAAGTGAAATAAGAAGTTAAACCAGAAATAAGTACGTGCTCCTTGATAATTACGAAACTTTTTCAAATTCAAATTCAAATCATTTATTTGCCTGAATATGGGTATACAAGAGGTAATACATATGACAAAAGTTCTTAAACCATACTCTACCATAATAGGTGTACAAATATTTGGTTGTGATAATTCACATGCAAATTAAAATTAACAAAATATTACATTAGGCCACACTTATCTGTTATAAACATTAAAATAATAACAAGAATAACCGTTATAATGATAATAATTATTAATTTTATTATGTATTAACTAATTAATTTAATTACATTTATCATTTAAATTTTCCGTGTGGTGTCCGGATTAAGAATATAGCACCACTCCATCTCCTCCCGTGGAGGTCGTAAAAGTCGACTAAGGGACTTTTAACCAGAGGGATGGGCAGCAGCGTCCCTTTTGCTGAGCAGTAGCAACTCTGCGCTCACCAACCCGCTTGACAAGCGTGGTGAGTATCGGCAAATTCCCCCCAAAATGACAACACAACATAAGCACCGGCCCCCAGTTCCCGGCAGCCCCGCCATTCCTGGTCATGGTAGCGGCCACGGAAACGGCGGGGCAGGGGGTGCTAAGAATCTCCGGATGGGATCCGGCTACCACCCAAACCGAAAACTGGCCCTGGTGACATATAACACACGCACACTGAGGGCAGACGAAAAGATTGTTGAGCTGGAAGAAGAAATAGATAAGTTGCACTGGGATATCATGGGTCTATCAGAAGTCCGAAGAGAGGGGGAGGACACGATAACCCTGAAATCCGGCAACTTATTCTACTACCGGGAAGGCGAACATCTGTCTCAAGGTGGTGTCGGGTTTCTCGTCCGCAGGTCCCTCATTAACAGTATAGTGGCCATCGAAAGTGTGTCGAGCAGGGTAGCGTACCTTATACTCAGAATATCCAAGAGATATTCGTTGAAGGTCATACAGGTCTACGCACCGACCTCGACACACCCAGATGATGAAGTAGAGAGTATGTATGAGGACGTAAGTAGGGCCATACATACCTCGAAGACACATTTCACTGTTGTGATGGGGGACTTCAACGCAAAACTGGGCACTCGATGCGATGGTGAGTTGAGAGTGGGGCAATTTGGATATGGGCAACGGAACCCCAGGGGACAGAGGCTGGCCGAATTTTTGGAAAAGGAGGGACTCTTTATGATGAACTCCTTTTTCCAAAAGCCGCCTCACAGGAAGTGGACCTGGATGAGTCCCGATGGTTCCACGAGGAACGAGATTGACTTCATCATGACCAATAAAAGACAAATATTCAATGATGTCTCTGTGATCCACAGGGTGAAAACCGGTAGTGATCACCGAATGGTAAGAGGCACATTGAATATTAATCTCAAAGTTGAGAGGTCTCGTCTGATGAGGTCTACGCTCCGGCCCTCTAGTGCTCATATCCAAAACCCCGAGAGCTTTCAACTCGAACTCCAAAACCGCTTCGAGTGCCTGGAACATTGCGTATCTGTGGACGATTTAAATGGTAGGTTTGTAGAAACTGTCCAAACGGTTGGGTCTAAGTTCTTTAAAGCCCACCGTAAAGGTAGACCAAAAAAGTTCTCCGATCACACTCTCGACCTTATGGCAGAAAGACGCGCCATGACGCTGCAGTCTTCCGATGATGCTGAAGCATACCGACTGCTCAATAGACGGATATGGAAGTCCTTGCGGCACGATATCCGCACCTTTAACACTAACGGTGTTAAAGAGGCGATTGAGCGGAATCAAGGCTCCAAAGTGTTCGCAAGAGACAAGTCTATTGGGCAAAGTCGTATTATGAAGCTGAAGACCGAGGACGGCAGTGTAGCGTCGACTAAGCCAGAGGTTTTGAGAGAGATTGAGAACTTCTACCGGCAGTTATACACCTCGGTTACTATACCTACCATTGGCTCTGACAAAGACCCGCGAGCCAAACTAACCCGACACTATACCGAGGATATCCCGGACATCAGCCTGTACGAGATTAGGATGGCCTTGAAACAGCTTAAAAATAACAAGGCGCCGGGTGGAGACGGAATTACGACAGAGCTTCTGAAAGCGGGTGGAACACCGGTACTTAAAGTCCTTCAGAAGCTATTCAATTCCGTCTTACTCGAGGGCACAACGCCGGAAGCGTGGAACAGAGGTGAGGTGGTGCTCTTCTTCAAAAAGGGTGATAACACCCTATTGAAGAATTATAGACTCATCTCACTTCTGAGCCATGTTTATAAGCTGTTTTCAAGGGTCATCACGAATCGTCTCGAGCGCAGGTTTGATGACTTCCAGCCTCCCGAACAAGCCGGTTTCCGAAAAGGTTTCAGTACCATAGACCACATCCATACGCTGCGGCAGGTTATACAGAAGACCGAGGAGTATAATCTGCCACTATGCTTGGCGTTTGTGGACTATGAGAAAGCCTTCGATTCGATCGAAACCTGGGCAGTGCTGCAATCTCTGCAGCGGTGCCAGATTGACTATCGGTACATTGAAGTGTTGAAGTGCTTATACAGAAACGCCACCATGTCGGTCCGAGTACATGAACAGAGCACGGGGGCAATTCCATTGCAGAGAGGTGTGAGACAGGGGGACGTCATTTCCCCGAAACTGTTCACCGCTGCAATGGAGGATGCCTTCAAGCTACTGGAGTGGAAAGGATTCGGCATTAACATCAATGGCGAGTATATCACTCACCTTCGATTTGCCGATGACATCGTAGTCATGGCAGAATCGCTGCAAGAGCTCAGCACAATGCTCGATGATCTCAACAGAGTTTCCCAACAGGTGGGCCTTAAAATGAACATGGGCAAGACAAAAGTCATGTCAAATGTGGTATGTGAAATGTGAAATGGATGGAGTGAATTTTTTCCATAAGTACTTAGCTAAAGGGGTTGTAATTAACAGCAATTGAATACCTCAGTCTAAAAATAAATGAGGTCCCGTCAGGGATTTTTCATTTCATTTTGGGTTTCATATAGCTCTAGTGTGTTTTGATTTAACTCCGAGAGGGCCGATCCCGCTCGGAGAAGAAGGAGGCGTGAGGGTAACAACCTCCTTAGCGTCAGGTCATATGGCGTGCTTTGTTAAGCGATTCCCGGGACGCGGGCGGCGCCCAAGTTGCCTCGTGCTACCGTGTGCGCAGCACAGCGCACAACGAGGCTTCGGGAAGATCCTTTACAATCCACCCAAGATACGCCTGGGGGTGGCCTCTTTACAGTCACCTGCCCTTCGCTAAAGGGGGTGACCGCTTTACAGTTATCCCTTCGTAGGTGCGCTTAAAGACGTTGTATGAATGGGTGACTATAGAGTGATTGTTTGAAGTTGATTGATGGCAAACCAATAAACCAGGTTGATGCGACCACGTTTCTTGGATTTCAAATAGATCGTGGTCTGACATGGGCTCCTCACATAGACAAACTCTGCGCTAGCAAAGCACGTCTGTCGCCTGTTACGCCTTGAGTCGGCTAGCGCGAGTGGTTGATGCTGATGTGGTTCGTACCTGCTATTTCGCAACCGTGCACTCCATTCTACAATACGGCGCCGAAATCTGGGGATGCGCAGCGGACAGACTGCGTCCGTTCAGATTGCAGAAACGAGCTATTAGGGCAATTGCCCGGGTGTCGCGACTAACATCAGCAAGACCCTATTTTAAGTCACTGAAGATACTCACACTCCTCGCGTTGGTGATATATCAGATGGCCGTCTATGTGAGGCGAAATCTGGATACATTCCTGAAACGCATATCCCCTATATGCACAACAACACCCGTGGCGCGCATAAGCTCGCAGTCGTGTGTACTTCGAGCCGTCCGTATAAGCAAAACTGGTTGAGTGGTTCGTGTCTAGGCGCGGTCGGACAAGCTGACACACGTAATGAGGCCGACGGTCTACAACCAACTACCTGAACATACCACTAGCACAAGTAGCTACAAGGCGTTTAAAATAAAACTAAAAGACTGGCTCGTTGAGAAGACGTTTTATACGATTGACGAATACCTAATCAGTACAAAATGATATAATTATGACATTTATTTAGAATTAGTTACATTAGAATTAAGAATATAGAATATAGCACCACTCCATCTCCTCCCGTGGATGTCGTAGAACCTGGGGGATGGGCAGCAGCGTCCCTTCTGTGAAGCGGTAGCCATACTGCGCTCACCAACCCGCCTGCCAAGCGTGGTGAGTATTGGCAAATATCCCCCAAATGATGACACAGTAGTGGAATCAGTGGGGGAGGCCTTTGTTCAGCAGTGGACGTATAAATGGCCGATATGATGATATGATGACATTAGAATTTTGTGATTTATTTATTTTGTACAATTGAACAACAGACGCAATTAGGCAATGTTAAAGAATTTATAGCAATTTAATTTTCATTTTTATTTATTTATTTGAAATGTGTAACAAGAGAATTTGTGACGTATAATTTAAAAAAAAATGAGTAAAGTGTTTATCTGTTTAAGTTTCTGGCAATTAATAGATAATGAGCAAAACATTCATTATGTTCTATTTTTAAATAAGACAATTATTTTTTTCTTTGTAAATGGCCTGCCAATTCAACTAAGGCGGATAATTAATTTCCACACATTACGACAATAAAGTTTAATTAGGTATCCGAGTTTTGTTCATTATCATCATCATTTCAGTCGAATAAAGTCCATTGCTGGTCAAGGCCTTCCGAAAGATCGCCACAACGACCGGTATCTACGGGTGTTTGTGTGCTCATTAGGCAATTTCGCTATAATCGCCACGCTTGGCAGGCGGATTGGCGATCGCAGTTGACTTGTTACTGTACTCGAAGGACGCTGCTGTTCATCCTCCGACTAATCCCAGAGTCACCTTTTACGACACCTATGGGATGATATGGTTTGTAGTCATGGTGCTATTCTTAGCCGACACCACGATTTTGAGTTTGTTAGAAATTAAAATGTATTAAAATAAAAGCAAATTGTAAAAATGTGCCATTTCCTTTCATTTTCAATACATTTCTCTACCAGTTTTTATCCTTATTACCAACAAAATTCATGGGTCTAATAATACAGGTGTCATAATTTTGCAAAGGCAATCGGCTCGGTTTCCTTATCGAGTAGCAAATTTAAAAATTATCATTTCGACCTAATAAAGACCACTGCTGGACACAGGCCTCCCTTAAAGATCACCACGACCGTTATCAGTGTGTTGTGTGCTCATTGGGGGGGGTTTTGCCATAATCGCCACGCTTGGCAGACGGGTTGGCGATCGCAGTTGTGTTGTTAGTGTATTCGAAGGACGCCGCTGCCAGACCTCCGGCTAATCCCTTAGTCGCCTTTTACGACACCCACGGGGACTACTATTCGTAGCCGGCACCACATGTTTATTTACATACATGTATTTAAAAATACATATATGTAAATAAACAGTTTTTGCTTTCCCATAAATCGATCTCATGACTCCGATAGATAAGATAATGATAACTAAAGAACTTCTTACACCACTTACCTCTATTTCTCATCATTTCGGACGCGGCCATACAATCCCACCGCAGAATTCCAACCTGTTTAAACTTGGTTTATGACAGTACGTAAAAAACCAACACATGGCGGCTATTTCTATAACGTTTATCATCATATCAGCCAAAGGACGTCCACTGCTGAACTAAGGCCTCCCACTTAGATTTCCACAGCGACCGGTTACGTGCCGCCCGCATCCAACGACTCCCAGCGAACTTCGCCAGGTCATCCGTCTATCTCATTAAAGGTCATGCTGCTACTTCTAATTGTCGAATGCATTCTAGATGACAAGAAGATAGGTATTATCTGGTACCACCGAATTGATCTGATGAGTCCGGTGAGTCCTTGGCTGTGCGATAGCTGCTGTTGCATTGGCGGGTTTAAGCGGCGCCAAGCTTGGCGATCGCAGTTAGGTCCTATGAGTAATCCTATTATCCTAGTCGCCTTTTACGACACCCACGGGATGAGTTCGGGTGGTGATATTGTTAGATATATCTTTCAATTCGATTCAATTCATTCTTTATTACGTTCCATAAGTAAAGTTAAACGCAGATGGTAGGTTTAAATCTATAGACCAATTATGGACCCTGTTGGACACAGCATAGTTTAGTAGGCGAGAGGAAGATCTGCTTATTTACTTTAATTTTGTATTTTATTTGTTGTTATTACATTTTTCCACTGCTCACATGTTCCTTTTATAGTATTCGTGACTCTTAATGTCATCTTAATATTTACATATACATGGAATTCATAACAAGGAAGTAATAAAAAAAAACTGGTTACGACAAAGGCTCTTCAAACCGCCCATAAAACAAGA
This sequence comes from Diloba caeruleocephala, assembly GCA_947459985.1. NCBI lineage: Eukaryota > Metazoa > Arthropoda > Insecta > Lepidoptera > Noctuidae > Diloba > Diloba caeruleocephala. The sequence goes on along the minus strand of OX381623.1, from coordinate 19,263,183 downwards.
ATCCGATCTTAGAAACATACAGCCTACGTCGTAAATATTTTAATATCCCAACAACTAACCAAGCGCCTAGGAAAATATCTGTTATTATTATTTTATTCGTAATTCTTGCGTCAGACGTTCTACTAATTAGGTTATCATATGTGACGATGATTATTTATCTGTGGTAATTATTCAAGGTCAGTTCCCATAATTATTCATGGGCTTTTTGTGACGTGGTCGGAGTCTACTTATTTATTAGGTACTTCCTATATTTTGAATGCTTCGATTTATTGATAACTGGCAAAAGTATTCTTTTCTAATATGTCAACACTGAAAAGCGTGCATTAAGTATATCCGCGGGCTCTAGTGTGATCTTACGAGGACCTGGAGCCCCTTCGTTTCCAAAGATGACCGCTCCAGTGGTTGTAGCCGATAGGAGTCCGGCATACCCCTTTGCCCTTCCCCGGGGCGAAGGAAGTTCCATGTAGAATTACCACTGGACATCAATAAAAAATTAAAAATATTTATCCGCGGGCTGATTACAAGTATGTCGCTTGCAGACGGTTTGCGACAGGCGTAAATCGCGTAATCGCTGCTTTCAAACGTCATTTTGGTATTACGTATCTGCCGATAGCGATTAAACAGACGAAGATCTCTGACGCACACTCTGTCGGACGATCAATGAACTAAAATTGCATCCTCGTCTTTCAATTTCAGGTGATTTGGCTCTAGTGTACTAGTGTACAGTACTTGGCTGCGCGATAGCTGCTGCTGCGTCTACTGTCGCCGCTTTAGCTAATCAGGTTGCGGGTCAAACTTTAGGATATTGGTATCTCAAGGGACCACCTCTCTACCCCGCCTCGAAAAACGCACCGGGTGCCGAAAGACGTTGACCGATCTCCAGCGTCCATGAGGTACAAAGACCGTTGCCCGACCAGAAAAGGTCTAGGGTGGCACCAGTGGCGCTCTGTGTTCTGCATGCTCCGCTCCGAAGAAATGTGCAGCTGGCCAACTCACACAAACACGGGACCCGTCAGACCAAACACCGGGCCGATAACTTCTGGGGCTGCGGCCTAATGCCCAGTGAACTCCGCACTCCCAGCCATAGATACGTACAAGGAACACCGTAGGGTTTTCGCTGGTAAGAGTCCGGACTGCCCCTCCGCCTTTCCCAGGGGGAAGGAAGGCCATGAGCCAAGATGATTTGGCGGAACGGTGGAATTCCCACACGCCAAAAAAGAAAAGGGAAAGGATATTGGTAGTCCCATTAATTGGGTTGTGGAGGTCAGTTGGCAGTTGCTCTGGGTTAAATACTCATACAGAACCGTATCTGGTAGACTGGAAGCGATGATATTGAGGTATATTCTCTGTTTTGATATGCAAAAGTTTAATAATAATTTATTTACCACTCATTCTGCTTTGTGATGATAAAGTTGCGGGTTCCAAAGCATTTAAATAAATTTTCTCAATCCCTGGGTCACCCGGAGTGTTATTGCTCGGAGTCTAAGGTTTTTATTTACAACTATACATTCCTGATCACGGGGAACATAGCGGCCACATTACGCAGTTGACGCGTGGACAGCTGGCTGTCCGTCGCCGGAGGGGTTAGCTTTCGGCTGTGCCGTGCCGTAGCAGTGCCTTTATAATGAGTGACGACAAGCAGAAGAGTTATTCCGGCTAAAAGGGACTGTAGCTCGTGAAATTACTGGGCATAAGAGACTAAGTATAAGAGGTAATGTCTTGGCTTCCCGAGGTGACGAGTGGAGTGTGGTACCACGCAGGACTACTCCTGGGTAGCAGTACAATTATTATGGGCAGGCGTGACGCTTACCGGGATCGGGAGAGGGCCAATCCCGCTCGAAGAAGGAGGAGACGGCGCCGGGGTAACAACCACCCGGCGCCTAATTCCCATACGCCTGAAACCCCCTGCCATAGCTACAAGGCGGGGGATCTCTGGGTTCGTGGGTACGTAGATTGGGGAATCTGCGTGCTCACACCAAGCGACCCAAGAGAAGACGGTAGCATGCATGTGGTCACGCGCTGCTGTGGGACGCTTTGGGGGATCCTTTACAATCCCCCCGGGGGGGTGACCGCTTTACAGTCACCCTCTCCGAGATGTGCCTATAGCCGTGGCACCAGTGGGCGGCTCTAGTGTGATCATACGAGGACCTGGAGCCTCCTTTAGGTGCCGAAGATGATCACCCCAGTGGTTTTAGCCGGTAGGAGTCCGGAATACCCCTTCGCTCTTCCCCGGGGAAACAATAAAAAAAGCCGTGACGTGACACCAGGCGAATAACTTGCTCGTCTCATCACCTGATTGCATATAATAAAAAACCGGTCAAGTGCGAGTTGAACTCGCGTGGAGAGCGTTCCGAAATTGCTGAATATATTGTCTTTTGTTGGATTCGGTCTTGTACCAATAACTTATCCCAAGAACAAAGTTAACCTCGTAGTTGAAAAACATGTTTTAACATTTGTAACGTTTGCGGTTGGAATGTACGGGACATTCCAACCGCAAACGTAAGTTTGTATGCTCAATATTGAAAGATTTACCATGTTATTTTAAGGCCATAGACTTCTTATAGATTTTTCTGTTATCTATAGGTAAAGAGATATTAACTATTTTTTGTCATAATTTTAGGCTCAGTAGTTTCGGATATAAGGTGGGGAATGGTCAATTTTCGTTTATTTACTTAAATAACTTTAAAACTACATATTTTAAAATTATAAAATAAATACATTTGAGATCCTCACAATAAGCCCTTCCATCTCATATATTACACGATACAGTTTGCCAAACTTTATTGTTTAATTTTCTATATTGCCCCCCAAAAAGGACACCCATTTTCAAAATTCATTTATTTACGTTACACGTACATGTTTGGATTGCAAAATCCATATGTGTACCAAATTTCAACTTAATCGGTTCAGTAGATTCAGAGCCAATTGGCTGTGACAGATGGACAGACAGACAGACAGACACACGAGTGATCCAATAAGGGTTCTGCCGTTTTTTTCTTTCGGACGTTGGGAACCCTAAAAAACAAAGAACTTTACGTAACAATTCAGTGTTGGCGACAGACAACGCCCAATCCCAAGCTAAGCTGACTAAGCCCAAGCTGTAATTTACCGCGAACCGGAGCGTGCCGGGGATTGAGGATATTAATATTTGTGTAGCGGATATGACACACAGTGTCAGAACTACCATTATAATATTTATAATTAAAGGTTCCAGATGAAAACCAGCGTCAAGTGCTTGCACTTGCCATTAAGCTGATCTGGACACCTATTTGGACCAGGTTTGAGACACATAGGAATATCTTTTAACTATTATACTATTTGTTTTCTGTTTCTTGTTATCTGTTGTCTTTTTTTTGTACATTTCGTGTCTCAATATGCTGTTTCCAAATAAAAGTTTCATTCATTCATTCATTCATTTCATGTGTGGTTACTGCGGCTGTATTTTACTAGAAAAATATTGCGTATGAGGTCGGAATTATTCATGACTAGCTGGGATTCCGTGTGGTGTCTGGATTAAGAATATAGCACCACTCCATCTCCTCCCGTGGATGTCGTAAAAGGCGACTAAGGGAATCTAAACCAGAGGGATGGGCAGCAGCGTCCCTTCTGTGATACGGTAGCCATACTGCGCTCACCAACCCGCCTGCCAAGCGTGGTGAGTATTGGCAAATACCCCCCAGAATGATGACACAGTTGTGAAAATTTATAGGGGAGGCCTTTGTTCAGCAGTGGACGTATAAATGGCCGATATGATGATGATGATGATAACTGGGACCCGCGGTTTCACCCGCGTTTAATTTAAATAAATTTAGAGTACTTCGACATAGACACTTGACATAGAATATATATATTGGATTTCAAGGGTTTTATTTATTTGCGCGGAACTCTAATTATTTTTCTAAAATAAAAGTAGCCTAAGTTATTCCCTATAACATCAGCTATCTGCCAGTGAAAGTCCCGTCAAAATCCGTCCAGCCGTTTCGGAGATTACCCGGAACAAACAGACAGACAGACAGACAAAAATTTTAAAAAATGCTTTTTTGTTATAGATAGCGTATATACTTTCATATGCATTTAGTAAAAAGTTGTTATTTTGATATTACAAACAGACACTTCAATTTTATTTATTTGTATAGATATTTCTTATTTATACGTACTCCATACTCTTTTTCCCGGTGTCGATTTCATATTCACATACAACCAGGCCCAAAACACATATCCTTAGCGCCGGGCTACTGTCTGGCACACGCTGAACTAGACCCTATTCGGCACAACCGCGGGGCACACGTAATTGTTTGATTTTTGAAGTGAAAACTACTTTTAGGGCGGTACGCATCTTTTTAGATGAGATAAAATCACTGGACTCGCGACACCGTTACGAGACGCTTGAAGTGAAAACTTCTTTTAGCGCGGTACGCATATTTCAAGATGAGATAAAATCTCCTAACGCGCAAAAATAAGTTCTCACTTCTGTCGGCTCTCCCGGAGTGCAATTTTTTATATTTGTATAATTACACGTATCCTTTTGTTTCTGGCCGTGTAGTGCCGGCTCAGAATGCCACCACCCCATCTCCTCCCGTGGGTGTCGTAAAAGTCGACTAAGGGATTGGCCGGAGGATGGGCAGCAGCGTCCTTCGAGTACATTAACAACTCAACTGCGATCGCCAACCCGCCTGCCAAGCGTGGCGATTATGGCAAAAGCCCCCAATGAGCCCACATCACATCCATATCGGTCGTTGTGGTGATCTTTGGGGAGGCCTGTGTCCAGCAGTGGACTTTATTCGGCCGTTAGATTAGATTAGATTTTGTTTCTATATACATCATCCCTCTTGTGGCTGAATAAATAATTTCTTTCTTGCTAATTATTATGGGACATGTTTCAAGCTCGGCACGGGATTTTTTTTCGATTAATAGTCACGGCTCTTGCGGGCTTTTTTTACGCGACTTTATTTTAGTTTAGTTTATGATTTTATCTATGTATGTTTATATGTTCATCTGTTCCCTTAGATCACCTAAACTACTCGTCGTATTTTAATAAATAAGATATCGTTGGAAACGGCTTGCTATTCCACTTTTAGGCTTTCTGACACTACATAAAGTAAGCAAAAACAAAAAAATGAGTTTAAAGTATCCTGTATTTTATTCCTTATTTTTCTTTGTTACAAAACGTTGCACCGCACTAGGATTTCTGCTGTGTCGTGGGTGCGTTTACAGACATGAATTCCACATACAATACACATAGACCCGGAACAACTACCTGCAGATCATCACAAATATTTGTTCCGTGCGGGAATCGAACTCACGACCCGGAGCGCAGCAGCCGACTGTATCAGCCACTGCACCAACGGTGCCGTTCGCCATCGAACCCACGACACGTAGCGCTGAAAGCTTAACCCACTGTGCCAATTTTCCCGTCAACTACTATTAACTCTAAAACACTAGAGATTATATTAGTTTTATTATTGACATTGATTGCTCACTGCAGGCAATCAATTATTAATTAATTATGCCTTTGCAGAACTTATACTGATATTGTCAATCTGCTTGCCACAGATATCTGCCTGCTTACCTTGGTAGAGAAATGACAATTACACATACGTATGTGTTCATTTTGACCTAGGCCTTCAGGGTTTCATTGATATCAGCATTTTTATATCAAACAAAACGCCTAGAGCATTCCAGATCGTTAGCATAAATTAGAATATGTTATTTTATTCGAACTCAACTAATGTTCAATTATTTAACTTCTTGAATATCTTGAAGTAGTTTAAAGAACATAAATAATGTATTTCGATATTTTTTATCGTGGGAAATCCTCGTGGACTTCCTCCGCCTTGGGAAGGGTGGAGGGGCATGCCGGACTCTTACCCGCTAAAACCCCACAGTGTCCGTCCACTTACCTCTAGCCGGGGGTGAGGCACGCTTTGTCTGCATTAGACCGCGTCTCCGGCAGGTATCGGCCAGATAGGTCCCTGTCTGATGGGCCCCGTCTCTGTGCGACCTGGCTGGCGGCGTCTATCGTCAGAGGGGCACGCGCTGCTATCTCGGGCATGTTTCTGTTCGGGCGACGGACTGCCCCTAGTCCGTCGACCATAAGCCGCTAGTATTAAAAAAAAATAGATACCAGGATACTATATTACTTTATTGTATCATCATTGTCACCATATCAGCTGATGGACGTCTGAAAAGCCTCCCTACTCCCCCATAGATTACCAACACGACCGGTCACATGCCGATCCCGCCAACTACTCCCAGGTATCTCCACCATGGCGTCTGTCCATTTCGTTGGAGGCAGCTGGAACTGACATACGTCCTTAATTATATAATCATCATTTCGGCCGAATGAAGTCCACTGCTGGACACAGGCCTCTCCCAAAGATCACCACAACCACCGATATGGATATGTTGTGGGCTCATTGGGGGGTTTTGCCATAATCGCCACGCTTGGCAGGCGGGTTGGCGATCGCAGTTGAGTTGTTAATGTACTCGAAGGACGCTGCTGCCCATCCTCCGGCTAATCCCTTAGTCGACGTTTACGACACCCATGGGAGGAGATGGGGTGGTGGCATTTATATAACAATTATAAATAATGACAATTATATAATACCAAAAATAAATACAGTAGGAAAACATACAAAATAACCGCAATTGTAATGATTCTGAGGCCTTGGACTACGAAAAATCTTGTTTTGTGCTTTTCCATAACAGGGTTTTAGTTTTTCATAGACAGGGTCAGTCTAAGAAATAAGGAGATCCTTAGAAGAACTAAAGTTGCCGACATAGCTGAAAGGATTAGTAAACTGAAGTGGCACTAACACTAGCATTAGAACTGAAAACCGGATATTGAAGCGCCGAAATATCGGGAACTCGAAACAAATAAAAACACGGTCAGTATCCCGTTTTCCGTTCAAACATACTAGTGTGATCATATCAGCAATAAGACGCCCACTGCTGAACAAAAGCCTCCCCCATAAGATAACCAGGTTCATGGCGTGTGTCGTCATTTTGGTGGTATGCCAGTGCTCACTATGCCTCAACAGTGGGAGGAAATGGAGTAGTGCTATATTCTAAATCCGAATACCACACGAAAGACATCTCAGTGTGGCTACGAAAGCTACGAAATTTCAACTTAATTCATGATCATCATCATTTCGGCCGAATGACGTCCACTGCTGGACACAGGCCTCCCACAAAGATCACTATAACGACCGATATGTGTGTGTTGTGGGCTGATTGGGGCGTTTTGCCATAATCGCCACGCTTGGCAGACGGGTTGGCAATCGCAGTTGAGTTGTTGATGTACTCGAAGGACGCTGCTGCCCATCCTTCGGCTAATCCCTTAGTCGACTTTTACGACACCCACGGGAGGAGATGGGGTGGTGGTATAGTGAGCCGGCACCACACGGCAAACAACTCAACTCGACTTAATTGGTCCTGTAGATTCGAAGAAAATTGGCTGTGACACACAATGATCCTATAAGGCTTACGCTGTTTTTTCCTTCGAATGTTCGGAACCCTAAAAACTTCCAATTAATCATGGCTTACTGATAAGTCATTTTATTTATTTATATATGTACTCTTTATTGCACACCAAAAATTGAAACAAGTTTTGAATAAAGTAAAAGTACAATAGGCGGCCTTATCGCTATACACGATCTTTTCCAGATCCTTCTAGAAGGCAAGCGTTCAACCACTAGGCTATCACTGCTCATACGATCTTACAAACTTGTAAGCATTTTTATCCAGACCATTAATGGCTCATTTCGTTTCCGTTGACTTTGAAATCAATAATTGCTGTCAGTTTCAACGATGCCTACATGTTTACAGGAAGTCATTGTATCGTATAATTTATGTTTAAGGACCTAATTGGAACTAGATCAGTGATAGACTTAGCTATAAGAAGAATTCGATTATAAATAATATATGAGCTATGCATTTTATGAACAGCTACTGAGATTATCTTATAAATATCTTAGGGATTAGTCATAGAATCAAAGATTTTTATTATTGCACAGTTGCCTGGAAAAGATCGTGGATAGCGATAAGGCCTTGTACTTTTACTTCATTCAAAATGTGTTTCAATTTTTGGTGTGCAAAAAAGAGTACGTGCCGTGTGGTGCCGGCTCAAAATGCCACCACCCCATGTCATCCCGTGGGTGTCGTAAAAGTCGACTAAGGGATTACCCGGAGGATGGGCAGCAGTGTCCTTCGATTACATTAACAACTCAACTGCGATCGCCAACCCGTCTGCCAAGCGTGGCGATTAGGGCAAGACCCCCCAATGAGCACACAACACACCATATCGGTCGTTGTGGTGACCTTTGGGGGAGGCCTGTGTCCAGCAGTGGATTTCATTCGGCCGAAATGAATGAATAAAGAGTGCATATATAAATAAATAAAGAATAAAATGACTTATCGATAAGCCATGATTAATTGGAACTTTTTAGGGTTCCGAACATCCGAAAGAAAAAAACAGCGTAAGCCTTATAGGATCATTGTGTGTCACAGCCAATTTTATCCGAATCTACAGGACCAACTAAGTTGAGTTGAGTTGTTTGCTGTGTGGTGTCGGCTCAGAATACCACCACCCCATCTCCTCCCGTGGGTGTCGTAAAAGTCGACTAAGGGATTACCCGGAGGATGGGCAGCAGTGTCCTTCGATTACATTAACAACTCATCTGCGATCGCCAACCCGTCTGCCAAGCATGGCGATTATGGCAAAACCCCCCAATGAGCCCACAACACACCCATATCAGTCGTTGTGATAATCTTTGGGGGAGGCCTGTGTCCAGCAGTGGACTTCATTCGGCCGAAATGATGAAACCATGTTCAGGCACTTATGATTGGTCAGAATCATCATTTCAGCTAAATAAAGCCACCGCTGGACACAATCTCGCCCAAAAATTGACACAACGACCGATTTGGGTTTGTGGTGTTGCCACAACCGCCCTCATCATATCAGCCAAAGAATGTCCACTGCTGAACAATAGTCTCCGCCAAAAAAAATAGTAAATAGAAATAGATTTCCGCAGTCGTGTCATCATTTTGGGGGGAATTTGTCAGTACTCACCACGCTTGGCACGCAGATTGGTGAGCGTAATATAGCTACTATTCCATAGAAGGGACCCTGCAGCCCATCCCTCTGGCTTCGAGTCCCTTAGTCGCAGTTTACGACATCCACGGGAGGAGATGGAGTGGTACTGTATTCTTAATCCGCACACCACACGAAAGCTTTTATATACATACAAGCGTTTCAAGCTTCCTCAATATCTCGCTATCGATTAGCGATCAAATCTAAGTGATTCAACTAATCACTATAGACACAGGTATAGTTTGTATCTCGGGGATCACGGGTGCGCAGATTGGGGAGTCTGCGTGCTCATACCGAGTGACCCCCGGGAAGACGTTGGCGCGCAAGTGGTCACGTGCCGCCGTGTGCTCAGCGCAGCGCGCAGCGAGACTTGGGGGGATCCTTTACAATCCTCCCCGAGAAGTGCCTGGGGGGCGGCCTTTTTACAGCCACCTGCCCTCCGCTTGAGGGGGTGACCGCTTTACAGTCATCCACTCCTAGATGTGCCTGAAGGCGTGGCACCAATGGGCGGCTCTAATGTGATCTTACGAGGACCTGGAGAACCCCTTCGGTGCCGAAGATGACCGCTCCAGTGGTTTTAGCCGGTAGGAGTCCGGCATACCCCTTCGCCCTTCCCCGGAACGAAGGAAGTTCCATGTAAAATTTCCTCTGGACACCAATAGAAAAAGGTCTACTTTGTATAACACCATAAAGCTTCGCTTCAAAAACATATTTAATTCGCATCAATTAATAAAGAGATCGAAAACAATGTATCTAATCGAGAAGAGAAACTAAATGGTTTTATATTTGTGGAAAACGATAGTGTATAAATCGTTTTCAAGGTTTGTTGTTATCCTTGCAACTCATAATCAGATTGACCGGTTTCGACAAGCCTTAAATGATGTACTTATGTTAATATAATCATTTGCATCATCATCATCATTTATAACAAATTATTTGACACGGTATGATTTGAAGTTAACAGTTTTATATTTGTCTAGACAAGTTTAATTGAATGCAATATTACTTCAAAGAATAACCGTTCGGAATATTCATCATATTAGCCAAAGGTAGTCCACGGCTGAACAAAGACCTTCCCCATCGACACTTCGACATTTTGAAATGAATTTGCCTGTACTCACCACGCTTGGCAGGCGGGTTGGTGATCGCAATATGGCTACTGTTCCATAGGAGGGACGCTGCTGCCCATACCTCTGGTTTAGAGTTCCTTAGTCGCCTTTTACGCCATCCACGGGAGGAGATGGAGTGGTGCTATCTTCTTAATCCGGACACCACGCGGACAACATGATTTATAAAAAGGGAACTTTTATTTTTACTTTTATTTAGTCTATATACTAAATATAGATACTACATACTCAAAAAAATTCAATTGAAGTGTTTGTTTGTAATGTCAAAATAACAGCTTTTTACTAAATGCACAACAAAAAAACAATTTTATTTTTTTGTATGTCTGTCTGTTTGTTCTAATCTCCGAAACGGCTGGACCGATTTCTACGGGTCTTTCACTGGCAGATAGCTGCTGTTATAAGGAACAACTTTTATTAGAGAAAAATAATTAGGGTTCCGCGCAAAAAATAATTAAAACCCATGAAATCCAATATCTATACTCTATGTTAAGTGTCTATGCCGAAGTACTCAAAATTATTTATAAATAATCTTTATTCTTTTAAATTATACGGCGGGTGAAACCGTGGGTCCCAGTTAGTTAAAATATAATAACCCAGTAACGAAACGGGAATGTCATACGCCTGGTGGTAGACGTCATGCCTGCACATTACAATTGTAATGCTACCCACAACTAGTGATGTGTGGCACCACGATGCGCTTGTCACCTCGAGGCATTAGCTATGTATGTCTGTAAACCGTACCCCAGTACCGTACCCATCCCAGGGTGGGACTTTTTTTTTTTGCATATCTACCCCACTCTAGGATTTCTCATGTGTCGTGGGTGCGTTTTACATACTTGAATTCCACATACAATACACCCAGACCCGGAACAACTACCTGCAGATCATACAAATATTTGTTCCGTATGGGAATCGAACCCACGACCCAGAGCGCAGCAGCCGACTGTATCAGCCACTGCACTGTTTAAGAAGAAACTTTATAGGTATAGGGGCTTGAGCTTTACAGAGCTAGCTGCGTGTGCCGCGGTTATGCTTTAGATGGGTGACTGATCTTTACACATTGAGATCCCACATCTGTGCCACAACACAACATGAAAACCTGTCGGTATCTGCTGTTATACGAATACCAACAATGAAAACGTTACCTTGCGGGCACTCAGAGGGTCGAAAGTGGTTTAACTTGAGGATATCTTCTTTTATTAGGTATACTATACGACACTATGATCCGTGAAAAAATACACAACTCTTCTCCGCTCATGGGTATCTAAAAGGCGACTAAGGGTTGATATCGAGCGGATTGGCAGGAGCATCCTCCCGTGAGCTAATAATAATATACCTTTTCTTTTTTTAGTACTTTTTTATTTTTCTTTTTTATTGGGTCCAGTGGAAATTCTCATGAACTTCCTCTGCCCCGGTGAAGGACGAAGGGGCATGCCGGGCTCCTACTGGGTAAAACCACTGGGGCGGTCTTTTTCGGCATAAGGGGGGCTCCAGGTCCTCGTACACTCACACTAGAGCCGTCTATCTGTAAGTCCTGCAAATATTTAGTAACCGTGAAATTAAAAGGAATCATCATTTCGGCCGAACGAAGTCCACTGCTGGACACAGGCCTCCCCCAAAGATCACCACAACCACCGATATGGATGTGTTGTGGGCTCATTGGGGGGTTTTGCCATAATCGCCACGCTTGGCAGGCGGGTTGGCGATCGCAGTTGAGTTGTTAATGTACTCGAAGGACGCTGCTGCCCATCCTCCGGCTAATCCCTTAGTCGACTTTTACGACACCCATGGGAGGAGATGGGGTGGTGGCATTCTGAGCCGGCACCACACGGCAAAAGGAATGAAATCATTTAATCAAATAGACTAAATCAAAAAGTTCTTTTGAACGTCAACATTAGACAGCATCTATCCTTCACACCGCTTTATAGTGTTTAAAGCTGGGGAGAACAAACGGCTCACCAATCTCCCCAGCAACAAGTTGGTCTGTTATATACAATATATTAAATACATGTACACAAAAAATTATAACAATAATAAAAATTTTATGTCAAAAATTCTGCCGTGCCTTGTAGCTCCGGTCCCCAATTAGGGCCACCCCATCTCATCCCGTGGGTATCCACACTAGTTTAACACAAAAAATTAAAAAGAATAACAAGTAATTAGTTTGTATGGTGTGGCAAAAGGAGCGGTCGCAGCAAAATGTTGAACAGTGAGCAGCATAGCCGTTATAACGTTGGTTTTCAGTCCGCCCCATTTACTACCGTTATGTAAATTACAAATATTTCGCGGGTAATATTTTTTTTACAGTTTGGATAATACCTAATAAAAGTACAATAAACAAAATTAAAAAATTAATTTTAAAAAAGAAATTATGTAGATTAAAGATTTATAATTTGCATAGCCTTTTCTCAGAAGCCGGCCCCCTAACCAACCCGTCATCAGACTATAAACAAGCATCGTATTTAAAATCAGGAAATAAATTAGGTCAATATATATAAGGTGTCAGGCAGGCGGCCGACTGTAATATCCGTTTGCCAAAGCAATTTGGGTCCAGGGCAGGAAGCAGAAGAGTTTCTACATATATTATCAATACTCGATTAAAGGATTTTGTTGAATCCAGAAAGTTCCTTCCCGACAAACAGATTTGTTCAAAGTTGTACCATACAGGCATTGAAACGGCAACGTAAAGCGCAGAAAGCCAAATGGGTTAATTAGACACGATATTTTATTTTATTTTATTCTACCACATGACTAGAATCTAGTGAACGGCAAGAAAGATAAACAAATTATTTATCTTGTGGTGGCACATGCTGTCCACCTTTATCGTGGGGAAATCCTCATGGACGTCCTACGGCTTGAGAAAATTGGAGGGGCGTGCTGGACTTGTATTGGCTAAAACCCCACAGTGTTCCTTCGCTACCCTACGCCGGGGGATGCGGAGCTCGCTCACGTTCCCCCACTCTTTCTAGTTAGGCCAGGGCTAGGGCTAGTCCCCCTTTGTAGAAAGGCGCAGCAATTCATGAAGGTTGGATCTCCAGCAAGCACCCACCGGCGCCCGGTGCATCTGCTACGGGAGGGGAGAGATGTAATTGCCTCCTGCACCGTTTCCGGCGTCACCTTTGTAACCTTTAAAAGGACGTGACGGCTTCCCACGTGCTCCTATCCACGGGCAGAACAGAAGAACTGTCTTCTGACCTTACAGCAGAACAGAAGAAGGGCAGAAGAAGACGCTACGCCACCCAAGCTAGGCAGCGAGTACTGCACCGTTTCACCGTTGCGTTTTCGCTGTGACAACCGGGCATCTACTCGAAGCCTATGCGACACAGATACTTCCCGAAACATCCGTGGTGCCTCTCCAGCCATGCTGTAGCTTGCTTAGACTTCGTAATGCCACTGCGCCGTTATTTTCTGGTTATACTATTTGTAAATGTAACAACAGTGTGACCAAAGTAAACAAAATCCTTCGAGGACACATTACTATCTTCTACCTCCTATCTCCGCAATACATCTAGCTAGAGATTTTTTTATAAAAGTGAATAAAAATGAGCGAATAAGTTCGCAACAATGAAGAGGTTCTTCTTTAAATTGCGACAGTAAACTACCCTTACTAACTAACTCCCTCCCTGGAAAGGAAATAAGGATAATAGGATGTTTCCTGTGACGACTCCCGCACAATGACAACCTTGCCAATTCTGCTACACGTTTCTCAAAAATACTCCAAGCAAAGTTGGAATTTAAGTGGTACTACAGAGATTACATTTCTTAAATAAATAAAAGCTTTCATACTAAATTGATAAAGTTTAAATACAAAGACAATACACGAATAATTCTCGGAAAGCAATTATATACAAATAAAGGCAACATTTACATGAAATCGGAAACTAATGAAGATTTATTTCGTAATGTTGGAGAGTCTTGTTTGCTGTCGGAATACGGCAACAAATCATCATCATCATCATATCAGCCAGAGGAAGTCCACTGCTGACTTTGTTCGCCTCCCCTTTAGATTTCCGCAACGAGCGGTCACATGCCGCCCTCATCTAACGAGTCCCAGCGACCTTCACCTGTGTGTCCACCTCATTGGAGGTCGTCCCATGCTGCGTTTTCCGGTGCGCGGTCTCCACTCGCGATCTTTTTTGCCCCAACGGCCAGCAGTTCTACGAGCAATGTGCCCCGCCCATTGCCACTTCAGTTTACTAGTAATCCTTTCAGCTATGTCGACAACTTTAGTTCTTCTACGGACCACATTTCTGATTTGATCTCGTAGAGAAATACCAAGCATAGTTCTCTCCATAGCTCGCTGAGGGACCTTGAGCTTTCTTATGAGGCCCATTGTGACCACGTCTCTGTTCCATATGTCATCACTGGTAACACACACCGGTTAAAGACTTTCGTATTGAGGCATTGCGGTATTGTCAACGAAAATACGTTGCGAAGTTTCCCAAATACTGCCCAGCCGAGTCGGATTCGACGTAAGACCTCGAGTCGAAGTTGGACCTACTTAAATGAACGGTTTGTTCCAGGTAGACATACTCGTCAGTAACTTCGAGAACAGATCTCCCAACGGGTATTGCGGTGGGCATGACATGGGCATTTAACATGACCTGGCTGGCAACAAGTGCCAATGTCTATATAGCTTTAAAAGTCCAAATACAGCTACAGGCCAAATCTTACCAGAAGTATAGAGTTGCTAAGTTGCCATCCCGTTATATAGAGACTGTCACCGTTTTCGAACTCTATATTTATCCCGATAAGACCCTCTACAACAAAGCTGCGTAGTAACTATGATGGGTGGCCGCCAGAGAGCATGTAACCAACCTCAGTAATATTAAACATAAAATTGCGTTTTATTCTCTACAACCTTTGTTTTAATATCCCGATGGAAATACATCATGTACTTCCTGCACCAACGTCTTCCCAGGGATCACTTGGTATGAGCACGCAGACTCCCCAATCCGCGCACCTGTGAACCCCGAACACCTTACACCTACCTACCACCTCCACTGTACTTAAAGCCTTACTTCCTACTTCTTCGTCTTCTATCGTATAGTTAGGGGCGACCTTTTGTCGGGAGTTGTTCAAGCCGCCCAAAGACCTCCGACTTGTCTTAACGACTGCCGTCCAATGACAACAACCAGAACCGATGATTCTACGTGCCCTCCGCAGCACCGAGACGCTCAGTTCAAACAACACTGTGCAGTCACCCATCTATGAACCGACCGATTTAACCTCACCGACCATCTATCGATCAGTGAATACAGCTGGCTATGAGCGCCTCTATGATTTCCTACTAACGGTCGAATTTCAAAGTGCATTTCAATGAAGCCTCTCCTGGCCATGATAACCATCCCGACGAGAGCCTAGCCAAAATATGAAAAAAAATGAAGTCTATTTGTTTGAACGTTTAAGGCATCACGCACAAACAACTGAACGGATTCTAATGAAATTTGGTGTAGAGGTAGATTATGGTATGTAATATGTGTTGCTATCAACTTATTTTTGTAGTGAAGATTCCATGTTGTGTCGGATTAAGAATATAGTACCACTCTTAGATGGCGTGAAAACCAACTTAGGGACTCCAAACCAGAGGAATGAGCAGTAGCGTCCCTTCTGCGGAACAACAGCCATTCTGCGCTCACCAACCCGCGTGCTAAGCATGGTGACTACTGGTAAATATCCTCCAAAATGACGACACAATTGTGGGAATCTAAGGGGGAGGCCTTCATTCAGCATTGGACGTCATCTGACTATGGTATTCCCTTAAGGATTTAAATATATTCAGTCGCAGCCAAAGTCGCGGTTAACAGCTAATACGGTCCATAAAAGTACAAAATAGCGTCTAGATTGATTCATTAGTAATGGACAGTTCCCTGTATGCCAGTCATTTGATGGTCTTCGTGGTGAACAGCGACACCGTGAAAACAATCAATTTTAACCAACTCATTTTTTTTTTTTTTCATTTTTTCATTAGGAACGCCAAGGTCATGTGCCTATACGAACCAATATTTCTCCGTCCTTCTAAAAGTCTCGACCTTGACCTTACACACTTTTTTTACTTCATTAGCGTGCGTAACATTTTTTTCTACCTAATTTAACTTAATGTTTCTATAAACAAAAACTTCAGGAAGTATTGTAGTGAAAGTTCGTTCCATATCGACCTTCAGATGCTTGGCACTTGGTAGAAACGAAACGTGACAACTGATTGTTCCTGGTGGCCATAGATAGCGCCTGATTAATTATTTCTAATCTGTGTCTAATAATGTTTTGGGAGAACTATTTTGTAGCAAGCAATCAATTTGGTCGCTAGGAGCCAATATTGCAGGCAATTCAAAATTGTATATGGTCGCGCGGTATATAATACGGCGCGAAAAAATAAAAGCAATAATATGTCAAAACTTTTTTCAGTGTTTCCAGCATTTATGGCAGAAGTCGATACTCACGATAGTTTTAGCACATCTCTATTTGTCGGATACAATTTTGTTCTAATGACACAGAATTAAATAGATAATTTTGCCTAAATGAGGACGCAATTTCAGAACTTAAAAAGCATCAAGACTACGGAGACGAGGCCATTATATTTATTTGATCCCTATCTATACAAATAAATAAAATTGAAGTACCTGATTGTAATGTCAAAATAAATGTTCAATGCATGTGAAAGAATATATAAACTTACAGTAAATAAAACAAAACATTTTTTGTTCAAACTTGTCTCCGAAACAGCGGTCCCGATTTTGACGGGACTTTACCGGCAGATATCTGATGTTGTAAGGAGTAACTTAGGCAAAAATTTAAACCGATATATATATACATAGAAAATCAACTCAACTGCCTACGCCGAAGTACTCAAAATGATTTATAAATTTCTTTTAAATTCAACGGCGGGTGAAACCACAGGGCCCAGCTAGTCATTAATATAATTTGGCTATCATTTTAAATGTTATTACCCCATAATATATAGTAGGTACAGTTCCTTTGTAAAAGTGGACGACATTCAGGTGTCCTAGTCACGAGCTATTGCGCGGCTGTACGACTAAACAACGTTCTAAACGGTTAAGTAAGTGGTTTAAATTATACTGCGATTTTGGATATCAAGGAACCAGATTCTGTTACCATTCACATTTTATGGACATAATACAAACCGTTGTTTGGGTCATTCAAAATGCAACTTTGTCGCGGAGTGCCTCCCTCCGTGTTCCCTTCCCGGTTAGCTCAACTAGGAGGCTCTCTCCACGGCAGCAAGTAACGGAGTTCAGTTAACGAGATCAATGAAACGTAACATATATATTGTTATAATGGTATATTGATATTCACAACTACAACACTTCATCTTCATGGTGACGTTTATATATTTCAAATATAGCTTATTATCACAATATTTAAGCTAGTGGAAAATAAGTAATTGTAATATTGCGGAAGGCTATATATCAGAGTGACACAGCTGTGTGTCAAACCACTAGCGTTCAGAATCGAATGTGTAATGATATTTATTTATTTATTTATGTACACACAGAAATATTGAAAATATAATTACATAGGAAAGAAAAGTACAAAGGCACTGCTTATTTCTTTAAGAAATCTCTTCCAGCAGACCTGCGAAAGGAGAATTCGAAGACAAGAAATGCAGACATGGTGTGTAGAGAATATAAAGAGTACTATACCTACATACTATACATAGTATATGCATCTACTTAGACATAAATATTAATATATACATAAACAATTAAGTGGATAGAGAGAGATAGTGCTCTTTAACTAGTTTTTTGATACTATAAACTGTTTTGCAATCTCTTATGTCAGGCGGTAACGAATTCCACAACCTAACCGCATGTACAGATAAGGAATAGGAGTAGAAATCTGTTTTGTGGGATGGGAATTTCAGTAGGGTTTTAAGATGCGTCCTGCAGGGCGCATCAGGCAGACGGGTGTAGGAAAAGCGTTCCCGCAGGTAGGATGGGGCCGAAGGATTATGTAGGATATTAAAAAGGAGACACAATATCCGATCAAAATATGAACGCTTCGACAGTCAAAATATGAACGCTTCGACACCACAATACTAAATTCGAATTTTGATTTGAATAAAGAATGAATCATGAAGTGGACAGTGATGGAGATAAAAGGTATGAAGTCATGAAAGAGGTTGATTGAAATGAAGATGAAGGATGACTTCGTCACAACTTTAGTCAGATTAGTAACCAAAATCAGTTCAGACATCGGCCTCCCAATGATCACTACAATGAAGAAAATGACGTTTTTTTTAAACCTTGTACCACACTTGTATTTCTTGTGTCATGGGTACAGTGTGCAGACATACATCTCACATTCACAAACACCCAGACCCGGAACAACTATTTGTAGGTCATACAAATATTTGTTACGGGCGGATAACAAACCCACGACCTGTAGCGCAGAAAGCCAATCGCCAAGCCACTTCGCCAAACGTGTCATCAAACAATGAGTGGTCATACTGCCATAATCACTACTAGTGATGCAACGGAAGTGTCATAACGGAAGCAAAAACGGAAACTGAGGTCAAAAGTTTTTTTATTTTGCAGAAACGGGAGTGTAAAATACTATGAAAAAAGTGAAAAATATAATTAATTATTAAATTAGTATTCAAAATTACCGGTAGGTTACATTTTATGAAAACTAGTTTGGATTGCTCACTGGCGACGCCGCTGGAGGAGCTGATAAATATTGGCGCACTTATGGTAAAAGATTACGGTATTTGTGTGAATTTTACTTCCACCACATAGGAGGATCCTCACGTAGACCAAATCGCTTTTCTTTTTTGTACTCCTTGAGGGGGCTGACTTCGGGCCCAGAGGCTATTTTTAGTTCCCGCAACTTTTCCTTCTCGTTTATATTTTAGTTTTGTAAATAGCCTCAACCAACCATCCCTCCAGCGAAATAGTTGGTCGCTTGGTGGTATGGGTCATGGGAGTCCCGCCACAACAATCCATGATGATTACAATAGTTTTCACTAAGGACGACGGCAAGTTATCGGCTCTACAATATCTTCACACCTGTATCTCTAAAAGTTTATTGTATTAGGAGTGGCTTTGGAATCGTAAATCTCAACGAAATTATTGCAAAAGAGACTTGTTTTTGGTATCTACGATTTCGTATAGTGTGGGGCAACTTTTATATATAAAAAAACACCCACAAATAATTCGATTTTACTATATATTTATCATTTATTTCTTATTTAGAAATATTTAAGTAATACAGGGGACAGTCACTAGTATTATCCACTAATTACAAGAGAGCTCATTAACTTACATTTTCGGTAAAATTTAGTTTAATGAAGACAAAGTACATTCATGACATAAAATAAATAAAAGCAAAAAATCTTACAAAACAAAACGTTGAAGTTAAAAAATAATATGATATAATTTAATGAAATTAGGTTACTATTAATAATTGTTATTTAATTTTTGTTCGATTGTTATTAATCGCTGTTCACAGTTTACAATAATTTGGTGACATAATGTGTGCCGTCTACTTTAGTACCCTGCCCGGTGGGTAATTAGACGAAACAGGTAGACGGAATGGATGACCTTTTTTAGACAATTCGATTCGATTGTTTTCGATAACGACGAATAAATCGACAATGTAAAACACGGTTGCACAATTGCCGATTTATTGGATTGTATTTTCAGTAACAATCGTACTGGCACAGATGGACTTCAACACGTGAAGCTCAATACTTAATCATTAAGATTAGTTTAATTACAAACCATAATAATATTGCCGTAAATGCCACAAGTTATTACACCTTATGTCACGGTCTTATCACACGTGCGGACTGGAGGTCAACACAGTAAATTGACATGAGTGAGACAATCAGATAACAATCAAACCAAGTATCAGAGCTAATAAATACAATATCATTGCCATTACACGACATGATTGCGAGTTTCCGGTCTTGTATGACTACGTGACCAGCCCACATGGTGGTCACCGAGTGAAAGATTTATGATATCTTGTACACATTTTAATTGATGTGGATTTTTTGAATAATGTACGTCCGTAGAAAAACTAAAGTACATATTGTTTTGTTTTTATAAAAACGTTGCCCCAAACTAGGATTTCTCCTGTGTCGTGGGTGCGTTTACAGACATAAATTCCACGTACAATACACCCAGACCCGGAACAACTACCTGATGATCATACAAATATTTGTTCCGTGCTGGAATCGAACCCACGACCCGGAGCGCAGCAGTCGACTGTATCAGCCACTGCACCAACCGTGCCGTCAATATAGTCAAAAAGGTTAGTAAGCTGAAGTGGGCACATAGCTCGTAGAACTTTTGACAGTTGTGGCAGAAAGTTTCTCGAGTGGAGACCGCGCACCGGAAAACGCAGCGTAGGATGGCGACAACGAGACGGACAGACGACTTAAAGATTACTGGGAGTCATTGGATGCAGGTGGCATGTAACCGGTCGTCGTGGAAACCGACGGGGAAGACCGTTCAGCAGTGGACGCCGGCTGATATGATGATACCGATTTGTGATATGACGAACGTGACTAACAAAAACAACAACAGCTTTGTGCCTGTGTTTGTGTTACAGCGAAAGTAAACACACGCTGCTAACGCACACATGAACAGTGTTTAGGTTACGCGTTTGCAACAGGTGGTTCTAGGTATCCCTATAGGTACCTGCCGGGGGAGCGGTCTAATGCAGAAAAGTGGCTAGAGGTAAGAAGAAGGACACCGTGGGGTTTTAGCCGGTTTGATCCCGGCATGCCCTTCCCAAGGCGGAGGAAGTCCAAGAGGATTTCCCCGCAAAAAAAAGGTGTCCTTGTAGGTGATATTATTTTCAGACCTAAATCTCAAAACTATAAGCAGTGGCTTCAATTACAGAGCCAGTTAATTCCGTAGGATTTTCTCGGGTAGATTTGCAATAATCCGCTCCAGCCCCAAAAAATCTAGATCTACCACTGCAATAAAATTTTAATGATGGATAATGACGGTAAATACAAATCAACTATAATGACAACCTAAATGAAGATGTGGCGGAGCCGATTGGGACAACTGTTTGCCTCGAAATCGGTGCTTATGCATGTGAGATTTTCTTTGTCAAGGATTGATTCTGAAGCCAACAGAGCCAGCCAGCTGTAAAAGAAGGTAGGTATATAAAGTATTCTATAAATAAATACATAGCTAGTATGCAAAACCTCGGGTTCCGACTCTGAGCCTTGGGAACTTCGGACAGCGAGCTAGGAGGAAGAATAACTCATAAATACACTTACACTAGAAGATGGTATTACTATCTGACAATCCGAGTGAGACAATTTTAATTTAATACTTTTTTTTTTGCCTTCTTCGCAATTTCTTCGTTAATTGACATACAAACCTAAATAGTTTAAGGCTCCCGGATACACAGTAGACATATTAACTAATGTCTAGTGTACGGGAAACGTAACCAGTTTAGTAAATAAGTACTCAACTGAGTACAAACAACATAAACTCTTTTGCAAAAAAAAACGGCCACCTAAGGAAATTAAGTTTCTAAGGGCGATTTGAGTTCATTAAATGAAATTAAATTGTTTGACGTAGTCTGTATACTTATAATCTTTTAAATGAATACGCCTGAAGTGAATTCTATCAAATTTTTAAAAAACAATTCGATGAATTCTTTAAATTTAATATATATTATACTTATAATTCAAGCTGTGATTTTGGCAAGAGGAGGTAACACTCGTTATTAGGTTTTTACATTTGTAACTTTAATTAATCAAAAAAAGTAAAAAATTCTTGTCTTTATTGCCGACCAATTCTTATTGTTTGGCCGTGTACATCGGTTTTAAAGAAGTCATCGTTTTTTTTTTTAAATTGCCAGAATTCACTTCACCCTTATTAATTTACACGATTATAAGTATACAGACTACGTCAAAAAATTAAATTACATTTAATTGACTCAAATCGATCTTAGAATGTAAATTTCCTTTGGTGCCCGTTTTTTGCAAAAGAGTGTATTTAGTAAAATAAATAATAAATATATTTCGGTATTCATGAAATTAACTAACCATAAAAATAACGACTTCCTGTGATCGGACTATAAAGGGTTCACGGGAAAACGGCTCTCCCAACCGACGACATTATAACTATTGACATTCTTAACTTGACACTGGCAAAATGGAATACAATTGGCATGAAAAAAAAAAAAGCTATTGACATGATAAAAGTACCAAGATTAACCAATGTGCGTGAATCTACGGAAACGAATTGTACCCTCGTCATTATCAAATCAGCGGAAACACGTCACGACAACTACGCTCACGCAATTGTTATAGCATATAATAAATAAATAATATAGCGGGCGAAACAGGTAGGTCTGTAGTACAGGCAGAGGGCCGATCCCGCACGGAGGAGGACGAGACGGCGCCGGGGCAACAACCGTCCCGGCTCCCAAGTCCAACACGCCTGAGCCCTGTACCGTCAATTCATGGTGAGGGGCCTCGGGGGTCGCGGGTGCGCAGATTGGGGAGTCTGCGTGCTCACACCCAGCGACCCCCGGGAAGAACGTGGTCACGTGCCGCCGTGTGCGCAACACAGTGCAAAGCGAGGCTTGGGGGATCCTTTATAATCTTCTTGGAGAAGTGCCCGGGGGGTGACCTTTTTACAGTCGCCTTCCCTCCGCTAGAGGGGGTGACCGCTTCACAATCATCCCTTCCGAGATGTGCCTAAAGGCGTGGCAGAAATGGGCGGCTCTAGTCTGATCTTACGAGGACCTGGAGCCCCCCTTCGGTGCTGAAGATGACCGCTCCAGTGGTTTTATCCGGTAGGAGTTCATCATACCCCTTCGAGAATTTCCACTGGACATCAATAAAAAAAAGTCTGTAGTACCGCCCCACCGCTCTTCAGATAGAACTTTACTACCGCAAAAGTTAGGACAATATTCACCATCGGTATAGTCAAACCTTCGATGGCTCGTGATCAACAGTCGATGTCTGAGTGTGAATAGGTATCACCTATGGCGCAGTTTTTATAGTTGGTGCAGTGGCTGATACAGTCAGCTGCCGCACTCCGGGTCGTGGGTTGGATTCCCGCACGGAACATATATTTGTATGATCTGCAGATTGTAGTTGTTCCGGGTCTGGGGTGTATTGTGTGTGTAAACGCACCCACAGGAGAAAGAAAGAAAGAGGAAAGAAAGTATTATATTAAAAAAAATTGCCGACAGGAGTGAAAACTTATTTTGGCGCGTTACGAGATTTTATCTCATCAAATTATATTCGTACGGCGCTAAAAGAAGTTTTCACTTCAAGCGTCTCGTAACGGTGTCGCGAGTCCAGAGATTTTATGTCATCTAAAAATATGCGTACCGCGATAAAAGAAGTTTTCACTTCAAAAATAAAAACATGAAAATCATAATATCCAAATCTATATCTGTTTTCAAAAAGGCGTTAAAGAGCATTACCTCTCTTTATAATATTATGAAAGTATATGTATTAGTCTATTTGTAGCCATTTTATTTTTGTATTTTACCATTATTGTGTATATCTGTTGTTTGTAATTATTATTATTTTTCGTTTTTTATCGGTTTCTTCTTTATTTTTTATTGCTATTACACACTGTGTCTTCATTTAAAATTGCACTCTGGTCTGCTGGCAGAAATTTCTTTAGAAATAAGCGCAGTACCTTTGTACTTAAGTTTTTCTAAATATTCTGTATTTTTCTTTTATTGTGTGTACATAAATAATAAAATAAATAAATAAAGAAAATATCTAGAAAGAAAGAAAGAAATCATTTATTTGGACAAAACGTGAGAAGATTTACATAGCAAACAAAATGTATGTATTAGTAGATAAGAAAGTAAATACATTACATACACCACACATATCAGCCAAAGGACGTCCACTGCTGAACAAAGGCCTCCCCCATTGATTTCCACAATTGTGTCATCGTTTTCGGAATCGGAAGTCACCGTTGCTGACCATAGAGCCATGAGCCGTGACCGTGAGCGCAGTATAGCCACTGTTCTACAGAAGGGACACTGCAGCCCATCCTTCTGGTTAGTCTCATATTTTTTTACGATATCCACGGGAGGAGATGGATCGGTGCGTTATTCTTAATCCGGACATCACACGGAAGTCATGGACATATAAAGTAAATAATATCGTGGGGCTACAAGGGTAAATAAATAAGGGTGCGCCCAATAGATGTTGTAGGTAAATAGTTTTAGGCAATTGACTTCATTCAACTAAGTCGCCGACCTCGTTTGACTCCGGTTCTTACTACGACTAGCCAATGGCCTTCATTTAATTCTGATTCAAAAACTCGACAATATACGGCATAAAATAATCGGAACTAACTAATAACGATACGACATATGTTTCCTGCACTCGACAGAAAAGTAAATAAATCTATGTCCCTTATATGTAAGGGTATTGTAATAGGTTATGTTAGACATATCGGGTAATTAATAACTTATAATATCAGTTATACCATTAAGGGAATAGGATGAGGACAAGGCTATATGTGGAGTTGACTTCTATAGTTTTTAATCCTATGAGTTTTTGAACTTAAACCGTTTGGTACCGGCTACGAATAGCGCCAACCCATCTCATCGCTTGGGTGTCGTAAAAAGCGACTATGGGATTAACCGAAGGATGGGTAGCAGTATCCTTCGAGTACAGTAACAACTCAACTGCGATCGCCAACCCGCCTGCCAATCGTATAGTTACGGCTAAACCCCCCAATGAGCACACAACTCACCCAGACCAGTCCTAATGGCGAATTTATGGGAGGCTGGTGTCCAGCAGAGGACTTTATTGGGCTGAAATGATGACTATAATTATTCTAACAATAAAGTATGTTTGTTCGAATAATATTACATCATAATCTATGATTCTAGTATCATTAGTAGGTTTCTTTATTTTTTATTGGTGCTCAGTGAAAGTTCTTCATGAACTTCCTTCGCCCAGGGAAAGGGCGAAGGGGTATGCCGGACTCCTTGATTTTAAATCATTTTTTAAATTTATTTTTTTATTTGTACCCAGTGGAAATTCTTCATGAACTTCCTTCGCCCCGGGGATGCGTCCGGCATCGGCTAAAACCACTAGAGCGGTCATCTTCGGCATCTAAGGGGGGCTCCAGGTCCTCGTATGATCACACTAGAGCCAGCCACTGGTGCCACCGCCTATAGGCACATCATAGCTTAAGGGAGGTTGTAAAGGATCCCCCGAACAGTCACTGTGCGCTGTGCTGGCGCGTGACCACATACTACGTCTTCCCATAGGTCGCTCGGTGTGGGCACGCAGATTCCCCAATCAGTGTACCCGCGAACCCAGGGCCCCGCGTCTTATATCGACATAATTAAAAATCATTTAGAAAAATATTGTTTGCTGTGGAAATTCTACGTGTCCTCGTAAGATCACACTAGAGCCGCCCATTGGTGCCACGCCTTTAAGCACATCTCAGAGGGGATGACTGTAAAGCGGTCACCCCTTCTAGCATAGCAATATAACCTATGACTATTACGACCATGTTCAGCAGCGGAAGTTAAGGGGCTGACAACTGACGTATGTACCCTCGTAAAAAATCAAATGATTAGATTCTAGTACAAAAAACACTGTAATTTGAACCAGTATCCAGTGACTAGAAACTGGTTCAAATTATAGTGTTTTTTATGAGCGAACTTTTGGAATAATAGGACATATAAAAATAATGGGCGCGATCTACATAACAGATTATCGACCACAGTAAGATAATCGCCGGAATAACTAGTATTTTTGTATGTTAATTGTGACTGCATTTAATCGCACTATCTTTAAACCCTCCGACCGCCCACGAATACATTTTCTAAATACTACTTACAAGTTTAACATATTTTGTACTCCATAAAACTTTATGTTTTCGTCATTATTGGATTTGCTAATGCAAGGTTTTCCGTTTATTTTCTTTTAGTATTTATTCTACTCTAACGATTTCTATGTGCCATAAGGCGGTGTCGAGTCCGGTGGCGTGCCGACATGTCAACAGTTGCACTGATTCTGAGAATGTGTGTAATTAATTATGTCTGACACATGGCCTCTGGGTTTTCCTGTCACACAGTGCAAGCCTAAGCAGGTGTCACTACGATTAGCTGGTTCAAAGTCAAAGTCAAAGTTTTGTATTTCAAATAAACCAAACATTGGCACTTATGAAACGTCAGAATCTAAGTTGCACGGTTCCAAATAATTGATCCTGTAGAGAAGAGAAGGCATGAAACACAATGCCATACTCTTTTAAATTAGATTACATATAGATTGAGATTACAATGTTGATTGATATAAATCATTGTAAAACATATACAGAGAAAAATGTAGGTTAATGTGTAAAGATGGAACATACCACAATAATATAATAATAATGTATTTGCCGTGGCAGTTAACGGCTGATAGTCCCAACAGACGGCACCCGTTCACGAGCATGATGCATGCATCTGCATCGCTTAGCTCAACTGTATTGTAGGGAACCGAACGACCCGATACACAACGCCACCATTAGCAAGACATTTTAGTGGGCATGACAGAGCAATGCAACCAGGCAAAAGACACAATCAAAATAATGACTAAACATACAACATTAATGGTTACATGATGCTCACACATTTATAGTTTTGTATGAATATTATAAGTTAATGTCACAAAAACAATAATTACAATAACTAATAGTCAATCAATGCCATAATATTAAATTGATGTAAATACCATAAAAAAGGTTAAATTTTAAACGAGGCAACTAAAATTTCAAGTTACTAAATGTAAGTAAATAACGTAAAAAATATTAATAATAATAAAAATCTGGGAAAACGTTATCTCACCATGGGATAAGGTAATCCTGGAGGGCAGATTAAATTAGCTGCTTGATTTCTTCATACCTTATGATAATAAAAACAAAGTATATCATAAGAAAAAAAAAAAGTATATTAAGTAGCTCACAGAACGCAGGGCAGTTTGTGGCGAGCTGAATGTGAGTGGTGACACTGCGTACCCGAATGCTCCAGAGAGTCGTTCAGGGCCTCGTCTCCGGCTTGCCTTTATTGGTTGGTTGGAGTGGTACCCCATGAGTGCCCGCAGGATTTTCAACTCTGGCTTGCCTTCGTTGGCCGATCAGAGGGGGGCCGCCAGAGCTATATGCTCGGGGGTGGAAGTGTCTAATGGCGTAATAACGGGGAAACCCGCTCCGAGTCTCCGCGACGTCGCTGAGGGGTCTGAAAACTACACGGATTCTCTTTAATATACCTATCACGAAATTACCGTGAGAAAAGCACATTATTTCTGTTTCTATAACACTTTGCCTGCTACTGCTAAAAATACTCAAAAATAAACACATTTAACGACGACGCTGACGCACACACACTAAAAACCTACTGTATCAAATTTAAATCGCCACGAACGACGAAAAAGAACAACTACGAGACGTCTCTACACCCGGAACAAACAGCTATAGTTATAATAAAACCCTTTTAAACGGATTACATCGCGTATATTATAGATTTTGGTTTTTCCTGACGTTTCGAACACTAATGAGGACTTATGAGGACCTGGAGCCCCCCTTCGGTGCCGAAGATGACCGCTCCAGTGGTTTTAGCCAGTAGGAGTCCGGCATACCCCTTCGCCCTTCCCCGGGGTGAAAAGTGCATGTAGCATTTTCACTGGACACCAATAAAAAAAGGTAATGAGGCCACACGCACTTTCGCCCTTAATCGTCCACTGCTGGACATGTCTCCCAATGATCACTACAATGAGTGATATAGTTGTTGTTTTTAACACACAAGAAGACGCTGCTGCCCATCCTCTTGATATCAACCATCAGTCGCCTCTTATGACACCCGTGAGTGGAGAGGGGTGGTCTATTTATTGCTGAGATCCACACGAAACTGTTATATTTATTATCTGCCTCGATTGTTAAAGTTTATAACTTTCGCAAGTTGATGGCGCTTTAACCAAGCAATAAAATATTCAACGATTTTTTGTATTTGATTTGAACACCACTCATTTAAGTTGATTTTTCCTGGTTTGACATCATCATCATCATCCTGTCAACCGAAGGGCGTCCGCTGCTGAACAAAAGGCCTTCCCAGGACATCCCTTTAAGGAGGAACATGCTATACTCCACGCTTGGCAGGCGGGTTGGTGAGCGCAGTATGGCTATCGTTTCACAGAAGAGACGCTGCTACCCATCCCGCTGGTTTAGAGTCCCTTAGTCGTCTTTTGAGACGTCTACGGGAGGAGATCTTCATTTTAGGAGGAATTTGCTAGTACTACCAAACTTTAACATAAGTAGTAAAGTAAAGATACCACAGTAAACATCGTATAATGTGTAGACCGTCCTAATCAACAATCGTCGTCGCGGAGGCCTTCTTTTATTATTTTTTATTATTGGTGCCCAGTGGACATTTTTCATGAACTTCCTCCGCCCCGGGGAAGGACGAAGGGGCACGCCGGACTCCTAACGGCTAAAACCACTGGGGCGGTCATCTTCGGCACCTAAGGGAGGCTCTAGGTCCTCGTATGATCACACTAGAGGCGCCCATAGGTGCCACGCCCATAGGCACATCTCGGAGAGGGTGACTGTAAAGCGGTCACCCCCCCGGAGCGTCGCAAATGCCTTTATCGCCGCGACACCATCGTCCCTTTCGGTTACCTACTCCCCCCATCTCTTGCTTGTTGGCTGCCCGTACCGAGTCTGTAGTCTTGAATGACCCTTAAAATACATTTAAATCATACCCATCCAGCTGTCCCCAAAAAATAGCTTGCATCCTTCAGCAACGCCGAGGTTAGTTTCCCGCAGGGGGTGCCCTTAGCAGCAGTTGCTTAGTATATAATATTAAATTTTAAGCCTGACTGGAGGCTTTTTGGCTTCGCCAGAACTTGACCTTCCCCTGAAATGTTTGCAAGAAGCCACACAAAAACCCACATTCCGTGTGGTGTCCGAATTAAGAATTTAGCACCACTCCATCTCCTCCCGTGGATGTTGTAGAAGGCGACTAAGGGAATCTAAACCAGAGGGATGGGCAGCAGCGTCTCTTCTGTTAAACAGTAGCCATACTGCGCTCACCAACCCACCTGCCAAGCGTGATGAGTATTGGCAAATACCCCCCAAAATGATGATACAGTTGTGAAAATCTATGGGGGAGGCCTTTGTTCAGCCGGACGTATAAATGGCCGATATGATAATGATGACATAAAAAGAAAAGCAACAATCAAAATTGATTTTATATTTATTGAAATAAAATATATGTCTACTTTCTCTGTACCTAATATATAAAGTGCGATAATAATTAAGGGCACCTTGTTTACGTACGATAAAAACAGGCCTGATAGTCCGACCTGATGAATAAAATATAACGCGCCTTCTTTCTCATTAAACTTTTATAGCTGCAGGGGAAGATAAGCGGCCACACAATATCCCCTTATTTCTCTCATCAGCGGGATTGAATAACCTGGCTAATGCCATCTATACACAGTGGCCCACGCTGATCAGTTCAACGATCATCGTCTTAGTCTTAAATGTTTTTTTTAAACCGTCCGTACCCATTGTAATGCTATCCGGAACTAGTCCAGCGCTGCACCAGTCTGTCAACACCATTCCTTTCAAGTCAGTACTTCTCCCCCCGTCTCTTGCACACGCCAGCCCGTGCCGTCACGGTGGCATGTGACCACTTGCGCGCCACCGTCTTTCCGGGGGTGGCCACATTACCTACCTACTTAAAATCTGTCCAACATGGAACATTATTTACTTGAATTAATAAATACGCAAAAACATAATAAACAAAGCCCACAACACGCAAATATTACGTAATTTATAAATCTGCATTGCGTGCGAGTATTGCAGTAGGTACTTAACATCTGATGTCTGCTGTAGTTATTTTTTTTATTTATTAACTACGACGCGCCCGCGCCCTGGCGTTGGTCAGACATTTAATTTCATTAGGAATCATATAGTGAGATTTTTTTGAATGGACTTTATCTGGACTAATAAAGCTCTTACTGATTAGAAACAATATCCGGGGGGAGGCTCAGAGGGCCAGAGGCTATACAGAAAGTTATATTACATACTACGAGGCGGCAACTGTCCTCGGGCGCTTTCCGTCTTTGGACATCCCGATGGAGACGGGTGCGTGGGTCTATGAGCAGACGCGCTCCCTCCGCCAGAGCGGTGAACGCGTGCCTCCAGGGGCTTTCGACAGACTATGGCGGCTGGGTCAGCCGAGCACACTTGAAAAGTGGCGAAACCGCCTTTGGCCGTCCGTGCTAACGCTGACGCTCTTCAGAGCCTGGCTCAAAAGGATCGAGCGTGTCACCTACCGCCTGACGCAGGTATTCGCCGGGCACGCTTGTTTTAGTGCGTTCCTACACAGGATAAGATGTGAGGTCACGGCACAGTGCCACCACTGCGAAAGCGACCAGGATACTGCACTGCATACGCTCGAAGAGTGCCCTGAGTGGGCTGCTGAGCGGCGGATCTTGATTGATTGTATCAGGCAAGATCTCTCTCTGCCGGCAGTAGTGTCGGCTATGCTAGCAGAGCATGAAAATCACAGTGCTGTGGTCTTCTTCTGTGAGAGCGTCATGCTCCGGAAGGGGACCACAGAGCGGGATCGGGAGAGGGCCGATCCTGCACGGAAGAGGAGGAGATGGCGCCGGGTTAATAACCGTCCCTGCACCCAGGTCCAACATGCCTTAGCCCCCTTTGTTTTTGTTAGTGCCCAGTCTTAATTCTTCATGAACTTCCTTCGCCCCGGGGAAGAGCGAAGGGGTACCTACCGGCTAAAACCACTGGAGCGCTCATTTTCGGCACCCAAGGGAGCCTCCAGGTCCTCGTATGATCACTAGAGCCAGCCACTGGTGCCACGCCTATAGGCTCATCTCGGAGAGGGTGACTGTAAAGGATCACCCAAAGCGTCCCACGGCAGTGCGTGACCACATGCGTGCTACCGTCTTCTCTTGGGTCACTCGCGTTCTGCGGGAGACCGCAGAGCTGAACGCTTTTGGAGCATGACGCTCTCACAGAAGGAGGCCACTACATTCCAGTTTTCATGCTCATGCCTGAGCCCCCTTCCGTCCTTATATTAGTATTCTGGGTGCGTCGGGGGCCACGGGCGCACAGATTAGAGAGTCTGAGTGGTCATAAGGAGTGACCCCAGAAAGACAATGGCATGCACGTGGTTATTGCCCACCGTGTGCGCAGTACAGCGCACCATGAGGCTTTGAGGTAATTTTCTCCAATCACCCACCAAGAGATGTAGGTTGGGGTGGCGGCCCTTTTACATCCGCCTCCCCTCTGCTAGCTGCCCGAGGTGTTTGACTGCTTTACAGTCATACCCTCCGAGATGTCCCTAAAGGCGAGGCAGCAATGGGCGGCTCTACTGTAATTGTATTGAGCACCTAGAGCCCTGTTCGGTGCCAAGAATTAACGCTCCGGTGGTTTTAGCCGATAAAAGTATATATGTAAAACATGATCAGCCAATAAACACATTATTGCCACTAAACTCGACATAGGAAGAGTAGCGTTGCTTTCATTTTGCGCTCTGTTATTTCTACCAAGGAATGTAGTCGCTCTGTTAGCCCGAGCACATCCCATCGCTCAATACGAAATCGATACTACCAAATCCGAGTCACTCGTCCTGTTATGTAATCGTCAGATATGTACTATAATACTAGCCACGGAATAGACAGACGGCCAGACGTGTTTGAAAGGCATTATCTTTATAAACTATTTGTACACGACATACTTACATAAAAAGATAATCATTAATAATTATCCTTTACTTAGATATGCATCATTTGAATATTTATTACTATAATACGTACTAGCAATATGCTTATAGTATTTAGTTCCGAAGAAACAAATTTCTCAAGATAATGAAACAATTCCAAGCGGATTACATCGCGTATATTATAGATTTTTGTTTTTCCTGACGTTTCGAACACTTTGCAGCATTCGTGGTCGCAAGATGACTAAGGTGACAGGCGTCATTACAGATTTTAAAAAGTTGTTTTATTTTATCTATCGTACAATTCTATTTAAAAGTTATTTCGATGCAGTCAGTAATCACACTCACATTATCTTGATGTATTTTGTTTGAGACTTTATTGTCCTAATAACAGGATTCCAAATTCTTAAGACTTACTCGTAACTACTTTCCTTACAGATTGATTTACTTACTGAATTAATGTGCAAAAAGAACTAGTACTCCTTTGGAACATGAAAGAGTAAGTGTTCTTTAAAAAATGGTTATTAATAAATGCCATATTCATTTCGGCCGAATGAAGTCCACTGCTGGATACAGGCCTCCCCCAAAAATCACCACAACGACTGATATGGGTGTGTTGTGGGCTCATTGGGGGGTTTTGCCATAATCGCCACGCTTGGCAGACGGGTTGGCCATCGCAGTTGAGTTGTTAATTGTACTCGAAGGACGCTGCTGCTCATCCTCCGGCTAATCCCTTAGTCGACTTTTACGACACCCACGGGAGGAGATGGGGTGGTGGCACTCTGAGCCGGCACCACACAGCAAATGCCATATTATTCTTCGGAAAGTTTTGAACGATTTATTTGCCTAAGTAGCAACCGCGTTAAAGCATTGACAATTTTCTACTTAGATGCATATATAGATTTATTTATAATATATAATTATTTTAGCTCAGTAATTATTTCTAAGCAATATATTTCAGCTATGACGCTATCCACGGATTTTACCGATATTAAACCTCTTCCTAGTAAACTCATTGTTGGGTTTTCTCTAATGTTAGTAACTTTCCGCGATAGACACGTGACGCGATTCAATCGGCACTATCATAAAATACTCGATTAAGTTTTTTGGCTTTAAACTTTTTTGCATTATTCACACTGCAGTTTTTTAAATTGACTGACAATCAAAATTAAAAAACTAAACAGGTTTTATGTTTAGTATGTTCTGTCGCAAAGAATCTATTTCATCTTCGTTTATTTATAAGGTGCATTATTTGATTCGGGTTGAATAAAAAATTGAGGTGTAGTTGGACACTCGACAAATGCGAAGCTTAATAGATAAGCGCTGCCCTTGCTCTAGTGTGATCATACGAGGTTCTGAAGCCTCCTTTAGGTGCCGAAGATGACCGCCCCTGTGGTTTTAGTCGATAAAAATCCGGCATACCCCTTCACCCTTCCCCAGGGCGTAAGAAGTTCATGATAAATTTCCACTGCGACAAAAAAGGCGCTGCCCAGCCGAAAAGGTGCGTTGCATCGCCACGTTCGTTTCACATTTGGTCTACAACATCCGCATCCTACAGGTATAAAAAAGCTTAGACAAAAAAAAGATGAATAAAAATGTCAGTTCAATACTTAAACAGAAGAAACAGACTTTTCTCAAGTTGTACTGTGTTACAAGTAGGTCTGATACCACAAAGTAATTATGGACTTCGATCGCTTACAGATGCAGTACGAACAAAAGACAAAATGTATCTAGATGTCAGAATATTGAAACAGGCAAATGATACAAACGAGTCACAACTCAAAACTAGAGAATACACGAAAATCTATTTCTATGAACTACAATTTCCTATAACATGGTTGAATCAACTCATATGGCATACAATAGAAGACTAATCTCTTCATCATATCAGCTGAAGGCCGTCCACTGCTGAACAAAGGCCTCTTTTCCACAACGAGCGGTTAACGAGTAAATCCCTGGAGTACTTGGAAAGTACCGTAACCGAATGATTAACACACGCAAGGAACCTAATATGGGCTTTAATATTTATGGAAGATAACAGCTCACAACTAGTTACCAAGTGGCAATTAGTGCTCAAATGAAAGCCCCAGATAGGCCGTAGTTACTTTGGCAGAGCATGAAAGTTGGAGTGCTGTGGTCTCCTTCTGTGAGAGCGTAATGCTCCAGAAGGAGACCACAGCGGCAAAGCGGGATTGAGAGAGGGCCGATCCCGCTCGGAGGAGGAGGACACGCAGCCGGGGTAACAACCGCCGCGGTGCCCGTGTCCAACACGCCTGATCCCCGTCATCTTTATATGGCGGGGGGCCTTGGGGGTCGCGAGCGCGCTTATTGGGAAATCTGCGTGCTCATACCGAGCGACCCCCGGGAAGACAGCGGTGTGCATGTGGTCACGTACCGCTGTGTGTGCAGCACAGCGCATTGTGAGGCTTCGGGGGAAATCTTTTACAATCCCCTTGAGAGATGCCTGGGGGGGTGGCCTCTTTACAGTCGCCTTCCCTCCGCTAGACAGGCTGAACACTTTAAAGTCATCCCCTCCGAGATGTGCCTAAAGGCGTGGCACCAACGGGTGGCTCTAGATAGAGATCTTTCGAGTTCCTGGAGCCTCCCTTCGGTGCGGACGATAATCACTCCGGTGGTTTTAGCCGGCAGGAGTCCGGCATGCCCCTTCGCCCTTTCCCAGGGTGAAGGAAGTACATGAGGTATTTCCACCGGATCAATAAAAAAATAAAAAAGATGCCGTAGTTACTAAGGGCATATAAACAAAGCTGCCATTTTTCTCATTTCTTTATTTTAGTATTTCTCCTGTGTCATGGGTACAATTTAAAGAACATACACCCAAAACCGGATAAACTACCTGTAGTACCTATAGTATACAAATATTTGAAAAATTTCGCAGAAATTCAAATCGCTTAGCCTCTGCTTTCGTTTGCCGGCTTTACCTAACGTTAATAAAAACGTCAAACGTGGGATGACGTTAAGCTGAGATGTCGACGTTGACGTGCCATTCCGATAGCTTAGGTAAGTCAATATTATTTTCGATCTTTTCATCTTTTTGATATTTCTATCTACGCTCGTCATAGAGTTTGGTATTTGTATCCATTCTATAAAGCAGGGGTGGCCAACATGCCGATGTGGATCAATTCTAGACTATCGCCGGAGAAGAACGCAAAAGGACAAAACATGAATTTTCTGTGAAACAATCACAATCATTTTCTTGAAAATATTGAAAAGTATAAACCGATGCCGTGGTGCTGGAAGATGTGTGGTGCCGGCTACGAACAGCACCAACCCATCTCATCCCTTGCGTGTCGTAATAGGCGACCATGGGATTAGCCGGAGGATGGGCAGCAGCGTCCTTCGAGTACATTAACAACTCAACTGCGATCGCCAACCCGCCTGCCAAGCGTGGCGATTATGGCAAAACCCCCCAATAAGCACACTACACAAACCCATTCCCGTATCGGTCGTTGTAGTGATCTTTGGGGGAGGCCTGTGTCCATCAGTGGACTTTATTCGGCCGAAACGAATGAATAAACTGATGTCTACTTTGACAAACCACCACAGCTCAATCTCTTTAAGGTTCATCATTGCAGCCGAATAAAGTCACCAAAGATCGCTACAACGACCGGTCTCGGTGTGGTGTATGCTCATGTGGGATCTTTCATTCTTTTCCTTTTCTTTCCTCGCCTTTTACGACACCTTCGGGATGAGATGGGTTACTAGTGCTATTCGTAGCCGGCACCACACACACTCCTGATTTTGTTTATTTGACTGAAGAAATGAAAACACAAACTTTCCACTAACCTATTTTTAATAATAAACAGTACTAAGCTGTGTTTAATTGTATTTTTATTCATCAAACTAAACTCATACAGTCAAGTTGATCTTCAGAGGTCAGGATTTTTTTAAGTAGATCGCAGCCGTAACAAAGTTTGCCACCCCTGCTGTAAAGTACCAACACCAAAATTTATCTTCTATTTACAGTTATGGAATATATTTGATTATTTTAGTTGCAGACAAAACTCAATCTTCCACACAAATTCAGACACGTCTCGAAAAATGATGTTTAAAAGACATATGTTTGAGTTTCGCATGTCAACTATTTGGAATTTGGACTACTCTAACTAACTCCTTGTGGTGTCCGGATTACGAATATAGCACCACTCCATCTCCTCGCGTGGGTAGCAAAAAAGACGACTAAGGGACTCTTAACCAGAGGGATAGGCAGCGGCGTCCCTTCTGTGGGACAATAGCCATACTGCGCTCAACAACCCGCCTTGCATGGCAAATTCCCCCCAAAATTACGACACAGTTGTGGAAATCTACGCAGGAGCCCATTGTTCAGCAGTGGACATTCTTTGGCTGATATGATGATGACAATAATAAACCATCTTCTGCTTAATTCTTGTTTTGTATGTGTTAGTAAATGACAGTAGTAAAGGCCTTGCATAGTCTAAACCAGAGGTCGGCGTGGCCCGAACATAAATGCGATTATAAATGTACAACTGCGTTTCATATCAAGGATTAAAAAAACAATTGTGCGTGCTCCGTACGTGTGACATCTTTTATGCCCGCGCATGCGCTCACACAACTTTAGAGAGATAAATAGTTGCACTCAAAGGACATGACTGAGCGGATTTGGGCCTGATCTGTTACAGAAATGGAAGCATAACTAAAAATAAGAGTATATTTTGAAATTTTATTTCGATATTGATCTTTGAGATTTACAATTAAAATAAAAGGCGCAAAAAAATAAGACGACAACATGAATAAGCCAGTGACATTTCAATGAAGCGCATACTTATTGTCTATGGCCTTGTGCCAGATATGTAAAAAAAGTTCTCTTGGATACCGATTTCTCTGGAATATTGCGAACAATTCCTTAAAAATATGTATCGCGATACGTATAGGTATTATGTATGTGATAATATAAACGATAGTATCTACCTTTTAGATCATACCGTCATACCTAACCTCACATCCACAAAAATAACGTAATTGAGAATTAAAAAATTAAAGATTATAATTAAATAAATCATATTTTGTAAGAAGCATCTGGGCAACATATTTTAAAGTAAAAACACACACAAGTTAAAACTGGAAAAGTGAAGTAACAGCCATAAAAAGTTCAAGTAGTTCAGCTGTTTGTCTTAAGAAGCTAACAAAATAAAATCACTATAGATTACCTAAAAGAAGTTGAGTATACCATTCATAATATCGCTTTATGTGGAGTTAATTATGCGTACATAAAGAGGGCAACAAGAGGTAAAGAACCATCATGAGAATTCAAAGAACTAGTAATATTAACTTTGCCTAGCCTGTATAATCTGCCGCTATTTACAGATCGAATAAAAAAGTAAACAGGTTTGAAACCCTTGAGGAAACAAGTAAGCGAGAAACTTTAAGACGTAAGGACTCAGTTCAGATCATTTTCAATATGAGGTAAAACCACATCTGAAGGTATAATAATAATAATAACTGGAAAGCACCAGGTATCGACAAAATACATAATTTCCGGTATAAAAAACTATCATCATTACACAAACCAATTGCAAAACTGTTTACAGATGTCATCTTAGGAAAACAGATTATACCTGAATTCATTGCTACAGGAATAACTTACATGCTCCCTTAAACTAAATACTCACCACAACCATCTCAGTACAGACTAATCACATGCTTACCGACAATATACAATATCCTAACATCAGTAATCACATCAAAAATCAATACTCACATCGAGCGTCACTATATAATAACAGAGGAACAAAAAGGATGCAGACGGGGTCACATGGGTTGCAAGGAACAGTTAGCTATAGATTCTACTATTCATAAACATGCTACTGCAAAAAATAACTGCAAAATCATGTCACGCTGGAAAACTATACTACAGCTAAGTAACTACAATACCTCTATTAAAACTCGCCAGATATCAATTATGAAGGGTATTTATCAGGGTGATTCCCTAAGCCCCTTATGGTTCTGTCTCGCCCTCAACCCTCTTTCTAACTATCTTAATCGCTGCCAAGCCGGATATTCTCTTAAACACACTACAGAAGAAACGACAAATATCTCACATTTTATATATATGGATGACATTAAATTATACGCAAGAACTGAAAAAGACATGAAAAGGCTAATAGATATCACCACTGAATTTAGTAAAGACATAAACATGCAATTTGGATTAGATAAATTCAAAACATTACATATAATAAAAGACAGAATAAGACCTGGTGACTACACAGTAAACAATACCAAAACTATAACAGCAATGGAACCAACCGATTTATACAAATATTTAAGATACAAACAACGTAAAGGTCTCGACCACACATCAATTAAACAGACGCTAACTATAGAATACAAAAGGAGAATGAACATAGTTTGCAAAACACAGCTATCCGAAAAACATCAAATAAAAGCCTTGAATACCTACGCCATTCCAATACTAACCTATTCATTTGGAATAATAAAATGGTCAAAAACTGATGTTGAACAAATAGAACGAGCCACCCGTACTACGCATACAAAACACAACAACCTTCACCCTAAATCTGCAATAGAAAGACTCACCATTAAGAGACAAAATGGAGGTAGGGGGTTAATAGACATCCATAATCTCTGGCACAAGCAAATAATTCGACTGAAGAAGTTCTTTCAACATACAAGATACAAAATCCGTCACAAGCAACATACACAAAGCCATTGTACAAAATGATTATAACTACACGCCACTAAACCTAAACGAACACACAAATATAGATAACATCAGCAATATCGACCCACAGAAACAGAAAATGGAAGATTGGAAAAAGAAAGTGCTTCATGGACGACATCCTCATGATCTTGAACAATCGCATGTAGATACAATAGCATCAAGTAGATGGTTAAAAATAGGCGATTTGTTTCCAGAAACTGAAGGATTTATCATATTGTATGGTATAAAAAAAAGAAGGATTTGCCTCGCATAGTCATGATTTGATTTGAATATTAGTATTATAACCTAATTTAACCTTTAAGTAGATTAACGGCACCGTTGGCACTAGGGCTAAGCGATTGGCTTTTGCGCCAAGCGTTGCTGGCAGGAAAGAGAAATGTTAGAGGCGACATCGTTTAAAAAATCTTCAACTTTCTACCTCTGCGGATTGCGCTGGTGTTGTTACAGCCTCTGCGGAAACCCTTAAACATTATAACAATACAATTAATCCGTTTGCGGTAGAAACCCTCGGTTCATGGGGTCCAAGAACTCGTCTTCTATTTATAGACATAGCAAGGGGTTGGGTCGATACTTCCCGTGACCAGAGAGCTGCCCTATTCTTCAGCGAAGGTATTAATTTGCATAGTCATTCAACGCGGAAATGTTG
Organism: Diloba caeruleocephala; assembly: GCA_947459985.1. Lineage (NCBI taxonomy): Eukaryota > Metazoa > Arthropoda > Insecta > Lepidoptera > Noctuidae > Diloba > Diloba caeruleocephala. The sequence continues at coordinate 19,223,884 of OX381623.1, read as the reverse complement.
CCAATCTTTTGTGCACTTTACACGCTAAGTGCCGCAATCTTGAAAAAACACCTTTATTTTTATTTTGTATTTCATTTGAGCATTAATTAAAATAGGTATCGTTTTATTTATATAAGTGGACTTACGACCGGTTACATGCCGCCTGCATCCAATGATATATGTATATCCATCTCCTCGCGTGGATGTAGTGAAAGGTGTCTAAGGGATTCTAAACCAGAGAGATGGGCAGCAAGGTCCCACCTGTGGAACCGCAGCCATACTGCGCTCACCAATATATATACAGGGTATCCAGTAAATAGCACGACATACTGCAGGGGGTGAGAGCTTGGGTCAATACCTATCAAAAAAACACAATATATGTTCAGCAAAATCTTACGGATTTTTTTTTCACCACTGTAGGTTAAAGTTAAGCGATAAGAAAATTGTACTGTGAAAATTTAAATAAAAATTGTATTTCTTGAAAACATTTTAGTTTTAATAAATACAATAAAGACTTGTCAATGAGTAAAGTAACTAACTATACACAAATAATTTGACGTAAAAAAAAAATAGAAAAGGAATTTTTCATTACGAGATGCTTAAAAATCTGTGTCAAGGTAGAGATTTTTCGATATTTCGGAAAATTTTGTGCTACTGTAAATCCGTAAGATTTTGCCGAAAATATATTGTGTTTTTTGGTAGGTATTGACCCAAGCTCTCACCCCCTGCAGTATGTCGTGCTATTTACTGGACACCCTGTATGTCAATTGTCTATGCCAAATTACTCTAAATTATGTATAAAAAATCACTTTCTTTTAAATTAAACGGCGGGTGAAACCGCGGGTCCCAGCTACTACTAAATAAATATCAAATAGAAAAATCACCGTTGAAATGCCAATTGATTGCAGAGGTGCTTTAAATTTGAAGGAAAACCGTCCGATTGCCATCCTATCAGGATCATTTCATTTCATTCATGGGGAGCATATTCCATAGAAGAATAGACTGGGCGAAGAAAGACGAATGTATAAAGTCAGACCGGCGATTGGGGCACTGTAAGAGACGGTTAAGATTTTATCTTTAGCTTTAAACTCAAAACTCAACTTAAACTTGAACATTATAATAAAACACTTTAAAACGGATTCTATCGCGTATATTTTAGATTTTTGTTTTTCCTGACGTTTCGAAAACTTTGCAGGGTTCCACCAGGTTCAAAGAACACATAGCTGACGTCAAGCATAGACGCTCCACAAAGTCTGCAGTGTTAGAACATGCCTTAGACAAACCCAACCATTTTCTTCGTTTTGATCAACCTCAAGTCCTCGCGAAAGAGAATCGATATGTACCAAGAATGTTTCGTGAGGCTATTGAAATTAAAAAACATCCTAATTTTAATAGAGAAGATGGCTGGCAGGTACCACCAGTTTGGAATCCTGTTATTAAAATAATAAAGTCCCAAACCAAATACTACACTAAAAACATCAAGACACTGTGAGTGATTACTGCGTGCATCGAAATAATTTTTGATTATAATTGTACGGTAGATAAAAATAAAATAACTTTTTAAAATCTGTAACGACGCCTGTCACATTAGTCATCCTGCGACCACGAACCCTGCAAAGTGTTCGAAACGTCAGGAAAAACAAAAATCTAAAACATACGCGATAGACGCCGTTTAAAACTGTTTTATTATAATGTGTAATACTCGTGAAGCCTATGACATTAAACTTGAACTTTGAAAGTAAGATAAGTAAAATCGTCACTAAGGGATATAAAAAATAACTCTTTTTCGGAAACCTATGGGGAAGGCCGTTGTGCTGCAATGGATACCTCCGAATGGTATAACGATGATGATATTAAGATGTAAATGTGTAGATGTAGGTAGTTAAAAGGTTAAATTAAGTTGCACAGTCATCATGAAGCTTTCGCTAGCTTAGTGATTATTAATGAAAAGGGTGTTAGGAGACAGGCCGGATTACGGTTCTTTTTGTATGAAAAAGGTGATGAGACGAACACGTCATCTGCCTGGTGGTAAGCAACATGACTGCCCATAACAATCAAAATGCTATCCTACGACTAGTCCTACGAGGCATCACACTGCCCTCTTCACCTCGAGACGTCGAGTTATTTAGTCTTTTATGCCCAGTAATTTCACTAGCTAGGGCACTGCCCTTCAAACCGGAACACTGTGTATAAAGTTTTTTTTTTGATATGGCAATTGGTGTAACATTTTGCCGGTGTCAAGTTAAGAATGTCTAAAGTTTAAACACTACGCTTAGCGGCGAATATCTGGCACTGCGTTGGTACCTACCTAGCCGGAATCTTGTGATAAGAGAACTACCACCTATGGATTAATTTAAGTTTGCCACATCAAAGGATTTAATCAAAATGTTGTGGCTACACTACCTTACCACTCACTATATATTAAAATTTGGATATTATGTTCACAACAAGCCAGTTGCAGGTGGGAATAAGTCATATTTTAATTATGGAAGAACACTTACCTTTTTTATTATCAAATCCAAAAAATCGACTTTTATTATGTTTATATCAATGAAGTACACAACAGATATATAGTTATTTCTGTGATATTGTATGCATTTCCAAATTTTAATACAATTGCACGGTTCCAAGTCGTTGGAACTGCTAAGACCACGTAACTATAGACAGATAGTATTAAGTACAAACAAAAAATCGATTACTACCTCTTACGAGCACATGCGCAACGTCATATGAAAGAAAGAGATGTCTATAGAGCTTTGGTTACAGCAAAATAATCGAATGGCACCGTTTCGTACTAAAGTAACAATCTGTTAAAACTGTTAGCGTCGTGTGTTAACCAGATGGTTTCAGATAAATGTAGCTGTTGGCGCGCAACGCTTCAAGACGTGCGCGAACGGTTAGTCCTTTCTCTTTTTATCACGCGAATTATTCACATTAGGATGACAAGTATTTAATAATGGAATTGTTTTCAAGTTAATAGGCTCTATCTATGTACGTAGGTAATACTATATCTTTGTGGGACTGGGACCACAGAACATAAAACTTTCTGTTCTGTGATTGGTATTATGGAGAAGAGCCGGGAACAAATTCCATTGACATAATCTTTCAAAACACCTGAAATTATTACAATATAATTGTGAAAATCTTTATGTGCGACTAATATAGGCAAATTTGTGAGTCAATACACACTTATGTACAGAGATAGTTATTTTACCTAATATACCTGAGCTATGGGTTACGAAGTTTCTGTAATAATCTTAATTTATGAGAAAAGCTTTGATGTTGCTATATTGAACAATATTTTCGGGAGTTCCGGGTAAACTTAGGGAACATTGTGGACTCTTACATAAATGAACGAACACATAACGAAGTAGAACTTCCTACTATGTTTTTCTTTGTGTATATTAATTAAAACACGCAGGTTTCCGGTAGCGCCGTTGCCTAAGAACTAATTAACGACACTCCATTGTATTTTGCACATAAGTAAATTGCATGTGTATCAACTTAAAGAACAATCTTTAGCGTAAGTACCTAGGTTAGACGGCTGCATTAAAACATTTAGATAATTTGTGTTAATTCTAACACTTGCGTTTTTTATAACCTTGTTGGATCTGTGACATCGATTCCATGATGGCTGACGACCACTGAATCACATTGACGCTTTTATTTTTTATCCACCTCGACAACAAAGCGACACGAAGGACTATATTACTAAAACATTGATCTAATTGAATTGTTACTAAGAATGCGAAGGCGGGCGGGGCTTTCAGTAGCCTTCGAGGCTGGTATGGAAACCAGCCAGCTTAGTAGTCGACGCGCACCATACCACGGCGCACGCGCCAATGTTACCGCTACAACCTATTTGGTATACATAGAGGTTGTATAGGAACATCATAAATATAAAATAAATAATAAAAAATATCAAGCCGTCGAGTTCGAATTCAAATATTGAAGCGAACGCGTTTGAATTTTTTCGAATACCGCGCATCTTGTTTTGGCGGGATTTCGTGGTGTTGCAAATTGAAATTTGCAGTGTTATTTTCGAAGTGTTTTGCAGTCTCGGGTGAGTAGTTATTTTTTTATTTTATGATACCTAGCTATAACTCTTTTTATATTATTTTTACATTATAGTCGTAAAGTTGTGTAATCGGATAGCAATTATATGTTTTTGTGCAGAATATAAATGGGATGTTAAAAGGCATCACCGATTATCAAAATATACAGTGGGAAAATGTCCTTGTTTGCTTTGTTTGCTGGACTTATGCGTCGAATTTTTTATAAAAACTGCACACAATTTAGGAGTTAAGAATCGTTTTCAAATCTGTCAGTTTAGATGAATACCATAAATTCCTACCTGAATTCTTGCGCATGCGTCCAAACATCTTGCGAACGCGTGTGTATAGTGGTGTAGTGATTTTAAAAGCTTATTTTTTATCTATGTAGTTAAATTAAAGCTAGCAATTAATAACAATTGGCTAACGACAGCTACCTATTTTAAATATTAATAAAAGTTTATTAGGCATTTTTTTCAAAATGTGTGCGTCTTGGCACTTTTTGGAATTGTAAATTACATTGTTATTGTATGCTAATATTCTTCAGAAAGACATTGGACGGATAATACGTACATATCTAATTACGACTTTATAACTATTTTACTTTGAGCGTTGCAGGTGGCCATTAAACAGTTACTTATTAATTCATTTTATTTATTAATAGTGTATTTAACTTTTTTGTCGTGTGAAAATCTTCATGGACTTCCTCTACCTCGGGAGGGGCGGAGGGGCATGCGGGACTCGTACCGGATAAACCACACGGTGTCCTTCCACTTACCTATGGCTAGGGGTGAGGTGGAACCACAAGCCTTTGGGGGAATCCTTTACAATCCCCCCGAGAGGAGGCTGAGAAGGTGACCTCTTTACAGTCACCTACCCTCCGATAGAGGGGATGACCGCTTTACAGTCATCCCCTTTGAGATGTGCCTAAAGGCGTGGCATCGATGGGTGGCTCTAGATAGAGAGACTCCCTTTCGGTAACGAAGAAGGTTTATCCGGTGGTTTTCGCATGAGTCCGGCATACCCCTCCGTCCCTTCCCGGGGCGGAGGTAGTACATGGTGTATTTCAACCGAATCAATAAACATAAATTTAACAAAGGGGTGAGATAGTCACCTTGAAAGCACTGCACCAGACTCCTGGCAGGTATCGGCCGTCACTTAGTCTGACGGGCCCCGTCTCTGTGCAACCTGACCGGCCTTCAGACAATCAACTTATCCCTGCATCTTAAGTTAGTTAACTGATCTGTTTTGCGTCCCGTGGTTTACAACATTCAACCCAGAACCAGTACCTTTTTTTTAAAAGATAGCTACCCCATCTGCTAACTGCTATTTTAGGAAACTTTTTATTTAGATTTAAGTAATTAAATCCTTCGAGTACATTAACAACTCAACTGCGATCGCCAACCCGTCTGCTAAGCGTGGCGATTATGGCAAAATCCCCCAATGAGCCCACAATACACCCATATCGATCGTTGTGGTGATCTTTGGGGGAGGCCTGTGTCCAGCAGTGGACTTCATTCGGCCGAAATGATGAATTAAGTTTTGGCCGAGTCTCTTTTTGCGCGGTATACATGATTCACCTTACATCCCGATTTTTCTCAGATGTTAACTTTGCCAGCTACTAATTCGGGGCACATTTTATTTACAGTTAACTATAACTTTTGCCCGCGTCTTCTTTCATTATTGTACACGATTCACCCTACAAACTGATTTTTCTTAGATAAATAATAACTTTGCCAGGTACTAATACAGGGCACATTTTATTTATAGTAAACAAATCTTCAAATCTTGGTGGTGCCAGCTAAGAATACCACCACCCCAGCTCATCTCGTGGGTGTCGTAAAAGGCGACTAAGGGATTAGCCGGAGCATGGGCAGCAGCGTCCTTCGAGTATATTTATAACTCAACTGCGATCGCCAACCCGTCTGCCAAGGGTGGCGATTATGGCAATATCCCCAATGAGCACACAACACAAACCACGTCTTTTTTCATGCGGTTTACATAATCAAGCCATCTCATCCTGTGGGTGTTTCAAACGAAATAACAAGATAGCGCTCGTCCTATTGACCTTTCACTAATTTCGTTATTTATATTTTTATGCACAATGATGGCATGAACACAAAGGAAAAGGCGGACTTAATGGCATATAGCCTTCCCTACCAGTCAAACTTAAAAATAAAAATAAATGCATCGAAAAGAGACAAAAATTTGCATACAAAAATTTAATAATAAGATACATACAAATTTCTTCTTCTTCTTTATATCAAGGGAAAGCTCGTTCCATATTTTTATTGTTGAGACAGCAAAGGATTTAGAAATAAAACCTGTACGGTGGGAAGGAAACTGAAGAATCAAATTCTCGACACCACGCAGGTTACGGCTATGAGAGCTACCCAACCCTAGAACAAATCTTTTAAGATAATCAGGAGCACAAAGATCGTTAATAATGGAGAACAGGAGACAAAGAGATGTCAGTGATCTTCTCTGACGGATAGGCAGCCATTTAACCTGAGAACGGTATAAAGAGATGTAGCCATACTTACGAAGTACAACAATAAATCGTATGCAGTTATTGAGAAGTCGGTCCAGTTTGTTGAGAAGATCTTGGGATAGATCCGAGTAGCAAACATCCGCATAACCAACTTTTTGCTGAGATTTATGAGATCTTAGGAAAACTGTAGGTAAAAAATCCCATATGTGCTTCAGGGATGACTTTTATTCCCGTGTGATGTCCGGATCAAAAATATCACTACTCGGGGCGAAGGAAGTACATGATGTATTTCCACCGGGTATTTTTTTAAAGATATTATTGTTACGGGCTTGGATTTTTGTGCATGGCAGATTTATGTTTGTAAAGATACAGGATAATTGCTATAGAAATGCTAGAGAAAGGCATAAACTAGTGTTAAAAGAATATACACATATGACATCTATACCAATGTAATAAAATTGAAATGCGATGCCTGATTAGAAGATTGATAAATTACCGTATAAAGAATTCCATCAGTCTGAAAGTTAATCTCGAACAGGCTCCGAAACGGCTTCATGACGGCGGATTACAATGAAAATGTTAGCCATTAAAACAGGAATTTAAATTTAAATTTTGTCGAAGGTTCCATTTCGATATCTTGCACGGTTCAAAAGATATGAATATTAATATAATTTACGCCAAGCGAAGCGGGTGGGTGAGGGCTTGTGATAAGTAAACCGATATCCGTGAAGCAAACCAATATTTTCGATCCTCTGAATAGATATAATACTGTAAATATATAGGTACAAATACCTATATATATATATATATATATCATTGTGATCAAGATGAAGTCCATGAACTCATCAAAGGTCTTTTAAAGCAGAATACCAGCGCTGCTTCATCACGAACTAGCACAATGCTGAGCTAAGTTCTATTTAAGTCTCTGGTAACATCACACATTTTTTTAAATTGCATTTCCTTTTATACTGTCACGTTAATAACTTTTGCCTATTTTCAATGTGTTCTTTCTTTCTAATAAAAGTTTGGTATCGTTATCACATATTTAGGGTACATAGTGATGTACTCGTGTCCGCTTTTAATTTAGGGTAGGGATAGAACCCCATGGAGAGATTGATGAGACAGACCAAATTCGATCAATCTTCATATCGTTGGTATCACTTACCCCTATTAGAGCCGGTAGGTATAAAAATACTGCGCAAAAATATCTTGCAGATACCGACGGCATGGTTGGCGCAGTGGCTAAGGGGTGGGAATTTGTTTGGCTTTCTCCGCTACGTGTCACGGGTTCAGTAACCATACGGAATATATTTGTATTATCTGCAGATATCTGTTTCGATGCTGGCATATCGTGTGGTGTACGTACGGATTAAGAATATAGAACCACTCCATCTCCCCCCGTGGATGTCGTAAAAGCGAATGAGGGACTCTAAACCAGAGGGACGGGCAGCAGCGTCGCTTCCCTGAAACAGCAGCCATACTGCGCTCACCAACCCCCCTGCGAAACAGTGGTGAGTATTGGCAAATTCTCCTCAAAATGGGAAAATCTATGGGGGAGGCTTTTGTCCAGCAGTGGACGTCCTTTGGCTGATATGATAGATTTATGCCAATGAGATTGGTGTTTGTAAACTGTACCCACGAAACAGGCGAAATACGAAATATCATGATGATATTTATAATATCATGGGAAAACTAGCAGTCGGCTCGCATAAGCCGCGAGGTGCCACCCATAAAAATTAACAACTGCAGAGGAGTCACTGGGTACGCCCTAAGCCGACGCCGTGCACATGGCAGCAGTTGCTTAGTTTATAAAATTAATTTTAAGCCTGGCTGGGGGTCTCTCTTCGCTTCGGGTCGCTGATGTCTACATATACCTTTTCCTTGAAGGCCCCCATGTCGTATGTCTGCCATATTCTTTGATGTATGTCCGTACGAAACGCAGCAACACTGGTGCTACCAGAAGAAATTGAGCAAATAAATCAATACCGTGCTTGACCCGAACTGTATTCGGCCGCGGCTACAGGCCTAGCACGCATAATAGTTCCAGGCAGTGGCAGATTTACCAGCACGCTGAGTACGCTTGAGCTGAGGGCAGCAATTTAAGGACCACATTTTCATTTTTTTATTACCATAGTAACTCAGTAGCACGAATCTGTAAGAAGTCTTTCTGATGTCTTGCAGAAAGAAGATTTCATTACACCTTTCCGATGACGTTTAATTCCCAAAAAATATTATTTCATACAACTTTAACTAAATAGCTGAATCGCAAAAATAAACTAGAACTGACAATTGTAAAGTAAGTATTGTAAAGGCGGCAATAATTTACAGCCTTAACCTAGAAAATGTGTAAATCCTGAAAATCCGCCACTGGTTCCTGGAAGAAGTAGTAATGCGTAATGCGTAGGTAGGTAGGTACTAGTAGGTGTGAAAAAACATAAGTCAGCATAAAGGTTAAATACTAGACGGCATGGTTGGTGCAGTGGCTCATACAGTCGACTGCTGCGCTCCGGGTCGCGGGTTTTATTCCCTCATGGAACAAATATTTGCATGATCTGCAGGTAGTTGTTCCGGGCTTGGGTGTATTGTGTGTCGCACCCACGACACAGGAGAAGTCCTAGTGTGGGGTAACTTTAAAAAAATAAAAAAACTTGCATACAAATAACAAAAAGCTGTAACCAAAGCACCAAGTTGTTGGCTTTTTAACATGTTCATTACTTATTAATATAATATATTATGTGAGTGCGTAACTACTTTAATAATAAAATTGTAATATACAGTCTTCAAACGTCAAGAACGTATTGAACGTGCAGTAAAATGCTTGCTATTATAACCAACAAGTTCGAATAATATCGGGTCAATATCCGTAACAAAGTGATTAGAGTGGACGATATTATGCGAGAATAGTGCTGAAATTGCATTGAAATGTGAGTTGTTTTCGTGGATCCTAAATGTTAATGGCAAATTTTATAATTGGATTCATAATAATATTTTAGGTTTTCGCGAGTATCACATTATGATAAAACACTTTTAAACGGTTTCTATCTATCTACTGACCATCATCAGTCATCCTGCGACCACGGACCCTGCAAAGTGTTCGAAACGTCAGGAAAAACAAACTTAACTAAAATATACGCGATAGAATCCGTTTAAAAGTGTTTTTATCTTAAATTGGATTTATCCTAAAAATTATTTAACAGGTGTTATGCTTTTTTTATAAAACGATATAGCCGAAGTTGTTTAATCGGTGTTATACGTTTTTAAATGAAAGATGCACCGAAGGCACAGTAGACTAATTATATTATTATGTAAGCTGTAAGTCAAGTACACACTTCCAGTCCGAAGTCGAATCACTCACAGACGCGTGCTCCACGGAGCCTCTAAGCTAGTTTCAGGCTGAATCGGTGCAAAAACTGACTGCACGCTGTAACTTTCAGAATGATCACAGCCACTATTCGCTATTTTAGCATAGTCTATTTGAACCATCATTCATCATTTCAGTCGTAAAGTCCACTGCTGGACACAGGTCCTTCCCAAAGACTACTACCGGATTGGATTTGTGTTGTGTGTGTCACTGGGTGGTGCCCATAATCACCATGCTTGGCAGGCAGATTGGCGATCGTAGTTAATTTGTAAATGTACTCGAAGGACGCTACTGCCCATCCTCCGGCTAGTCCCCCTTAGTCGCTTTTTACGACACCCAGAGGATGATATGGGTTGGTGCTATTCTTAATCGGCACCACAAGGCTATGTGAATGATTTATATTAATTTTAGTGACTGAAGTGCTTCAAAAAAGCTTTTAAACTTGTTAGTTATTGGACCGATTACTTCGAAAATGTTAGAGCCCGTGTTTTATCTCTTAACGAATGTATGGTTAAAATAGACGCCATTTTGACCGGTATAGTTACTGGCTGATAATTATGAGTGGTGTTTGTTTCTCTATATGAATACAATGCTAAATAAAAAAAGAAATGTACTTTTTTAGACGTGATGAAACGAACAGGAACCAATCCGTGGTCCAATGCTTGTATATTTATAACGTATACAGACTGCAGTAGGCAAGTATTTTTTACGAGAATCCTATATTTCGGAATAATGTCACAAAAACGGCCTAGTTGAGATACTGTAGAACATTATGCCTACTGTGCCGGAGTCGAGGAGAAGTTCTAAGCATTATATTTTTTTACCTATCACGACAGCAGTTTGTCACAAGAACAGTATAAATTTTGGATCCGTCAAAAAAACCTGCAACAGTACTTATCTTACTCAGTAAGAATACAAACATAGGTAGCGATGTTACTCCAGCTGGTAATTTCACCAGCCATGCAGTATGCTTATCAATGAACTACGACAATAATAATTTGTTTTATAATATTAACGTTCACACTTAAATGGGATGGATACGTTACTTAAAGCAATAAAAACAGAGTCTAGATTAATCCAAAATTAGTTATTCAAGTAGGAAGGTTACTAATTTGTGCAAAGTAATTTTTACATAATAAGTGTATATTATATTTTAACGCAGTAGTTTTATTATTAAAACACATACAAAGATTTACAATGAACAATTATATGGTAATGCAATAATAAAAACAAATAAAAGAGACGATTTTTAAAAACAGACACGTACAAAATTCACCGTAATTGTATAAATTATTGCAGAATGTGTAATAAATGTAGATAATAGCTTTATTAATTTTATTTGTTACCTTATACTAAAACAGTTGGTATAACATGTAATATAACTTTTAACCGCAGATATCGTCCTCGTGGCAATAATATATTATAATGTTATCATACGAAAACTTTCATCAATGTACTCGAAGGATGTTGCTGCCCATTCTCTATTTATCAGTCCTTAATTGCCTTATACGACACCCATGGGTAGAGAGGGGTGGTATATTATTTGCTGGGAACTACACTGAACCACTAGAATATACTTATAATGATATTACCTTGATTAAATAAAATTGAAACAAGATAACAACGCAGGTGCTAAGCTTAGCTCCATAGGGAAAAATATTTCAAATTCAACGCTCTCCGTGAATAATGATATCCAGTGGCTTTTTAAATTGCCTCCAAAGTTATTCCAATTAAAATTAATTAAAGCTTACCTAATTATGATGACTACCATTGGTTGAAAAGTATAATTTTACTGGAGATGAGGTATTTGAAAATCCTGGCAGCAATGATGACGACAATGTTAATCGTTGTTCAGAAATATTTATAAAGGAAAAATTACATCGTAAATAATGGATACTTGTATTTGATTACTTATGTTTAATTAATGAGTTAGCCTTATTTCAATAATTATCTATAAGCCTTTTAGCCTCGAAAGCGTGGTGACATATTACGACTACGTCATCTTAATTATTATGCAACCTTAAGTAAATAAATTATATTCAGTATGAGAAATAACAAATGTAAGATATTGTAACTTGAAAATAAAACACATTTCTTACGATAAGCTCTTATTTTTATGTAAATACAGAAGTCGCATAATTAAAACCTTTCAAACAGTAACATCATGTTATTTACACCAGCAGTATATTTATGTTCAACAACATTCATTGTTACTTGGTGCATACAGCATTACGCATAACACCATCCAATACCCTTTCACTGTTTTGGTACCTAATAAGTAAGCTTGCTTGAAGTTCAAGGTTGCACGCAGTTTTCATTATTCGTTTGTTCATTCCCTATTATAGGAAATCCGCAGTAACCAATAATTGTTACTGTGGAGTAACTGCGTGATAACTGTGGACTGTGTGACGTGATAACTGACGAACAAAGCACGACGGTATGCAACTTCCGTACGGTTTTAATTAGATTGATTTATTATGTAAAGATTGGAACTAAATTATGTTAATAGCGCAGGGTAAGCCGCCAGCTTAATTTGAAAGGCAGAACTATTCGATCTAAACTATAAATTTTTCCATACAAGATGACAGCTTGCTACTGGCAATAAGAGTTGTTGATCCGATTGACATGAAACCTTTCCTTTCAGATAGGATATTATTTTTGCTGCACAAGTTAGTCAGCTTGTCAGGATTCACTAAAGCATAAATCCTAAGAATTTCATCGAAAATTAGGGCGTATTCAATAGGATATGTACGCATCGACAACAAGCGTAGCCAGAATATACAACTAAATAAAATAGCATATTGGGTACGACATATTCAATTTCTTTAAATAACACCATATCTGTAAAATATACCAGCGGGTTAATAACAAAACGCTGCCAGAGACCGTTGAAACTATCTACCAGAATTTCAGCCGAAGATACTATCTACCCCACAAGTCACAACTGCCTCCTTATCATTGATCGCACGTAACGCCCTGCTTGTAAATAAATAAGTAATAAAAATTGGAAGGATACACATGAGCTATATGCACTATCATTTTGCCATTTTATTGATGGCGAAGGCGTGCCGCGTTTTGTAAGCAAAACACGTCCATCCTAAGAAATATCCGGAACATTATGAGATTAAATTCCATAATTAAGCTATTACTGTATTTATGTGACACACGTATTATTTACTTTCGGAAAGACGATTTTCAGAAAAGTATGGGCTGTGTGGTACCGGCTACGAATAGCACCAACCCATCTCATCCCGTGGGTATCGTAAAAGGTATCTATGGGATTAGCCGGAGGATGGGCAGTAACGTCCTTCGAGTACACTAACAACTCAACTGCGATCGCCAACCAGGTCGCTTAGTTGCCCTACAATATGGTTGAGCCGAGCGACGCTGATGCATGCATAATGCTCGTAAACGAGTACTATCTGTTGGGATTGGTCAATTTAATCATATTTATTTTGTAAATATCGGGCTTGTTTAGTGTATACTTTTTAAGAAGATTTTTCTGCTACATTGTCCTCACATTATCTTTATTTTGAGAACAATGTAATCAAAAATATTGTAACAATTATTATGATTTAATAAGACTGACCATGCAGTTTCATGCCATAGGAAATTAACATCTTGGAACGCGGCAACTACAGTCTTGACTATTCATAAGTGCCTAAATAAAATGAATAAAAAATATTTGTATCCTATCTTTATCTTAATATACTGGGCGATGAAAGAAGAATGTACAAAGTCGGTGAGTGGGCCCCTGTAAGAGACGGTTAAGATTTAAGAGCTTTTTATCTAATGAACATATTGTTTTCAATTCAAAATAGACTTTTTTGTATTTTTGAACGTTGTTGACGTTCGTAAGACTTCACCCATATAAGCCCACCTTCACTTCACCAATTTCTAACATTAAAGCAGGGAAGAAGAAACGACGCCACAAACATCTATCAAGCAACAGGAATGTGTATAATACAATATGTCTTCAAACATGCTGCATCTACAAAATAATAAAAAACACGATGCTTAATGGCGCAGTAACTATGTCTTAGCTGCATGACCTTTTTTTTTTACATAATTTGATCTTTTTATTTTATTAAACTCCATCGTAAGAAATACTAACTTATATAATATAAAATACTTTGCAGCGTCCAATATAAAATCGATAATAAAGGCCGTGCTGAATTACAAAACATGTGAGATAAATAACTATCACATGCTTGGCAAACAGTTTTCGGTTTCTCAGAAGGCCCCTATTCAGTAGTGTGCATTTACAAGTTTACATGACGTTTTAATCTTTTACATTACTAGTTCATAATCTAAGCTCTCTCACTCAATATAACTATTAATAAAAAGTATTCATAATAATGTTATAATTCCAAATAGTGTCAAGTTCCGCATAGTCATTTACAAAGTACTTTAACTTTGTATTTGGATGACGTTATTAATTAATTCAATCCTGAAGGAATATGCTTAATCAAATCTTATTCCTTACATGGAAACAATAAACATAACAAAATAATCTGAGCCAATAAGATAATAAATATCCTAAAACAAGTAATACTAGTATATTAGCAAGGAAAATGCTAAACTATCTACTTTTCCAGTGAAACCAATGCAGCGGAATCTCGATAACCATGACCTCTACAATAATAAAATATACTTGAATATTTAAAACATAAAATATTCTTTACGGAAGCGATTAATTTATGTTTGATATATATTAAAGTTAATTAGCGCTTAGCGCCATTTACACTTTTTTGTATATTTTAAACCGCTCTGTAAATGATCTGTAGGTCCGTCCTTGATCATGATCGAAAGGTAGCTGGTTCACTTTAGTGTTATAGTAATAGCTGCATTTTATAGTTTATTCAATAAGTAGGCTTACATTTAACTTTTTGTACTATTTTGCAAATATATTGGAACTATGTATTTTTTAAGTACCGTTGTTGGGTCGTTAACGTGCAAGGTATAAATTAATTTTCATTCTTTCTTTCTTCTCTCTGTCGGTTCCTTGTGAAACAAGTTACCTGCTCCTGAAAAATAAATAATTATGACGAATTGTGGGATGACGACAATGGCTAACTATAACAACATTATCTATACGCTTATGTGTGTGACAGCGAAAGTAAGCATACACGCTGCTTATACACACATTAACAGTGTTTCAGTTACAAGTTTATGACAGTAAGACTATCTGGTAGGTGTTCTGTTCTAGGCCTATCCAACGCTACGAGTGGAAGTTTTAATATTATCACTTGACTCTATGGTGGAAGACCCATAAAAATCTTCCTGAAAGTATCGGGGTGTAATTAAAAACAAACAGCAAATGACCCTTTCCCTCCATGAATTGCTTTAGATACATTTAAACATTAATTCGACTGACTTGCATAAATTATGTCCATTTTGAATCAAACTATTACTTAAATAATAGTGAGTTCTTATCGTAGTCGTAGAAATTAGAATAACTAACTGATAACATTTGTTTTATTTTTCTTCTTTATTATATATACAATAATTACATGGCCTCCTAATAATTGTATAATATAAAAGAGTAGGTATAAATCATACCTGGTGAAGTTTTATTTTTTATTTTATTGATGGATCTTACTTTTTGATATACAAATCCAAATTTCTTCAATATTTCAAATATTTACCATATAAATCACTATATTTTTCTAAAATGATTAGCACGAATTAGTAGTCTTTCTGAAGAGAATCATGTAATAACATGTACAAGTTTGTAGTTATTGGTGTTAAACAATATGGCCTGTATAACATTCTATGTTTCAACTATTCTATTTATGCAATCCTCTCTCTAACAGCTTGGTTTGATGACATAAATACTTCTGTCATAATGGGAAACGGTTTCCTTATATAGGCCTCCAATATAGGCCCCTAATTTATTTGCCTCGTCTCACCAGAAATTCGTTATTGTTCTGTGTGATGATAATTCCAATTTTGATCACTGACTGACAGCAGTTTATAGCTAACGCGCGATCGATGGCAAAACGTCAAAAATATATTACGTATTATGTATGGCATTCATACCCCATTCGCCATTTAACACTGGAATGTACTCGTCATAGTACTGACAGAACTAACATGACTTCTAACCTGCTTAAAGTTTAATACGTAAGCAGAAAGACCCGCGATTACATCAGTCAGCATGAAGGTCAGTAACAAACCAAAGGTGAAATTAAGGTAGGTGTGGTTAGCGACGGTACTGTCTGGGTCTACCGCGAATGTAATCCTGGCTATGTTTACTAATATTACAAATGCGAAAGTGAGTTTGTTTACCTCTCCACACTTGACTTGTCAAGAGATCTGTAACTCCTGGTTGCTCTTACCGATCGTTATTGGTTAAAATTATGACTCTTATACCTTTTTCGATATTGAACCATAATTTTCGTAGCGTAACCCGGTAGATTATCTGATCCGTTGTTGCCATCAGCACCGTCAGGAAAAAGTGGCTGTTAAGTTTCTTGATAGGATCAAAAGGTTTGGCATTACCAAATGTACCGTTGATTAACAAAACGACGCGTTTTTTGGAACAAGAACAATAAGGAATTGTTTGTCTTTCATACTCTTAAGAACGACAAAATATAATCCTGTGCAAAACAGACATGAATAAACTTCAGATTTCAGTGGATCGCAAAAGGCAAAGGTATATTTTTGTCAATACTTCCTAATAATTTGAGTAGTTGGATTTTGTGACGTTTGAGCATAACAATAAAACATTGTGCAATAGATATATTTTATTATTATTACACTGCGTAATTACATAGCTTTTTTTATTTTTTTACAATATCGTGGCGTCCAGTAACTTCTATTTGCCTTATTTTATTGGATATACGCAGTAGCGTATATGTAGCGTACATTTAGTTAAAAACAGATATTGCCGTATGGTGCCGGATGGCACCGACCCATCTCATGCTGTGGGTATCCTTATAGTCGACTATGGGATTAACCGGAGGACGGGCAGCAGCGTCCTTCGAGTACATTAACAACTCAACTGCGATCGTTGTGGCGATCTTTGGGGGACGCTTGCGAAGCCAAAGCCAAAGAACTTCAACGGCTGCTGCGTCGTAATTTTTGGGGGAAGATGCCAGTACCAGACGGGTTGGTGAGCCCAGTATGGCTACTGTTACTACAGAAGGGACGTTGCTGCCCCTCCCTCTGGTTCCTTTCTTGGAGGATTCCCTCAGTCGCCTTTTACGACATCCACAGGAAGGGATGGAGTGGTGCTATATTCTTAATACGAACACCACACGGATGTATCGGGTCTGGCTGAGTTGTGTCTGTATACTGTAACCACGACAGGAGAAATTCTAATGTGGGACATCGATAAAATATACTAGATATAACTATTCACAACAGCACACAATAAATTAGGATATTTATAGAGTTCGTTGCACTCAAGCGAGTGTTACTAAATCACGAAATACATTGAAGAAAGCATGCGCTCAATTTTTGCATAAATAACGACATTTCTACACAAAATATAGTTAGGTAAGACGAAAGACAATTGACACAGATTTGAATGAGTTGATGAGTGCGCTATATGTTGTGCAAATTACGGAACATAAGAGAGTAAAAACCTCTCCAAGAACATTGGTTCCCGCTGAAATCGTTCTATCGTTATGTTATGGAGTATTACATAAAATATAGATATCAGAATATCAGCGCTGGAGCATATTGCATGCTGTAGTACTAGCTGAGATAGGTACCAATATTGGCCATGACATTCAAAATCACGTGCTATCGTATTTCATTTACTGTATATATATATTGTGCAACGTGTGTGTGAATGAAGATTCAAATAAACAATTTTTCTTTCTTTCTGGAATGCCAGGTTGATGATATGATGGCTTCAAATTTGATTATTGATGTTAACGGTAACTCGGTAATGAAGATTTACTCAAAAATCTGATTGCTTAATTCAGACACCGTGGGTGAATGAGGTGGCTCACCCATCCATAGGTTGACCGCGCTAAGCGTTGCTTAACCTCGCCATACGTTCGAAAATCGTCAGAATAAATTATTTATATTAGAAAATGGCAGAGCATTGGAGGGCCACTCAGATAATGGTGTCACATCCTTCACCGATCAAATGTTTATTGATATTTTTATTTAGATATTACGACACGGTTGGTGCAGTGGTCGATACAGTCGACTGCTGCGCTACGGGTTGCGGGTTCGATTCCCGCACGGAACAAATATTTGTATGATCTGTAGGTAGTTGTTCCGGGTCTGGGTGTATTGTGTGTGAAATGTATGTCTGTAAACGCACCCACGACACAGGAGAAATCCTAGTGTGGGGCAACGTTTTTTAAAAAGAAATAAATAATTCCATAATTGTGTCATCATTTCGGGGGGAATTTTCTAGTACTCACCACAATTGGCAAGTGGGTTGATGAGCGTACTATGGCTACTGTTCCAAAAAAGGGATGCTGCTGCACATCGCACCGGTTTAGAGATAGAGACACTTAGTCGCCTTGTGGAAGAGATGGAGTGGTGCTATATTCTTAATCCGGACACTACACGGAACTTTGAGCTCAAGTTTGTCTTCATAATCATAAACTGGTACTATATTTAGGTGGAATGGTCTGACCTCATTTGCCAGTGAGTCATACATAGACTGAGACAAAATGCCTTCAGATCGATTGAGACGGCTTTTATATTCGAGTAGGTAGTATCTCGATAAATGCAGCCAGGCATAATGCAGTCAATGTACGACTGTTTGGTTGCCCGCACACAATATACTTCTATCTAGCGTTGCTAGGTGTCCCGACTTGACCGGGAGGTCCCATTTTTTAAAGATATCTGTGGACACGTCTCGAATTACCTTTGATCGGGACGCCAAATACATTATATAACATTTTTTCTTCTTTTCATCTAAGCTTTGCAACCCAAGAGGTCTGTATGACGCTCGAGTAAATCCCCATTTAGCATCGTGGGCTCCCCTACTATCGTGGGTTGCAGCTGAAAACCAGCGTTAGGTGGCCAGTGTTCTGTACTGACACCTAACATAATGCTGAGCTGTTCGCCCCTTTGGCACTGAGGTATAAAATGTAACACATCAAAGTTTTTCTATTTTTCTTTTACTATCTTGTTTAAAGTGTTTTGTATGTGCCAATAAACAATTTTTCTTTGTTTCTTTCTTTCAAATATCCAGATTTCTTCAATTCAAATTCAATTCTGCCGCTTCCTTTGCTTGCATCACCTCCTCGCAAAAGGAGTTGACGGCATCCCACGCGCTCTCGCTCCGGGTGATTGACTGAAGCACGGCCGGGAGCGAGAGGTCACCCTCTTCGAATGCCGCGACTAGATCACGGCGCTGCCTTGCCTAAGTTAGGCACTCCTCCAACGTGTGCTGCGCCGTCTCCTCCGGGCAGTCTCCGTAGTGACGACAACCGGGCGTCCCTTCTTGGCCTATTCAACGCGGCCATAAAATAAACTCAATATGGCGTATTTTCGTACCATCGTAATAATTACAAAACCAACAAATGGATACTTACCTTCACACCTAGCCCATAGTTTCGCAGATAACTAATCATAGCGGTCAAGACCGAGTGTCGACCTCGCAGTCGATCATGTACGGAAGTCGATCGTGATATTGGTAATGTATTGTTTTCATAATAGGGGATTAGTCATATGGGTTCAGGTAACGATTAAACCCATGCACAGACTATTTGAAACTGTATTATTAGATTCTCCGGTTTCCGGTTATTTCAAGATTTAATAATAGTACCTACCGTTTTTTTTAACAGTATGTTTGTCTGAAGGCGTATCAAATTACTAATGGATTTCGAAATTTGAAAATAACTGTTTAAAGTTTGCCCCACACTTGGGCGGCTCTAGTGTGATTATTATAGTCGAGATTCCGACACTAATATGTGCCTGGGGGCGCTCTTATTACAGTCGACTCCCCACCGTTAGACGGGTTGACCGCTTTGCAGTCATCACTTCCGCGATTTGCGTAAAGACGTGGTACCAATGGGCGGCTAATGTAATTGTATCGTGGACCTAAAGCTCCCTTCTTTGCCTGAAGATGACAGCTCCGATAGTTACAGGTAGTTAGAGTCTGGCCGTGCACCCCTGCCTTTCCTCGTGGCCGAGGAGTTAGATATGTATTTTGAGTGAAATAAAATAAAAAAGGTACAGTTTACATACAGGAATTTCACATTCAAAAAAACACCCACACACATACATCTGTGCGGGGATCGAACCCGCGACACGCAGCTCAGAAAGTCAAGTGACTAGCCATTGCGCCATCGTGCTGTCAATAAGTGTCCTTACCCATTTTTTATTGGAAAAAGTATCATTGCCTGCGTGCCAACTATATTAAAACCCAAATGGCTTGTCACATGAGGATGGCAAAAGACGGACGGTATGTCGTTACTGCCATGGAAGATGGAAAGGCCTCTGGTGTGATGCGCGCCTTGTGTCGATACCCTTGCTCCATCCACCTTCCAAGCACGGCAGACTGGGCTAGCACTGCCGCTTCTGCAGCAGAAGCCTTCAAACGGTGCAAATACAATAAGCTAATCGGTAGTTATTCTTTTGAGCTGTTTGGGTTCAAATCTCTTGAGTCATTGGGCCAAGAGTACGTATCCGTTACAAAGATATTACCAGCAGTTAGTCGACACTTCGCGTGACCAGAGAGCTGGGGTGCCATTCCTTAAGCTCAAACATCCATACATCCTTGAATATAGAATCGCAATAACGGTGTGAAACCAATTTGGTATTCGTTAAGACATGATTGAAGCTATTCAAGGACACGTTGCAGACGGTGAGCCACAAGGACCAGCCTTAGCTAATACCAAATTGGGTTATCACCATTATTTCAATTCTGTATTCAAGGATGTATGGATGTTTGAGCTTAGAGAATTGCACCTCTGGTCTTTCCAGTTCTATCGCCATTTAACGTAGCAATTTGACGCTTAAGTGTAGAAGGAAAATGCCTTCTGCACTATAATAAATTGTTTGTGTTACTTGTTGTCATATTCTAACTCAAACTCAAGAGTTAAGTAACTGCTAGACATACACTTGTCCTATAATCGTAGCATGCCATCACCTGCAACATGTGCCTACCTTTTTTTTTTTTTTTTTTTTTTTATTGGTGCCCAGTGGAAATTCATCATGAACTTCCTTCGCCCCGGGGAAGGGCGAAGGGGTATGCCGGACTCCTACCGGCTAAAACCACTGGAGCGGTCATCTTCGGCACGTAAGGGAGGCTCCAGGTCCTCGTATGATCACACTAGAGCCGCCCACTAGTGCCACGCCTATTGGCACATCTCGGAGAGGGTGACTGTAAAGCGGTCACCCCCCCAGGGGGATTGTAAAGGATCCCCCAAAGCGTCCCACGGCAGCGCGTGACCACATGCGTGCTACCGTCTTCTCTTGGGTCGCTTGGTGTGGGCACGCAGATTCCCCAATCTACGCACCCGCGAACCCAGAGGTCCCCCACCTTATAGCAACGGCAGGGGTTTTCAGGCGTATCGGAATTAGGCGCCAGGGCGGTTGTTACCCCGGCGCCGTCTCCTTCTTCTTCGAGCGGGATCGGCCCTCTCCCGATCCCGCTCTGCGGTCTCCTTCTGGAGCATGACGCTCTCACAGAAGGAGACCACTGCATTCCAGTTTTCGTGCTCTGCCAACATAGCCGACACTACCGCTGGCAGAGAGAGATCTTGCCCGATCCGATCGACCAGGATCCGCCGCTCGGCGGCCCACGCAGGGCACGCCTCGAGCGTGTGCTGTGCGGTGTCCTGGTCGCTATCACAATGGTGGCATTGTGCCGTGGCCTCGCGTCCTATCCTGTGCAGGTACGCACCGAAACAACCGTGCCCGGTGAGCACCTGCGTCAGGCGATAGGTGACGCGCTCGCTCCTTCTGAGCCAGGCTCCGAAGAGCGGCAGGACGGCCTCGACGACGCGCTTGGTCGCAAATTGCATCCGCAGGCGGTGACGCCACTTTACAAGTGCGCGTCGGCGAGCTAGCCGCCGCAGCCTGTCCAACGCCCCTGGAGGCGCGTTTTCGCCGCTCTGGCGGAGGGAGCGTGTCTGATCGTAGACCCACGCATCCATCTCCGCCAGGATGTCGAAAGGCGGAAAACGCGCCAGGAGAGTTGCCGCCTCGTAGGACACCGTTCGGTATCCTCGTGCGATCCGGATAG
Source organism: Diloba caeruleocephala (assembly GCA_947459985.1). NCBI lineage: Eukaryota > Metazoa > Arthropoda > Insecta > Lepidoptera > Noctuidae > Diloba > Diloba caeruleocephala. Next base: position 19,201,832 of record OX381623.1, on the reverse strand, counting down.
CCACTCTGCGCTGCAGACCGTGAATTTTGGTTCTGCAGCGCTGGGCACCTGACAGTCGAGCTGACCATACAGGCGCCCCGTAGAGGGCCACGGACCGCACAACCCCTCCGTAGAGACGGCGAACTTCCTCACATGGTCCCCCGAGATTGGGCAGCAGCCGGTGTAGTGCACCCACTACCCTCTCGACTCGGGGAACGAGGCGCTGAAAGTGCTCTTCGAAGCCCCAACGACTGTCCAGGGTGAGCCCCAGGTATTTCATGTACCGGCCCACCCCGATTCGCGTGTCACCAACGCGTATCCACGAACTGGGTGGTTCTCTGCTTCTTGGCAGTTTGTGGAACCATAGCGCCTCGGTTTTTTGAGGCGCTATCCGCAGACCCAGGGCGTGGATTTTGGCCACGACAATTGCCACCGCTTGCTCTGCAAGCCGGATGGTTCCCTCGAAGGACTCCCCGCTGGCCAACACCAGAGTGTCGTCAGCGTAACAAACTAAGCTGACGCCAGCAGGGAGAACGACACGCAGGACCGCGTCGTAGGCAAGGTTCCATAAAAGGGGGCCGAGAACTGACCCCTGCGGAACCCCGCACGTAATCTCCCTCCGCTTTACGCTACCGTCCCTACCCACGAAGCGAATGTGCCTATCGCGCAGATAGGCCCCTATGATGCCCTGCAGGTAAGGCGGACACCGATGATGGACTAGTGCCGCCCTAATAGCGCCCCACGGGATGGAGTTGAAGGCGTTGACGATGTCTAGACTGACTGCCAACGCCACCCCACCCCGCCGAGACACTGCCTGTTCCGACAGCGAGCGGACGCGAAGAATCGCGTCAATGGTGGACCGCCGCTGCCGGAAGCCATACTGACTTTCGGCCAGGTCGGGGCCAACTCGCGACAGGTGCTCAACGAGTCTTCGGGTAATTATTCTTTCGAATAGCTTCGAAGCCTCGTCAAGCAGGCAAATGGGACGGTATGCAGAGGGAGACTCCGCAGCCCTTCCTTCCTTCCTCAAGAGAACCAATCCGGCTTCCTTCCAGCCGGACGGGAACACGCTACTACGGAGGCAACTAGTGAACAGCCGCCTCAAGCGGTCCCCAAGAGACTGCAGTGCATACACCCACGCACGGCCCGGAATGCCGTCCGGACCCGGTGCAGTGTTGCGACTCTTTAGGCGGCCAATGGCTCGGCCCAGCTCCCCTTCCGAAACCCCCAACTCCTCGGCCCAGTCCGAGGCAATCGGGGGTGGAGAGGGACCAGGATGGTCCCGGACCGCCGGAAAGAGCGTTGAAAGTACTCCCTCCAGCAAATCCGGGGCCATGGTTTCGGTCACGGGGGGGACATAGGGGCGTAACTTGCCCACTACCATTCGGTAGGGTCTCCCCCACGGACACCTGTCCAGTCCCTCCAGGAGCTCGCTCCAGGACCGAGCCTTCGCCTCGCTGATGGCGGTCTGTAACGCCAGCGTGGCCGCCCGGTAGGCCGCATAGGCCTCGTCAGTCTCTCCGGCTGTGGCGCTGTGTCGGCGTCGGCTTCGTTGGTACCAGCGGCGGGAGGCCAGGCAGACCGCGCGCAACTGCGCGATCTCATCCGACCACCAGTACACTGCCGTACGCCGGGAGCGCCTGGCCCGGGGCATGGATGCGTCGCATATTGACGTCATCGTCTCCCGGAACCAGGACGCTTCCTCCTCCGGATCGGGCAAGATCCCTTGATCAACCTCTGGCCAGGCCGCGACGTTGGCAGCTGCGACGAGCAACTCGCTATCCAGCTGTGTGAGGGCCCAACGCCGCGACCGTGGGCTGGGACTAGAACGGCTCGGGCAAGGCGTGCGGAGGGCCACGTCGAACATTATGTGGCGGTGGTCCGAAAGTGTGACCACCTCCTCCGCTACTCGCCAACCCGACACCATGCGGGCCACAGAAGGAGCCGCCCATGTCAGGTCCACGACCGACTCCCCCTGCCACCGAACGCAGGTGCTAACGGACCCCCGATTCAGCAATCGGAGGTCAAGTGACGCCGCCCAGTCTTGCATTATCCTCCCCCTCGGCCCGTCCCGACGGTTGCCCCAAGCTCTAGAGTGAGCATTGAAATCCCCCAGGACGAGCACTGGACGGGGCAAGCACTTACAGCGAATGCTGCGCGCCACCCCGTCCAGGTATCCCTCGAAGTCGACGAGGGACACGTTAGGGGAGATATAGCAGCCCACCACTGCCAGAGGTCCCCATTCTACTACGACAAAGCCCTGCCCCCTGTCCAACAGGGAGCAGAGCGGCTCACCTTCAGCTCCAGACCAATATATAGCGACGGAGTCCCCGGCGTCCCCGAACCAGCGAGGGTGTTCCTGGACGCTGTAGGGCTCCGCCACAACCGCCAAGGCAACCGACCACTCCGCAACAGTCTGTAGCAACAGATTCTGCGCGTTGCGGCAGTGGTTTAGGTTTCCCTGGAGGATCTTTAATTGGCCTCCATCGCCTCCGGTGAGCCGGAGCGTGCGACCGGTGCCGCCGGCGCAGACTTCTTCAGCTCCTCGGCCGAGGCAGGGGGGCCTGGTTTTCCCCTCTTGCTCTTCTGGGCTGCACAAGATTTGCAGCCCAATCTGTGCTCGGCCGGGAGGCCAAAGTCCGCACACAAAGGGCAGTTTTTTGTCTGCGCCTGGCATTCCCGAATTTTGTGGCCCTGGCCGCCACATCCGTAGCACCGGTCGCTCCGGTCAACCCCCCCGTGTATGGTGCACCGGAGGCGCACATGCCCGAGTTCGAGGCATCGGAAGCATTGTAATGGCCGTGCCGCCAACACCTCGACCCTGGCCGACGTCCAACCGACGCAAATACGGCGGGTAGACGCCAGCTTCTTGGCCGCCTCCAGTGGGATCCGGACCCAGACCGTGCCCAAGGACATCGGTGAGCGGCGAATTTCGCCCACCCTTACATCCTCGGGCAAACACGCCGTCGCAGCCACTATGGCATCTGCGATCTCCGCTTTGGTAACGGCGTCATCCAGGTCCAGTACCCTCAACTCCGCCATTTTTATCGGACGTGCAATATGCACGTCAAATATGGGGGTGAGCACCTCCCGCATTTTGCGTGCCAGGCTATCGGCCTTGGCGCCACCATCCTCGCCAGCGACAGAAAGCACCATTCCGCCGCTGACTGACCTCTTGATGGTCACGGTGTCCGGAACAATGCCGTGGTCGGCGAGCTTAATATTTCGCCGAGCCGCGGCCATGACTTCACCCAACCTTGTGTCGGGTGAGCCCTCGGGCACCGTGACCGTTATGGCGGCCGATGCGGGAACCTTGGGGAGGTTGACTTTCCCCTTCCTTCCTCTCTTTCCGCCCCGTTTTCCGCGTTGTCTCCCTCCATTCTGGGGAGAAGATTGCGCAGGCTCTGCAACTGCGGGTTGTTGGGCCTGAGAAGGCCGGGGCTGCCGCTTCTTTTTGCCTGCAATGGACCACCCCTCAGTGGTGTCCATTGCGGACTGCGAGGACTCGGGCTCAGTGGCTGCTGGCTGGATTGGCGCGGATCCAGTGGTCGCCGCAGCCCCGTCAGCTGTCGCCTGCTGGTCTGACTTTCCGGTCCCCTTTGCCACACCACGACCCCCGCTCTTCCCTTTCGATAGGGCTGGTGCGGTACTTTGCACCTTAGCGGGGGCCGCAGCCTTCGCCGCGCTCTTTGTCGCCCCGGCAGCGGCCGCATACGTGGCCGTCTGTAGCTGTCGGGCATCCGCTGCCAGTGGTGGGCGCAGGCGTTTCTCCGGCGGGAGCCGCACAGCTAGGGCCGCCAGTTTGGCGTCCATCATCCCCCCGACTTCGAGGACAATGGAGCGCCGAAACTCCGCCTCTGCATCCGGCGGCAAGAATGCCGGAGCGACACAGTCCTTAGGCCTCGCAGTACCGTTGCCCTGACGACGAAGGAGACCCACCTCCGTCGTCAGTTTCGCTATCTGCGCCGAGAGGCTGGCGAGTTGAGAGCGCAACTCAGCGTTCTCTCTCTCCAGCCTTTCGACGTTAGATTCCTTTCCGGCCTTTTTGGCCGACCTTTTGGCGTCAGGGGATGACCCGACTGACGCCTTCGGAAGGGTCCGCTTGCGGCCCTCTGCACCTAACACCATGTTGAGTGAAGCGTGCGAACCCCGAGGGTCCAAGGACTCCTCGGAGTCGCTCACCCCACCCAACAGCAACGGCGTACCCGGACGCGGCAGTGACGCGACCGCACGCTGCGCACGCGCACTGGCGCGCAAGTTACGCGCGCTGGCGCGCAAGTTACGCGCACTGCGCGTCCAGGTACCTGAACCGGACACGGAGCCGATATCCGACTCCATGTCCATCTGGACGCTGTCGGACTCCGACAGCGAACCAACCCTCTCACCTCCCACTTTCTCTGCCTCCACCTTCTTCACGTGTTTTATTTTAAGTTTTGATGTTTCCATGTCTAGACCCACGAGTATGGGGGAAATAAATGGTCGACCCGGGCAGTGCCCCCTGTACCCGGGCAAGCGTATCCCATCTTCAGGTTCCGCCAGTCCTGGGGTTGCGTGCTCGCGACTGAACTTCCCATCAGCCATGCACCCCTCGCCGCACGCAAAGCTTGGGTTCGGGGAATTTTTATAGAGGCCTTCTTCCTCGCGATCCGGGCGGTTAAGCCAAGATCCTCGGTCCCGGTCGAAGCCGCGAGACGTGACCACGACACTCCAACCGAGGTTACGATATCGACGGTGGCAGGGAAGGGGATTCCTCCCACTACCTGCTCGGGGCAGGGTGAGTGCACACCGAGCCCGCCGCTAGCCCGCCCATGCTCCTCCGAAAACGGAGGAACACCATACGGCCTACCTACAGCCCACAAACTGGGCCCATCCCTGTCAGAATATTAGCCACCGGGCAACAAGGTCCTCCAAAAAGTGGAGTAGTTATTGCCCGGTGCCCAGGGTGCACCGGCCCGACAACTGCTCTTCCCCCCGGACGTATCAAGAGGGACCAGCAGCCACCGAGCGCACGTGGAGGTTTCCTGACCTAGCACCCCAACATGTGCCTACCTACTAACTTTTCACGTAAACATACGCCGTGTGGTGCCGGCTCAGAATACCACCACCCCATCTCCTCCCATGGGTGTCGTAAAAGTCGACTAAGGGATTACCCGGAGGATGGGCAGCAGCGTCCTTCGATTATATTAACAACTCAACTGCGATCGCCAACCCGTCTGCCAAGCGTGGCGATTATGGCAAAACCCCCCAATGAGCCCACAACACACCTATATCGGTCGTTGTGATAATCTTTGGGGGAGGCCTGTGTCCAGCAGTGGACTTCATTCGGCCGAAATGATGATGATACGCTTTCAATGCTATCCATTTATTTAGCACAGATTTACCTATATCCTGCAACAGAACAATAAACACTAATTGCCCCAGTTTTACTTAGAGCAAACAAAAGCCCACGTGGCTCGCCTGTTGTGCTGTTCTCGATCCAGACATGTTTGTATAGAATATTAAAACAGCCTTCCATTTTGATAACCAGAGGGCCAATTCTCGTAATACATTTAGACTATGACTGAAACTTGACCGAACTGAGATTCAATTATGAATTGAACGAAAAAATGGTATTCTGCTACTCTTAAAGTTCAGTCGAATTTCAGTATAATCTCGATCTAGTCTAATTTCAATACCAATTTTGACGTTTATTTAATGACAATTTAGTACATGTGACAATTCGAAATGTTAGCAGAATACCGTTTTGACTTCGACCAACTTTCGATCCATTTTTTATCTCATCACAGTGTAAGTTCACGTTTAACGTTGTTTGTTAGTTTAGGAGAATACCATTTCTGACATTTATGAGACTAGATCGGAACTATATTTTGAACATTTTTAAATTACGAGAATTTGCCCTCAGATGAAAGGCCAACAATAATAACATAATATGAGTTATTACGATAAAAGTTCACTGCTTCGAGAGGTAATGAATGAATTTTAAGTAACCACGTGTATTTTTTTATAAATTGGAGTTTTCTACATTTTGTAAAAACCTCTCTAACTGGCGTTTTGGGCACTAAGATCCTGGGTATGATAGTGGGATCTACCAAAAAAAATTGGGGTTTTCGGTTAGGGAATTCCATGCTGACCGGTTAGAATTATACCCGTTTAATGACAACAGGCTCTTATTTTACATGGGGTCTAGTCTAGCTGTGTCGTCATGTTGCGGGTAATTTGCCAGTACATACTAACCATACTTGGCGGGCGGGTTGGTGAGCGCAGAATGGCTGCTGTTCCACAGAAGGTACGCTACTACCCATCCCTCTGCTTTAGAGCCCTTTAGTCGCCTCTTATGACATCCACAGGAGGAGATATAGAGTAGTGCTAAATTCTATGTACGTATCCTCAAAAAAAACTTCCACTTCTTAAAACCGATCATCTCAATATCCGCATCCTCTAAACTTCATCCGCTACATTTCCAAATCGAACCGCAAAGCTCTCTCGAGCGATTGATACAAATCATTACAACCAAATGAATGGGGAAATAAGTAATAACTATTCGACTCGTGACCAGCCCAAAGCAACATCGCTCAGATCCAGCCTAGGTATGGTAAATAGGTAATATTATTTACGAAACCTCGTCACGGTTGAGTGCCTCAGAGCTAATCAAGTTAGTGCTCGATCGTGACAAGACCCCCACGGATATGCGCGCTTGTATTATAAATAAATTATAGCCAGTATAAAGTGTTCATTTTTTAAACAGACTAGAGCAGTGTTTGTTAAACGTTTTTGGTCAAAAGCCACAGTGTGGGGCGGTACCTCGGGCCGCATGGGTGCCGATGTTGTTGTTAATCGGGTACATAAATTTAAAATCAGTGGTATCATCGTCATTATATCAGCCAGAAGACGTACACTGCTGAATAAAGGGCTCCCTCATAAAATTACACAGCTGGGATTTTAGGGGCAATTTGTCACCATGACTCACCATGCTTGGCATGCGGGCTGATGAGCTCAGTATGGCTACTGTTTCACAAAAAGGAAGCTCCTGCCCATCCGTCTGGTATAAAGTCTCTTTGTCGCCATTTACGACACCCATAAGATAGAGTGGTGCTATAATCTTAATCCGGACACGACAGGGAATGTCATAATACAGGAATGGAATATTCTTCTTGAATTTTAGATTCTTAAAACGAACAAAGTAAAATATAAATCTAAATAACAATAACTTCTAAAGCCGTTGTGGTGCCGGCTCAGAATACCACCACCCCATTTCCTCCCGTGGGTGTTGTAAAAGTCGACTAAGGGATTAGCCAGAGGATGGGCAGCAGCGTCCTTCGAGTAGATTATCAACTCAACTGCGATCGCCAACCCGTCTGCCAAGCGTGGCGATTATGGCAAAACCCCCCCAATGAGCCCACAACTTACCCATATCGGGCGTTGTGGTGATCTTTTGGGGAGGCCTGTGTCCAGCAGTGGACTTCATTCGGCCGAAATGATGATGAATAACTTGTGATGTTGTACTATTCCCGCGCCTGAGGTCACACAAATTTTTCGCGACCCTCAGACGGCAGTTTGACAACCAATGGTCTCGTAACTATAGTACCGAACGAATGTCTCGGAATGTCGAGCAGTGTGGTGCGGCCCAGGACCTAGATAGAGGCAGGCGTGGTGCCTACCACCTCGCGAATGAAGTGATCGTCTCGCCACTGGAGTAATATAAGAATGAAACAAAGCTAAGAGTGGTAGCCTACTGTGTTGAGAATTAGAACAGGTAGTGAAATTACCCGATCTAAGGCATTCTAATTTAAGCTTTAGGTTACTAACGCCATGGGTCCGGTCATTCCTTACCATCGTAGTACCGTTACTGGGTAGGCGGACCCTGATTACTAAAGCCAGCGACAGCAGCTATCGCGCTGCCAATAGTCCACTGGTGGCAAGTCGCCTAAATTTAAAGGCATGCAATTTCTTGTTCATTGATCGTCTGACAGAGTTTGCATCAGAGATCTTCGCCTGTTTAATCGCTATCGGCAAATATGTAGGACAAAAACCTTTTTAACACAAAAAAATACCGACTTCAAAATTCTATAGGATATTAAAACTACGAAAAAGAAAAAATAATCTTTATTTATGAAGTCGGGCGGGGCCAGGTATGCCCCAACCATGGTTCATGCAGACCAACGAGATATATTTATGGGCCCCGCCCGTTGTGCCGCCGTTTGCCCGCCCGTTTGTTTGTTAAAAGTTTTATTTGTTTCTTTTTAGTGTAAATAAGTGTGTGTGAGAACTTTCCCCAATTTGGTATCCGTATCTAACACTAAAAATTATTCTAAGAATCGAAACTATTAAGACATCATCTAAGTAAGCGCAGTCAATTAAACCTGGTTAAAAAACTACTGAATTAAATGTAATGAGATTGATATGGGACCAATTCGAAAGCATTCTGCACCTATTGAAAAAAGAATCGCTCAAATCGGTCTACAAATCTCGAAGTAATCGGTGTACAAACATAAAAAAAAATACGCATCGAATTGAGAACCTTCTCCTTTTTGAAGTCGGTAAAAATGACGTTTGACAGCGGCGTCTGCGCGATTTACGCCTGTCACAAACCATCCGCGACATACGTAATCAGCCCGCCGCGCCCATTGCACGGTTGCCGTTGCTATCATATAATAAAAAGACCTCACGTCATAGTCAAATAAATAGCCGTTACGTGATCACTGAAGAGTAATAAGTAATTGCATACTATGACGTTCTGTTAAGTCAGTCATCAGTAACGTAACCTAATAATATTGCGAATCCATCAATTGTCTGCTACGAAGGTCCCAGACACTATAAAGAATGGTTTCAGAAGGCCTACTAAAAACGCGGTATATCTTGCACACCAGTCGGTACGGCAAAGCGAAACAGACTGGACCAATGATGTTATATGCTCCGTGTGATGCCGGCTACGAGTACCACCACCCCATCTCATCCTATGGGTGTCGTAAAAGGCGACCATGGGATTAGCCGGACGATGGGCAGCAGCGTCCTTCGAGTACATTTATAACAACTGCGATCGCCAACCCATCTGCCAAGCGAGATGATTATGGCAAATCCCCCCAATGAGCACACAACACAAACCCACACTGGTCGTTCCGGGGGTTTGCAATCTTTTGGGGAGGCTTCTGTCCTGCAGGACGTTTTTCGGCTGAAATGATGATATGTTACTATTGTTTACTTGAGGGCACGGTTGGTGCAGTGGCTAAGCAATTAGCTTTCTGCAATACATGTCGCAGGTTCGATTCCAGCACTGAAAAAATATCTGTAGGTGTTACGGATAGTTGTTTCTGGTCTGGGTGTTTTTATATGTGAGAATTATGTCTGACTACACAACAGAAAACATTTTTTTGATTTCTTTTTTTTATTAGTGTCCACTGGAAATTCTACATGGAACTTCCTGCACCCCGGGGAAGGGCGAAGGGGTATGCCGGACTCCTACCGGCTAAAACCACTGGAGCGGTCATCTTCGGAACCGAAGGGGGGCTCCAGGTCCTCGTAAGATCACACTAGAGCCGTTCATTGGTGCCATGCCTTTAGGCACATCTCGGAGGGGATGACTGTAAAGCGGTCACACCCTCTAGCGGAGGGCAGCCGGCTGTAAAACGGCCGCCCCCAGGCACTTCTCGGGGAGGATTGTAAAGGATCCCCCCAAGTCTTTGTGCTGTGCGCTCTGCTGTGCACACGGCGGCACGTGCTCGCCACCGTCTTCTCGGGAGTCACTCGGTATGAGCACGCAGACTCCCCAATCTGCGCGCCCGTGACCCCCGAGGACACAACAGAAAACCTAGTGTGACACCGTGAACAAAAGTGGAGTTGTCCTTCTGTAATTATTGTTTTATGTTCTCAAGTATGCGTTGTCCACGGCCATTATCAGAGTGATCGCCCTTGGCATAGTTGCGTGATAATACAATAATGATACTGTTGTTATTACTTGAGGCTTAGTCAGGTGTCATAATATCAGCCTGTAACTGGCCCACTGCTGGGTAAAGGCTTCTTATATATATATATATATATATATATTATATAGAAAAGGAACGAGCACTGATCACCACGTTTGCCCACTGCTTGATCGCGATTTCAGACCATTATATCCAGGTTTACTCACGATGTTTTCTTTCCCTATCTGTCTCGGTGTCTTATATTAACTAAGAAAATACATATGACATTGAAAAGTCACTTTGGTACATCGAATTGGAACCCGCAACCCAGAGCTTAAAAAGCAAGCAAGTAAACATCGGGCCATGGCGATAACTTTTTTAAGAACTGGTATTTTCGGCTTATTTTATTTTTTAAGTGATGTCCCATACTTGTATTTCGCCTGTGTCGATGTCGGGGGTACAGTTTACAGATATAAATATCTCATGTGTTGGACTCGAAACAACAGACGGCACGTTTGGTTCAGTGGCTGATACAGTCGGCTGCGGCGCTTCGGGTCGCGGGTTCGATACCCGCACGGAACAAATATTTGTATGATCTGCAGGTATTTGTTCCGGGTCTGGGTGTATTGTGTGTGATATTTATGTCTGTAAACGCACCCACGACACAGGAGAAACAATAGTGCGCGACAAAGTTTAAAAAAAAACACTATCTGTAGGTCAAACAAATATTTGTTCCGTGCTCCGAGATCCGGAGGGCATTATTTCAGAAACCACCCGACCTTTTTTTGAAGGCTCTAGTATATAAAATATTAAGGTACCAATCCTATGTATAGACTTATAGATATAATTATTAAATTTATTTGTGACGGATTTCTTTTTCTTAAAAAGTTTTCCTAATAGGAAATTTTGCAGGTGGAATATGTACCTGATAAATGAAAACAGGCTCGCTAATTTTATGGAACTTATAGCCATTATCAACGATTTGAGCGAGCAGTACACCTCAAGTAAACCCTTTAACGAATAATGGAGGAGATATTAAAAATGCATTCCCCTTCCTCAGTTTTTTTTTACACTTACGTCGTGTACAGTCACGACAAATAATCAGCCAGCCACAATTGATAAAACCTGTTAGGAATGAGAATTACATTGTAAAAACGAGATGTTTTTCTAACACTCCTTGAATACTCCCGGGGCAAAAAGTAGGTAACTAAAAACACTACGTAGCTATCCACGTATCTTTTTTCTGACGCGCTCGGGCACGTCGTTCTTTCTGTGCGTCAGCCCATCGGTGGTTGACATTTTGTCGGAAAAAATAGAGCACTTGAAACTCGTACAACCAACGCACACGATAAGTTCCAAGAAAAGTCGATCCTATAGTTCATTTTGTGAGTAAGACGGCAATAGTTACCGGTCTTGAGGCGGTACAACTAACCTGCTTACAAAAAAAAACTGACGTCTGTGAACGCGCTCATTGCAAAGTAGATTATACTTGTTTCTGATTAAGATCTTAGTTCCGAATAGGTATCTATGATCTATGTTTTGGTGTCTTGCCACTTGTGTTTGTGACAATAGTGCTGAACCGCAAAGATTAAATGAGGCTGGAAATTTAATCATACGACTTTCCCTCTCAAATGTTGACTGGACTGTTTATTGTTCAAATATTTTAGACATTGGGTAGGCATGTAGCCATCATGTTAGATAAAAGATGTCCACCTCTGAACAAAGGCCTCCTCATAGATGTCCACAATTGTGTCGTAATTGGGGTAATTTGCCAGTACTTAGACGGTGGCAGGCAGTATTAATAAACATGTTGCAACTGCCATCTAGGGTAGATGTTCACAGCGACCCCCGGGAAGACGGTGACGCGCACGTGGTCACGTGCCGCCGTGTGCGCTGCACAGCGCATAGCGAAGCTTGGGGGGAACCTTTACAATCCTCCCCATGAAGAGCAAACAAGCCTGGGGGGCGATCATTTTACAGTGACCTTCCCTTCGCTAGAGGGGTTGAACGCTTTACAGTCATTTCCTCCGAGATGTGCCTAAAGGCGTGGCACCAATGAGTGGCTCTAGATGGAAGTTATTCGAGTTCCTGGACTTCTTCCGCTCCGGGAAAGGGCGGAGAGGCATGCCAGACTCTTACCGGCTAAAACCACCGGGGCGGTCATCTTCGGCACTCGAGGGAGGCTCCAGGAACTCAATTAATCTGCATCTAGAGCAGCCTAAGATTCCAACACCAGTACATCTACCACAGAATTTATTCGTTGAAGTTTTATAGATGCTTGACGTCAATCACACGAGGCTACATTCCATGTGTTCGATGACCGATATAGGCATTGAAGTCTAAAAATTGGTGTGAGTTACGTAGCTGTAGATAAGTCGAAGTGACTTTATTGCCAAGGAGGTGTAGTTAATTTTACTTACGGCATGATCGGCACATTGGCTTAGTGATCCCCGGAGCCCAAGGCCCATTGCACGGAGCAAATATTTGTATGACCTACATGCTCCAGATAGTTTTTTCATGTCTGGGTGCATGAGATATTTCTGTAAACTGTGCCCACGCTACAGGAGAAATGATAGTGTATCCCAGGGATTCCCAAACTATTTTGGACTTGGGACCCCTGTTCCAAAATGAACCGATACCTCCGTAGACCCATACTCCAGAGCCAAATTACTATAAAAATCCTATCTCTTGTTTTTTCCCTATTGATACAAAATACTTACCAATTCCTTATCCTATTCCTCCTAAAATATTAGTCATTCTTATAACAAGTTGGGACACGTAACACAACTTATACAGTAATTGTCTTGAAAGTTTCAAATACGAACTTGTGTTAAATAATACGGGCCGATTTTTAGACGCCGTCGACCCTAAAATCGGTTTTCGTTTATGTCATGTATGTAACCATGGGAAACCCTGGGATCACTTTCAGAATCCCTGGTGAAGAACTCCGCTTTTTTATTTTTTTATTATTCGACGGCACGGTTGGTGCAGTGGCTGATACAGTTGGCTGCTGTGTTCCGGGTCGTGGGTTCGATTCCCGCACGGAACAAATATTTGTATGGATCTGCAGGTAGTATTTCCGGGTCTGGGTGTATTGTATGTGTGTAAATTCATGTCTCATAGACACCCACGACACAGGAGAAATCCTAGTATGGGGCAACAATTCGCATAAGTAAGATACGAATCTTACTAATATATATATAATAGTAATATAAAAGCTTATACAATTTCAAACAAATCGTTTAATTTATTAGTACAATGACTGTATCAAAAAGCTCAAATAGGGATTTACCAGTTTTGCAATGGCGTGGAAGCTCAATTAATTCAAAATAAACATGATCGGTAAATTGTGGTTTTATCAGTAATGACACATACATATGTCAAGGTTATACAGAATATTAACTACCTACCTACTTATAGGTAAATGCGTTTAATACATTTCATTATTATATGCACTATATTATATACTATATAGTTCTCATATATCGTTTATTAATCACTCGACACAAACGCAGTTAGTTGGCCCCGAACCCTTTATAGATATTCCTCACGGAACCCAGCATAATGAGTTATATGCACATGCTAGAAAAGAACAATAAAAATCATGGAAGAAGGCGGTGGGCCTAAACCACTTTAAAATCCTTTAGCATAAGAAAATACTGCGTAGTAGAATTATTCAAGTTAAACAGATGACAACTGAGACGTACCTTTTGGGTGCACTCATAAGGCACTTTGGTATCAACGACCTCCACAGAATGAAACTGAGCACGATAGATACATGCATATTCTGCAGGGGTGAAAAAGATTCAATGTTACACATTTTGTGTGATCTCGACGCTCTTGCTAGGCGTATGGTGAATCACCTGGGGTGCAATTCCCTAAGCTCAGACATCCATACATCTTTGAATACAGAATTGAAACAACGGTCAAAAACCAAATTGTATTTGCTAAGACATGATTGAAGCTATTCAAGGACACATTGCGGACGGTGAGCCATAAAAGAACAGTCTTAGCAAATACCAAATTGGGTTACGATTGTTATTTCAATTCTGTATTCGAGGATGTATGGATGGTAGAGCGTAGAGAATTGCACCCCTGGAAACAGCTTATCCCAGATGATTGCGTGCAGTTCTATGCTGGCTGAATCGCATGTTACCTACAAGAACTATTTCATATGCTGGCAACGGATGAGAGGTCGGCACAAAAGATACACAAGGGTCGAGGTGTTTTTCGGCGACAGCTGAGTGACAGCCCAATATATTTATAACCGATAAATTTATATGTTATCAAATATGATACTAGATAAATAAATGATTCATACAAATGAATCTAACATACTCGAGTAGATATAACTTATTTTATTAATCTGTTGGAAATACGACATATACTTTCTCCGCCACGGGGAAGGGTGGAGGGGCATGCCATACTCCTACCGGCTAAAACCACCACAGCGGTCATCTTCCGCACCAAAGGCGGATTCAGATCCTCGATACAATTCCACTATAATCACCCATTGGTGCCACGCCTTTGGGCACATCTCGGAAGGGATGACTGCAAAACGACGTGACCATATCCGCACCGCTGTCTCTCCTGCACAGAAGGGACGCTGCTGCCCACCCCTCTGGTTAAGAGCCACCTTTTACGACATCCACGGAAAAGAGATGGAGTGGTGTTATATTCTTAATCGGGACTCCACACGGATGAGTGTAATTATACATTTTCAATTACGCAACTAGGTACAATTTCATGACAAGTTTAACCAATTTCAAAAGAACAATAGAATTAAAGGAAGCTTGAAGTCATGGACGGCAAATAAAAATATCTTCAGATAGTTAGTGTGGCAAATTCGAACAGCGAGAGCGACCTGGCCCAAGGTTGACGATAATTGAATGAGAGGATGACTTTCACTTTTAGCGATAATAGGCAAAAAACAACTAGTTAACACAAAAAAGCTTGGTTCACACTATGCACACGTATTTCTAGAGAATGTTTCCGCTTATACACACCTACAAAAAACCTTTTTGAAATGAGTAGATATTTTTAATGGTCGTAAGATTTTGCAGCCACCGCATTTGCACCGTATATTGCATCTGTATAAATAAATAAAATTGAAGTGTCCGTTTGTAATGTCAAAAGAACAGCTTTTTACTAAATGCATATAAAAGTATATACTGTAGTAATGTCTTAGGCTTTCGCGATTTTTACTCATAATAAAATAACTTTAAACGGATTATATCGCCAATATTATAGATATCTAGGGTAGATAAAATAAAATAACTTTTAAAATCTGTAACGACGCCTGTCACCTTAGTCATCCTGCGACCACGAACCCTGCAAGTGTCCGAAACGTCAGGAAAAACAAAAATCTATAATATACGCGATATAATCCATTTAAAAGTGTTTGATTATGTATATACGGTACTTACAACAAAATGACTTCTTTTTTTTTTACCTGTTGGTCTATCTTTCTGTCAGTTTGTTCCGGCTAATCTCCAAAACGGCTAGACCGACCGATAGCTGATGTTATAAGGAGTAACTTCAGCTACTTATATTTTAAGAATTAAGAATTAGAGTTCCACGTATAACAATGAAAACCCATGAAATCCAATACATATACGAATTACATAATAATTATTTATAAATCATCCGATTTCTTTTAAATTAAACGGTGGGTGAATCCGCGGGACACAGTTAGTTTGTATATATTTCTAGTCGTTTCCTCTTTGTTTTTAATATTCCTGGTTTCTGGGAAAACATTAATATATGTAGGTATTTCTGAACACAATCACGGTTTTGTTTTAAATGAGGGTTGATAGGTTACTTTGCTTATCTTTACGTGCGACATTTATACTGGTGAAGGGAAATATCATCAGTTGATACTGTAAGGTATACGAGGGTTGCGTGCTCTGTTTATTATAATAATAAAACTTCCAACTTTCAATTTATTATATTTTCTCTATTCAATACACAACCGTCTCGTCCAATCTTTGGAATTACAATTAATTATTTTCGCGACATTAGTTCGTTTTTCAAATAATGTATTTTTTTTTTCAATGGCCCATTTAGTCTTTAAATGAGATTACCATCGTTATAGTACCAATGCACAGGACTTACTAGCTTATAGTACCCATGACCCATGTGGCCCATGCCATGCATGACTATGTCAAATACAATATTATCCCCCATTTATCTTTATTTACTTGGATATCTTAAATTCCCGGGAATCCGGATATTTCGTATCCTGTTTCACTATACTTAATATTATGTAGGTCCCACGATATCATCGCGCGCAATACGTGACATGAATACATTCATTCGTTCATTCAGTGACATTAGAGTGAGCGAGATTTTCAACGTTACATCACTTTATTTTGTGGATATGTTGAATCCGCATTCTAATGCTTGGATTTTCTTAGTCACTGTACGACGGACGTGAGTCCTTGATAGTCCCTGAACCCACGCATACATTAGGTTTTTTTGTTAAAGTTTAGGTGCGTTTGATAAGAATGACATTGAGAGCTGCGCGCGCATAGCCACGGTAAACTGACAGTATATAAATGTACTCTGTGACTGACAGTGTGAAATTGGCCGTCAAAGATATTTAACTCGTTCATATCTGACATTTCATAAGTGCCAATATTTGGTTTATTTGAAATAAAAATGTTTGACTTTGACTATGCGATAAATATTTTAATATATTAATTTTGATAAGAAAAGTAAGAATGAAATGGTCTCGCCACAAGGATGTATAAAAAAAGTGGAATTCCGAAAAAAAAAATGCGCAGCGTCTCTAATGTTTTCATCTTCCCATTACCGTGTTACTTAAGTTAAACAATAGTATCGCTTCGCTGAAACCCGATGCTATAATGCGGGATAAGTGGCAAACGACCTTTAAATAACGACAACGATGGTGCGGATGCCCTTAATGTACCTACTATTTGTAAAGGATCGATTCCGCACACGGGTTTTATGCCGTGTAAGGAAACCCAATAAAAATAATCCGGGATCCGAGCCATTTTCTGGTCACGTAAATGTAAAGATTCATAATCCCTGGATTTTAGGGATTGTTACATGATGGATGGTGATGATGAATGGGCAGCAGCGTCCCTTTTGGAACAGCATCATTCTGCGATCACCAACCCACTTGCCAAGCGTGGTGAGTACTGGCAAATCCCCCCAAAAAGAAAACAATTGTGGAACTCTATAGGGGAGGCCTGTGTTCAGCAGTGGACGTCTTTTGGCTGATATGATGATGATGAATACAAATAATTAATAACTGTTGATATTACTAATTGTATAGCTTAATTTCGGCCGAATGAAATCCACTGCTGGACACAGGCCTCCCCAAAAGATCACAACGACCGATATGGGTGTGTTGTGGGCTCATTGGGGGGTTTTGCCATAATCGCCACGCTTGGCAGACGGGTTGGCGATCGCAGTTGATTTGTTAATGTACTCGAAGGACACTGCTGCCCATCCTCCGGCTAATCCCTTAGTCGACACCCACGGGAGGAGATGGGTGGTGGTATTCTGAGCCGGCACCACACGGTAAATGTAAAATGTATAGCGTAATATAAAATAAATAATAATTAAATACAAAATAAATAATATTTAGAACATTTGTATAAATAAAATTACAATAATACGAGAAATAAAATAGACTTAACCAACCATGGCACAGAACTACACATCAATATTTTAATTATGTTTTATGTGCCGCCGACAATAAGATTCTTCATTCATTAGTTATGTATAATGTACTTGTGCCTAAAGCCAATTATTTATGGCCTTAATTAGGTCAGTAGGTCTTGTAAGCAGGTAACAAAACATGTTAGAATCGTTTGAATACATCTACATAAATATGAGTTCCAAGGTTATGATACGGCCTAAGTTTTGATTATATAAATAAAATTGTGATAATTATTTTATTGGTATAATCAGTAGGTTAAACTGGTCGCGTTTAGTAAAAAACCAGATTTAAATTCCTTTTTTAATTGCAGTGATTAATTAGTAAAATTATTGATAGAGTATTTAAAAAAATATCATTTTTATTACTACGTGTTCTTTTTCTGTGTGAGATTTCGTAATAAAATGTTAAAATAATATTCTTTTTAGTGCTTAAATAACAATTTATTTAATTAATTACTAAAGTGATTGCAATAATAATAACTCGAGTTTTTTTATTTTAATAAATTCAATAAAGTACCGATTGTCCCATATTCTGTATTGTATGACGTGAAATAGCAGCAATACAAATTTAATTTAGATTTGATATAAAAAAAGTTAAGTGTAGCCCCTGGGCCGCATATCACCGTTCGGCAAATATTTGAGCTTCCACAATTAGTATGGCCAACATATTCGCTTGATATTTTCTTTTACTGGGGTATATGAATATTCGCCGTAGCCCTGTAGTCTATCAGCTGGTCCTGCCACCTGTTATCTGATCACTACAATAAGCGGTCACACACATCAACTCGTGACTGCTAACCATAGGTCTCCCAATGATCACTACAATGAGCGGTCATAGACATCAACCTGTGACTGCTGAACATAGGCCTCCCAATTATCACTACAATGAGCGGTCGTAGACATCAAGCCGTGACTGCTGAACACAGGCATCCCAATTATCACTACAATGAGGCCGCATATCACCCTTCGGCAAATATTTGAGCTTCCACAATTAGTATGGCCAACATATTCGCTTGACATTTTCTTTTACTGGGGTATATGAATATTCGCCGTAGCCCTGTAGTCTATCAGCTGGTCCTGCCACCTGTTATCTGATCACTACAATAAGCGGTCACACACATCAACTCGTGACTGCTAACCATAGGTCTCCCAATGATCACTACAATGAGCGGTCATAGACATCAAGCCGTGACTGCTGAACATAGGCATCCCAATTATCACTACATTGAGCGGTCACACACATCAACCCGTGACTGCTGAACATAGGCCTCCCAATTATCACTACAATGAGCGGTCGTAGACATCAAGCCGTGACTGCTGAACATAGGCCTCCCAATTATCACTACAATGAGCGGTCGTAGACATCAAGCCGTGACTGCTGAACATAGGCCTCCCAATTATCACTACAATGAGCGGTCGTAGACACCAAGCCGTGACTGCTGAACATAGGCATCCCAATTATCACTACAATGAGCGGTCGTAGACATCAAGCCGTGACTGCTGAACATAGGCATCCCAATTATCACTACAATGAGCGGTCACACACATCAACCCGTGACTACTGAAGATAGACTTCCCAATTATCACTACAATGAGCGGTCATAGAGGACAGTATTATAACGACCGCGCTTGATAGACGAATGGTGATTGCAGTATGTTTTTATACCACACGGTAGGATGCTGCTGCCCATCCTCTTGATATGAACCCTTAGTCAACTTTTACGACACCCATGAGTGAACAGTGGTGGTCTGTTCCTTGCCGGGAACCACATGGAAACACTCAACACGAAGCTCTTGATGAAATAAGGTCCATAGAAAATACGTGTTCATAATTTTATAGTATAGGTCAAAGCTTCGTCCTCCATTAAGTTTTTCAGGTCCTCAGCACTCAAAATAGAGCAAACGTTCGCCAAGCATAGGAGGATAACTCTATATCTTGACACCTTAGTCGCGTTTACCCCAACCGTGGGTTCTTGTACAGAAAGAAAGAAAAATGTGCTTCTTGGTACATATTGTAAACACAAAAAAAACTAACAAAGACTATAAAACTAAATACAAGATGACATAAATGGTTAACACCGTACGCAGATACAAAACTACGTTGCCAAAGTGGCAACAGCTCAACATAATGTTAAGAGGCAGTTCAATCCACATTTTTTATTGGTGCCCAGTGGATATTCTCTCCTTCCGGCTAAAACCACTGGAGCGGTCATCTTCGGCAGCTAAGGGAGGCTCCAGGTCCTCTTATGTTCACGTAGAGCCAATACTCTCCACCTAACGCTGATTTTCAGCTGCAACACACGTAATAACGTACTATACTCGTAGAATACTCTACACCATAACGTAGAACGTAGAGTTCAGATCGCAATCTAGACTCTAGTTTTACTTGAGCTTTGATTACAGGCCAAATAGTATTTTTTTCAAAGAAAACAAAATGGATGGAAAATATCATCGCTGTTACTGCAGTAAAATAATATTTAATTTCAACAATATTTTTAGCGCTCGATGTCTTTTATAGAAGATGCTTTGCTTGGAAACATACAAACACACAACACACACGGGCGGTCAAGCTTACAAAATATAATTAGTAGAGTTTATCTAAATATCACACGGTATTTTAACACGCTTTAATTATCTTAACTTGTAAGAAACTATGTAAACAAATAATGGAAGTTGATTCGAACCAACTTCTAATTACGTATCGATTTAAAACTTTGAAAGTATGTAATCCGGATGATAATACAATAATCTGGTACCATCGAACTGACCTGAGCCAGGAGGTGGACGGTGGGACTCTTCAATGGCTCGTAGCAAACCTCTCGAGTTTAAGCTCATTTGACGCGTCCTATACATTACACTTAAGGCGGGTTGTTTCAAACGACTGGTTAACGTAACATACGTACGTTAAATATTAACGATCACGTACGATGTTTAACGTTCGTTAAAATCAGAGCGTTGTTTCATTGCATAAAAAACCGTTTGTTAAAGTTCTTCGGGCTGCCAGTAGAAAACAACACCTTTTCCCAATATAAATGCTGGGGATATTTAATTACTGTATTTTTATGGATATTTTATCAATTAGTTAATTTCAATACATAATAATTAATGATTGCAATTTTTTTCATTCATTCATTTCGGCCGAATGAAATCCACTCCTGGACACAGGCCTCCCCCAAAGATCACCACAACGACCGATATGTGTTGTGTGCTCATTGGGGGGTCTTGCCATAATCGCCACGCTTGGCAGACGGGTTGGCGATCGCAGTTGAGTTGTTAATGTACTCGAAGGACGCTGCTGCCCATCCTCTGGTTAATCCCTTAGTCGACTTTTACGACACCCACGGGATGAAATGGGGTGGTGGCATTCTGAGCCGGCACCACGCGGTGCAATTATGATTATTTTATTACCCGTAATGTTAGTTTAAGATGTAAATAAATAAACACAATGAATGGTTTCTTAAATATTTTATTTTATTTTTCTTATGCATAAATTTGCAAAAGTACCTTTTCTACTCCTAAAATCCTCTGCATTTTAACACCTAATAATATAATCAAATTAATCAGCATTTATTTATATATTTTAATGTTAATTGACATTTACAGTGTTTAATTACTGTATTTTTGTAGATAAATTTACACCACAGTAATTTTATAATTATGAAATTAATTAATTTTAAGTAATTTAAAATTCAAAATAGTTAAGTAATAATTTTAATGAAATTATGAAAACTTAATGACTTAATTAGTGGTTTTAAGAAAGTTATAATATATTTTACCAACCCATCTCATTCCGTGAGTATCGTAAAAGGCGAATATGGGATTAGCCAGAGGATGGGTCAGCAACGTTTTTCGAGTTCATTAACAACTGCAATTGCCAACTGCAAATGCCAATAGTCACGAGGGTCTGATAATGGAGCCGAGAGGTGGATAGCGGAACAAAGCGTGTATTTTAGTTTTTTAAAGTAGTTTTTTTTAAACGTTGCCCCACTCTGTTATTTCTCCTGCGTCGTGGGTGCGTTTGCAGACATGAATTTCACACACAAAACACCCAGACCTGGAACAACTACCTGCAGATCATACAAATATTTGTTCCGGTCGGGAATCGAACCCACGACCCGGAGCGCAGCAGCCGACTCTATCAGCCACTGCACCAACGGTGCCGTCATAATTATTATAACTACTAATACCGAGTATAAATATTACTACTAAATTAGACCTGTGTGTACTGCAGAATTCCTTATTTTCCTGCGTCCCTGTATTCACTGCGCAGTATTATACAAAACTAGTTCCATTTTTAAGCACTATAATTATTTGAGTCTGTGCAATAACAAAAGCTAAGATAAACGTGAAAGAATGCATTTCTGTAAGATGAAGAACTAAGATATTCTATCTGGAGCAAGGCTACAGCTGGAAGAGATCCGAGTTTTAACATAACCTGACGAAATTGACAGTAAGGGCAGATGCTATCAACTAACTTTTTTTTTTTTTTTTAGTTTTTTCTTTTTAAAAAACGTTGCCCCATACTAGGATTTCTCCTGTGTCGTGGGTGCGTTTACAGACATAAATTCCAACACACAATACACCCAGACCCGGAACAACTACCTGCAGATCATACAAATATTTGTTCCGTGTGGGAATCGAACCCACGATCTGGAGCGCAGCAGGCGACTGTATCAGCCACTGCACCAACCGTGCCGTCAAAGTAATCTGCTATAAGTTACTTTTACATTCAAGTATAGCAGGTAAAGCTTTGTTTATGTAGCTTAGTGACGTAACGAGCAAGTTATTCCCCTGGCGGTTAGCGTCATGCCGTGTGGTGCCGGCTAAGACTCACCAAGGCACCAACCCATCTCATCCCGTGGGTGTCGTAAAAGGCGACTATGGGATAAGCCGGAGGATGGGCAGCAGCATGTTTCGAGTACAGTAACAACTCAACTGCGATTGCTAACCCGCCTGCCTGCGTGGCGAATATGGCAAGACACCCTAATGAGCACGCAGCACACACATACAGGTTATTGTAGCGATCTGTGGGGGATGCCTGTGTCCAGCAATGGACTTTATTCGGCTCAAACACTTTTAGAACTGAACAAAATTTATAGTCATTGTTAAAGAATAGTAATGTGATTTTCAGTTTCACTAAATATTTTAAACTGCTTCATGGCACGTCATGGGCATATTTTATTGAGAGTTTGACACGTAGATGTAAAATAGTTCGCCATCCCTGGGCTAAGATATCATCATCATTTCGGCCGAATGAAGTCTACTGCAGGACACAGGCCTCCCTCAAAGATCACCACATCGACCGATATGGGTGTGTTGTGGGCACATTGGGGAGTTTTGCCATAATCGCCACGCTTGGCAGGCGGGTTGGCGATCGCAGTTGAGTTGTTAATATATTCGAAGGACGCTGCTGCCCATCCTCCGGCTAATCCCTTAGTCGACTTTTACGACACCCACGGGAGGAGATGGGGTGGTGGTGTTCTGAACATACTGGTCATATTTTTAGGCATGATATTACAAATTTGTAAAACTATAAGTACATTCAGAACTGTGTGGCTATTCTGTGAGAACTGACCGTCGAGCTCCCTTCTGCAGTGCATTCTGTAAAAACTCACTAGCAAACTCATTTCTGAATCCCCAGTGAATCGCGAGTAAGTTTGCTAGTGAGTTCTTACAGAATAGCACTACAGAAGTGAGCAGAACTCACTAGCTATCTCTCTTGTGAATCCGCAGTGAAAAGTAGTAAAAACAATACGAAATTAGAGATTTTACTTCGGATTCAGAAGTGAGCTTGCTAGTGCAGCAAACTCATTTAAAAATCCGAAGTAAAACGTACCAATAACAAGACCATATCAGAGATTTCACTGCGAATTTAGAAGTGAGTTTGCTAGTGAGTTCTTACAGAATAGCCATGCTGAATCGGCAGTAAAATGTCTAATTTCGTATTATTTTTACCACGTTTCACTGCGGATTCAGAAGTGAGTTTGCTAGAAAGTTCTTACAGAATAGCACTGCTGTAGTTTCATCGGTATATTTTGTATGTTTAATATTATACTACTCCAACGATTAATCACAAGGTCAAAGTCCGAATATATTGACGGCCACGGACTTCGGAAATCGTAACTGTCGGAAGTTGCTAACATGTGTTTGGCAGGATTTCGTTTTATTGTTATTTTAAAAAGATAACCAAAATATTTTAAAAAAGCATGTAATAAAATTTATAGGCTCTTATAAGAAATCAATAAGTAACCAAGACTTTAGTTACCGCTTTCCAAGATGTAGATTTCTTATGGAGAAGAACGGGCAAGAAACTCCATGGTTACTATATTTAAAACATACAATATTTTTGACTACATCATATCATCATATCAGCCACAGGACGTCCACTGCTGAACAAAGGCCTCCCCCTTAGATTTCCACAACGAGCGGTCACATGCCGCTCTCATCCAATGACTCCCAGCGACCTTCACCAGGTCGTCTGTCCACCTCGTTGGAGGTCGTCCCACGCTGCGTTTTCCGGTGCGCGGTCTCCATTCTAGAACCTTTGTGCCCCAACGGCCATCAGTTCTACGAGCAATGTGCCCTGCCCATTGCCACTTCAGTTTACTAATCCTTTCAGCTATGTCGACAACTTTAGTTCTTCTACGGATCTCCTCATTTCTGATTCGATCTCGTAGAGAAATGTTTGACTACGTTGTTCTCAAAATAAAGATTATGTGAGAATGTGATGTATGATGGAGAAAATAGTAAACTGCTTAAAAAGTCTACACTAAACAACAGATATAAATATTTACTAAATTTTATGATAAAAATATCATGGCAGCATCAAGCTAGCCAATCCCAACAGACAGCACTCGTTCACGAACATGAGGCATCCATCAGCGTCGCTCAGCTCAACCATATTGTACAACTAAGCGACCCGATATACGACGCCACCATCAGCAGGACACTTGAGTGAGCATAACAACTAATCTGTAACACTACTATCACGGCAATTAAACAAAATGAGCGAATAAACTACATGATCCGCACTTATAGTATGTAAATAGAGTGTATATGTTACGGCTAAAACCCGAAGTGCGGCTACACCTAGTTTTAGCCGACTACAACTAGGTGCGGCCGGTAGCAGTTTGTTAAACTTACATAGGTGGAGCCTATTAATTCACAGCTAGAACTAGGTGTTCCCGGTTGCATTCGGCTAAAACTAGGTGTAGCCTAAAAACCTACGAATACCTTGGCCTTCTAACCTAAATTATCCCCCCGTTCTAGTCAGTATGATGAAGGCTACAGCTAGTTCTAGCCGTGAATTAATAGGCTACACCTAAGTTTAACCAACTGCTACAGGCCGCACCCAGTTGTAGCCGGCTAAAACTAGGTGTTGCATCACTTCGGGTTATAACCGTGACAGATATAAATAAATAAAATTACTTATTACCTCATGTTTTCAGCAAAAACGCACATGCATTTCATAGGCGATAGAAATATTTGTTCCATACGGAAATCGTACCCGCAACCCATAATAAATAAAGCTTAGTGACGTATTCCTATCTCAAATTAGTAATAAGAGTTAAAATTATAATCCACAGTATTGTATAACACCCTGTGTTACCCATATGTCTAGGGATGTGATCTATTTTCTATTTTTTATTCATACAAATAAATATAATAATAATTTAATAATCCATCAGTGGAATCAACAAATTCAGGTATATAATTCGATTATAACAACAATGGATAAATTTCAAAATCTTTAATCTGAAGATTTTGGATTAGATTGATTATTAGTAGTTTCAGCCGTATATGTATGATATATGCTGACTAACATGTCATAAAATAAAATGTTTTGTCCTGTCACGTATGACAGTCTGTCCGCGGCGATCGACGGGTTGGCCACCCCTGGAATAATACATAACACGTCACCGCCCCAGTTTTATCTGCGAGTGTTTTCATCGTAATTCTTCCATCACCGGGAGTCCAATTATTGCCACCCTTTTAATAGGTTTCTTTATCCGTCAGCAAAATAATTAACACTGTCCGGTTTGCTTGTCGTCGCGGCCCATTTAACATTATTAATTCAAGAAGTTTTAATATTAATCAGCTGTTAGAACTGTCCTCGCCATTGTCTATTACTTTAATAGAGTCCCACAGATTGTTTATTATGTAAGAACAAAGGTGGCTTTTGAGTTAATGAAGAGTTTTTTTTTATAACTGAGCAACTAAAAAATAAACGATTCGCCTAACGATTTAAGTAGCATTGTCATATATTTACACGATCTTGATCTCTACCTATCTTCTCGGAGATATTTAAAGTGTTAAAGTAAGTCTCACCTTAAGTAGCTTTAGCCTTGGTATAGCAAAACAACGACTATATTTTAGGCCTTAGTTGGCCGCTGGCCTAGGGTAGGCGGACTACACACCATTGAACACATTTTAGCTAACAGCTCTCTTAGATGTGATTTCCTTCACCGTTAACGCAAGTAATAATCAAATTCTGATTCGCACTTGAACCTGAAAAGTCAGAGAAGCACTTCGGAATCGAACTCAGGCCGTCCTGTATGGAAGGCAAGCTTTCAACCACCAGGCTATCACTGCTCCGGTGGCGCAGTCTAATGCCTACAAAGCGTGTACCTCAACCCCAGCTAGAGACAAAGAGACAAGTGGAAGGACACCGTGGGGTTTTAGCCGGTAAGTGCCCGGCTTGCCACTCCGCCCTTCCCAAGGCCGAGGAAGTCCATCAGCATTTCCCCACGACTAATTTCTAATGTGAATCGTATCATGATTCACCTAAAGCAGCCTTTTTGCCGTGTGGTGCTGGCTACGAATAGCACCAACCCATCTTATCCCGTGGGTGTAGTAAAAAACGACTAAGGGATTAACTGGAGGATTGGAAGCAGCGTCCTTCGAGTAGATTAAGACTGCGATTATGGCACAAACCCCCCAATGAGCACACAACACACCCAGGACGGTCATTGTGGCGACCTTTGGGGAAGGCTTGTGTCGAATGCTGAAACGATGAAAGCGGCCTTTTTAGGCCCCCAGGTGTTTAGCTTTAATACGTAGTAGGTTTCTTTGTATCAAAGACTTTAAAATTTATTGTGTTAGATTTTGTATGATATGACTACGGAAATATCATTATTTACACATGCGGGATGATAGTTTCCGTCATTAATTGCTTGTGTAATTATATGCATGGCATGAAAGGTCGAATAATTAGACAGGTTGTAAGCCAAGCCGTTTATGATTTTTTATGACAACGTGGTGGTTATGTTTTTAGTACAATTCAATTCCGTGTGGTGTCCGGAGTAAGGTTATAGCACCACTCCATCTCCTGTGGATGTCGTGAAACACGACTCGTCACCATTTCAACCGAATACAGTCCTACCTCAAAGGTGTGTTATGTTTTCATTGGGGTTCTGCCATAGTCGCCACGCCTGGCAGGCGGGTTGGCGATCGCAGTTGAGTTGTTAATGTACTCGAAAGACACTGCTTACGACACCCCCGGAATGAGATGGGTTGCTAAGATGCTAGATGCTAAGCCACTCTATACCAGAACATTAGACAAATTGCACTCACCAACCCGGCTGCCCAGCGTGGTGAGTGCTTGCGAATTCCCCTCAAAATGACGACACAATTGTGGAAATCTATGGGGGAGGCCTCTGTTCAGCAGTAGCCGATACGATGATATATAAGAACAGCGTGGACAACCGCAATATATTATTAAATTATCATCATTAGGATGTGTATTTTACTTAAATGTCTACACCATACTCACATTTAGAAGGATAATAAATGAAAATTATATAGATATAAGCAAAACCAACCCCAGGCCAAGTAATATAGACAAAATGAGTCCACAATAATTACAGAAGCTTCATTACGACTTCCACGAATTTTCTTTTAGGGAAAAATTAATTAAAAACTTAACGTGGACCCCATTTATACGCAGTTGGCAAGCCAAATTTCATTTAATTAATCGTTCTAAAGTTAAAAGTAAAGAAAAAAGTGTACGGTTGAAAAAGTGTAAATGATGTTGAAATAATAAAATGTAATCTATAGTAATCAGTAGCTCCGATGGTCATCCTATGGGTACACCCACGGGGGGTGTCGTAGAAAGCAACTAAGGGATTTCGAAACCCGGTGCGAACTTTTAAGCACTTTGAGTTACCCGCAGCTGGCGGCTAAACCACCAACATTAGCATACTCAAGGAAGGTTGGCGTCAGGCAGGCGCCCCACTATAATATCCATTTGCCAAAACCTTTGCAAGATATATTACGCCGACCGTAACTAAGGAAGAATAAAACTAGAAACGTATTAAAAAAACCGGGTTGAACTCGCGTGGAGTGGGTTCCTTACGATCCAGCAGTAGTGTCGGCTATGCTGGCAGGGCATGAAAATTGGAGTGCTGTGGTCTCCTTCTGTGAGAGCGTAATGCTCCAGAAGGAGGTCGCAGAGCGGGCACGGGAGAGGGCTGATCCCGCTCGGAGGAGGAGGACACGGAGCCGGGGTAACAACCGTCGTGGCGCCCGTGTCCAACACGCCTAAGCCCCCTGTCGTCCTTACGTCGCGCTTATTTGGGAAATCTACGTGCTCATAGTCCTTTGGTGCCGAAGATAACCACTCCGGTGGTTTTAGCGAAGGAAGTACACGAAGTATTACCATAGGATAAAAAAAAAGATTCCTCACAATAATATCTTTAGATACGGGGAGTGACACATGCCTGGCCGAGTTAAGGCTAACGAGTAGTACCAATAATTTATCCGAAAAACAAACTTAACATTGTAGCTGAAAAACATGTTCTCACATACATTCCAACTGCAAATATAATTTTGTATGCACAATATTGAAAGATTTAGCATGTAATTTTAAGATCATAGAGTTCTTGTAGGTTTTCCTGTAATCTATAAGTAAAGAAGTATTCCCAATATATATTTTTTTCAAAATTATAGAATCAGTAGTTTCGGAGATAAGAATGGTCAATTTACGCCAAATTTCTTAATTAACTTAAAAACTATTAATATTACAATTATACCTAAAATAAAATTATTTGAGACCCTCACAATAAGCCCTTCCTTTTAATATGTTACACGGTACAGTTTGCAAACTTTATTCTTGAATTTTCTATATTACCCGCCCAAAACTGACCTCCACATTCAAAATTCATTTATTTGCGTTATACGTCCGCGTTTGGGTCTCAGAAACCCATATGTGTACCAAATTCCAACTTAATCAGTCTAGTAAATTCATTCAGACAGATAGACACACGAGTGATCCCATAAGGATTCC
The DNA here is from genome assembly GCA_947459985.1 of Diloba caeruleocephala. NCBI lineage: Eukaryota > Metazoa > Arthropoda > Insecta > Lepidoptera > Noctuidae > Diloba > Diloba caeruleocephala. Next base: position 19,172,981 of record OX381623.1, on the reverse strand, counting down.
GCCGTTTTTTCCTTCGGACGTTCGGAACCCTAAAACCTGGCGAAACTAACGATATACTCTTGAAATACCAAAACAGTTACGGATCAAGCATTGATATACTCAAACTACTACACACTATCTACGACTTGATATAACTAAAACCTTGATTACTGCAAGCCTGTGATTGAAAAAAAAGCTATATATAAATAACATTTTAGATTCACTCCATTTATTTAAAACGCGTGAAATTTATCCATGCGTGAAATAATGAACTATATACTAACTAACCATGCGTTGTGTGAAGGGCACTAACATACAATAGTTGTAGAATTGTAGAACAATGTGATAAAAAAGTTGAGGCCGAAACACAATTATTGGGTTGATCACACAAACACAATGGAGACGTCTATAGATGGTACTAAATATAAAAATAAAATGACAATGTTGTAGCAAAAAAATATATCTTGCTTCGGTGATTATAAACACAATAAGGAATTTAGCATTCTTAGGCATTCTGCAGAAGACAGATGGATCCAGATAGATTATATTAGGGATGGCACTCACAGCATGCGGCCGTGTGACATTGTCTCTCTTTTTACCGTTCAGGTTGTAATATCTTAGGGTTCTCTCACTCTGTCATACCGAGTAAATCGCTTAAGCATCATCCCTGAATAATTGACCTGTGACACCGTAGAATAGAGCAACATCAGTCACAGATTTTCAAATTCTTGTCTTCCTAAGATATATAAAGTTGATTGGAAAACTAATTACTCCAGATCAAATGCAATAAATAATTGAACAAAAGCATGCAGCTCTAACAATAGATGTCCTACAAAACCTACTTTGAAAATACAACATGCTGATTTCATTTAAAATTCTTTCGACGTATATTCGCGGTCACAATGATGACTTTCGGCCCCGGCATTGTAATCGCAATGAATTTCGTCATCAAACACGAAACCAATGTCGTAATACGGTTTTCTAGTTAATACATGGTGCAATATTTTGTATAAAATGTAAAAAAAAAACAGTGTATCTATCAGCTCACCACTTTTCTATTCGTATAGTGTACACATTCAACAAAATCTCCGTGTTTTATTCGACCATCTAAAATAAATATTGTTTTAATAAAGAATTACTCCAAAAATAATAGTGCCAACATAAATAATCCAATTCCAAAAATGATCACCTAATCCGTACAGATATTAATGAAACGAAATGAGGATAAAAATGTCCTAATAATGTATACAACTTCAAGTAGACACGTTTGCAGTAAAACTGGATATAATTCAATACGTACCTATTAAAATAGTTATTATAATAACGACAGATTTTTGCAATTATTATAATGAATGACCATTTATACCATATTTAAATGAGTAATAAAACACCTCAATAACCATGGATGGAGAAGTGACGCAAAACGAGGATTTACTCTGAGAAAAAAAGATACATATTATTATATTAACTCAGTTAAAGCTTCTATTAAAAAAAACATTGTATATCAAGGAACGGCAAGCACGTAAACAGTAAGAAGATTCATTATTTGTAATAACATTATAATTGATGTAAGTTATCATAATTAATGCACAGGATCGCTCAAAGCTGCCAGTTAGCTCTAAAAACAGACAGTGGTAAAAAAATAAGAGAGTACAGAGAATAAATAATTTCATTTCAGCTGAAATCTTAGAGAAGTTGTAGGAATGAAAGACTTCATTTTCAGGCTAATAGCATGCAGTATGAAGTCAAGTTATTTTACATCCACTACCAACATGGCTGGTTTCGTCTTAAACAAATCTGAAGAAACTAGCGTTCTTAAGTTCTACCGAAAAAGCCATTACGATTCTAGTACACGATTAGCCGTCTAAACCTCAGTAGTTCAACCAGTGTTCAACACATATTACTAAACAGCTCAGAAACTATCTTGCACAGTATTATGTAATACCTTTGCAACATGCAAATCTCGCTTCATATATCTATCATAGATTTGTAGGCACGTGGTCGAATGCACAAACCGGTTCTCACCAGATAGCGAAATAATGACTGTGTGTCTCATCTCGGATAAACGAATTGTATTTTCAAAGATGACACGCGATTTGGCATTTCCTGCTAATGTTTCTGCTACCACTGCTGTAGAGCAGCGGCTAGGTTTCGCGATCAGGATTTTTCGTTGGCCAGACACGCAATAGATATTATTTTTACTTTTGATAACATATCTTTTAAGAAAATATAACTATGAACCACACTGGAATTTCTTCCGTATCCAAACACTCGTGTTACTTCAAACTATTACGGTATCAGCTTATAAATTGTCATTGGCTGTAAGCCAACTTAGCTAACAAGGATTCTACGGAGTACAAATAGACCAAATTTAGTATTTGAAAAAGTACGTAGGGTCCTTAAACACCTTAGGTCACTCAATGGCTAATAGACAGCGTTATGGGCACGTTTGAGCATCTGATGCGAAGATCGAATTCACCAAATTGTGTAATATTGTAGATGATGTTCAACACTTACAGATGGAATGTGTCAAAAACCAAAATAGAAGGTAATTATGGAGTAGTTTAAAGTCAACCGCTTGGATGTCGGTATAATTCAAAGTATTTTGGCTTTACCAGCTTTGCAATTTGCCTTGTGGTGCCGGCTCAAAATGCCACCACCCCATCTCCTCCCGTGGGTGTCGTAAAAGTACCGGAGGATGGGCAGCAGCGTCCTTCGAGTACTTTAACAACTCAACTGCGATCGCCAACCCATCTGCCAAGCGTGGCGATTACGGCAAAACCCCCTACAACACACCCACATCGGTCGTTGTGGTGTACTTTGGGGGAGGCCTGTGTCCAGCAGTGGACTTCATTCGGCCGAAATTATCAATAGTTAAAGTTGTATGTATATTAATTATAAGGGACTAGATGGACTTCTAGGATAAAATTCACTAATAAAATAAAGTATAAGTAATCCTTGGCTTGACTTTTAAGGATCATTGTGTTGCCTCCTACAACACCTCCCAAAACCTCAAGTCAATAATACAATCCAGCCTTGGAAAAGAGGAGAGATTGTGACTCCAAGGTGCTGGCTTCTTGTATACTGATTAGCACTCCATACTTTCCCAGTCACTGTGGTTTTCGTGCATTTTGTGCACAATCATACATAACCTTGTCTAACAACTATTGTTATTATCTAATTATAGCTCTTTGTCTACTAAAATGCTATATACAATATTATGTAGTCAAATAAGAACAGGTAACTAACCTCACTTGTTTTCGATTAACTTAATACATTTTCAAGGGTTATTAGCATTATAATAACACGATCTATCATCGGTCTGCCAAATTCTCAGTCTGTTGTAAAAAGCGTGAAATCGATATAAATGCGGAAGTTTATTTGTATTTTTGTTAATTGTAATGGATTCTCAGCAAGTGCAAGGTCGAATTTGAATACAACTTTCAATATTGATTATATTGTTCGATTTTGAATTATCAATCTGTATTAAAAAGTATCTCCATAATATTTAAATTATTATTTTTGGCTTGCTGCGTAACACAGGTTAGCGGCTGAAATGAAAAATCGATCTAATCCAAAGTCTTTGGATTTTGGATTACGGATAAGTCTGTTTTATGTGTTAAATGAGATCGTAACACAACAACGGATGAATTGCAAAATCTTCTATCTGAAGATTTCGGATTAGATCGATTATTAATTTCAGCCGTAAATCGCAACGGATGCACGAAACAGATTTGTACAAATAGTAGATCTTATTCTGGATATTTGTGCGTGTGGAATTTATGTGCGACATGGTTGGCGGGCAGGGTCGATCCTCACACGGAACAAATATTTGCCTGATCTACAGATAGTTGTTTCGGGTCTGGGTGTTTGTACATGTGAGATTTATGTCTGGAAACCCACGACACAAGAGAAATAAGAGAAATCCAAAGTGGAGCAATGCTAATGTAGAAACAAAAAAGTGGAACGTATATTCTTTCCTTCTCCTCCTTTTTCTTTTCTGATTAATTTCGGTGCGGGTTCCAAGACAGTTATTTCTGCGGGACACACCGAGCTTCATTGATCGGTGTTCTTTTCGGTGGTCGACATTGTAGATCCTGGCTTACAGGAGTTGCAGTGGTTGGGAATGTGTGGCGGGTTTGTCCTAAAATATAAAAAAAGTCTGTAATCTATAACCCCAACACAGGAGAAACCCTAGTGTCGTATCCTTAACCCTGTTTTTTCATAAAACGAAATGCCTAATAACCCTTATTATAATGTTGATAGCAACAGCAAAACAGTTGGCACTATTATATTTTTTTTAATAATATTGTATATTCAATACTTCTGACAAACACATACCTAAGTGCAGGAAAATTGGTCAATCCATCACGTAAATAACTGGAAACATTAAAATTGCGAAAGATATATTAAACATAGAGACGTACTGTAATCTATGTGTCATCATCATCATATCAACTACGCCCACTGCTGAACAAAAGCCTCCCCTAAAGATTTTCACAACGTGTCATCCTTTTGGTGGGAATTTGCCAGTACTCACCACTCTTGGTAGGCGGGTTGGTGAACCCAGTATGGCTACTGTTCCACAAAAGGAGCGCTGCTGCCCATCCCTCTGTTGCAGCCCATCCCTCTGGTTTGAAATGAAATGAAATGAAATGAAATAATTATCTTTATTCAAAATAGACTAAATCATTAGTGCTTTTTGAACATCCACATTAGACAGCACCTATTAAGCCCACCCTTCACCGCTTCCTGGTGTTTAAGCTGGGGAGAAGAAACGGCACAACAAACTTCCCAGCAACACGTACATATACAATATTTATACATACATGTACACAAAAAAATCAAAAATTACAACAGTACTAAAATGTACTTATATGTCAAAAATGTATGTAAATTAAAGGTAAAAAAATGTAAATAAAACGTAAAAATAATAATATAAATAACATTTCAAAAAACTATATAAATTCAATGTCAATAAAAAGTGTATAAAATAACAGATCAGGTCAGTTTACGTATATACTTTTTAACAAAACAATGCTGACTGTACCTAACGAGCGGCTCAGTCTCAAGCTTTTTTATCCTAAAGATAATCAGAAATCTTATAATATCCTGTTTAGTGTCCTTAGTTGCCTTTCACGACATCCATGGAAGTGTGGCGCTATATTTTTAAGCCGGACACCATACAGAACATCTAATCCGGATACCACATGTGTAACAAATAGAATTGAGTAAATAATTACAACCTTTTTTCTGACTGATCTTTTTTAATCCGTAAACAAACGCCGGCGTCAAACGAAACTTTAAAAGACAAATCTACCAGTATTATCTATAATTAGTTTCCAAGAGCTCGTTACTTAACAGATTTACGCTCAGCTGCTATGCCATGCCCGTGACACAATGGAGACACGCGACGTCAAATTCAGTTAATTATGTCATTGTTATCAACTGGGTCATTGTTAGGTTTTATTATCCGAAAATAATTCTCCCTGACAAGTTAATAGCGGTCCCTAAAATATGACTATTGTTTGTTGTATTTTTTTGTCGTTGTAGAAACTTTTTACTACAGGTAACAGGCCTCATACAGAAGCAAACACCATTATAGTAACAGATTACGTTAAGCGCTCTAAGCTATTCGCCCTCACAGATCGGTTAAAGATCGGTGAGGTTAGGCACTACTCGCCGCGGTCGGCCTATAGATGGGTGACCATATAGTGGTATTTGAACAAACCGTCTCCGTGCTGAGGGCATTTAAAATCACCGGCCTCGGTTGTTGCCATAAGCGGACGGCTGTCGTTAAGCCAAGTTGGAGGACTTTAGGCGGCTAGAACAACTGACACAAGGTTGGCCACTAACTACACGAACAGAAAGAAAGAAAGTTGTTAGAGTTGACACTTAAGAATAAGAACTATTGATTTTGCCAGCGATTTTAATATGCTAATATAGGAAGAGATTATGATTATTGATTGTTTTAGAGAAACAATCATGGTCAATCAAGGCATCTGCCTTTGATTACCGCTACCTACAAAATACTCCTGGTATCTTCTTACAGTTTTGTGTAGCTCCTCACAGGCATCTCAGGGAGATGTCCCTGCATAACCGAGCGATCTGGCGAAGCCAAAAAGGCCTCCAGCCAGGCATAAAATACTTTCAATCTAAGCAACTACATTTAAGGGCGCCCTAGCGGGACTCTAACCTCGGCTTAGGGCTTTGCAGGGGGAACAACCTAGGGACAGCTGGATGGGTAATAGGTATAATTATTACAGTACATATTTTACGAGCATTTTATCTGAGGGCCAATTCTCGTAATTAATTTACAGTATGACTGAAACTTGACCGAACTGAGATTAAATTTTCCCCAGAGAGAGAGAATTGCCTTCTGTAATCACGATACCAGTTTTAGAGGTAGTAAAAGGTAAAGTACATAGGTAGGTAGCCTATGCACGATTCGCATGCAGACAGGAACTAGAGCGGGATCCACGAATGACAATTCTAAGGTTTAATATTATGTTAAAGGTGAAAAGGAATTTCATGAAAAGCGAAACCTTCACAAAAACATAGTGGCATAAAGGATAAGGAGTAAGCCAAAGTAAATTAGGATGTTGATAAAATCGTTGACATTTCTCGTTATATTTTAGTATCAATAAATATCTACCAAAAATTAAAAATAAATTTTCTAAATGTAAATTAACTAGTTTCTTGATTAAAGTTTCTATAATATTATAGTATTTAATTATCTATGGTATATTCATTTCTATTCCAAATGTCCGGTACCCTGATGAGTTAAAAACAACGACAGCAGCTATCGCGCAGCCGTAGAGCCACCGGTGTCAAATCACCTGAAATCGAAAGGCGAGGATGCAATTTTTAGTTGATCGGTTATCCGACAGTGTGCGCCAGAGATCTTCGCCTGTTTAATCGCTATCGGCAAATACGTAATAACAAAATGACGTTTGACAGCGGCGTCTACGCGATTTACGTCTGTCGCAAATCATCTGCGACATACGTATTCAGCTCGCCGTTCGGCGTTCCATGGCAGCCCATCTATAAAATTTTATTCTTTATTTAATTAGTATTATTACATATAAGTACCTTTATGAGTGTGTTATTTAAAATGAATACAGAATTCACACCTTTTTTTCATAAAGTTTGTGTTCAAATCTATTTCGCATAGAACAAGTCACAACACAATATTCAAAGGTAGTTTAGGGCGATTTACATAGACGAAAATTCTCATTCACCTTCAAAGTTCTGGTTGGAATAGCTTGCATGATATAATGAATATGACTTAAAAACATAACTAACCGTCATTAGACCGGCCTCCACTTGTATCCTTAGCTTGTAGTTGACACATGCCACATAATTCATGCGTTTCCGCCGACATAACAAATATTTAATGTTATAGCTAATAGATACTTTGCTTCGGGGCGTACTGTAGTTTTTTCTCAATATGGCCACAAACTATGCCATGAACGTGATACAGTTTACGCCGTATAAGGTCTAATTATTATAATTTGAGGCCGTTTACACATGGCAGCGTTTAAAATGTTTGCATTTGCTCGTTATAGATCTCGTCCGGTATTGCAATTATCAATCCGAGCAATCTTTTAAAACAGAAGTATTTAAAGCTATTTAAACCAAATAAATAAGGAGCTAATTTTGACCATACTTAATATGGAGATTATAGGTATTTTTAATGAATATTACATAATCACACCACAGTCTAACAGGGAACATATTTTTGTATTTGAATCTACATCGAACGTCTGGCTTTCGAAAAAATGTGACATGATATTTTTGTAGTAGATCACACAAGTATTAGTTCCGTGCGGGGATCGAACCCGCGGCACGTAGCTCATAAAGCCAATCGCTTAGCCACTGCACCAACCGTGCCATCACAGGATGCGTATGAGCTGGGGTGCAATTCCTTAAGCTCAAACATATAAGAATCGAAATAACGGTGTAAAACCAACTCGGTATATGCTAAGAGATGAATGAAGATATTCAAGGACACGTTGCAGAAGGTAGCTATGAGGACCAGTCTTTGCGAATACCAAATTGGGTTGTCACCGTTATTTCAACTCTGCATTCAAGGATGTATGGATGTTTAAGCTTAAAGAATTGCACCCCTGAGCATATTGCTTCGCTGCGAAGTCTTTTGTCAATTGCTTCCATCACCCCTGAGAAACTCTAGTAGTTTGTAGCAACATGAGTCTCCATTAATCGTAAATAATGTAAATCATCATCATCATATCGGCTATTTATACGTCCACTGCTGAACAAAGGCCTCCCTTATAGATTTTCGCAACTGTGTCATCATTTTGGGGGTATTTGCCAATACTCACCACGCTTGGCAGGCGGGTTGGTGAGCGCAGTATGGCTACCGTTTCACAGAAGGGACGCTGCTGCCCATCCCTCTGGTTTAGATTCCCTTAGTCGCCTTCTACGACATCCACGGGAGGAGATGGAGTAATAAAATAAAATAATGTAAATTTCTTATATTAAAATAGTGCATTTCGAATTAATACATAACACTTCTCTAATACTGAAATCAAAGACAAATGTATTATTTTCTTAGTTTTCTAGTCGTATTACCTAATATTTTGAAGTTAGCTGCGTGCAAGCTGTAGCATTACTATAATCAAATACGCTAGGTATTTGATTATAGTAATGTGTTAGGTTTTCGATATTATTACTTATTATAAGGATTAGAAAGCCAAAGTAGCAGAAAAGTTCTCCTGTGGAGACCCACGCACCAGGAAATGCAGCGTGAGACGGCTTCCAACGAGATGGACAAACGATATATTATTTATATTATACACATACATTTTTTTTTAAAACGTTGCCCCACACTAGGATTTCTCCTGTGTCGTGGGTGCGTTTACAGACATGAGTTTCACACACAATACACCCAGACCCGGAACAACTACCTGCAGATCATACAAATATCTGTTCCGTGGATGCGGGCAGCGTGTGACCAAAAAATTGTTGAGTGTGAGTTCACACGCAGTAGAAGTGAAACTTTGTATTTTGGTTAAATAGAGAATAGGGAAACGTATTCTATCTCATTCTCTGACAGCCTAACCCAATATAGTTATCTCTCTTTCGTTACACATTTTCATTTCAAAAAATCCAATAGACACCGTCCCAAAAGAAGCTTCACTTGAATAAAAATTAAAAAGTGGATTATAGTGTATCTTAATGTTATTTTTCTCTTGTCCACAGAATAAATCAAAATGTTCCACGGAGGCATTTGGGCGAAGCTGGAAGGCTTCTACAAGTGGTATGTGCTGGGTTTGGTGTCGATCGGCTACATTCTTGGAGAACTCGGACATTATCTTATTGGTAAGTTTAATACTAGTATATAGATTATGCAGATAATGTGGGGTGTTTAAGGACATCCCCTAGTGACACTGAGAAGCTAGAACAGAATGTTCATTTTGGTTTTAAGGACTTTTCTATAAAGGTTACGATTCGAGCGGGTCGGGGTACAGTACGGGAGGCAGTATTTTTTTTAAGATGGCCTTCTCGCACACTTTTAGAAAAAATGTAGTTGGTTAGCCGAACAATTTGGCGAAGCCTGGCTTTACATCATGTATGCTAAGTAACTGCGCCTAAGGGCGTCCCCTGCGGGAGACGGACCTCGTTTCAGGGCGTTACTGGGATAACAATAATCGCAAGGGACTGCTGGATCAATGTTCTTATTTATTCTTATTCTTTATTGTACAACATGAAACATAAAATACAGATTGTTAAATAAAATAAAACATGATGTACAAAGGCGAGCTGGGAAGATAAATTGGGATTTATGAAAGATTTTTTGAGAAGATTTATCTTTTAATACTCCACGTATTTTCTGGGCACGGGCCGGCGCGAGCAAGGGTCGGGGGGAAACAGTATGAAATCACAGGTCTCTGATTTTATACATCTTGTATAAGTCAACTGCCTTATCAGCGTTAAATATTTGAGAAGCACTCCTCACAAATCCAAAATTTCCACCTTATTTACGAAGATAGCTTTACAAATATTATGGAAAATGAACTGCATGAATCTATGACAAATAAACGGGTACGAGTATCAATCTCCATGCAATCTACATGCGGAATAGTAAAAACTATTTAAATTTATATGGCAATATTTACATATCGCGCATGGAAAACAACGCAGCAGCAAATGAGATTCGAATGGGGTGAATGAATACATACATTATTTCCCTAGGGATCCGTATCCTATCCTACTACTGATCTAGCTGAATAAGCTTTAATACCTAAAAATGAAAAGAAAATTTGGTAGTATTACATTAGTGTGCGCAGATTGGGGAGTCTGCGTGCTCACACCGAGCGACCTCCGGGAAGACGGTGGCGCGCACGTGGTCACTTGCCGCCGTGTGCGCAACACAGCGCAATGCGAAGCTTGGGAGGGATCCTTTACAATCCTCCCTGAGGAGTGCCTGGGGGGGCGATCTTTTGACAGTTGCCTCCCCTCCGATAGACCACTTTACAATCATCCCCTCCGTTATGTGCCTAAAGGCGTGGCACCAATGGGCGGCTTTAGCGTGATTTTACGAGGACCTTCCTTCCCCTTCGGTGCCGAAGATGACCGCTCCAGTGGTTTTAGCCGGTACCCTTCCCCGGGGTGAATCAATAAAGGAGAAGGGATTACATCAGTGTGTTCGTGAACATAAGAGCCGTTGAGTCCATTGTCTTTCATGTGGTTAGTGGTCAACATTGTATCAGAGTTGGTCAAGCATAAGCCACCGATTTCGCTTAACGACTGCAATCTAATGACATCAAGCAGGACCATCGATTTTACGTACCCTCCAAAGCACGGAGACGTTCAGTTCAAATACCCACTATGCGATCACCCATCCATAGACTTCACTGTGCCGAGTCACTCAGCGTCAGTGTGTGTGCCTTGGTGTTGTTTGGTGCTATATCCGCATACCCAGAGCGTGGATTACGGCCACTTGGTAAGCCGGATGGTTTCCTCGAAGGACTCCCCGCTAGCCATCACAAGAGTGTCATCAGCGTTACAGCCAAAGCTGATGCCAGCGGGGAGAACGCCATCACGACCGCGTTGTACGCGAGGTTTAATAAAACAGGGCCAAGAACCGACCCCTGTGGATCCCCACACGTCATTCCCCTCCGCTTAACGTTACCATCGCTGTCCACGTTATAAACGTGCCTATTAGGTAGATAGGCATCTATTACGCCCTGCAGTTGGGGGAGGCTATCCATGATGGACTAGCGGCCCCCTAATTGCACCCCACGGGATGAAGTTGAAGGCATTGATGATGTCTAGACTGACAGCCTAAGCCAACGGATCAACAGCAAGTGGATGCAAAGAATCGCGTCGACGCTGGCCCACTGCTTCATAACGGAAATTATACTGGCTGTCGGCCAGGTCGGGATCAAGTCGCGATAGGTACTTAAACTTATTTTCAAATAGGTTAGAAACCTCGTAGAGCATGCTAATGCGTATCGTACACGCAGAGGCAGTCTCCGCGGCCCTTCCCTCTTTCCTGATACGAACCAATCCAGCATCCTTCCAGCCGAACGGGAACATACCGTGACGGAGGCAGCTGGTTAACGGTCACCTAAAGCGATCCCCAAGAGACTGTAGTGCATACACCCAGTTGAACTTAGCCTACCTGATATAGCTTTAATGTGGGCACTACATTAAAATTCCGAAACGATGGTTATTCCTAAAAACATATACAGCATTCAACGTATTAAAAGGCACTTGAGTCCCGCATAAAAGAAAGGATCAGAGGGTCAGTTCTCTTAATTTAAAATGTTCAAATCTAGTCCAGTGTCGTAAATGTCACAAATGGTAAAACTAACAAACAACTTCAAATGTGAACTGACATTGTAATGAGATCGAATATAGATAGAAAGTTGATCGAAGACAAAACAGTATTATCCTAACAATTTGAACTGACACAAGTACAACATTGAAGTGAGATTAGATCGAGATTATACTAAAGTCGGACTGAACTTTTAAGAGGAACCGAATACCGTTTTTATTTCATCTCATAATTTAATCACGGCTCGGTCAACTTTCAGTCATAGTGTAAATAATTTATGAGAATTAGCCCTTTTTATCTTTTTTTGTCGTAGGGACATCCGCATGACCATGAGGGCTTATTCTTACCGGTTAAACCCCACGGTGTCCTTCAACTTACCTCTGGCTGTGGGTGAGGTGCACGCTTTGTCAGCATTAGACCACACCCCCGGCAGGTATCGGTCCGTCACTGTTTGACAGACCCCGTGTCTGTGACCTGACTGGCCGCACCTATCGTTAGAGAAGCGCGCACAACACACGCGCTGCCATCTCGGGCCTGTTTCTGTTCGGGCGACGGACTGCCCTTAGTTCGTCGCCCGCAGGCCGCTACTCATGCTGGCCGGAGATCGTTGAGCACCCTTCTCCAGCGCCCGCGCCCGGTGCACTTTTCTGCGGCGGGGATCAATGGTGGTCTCCTCCCATCCCCGATCCGTCACCTCCGTTGCTTGCATCACGTGCTCGCAAAAGGAGATGACGGCATCTCACGCGCTCTTACTCCGGACGATGGACTGAACTACGGCCAGAAGCGAGAGGTGACCCCCTTCGACCACCGCGACGAGATCACGGTGCTGCGTTGCCCAAACTGGGCACTCCTCCAACGTGTGCTGCGCCGTGACCGCCGGGCAGTATCCGTAGTGATGACAACCGGGCGTTCCTTCTCGGCCTATTCGACACAGGTACTTCCCGAAACACCCATGGTTTAAGATTACCTGCATCATCCGGAAGGTGAGGGCGCCATGCTGCCTCTCCAGCCATGCCTCCATCATGGGTTTTACCGCCACAGTCGCGGTGTGCCCTACAGTGGGCTGAGCCAGTCGTTCCTTTCACTCCTCAGCCAGGATCCGTCGAAGCTCGGACCGTCGTATCTCGATCTCACGAGGTACTGGCCAACGAGAATTAGCCCTCAAATGAAATCATATGCTTGGATTAAAGAGAAACATCAGTATACAAGGGTCATATTAAAGTTTTAAGAAAATCTAAAACGGAATGGTGTAGGATCCTGTTAATATTTTTATTGTTTTTCGAAGTAGTCTCCATCTATGGACCGTTGGTACCATTGATTGAAGCAGTGAGCCCACTCTTCTTTAGGGACCTCTACCAGGTTATTTTTTTCGCACGCAGCCACGGCATCTTTCGGGTTCGTAAAGCCAATCCCTCTGATTTTATCTTTTATTTTGAGGATTAAATAAAAGTCGCAACGTGCCAAGTCGGGACTGTAAGGAGAATGACTCGGTAATTTCACACCTTCCATTGATAAATATGTGATAGTCGGTCCGGCGGAGTGGGTGAGATACATTTTTCGTCAGCGACTTTTCTTACCGGCAAATTCTAAAAACATTCAAAATAAGTGTTCGTATGTCATGGACTTTTATAAATGCATAATTATAGTACATATTTGTAGGGTATATATTGTCCATCATAGAAAACTGAAAGTGTGTTACGTGATAAATCTATAATAACCGCTCATGGTAACAAAAAACAACGGATGATTCACCAGATTAATGACCATTATGATCGTGGGAGAACTACTACTACTTAAGTATATTCATTTGATTTATGATACTATAATAACTCTGCTAATCATGAGACATTGCTTAGAAAGAATACCTACTACTAAAAAGTTAAAAATAATGCTACATACTTTTATCTTGTTATATAATAATAATGAGAGTGGTTGCATAATTATTTGATTATATTATTAAACATACGAATTCATTGGTAAGTAAATGTGTACATAGACACTTATCAATCACCTACTTTAAAAGGTCAGTATCACTGCAATCGAAACATGCACTAAACATATTTCATAATTTTGATTGCATAACTAATATATTATTACATACTTTACATACATGGACATATTTAAGTATATAACAGACCCCAATAGATAACATATTAAAGCTCGGAATTAAATATAAGTACCCCTTACTGCAGACCTTTATTTGTAAGTCATTTTTAGAGAAGAAGAAGAAAAGAAATTTAGAGTACTTCGACATAGGCACTTGACATAGAATATATATATTGGATTTCAAGGGCTTTATTTTTTTTGTGCCGACCCTTAAATATTTTTCTAAAATAAAAGTAGCCTTAGTTATTCCTTATAATATCAGCTATCTGCCAGTGAAAGTCCCGTCAAAATCGGTCCAGCCGTTTCATAGATTACCCAGTACAAACAGACAGACAGACAAAAAAATGAAAAATTGTTTTCTTGTAATATGTACCGTATATACTTTCATATGCGTTTAGTAAAGAGCTGTTATTTTGACACTACAAACAGACACTTCAATTTTATTTATTTGTATAGATAAAATAAATATTTTGTGCTGTGTCAATTTATATTTGATTAAAAGCGCGTTTAGACTCGTTTTTTTAAACCATAATTTAAAACCTTTTTGTTTTTAGTTAGCAAAATTAACCCTAAAGCCCTACAAATTAATAACTTATACTCGTAGATTAAGATTCTTTATTTACACATGTCTAGTGTATTATCATACTATTATGACTGTTAATTGTTTTTTATCAAGAGCTATTCTTGGTGGCAGCACCAGATCATAGTTATGTCAAATTATTGTATGTAATTGATTCTTAATACCTACATCCATTGATATATATATATTTCACTATTGCAGAAAAGTTCTTGTCAATCGTATATCTATGTAAGAAAACCATTAGACGATGCGACGTTGCCGACATATTTTAGCAGAATGTTTTTAATTTTTGAGGAATATTTTTGAATTAATCTGAACACCGTACAACGTTGCCTAATACATGACATTGGCGAGATTGTGGAAGATACTCTACAGAAGCCATAATCTAAGAGAGGAAGAAGAACACATCTATGAAGAAGGGGGTGGAAATATAACTGCAAGATTCCATTACACTTATACATAACTATGCATTACCTCGCTTATAACGAAACAAAAATTCGCACGGGTCAACTAGTCAAGTTTTATTTACCTAATTTGTTTTCGAAGTTATTTGTTGCTTTATTTGAGTTAATTTATTGAGCGATTGGGTGGCCAGTTGTTTAATAACTTATATGACTTTGAGCCAGTTGCAGTCATTGATCGGTAAACGATCAACGTTAAGCAACGTTTGGCGCGGTCAGCCAGTGGATGGGTGACCGCATAGTGGTATATCAACTGAGCGTCTCCGTGCTTCGGAGGGCACGTTAAATCGTCGGACCCGGTAGTTGTCATTGGTCAGCAGTCGTTAAGCCAAGTCGGAGGCTTTTGGGCGGCTTGAACAACTCTGACACAAGGTTTGCCACTAACCATACTAAAAGAAAGAAAGAAGAATAAAGAACCTCTCTGTGAGCGCTTGTATACTGAACATTAAAGTCTAAATTCTTATGTTCGTCACATTCGATACACAAGATAGCAAAGGGCCCTTAACTTATTCACGAATGGTTATAAATACTTCTGAATCGGACGTGTATGGATCTAGGTGCCCCACTAACCTGTAAAGCCTTTACTAGACTTAGACTGTCACTTAACGTAAATGTCAGCACATACATGTACCGGAGATTGTTAATCTAAATAGGTACCTACCTACCTACATAAAAAATAACAGAGGGCCAATTCTCGTAATTTTAAAATGTTTTCCGTGTGGTGTCCGGATTAAGAATATAGCACCACTCTATCTCCTCGATATCGTAAAAGGCGACTAAGGGAATCTAAACCAGAGGGATGGGCAGCAGCGTCCCTTCTGTGAAACGGTAGCCATACTGCGCTCACCAACCCGCCTGCCAAGCGTGGTGAGTATTGGCAAATACCCCCCAAAATTATGACATAGTTGTGGAAATCTATGGGGGAGGCCTTTGTTCAGCAGTGGACATATAAATGGCCGATATGATTGAAAAATGTTCAAAAGTTAGTTCCGATCTAGTCTCAATGTCACAAATGGTATTCTCCTAAACTAAAAAACAAAGTCAAACGTGAACTTACACTGTGATGAGATCGAAAGTTGATCGAAGTCAAAACGGCTAACATTTAGAACTATCACTTGTACTAAATTGTCATTAAATAAATATCAAAATTGAGATTGAAATGAGACTATATCGAGATTATACTGAAATCCGACTGAACTTTAAGAGTAGCAGATTACCATTTTTTCGGTCAATACATAAATTATAATTTAGTCTCAGTTCGGTCAAGTTTCAGTCAGAGTGTAAATTAATTACGAGAATTGGCTTGCTGACTGATTCACTGACACATGAACGCCAAAGACTAACATTTCTGTAGTAAATAAGTAGCATTAGCAATTAAGAATCTACATCCTCATGAAACCAAAATCTTACTTAGTATGATCAACCCCTTACTGTCCCACTGCTGGGACTTAGTGCGGGTTCGAGGACTACATTCACCACTGAGAAAATATTAGAGTCCTCTCAGATGTGCAGGTTTCCCCACGATGCTTTCCTTCACCGGTAACGGAAGTGATAATCAAATTTTGATCCGCACATGTATCCGAAAAGCCTGAGGTGCGGGCCGGTATCGAATCCAGACCCTCCTGTATGGAAGGCAGGTGTTCAACCACTAGGCTTAAATCTTACTTACTACTCATAATTTCACCCAAAAGACTTACTGTCTGTTAAACAAAGGCTTCCCCCATACTTGTCCACAAGTAATTTTGTTTTCGTATTGGGGTGAATTTGCCCGTACTCACCACGCTTGGGCAGGCGGTTTGGTGAGCGCGGTATGGCTACTGTTCCTCAGAAAAGACGCAGCTGCTCTAGTTTAGAGTCCTTTAGGTGCCGTTCCAACATGCACGGGAGGAAATTTCATATCGGCCATTTATACGTCCACTGCTGAACAAAGGCCTCCCCCATAGATATTCACAACTGTGTCGTCATTTTGGAGGGTATTTGCCAATACTCACCACGCTTGGCAGGCGGGTTGGTGAGCGCAGTATGGCTACCGTTTCTCAGAAGGGACACTAGGAAATTTAGTGGTGGTATATTCTTAATCTGGATACTGTACGGTTTACTTCCTACTATAAATGTGAAAGTCTATTTTTGACTGTCTGGGACTCATCACGTTCAAACAGCAGGACAGATTCTAATTACATTTGGCATAGAGGTAAGGCCGGCTCAGAATACCACCACCCCATCTCCTCCCGTGGGTGTCGTAAAAGTCGACTAAGGGATTAGCCGGAGGATGGCCAGCAGCGTCATTCGAGTACATTAACAACTCAACTGCGATCGCCAACCCGTCTGCCAAGCGTGGCCATTATGGCAACATATTTTGACATTACAAACAGACACTTCAATTTTATTTATTTGTATAGATTATGTTATCTGGAGTTCCGTGTGGTGCCGGCTAAGAATACCACCACCCCATCTCATCCCGTGGGTGTCGCAAAAGGCAACTACGGGATTAGTCGAAGGATGGGCAGCAGCATCCTTCGCGTACATTTATAACTCAACTGTGATCGCCAACCCGTTTGCCAAGCGTGGTGATTATGGCATGATCCACTAATAATCACTCAACAGAAACCCATACCGGTAGTTATGGTAATCTTTGGGGGAGGCTTCTATCCAGCAATGAACGTTATTTATATCTGGAGTGATGATGATAATATTCAATTTCATCTGTACATAGATAGACATCCTACCACCTTCACTATTATAGTGGTCACATAACATTGTCGGGGTCGAAGCCATCATTACTTTCCATTCGAGTCGTGAATCTGCATTAAAATATCTATACTTAGAAGTGAATGTGCCAACCAACACACAAACTCCCTACTTACCGCTGTAAGTTTGCTACTTGATAAAAATATACATTCATATTTCAACACAATAAGATATCGGTAAAGGTCAAAAAGCTAACTTTACAAGTTACCTACTAATTTTATTGACATGTTTAGATACAAAACCCCAAAAAAGTATACAAAAACCAAATGAATCGCATCGAAGTCATTGCCAAGGTCGTTCAATGTCATTAACATTACTAAAGCGTATGGCCTCGTTCACATAGTGCCAGTATTTTGGTCAAGCGGTGAATTTTCTTGTTACATAAACTTGCCGTGTGGTGCTTAGAATGCCACCACCCCATTTCATCCCGCGGGTGTCGTAAAAGTCGACTAAGGGATTAGCCGGAGGATGGGCAGCAGCGTCCTTCGAGTACATTAACAACTCAACTGCGATCGCCAACCCGTCTGCCAAGCGTGGCGATTATGGCAAAACCCCCCAATGAGCCACACCCATATCGGTCGTTGTGGTGACCTTTGGGGGAGGCCTGTGTCCAACAGTGGACTTCATTCGGCCGAAATGATGAAAATGATGATGATAAATGAACGTCCCGTTCTCGTCAGAATTCAATGTGATGCAACAATCACATTGTGTTCTGGATTTAATAATGCCGAAATTGGGGATTATGGAATGGTATTTTTAAAACGCTGCCCCGCAGTATGATTTCCCTTTGGTCGTGGGTGCGTTTACAGACACAATACTTCCAGACCCGGAACAACTACCTGCAGATCATACAAATATTTGTTCCGTACAGGAATCGAACCCGCGACCCAGAGCGCAGCATTCGACTGTATCTGCTACTGCACCAACCGTGCCGGCAAATAACCTGTTCAAATAACCCTCATGTATGTTTTAATTTAGGATAGTTTTGTTTTTTCATTTGCATAAACACTTTTTTTACTTTGCGTGGTACCAGCTAAGAATTGCACCATCCCAAGCCGACTATAGGATTGCCGGAGGATGGGCAGCAGCGTCCTTCGAGTACATTTGCAACTCAACTGCGATCGCCGACCCACCTGTGAGCACACAATGCAGACGCAGACTGGTCGCTGTGGCGCTTTTTGGGGGAGGCTGATATCCAACTGAGGACGTTTTCTGGCTGAAATGCTTATGCTTTTATAGAGGTAGTTTTTCATCAGATAGGTACCGACTTACGTCATCACACAATAACAACTAGTAGGCCACACAAAGCCCGTAAACACTAAGACTCGTATTACAGATCGAGAATCAAAACTAGAATTTGGATCGAGATTGGGTTAATCAAATATGAACCCTACTTAATGGGTCCAGCGTTTTATATTCAACTAGCTGGAAACCGCGGTTTCACCCGATGTTTAATTTAAGAGAAATGCGATTGTTTATATATAATGTAGAATACTTCGGCATAGACACTTGACATAGAGTATCTATGTATATTGGATTTCATGGGTTTAAATTTCTGTTCTAAATCCTAATTATTTTACAAAATTAAAGTAGCATAAGTTATTCCTTATAAGTTTAAACCATTATCTATCTGCCAGTGAAAGTCCCGTAGAAATCAGTCTAGCCGTTTCGGAGATAAGCGGAACAAACAGACAGAAAGACCTACAGAGAGACAGACAAAACAAAAATTAATACCTTTTTGTTGTAGGTACCGTATATACTTTCATATGCATTTAGTAAAAAGCTGTAATTTTCACATCACAAACCGACACTTCAATTTTATTTGTATATGTATATAGATTGATCTCGACTCAAGTTCTGCTTGAGTTTTGATTCTCGATCTGTAATACGGGCCTTAATCAGTCACTGCTGAACCAATTACCGGTCTTCTCTTTTAGAAGGTTAGTGGCCGACCTTGTGTCACAGTTGTTTAAACCACCCAAAAGCCTTTTACTTGGCTTAACCCCAGCCGTCTAATGACGCTCAGTTCAAATACCACTATGCGGTCACCGATCCATAGACCGACCGAGCCGAGCGTTGCATAACCTTACCGATAGTAAACCGATCAGTGAGTGCAGCTGGCTATATACGCCCATCATACCAATCATCGGTCATAGGATTTTTTATAATGAGTAGGCTTGCTTTTGATGACTTCATCTTATGTTAAGCAACGATACGGTCTACAATGGCGCACGCTGAAGAAACCTTTTCGCCTGCGACTTAAATATTCGTGGGTTATAATCGTCGGGAATTGAGACTGGCAGGGAGTTCCAGTCCTTAGCGGTAGGCACATAAATGGCTTTAGTTAGAAGCAAGTTAGAGTCTGCGTCGATTATTTGGAATCCACGTGAATCTACCTTCATCATTTCGGCCGTATAAAGTCCACTGCTGGACACAGGCCTCCCTCAAAGATCACCACAACGACCGATATCGGTGTGTTGTGTGCTCATTGGGGGGTTTTGCCATAATCGCCACGCTTGGCAGGCGGGTTGGCGATCGCAGTTGAGTTGTTAATGTATTCGAAGGATGCTGCTGCCCATCCTCCGTCTAATCCCTTAGTCGCCTTTTACGACATTCATGGGATGAGATGGGTTGGTGCTATTCGTAGCCGGCACACACCAATCCACCTTGCTTCTGGAGAGAGTACAAAAACATTTTTTTGATTTTTATATAAAAAGCAGTTTGGATTATACCCACTCCTATATCCCACAAAATTCTTACTGGGAATGTAAAAATGAGTTACATTTGAAGTAAGGCGTAATTATTGTTTGTTGACTTCTGCATGTAAGATTCGGTGGGGTGAATCCGATTGTCCGGAGCTGATGTCACAAGTGGTGCGGCTATTTATTCCGATTATGCCTAAGCACCAGCTCAGGCCGTGTTGACATCAGTTACTGGCTGTACCGGAGGCTCGCACAGTTTCCCATGCAAAATCTCCGCTCGTCCGTTAGCTTACGATGCTAAATGCTCTCCTAACATCAGCACCGGAGTGTGATTTGTTTGTAGCGAGATGGATAGACGTGTGTCGGGAATGTTTGAGATTTTGTGAGATAATGGATAACAGATTAATGTATTAATTTAAGAGCTATATTTATGTATATATATTTCTTTACATAGCCAAAATGTTTATTTTTACTCCTGTTTTTTATGTTCAGGAATAATTATAACTATACATTAAATTAGTATAAACTGTAATGTTGTGCATGTATATGTGAAATAAAATAAAATAAAACGTGAAAAAAACGCTTCGCGCGTATTTGTGAAACAATTACCATATAACGGTAGCGCAATGTCTGTAATTTTGCCATAATCTCCACTGGAGGGTGCTGCTGCCCATCCTCTTGATACCAACCCTTAGTTGCCTTTTACGACACCCATGGGTAGAGAGCAGTGGTATATTCTTAACGGAGAGCCGCACGGAACTAGACCAGTTTGTTGTAATATTGTAGTTGAAATAGTTGAATTACTTTCTGCCTACTTTAGTACACTTTAATTATTGGTGTAATTCTACGTAGTTTCTCTTACTGCTCTAAACACGTACAGTACCATCAATATCCAACAAATGTCTGACTGGCTGCAACTGTGAGATGTAAACATCTGGTTTTTTGAAATACTGTAACATCAAATAAACGTCTTATATTTTGAATATTAGCAGACATTTAAGATCGGTTGACATTTACGAGGATAGCTATTAGCAGAGTTGACCATTATAATGTTAATTACGATATAAATCAGAAAACATAGTTTCAATGCACGAAATAATGTCAAATGCGCTTTTAAATTTTATTAATATCATCACTAAATTAGACGGTCTTAATCCTATGATTGTGAGTAATATCTAGCACAAACATTTTGTAACTGCACAGCTCGTCTGAACAAGGCTAAATCATTATTACGATATAATATATATTTATTGATTAATTTATGTTTACTGGTTCAACATTAAGATGAGAAGATAGCTTCTTGGCGTGCACTAAGCACGTATGCAAATGGTTTTATACAAGTACTTATCTATACATAATACTCGTCTTGACTGACTGACTGATTCATCAACGCAGAGTCTTTTTTTTATTGATTTCCACTGGAAATTCTACATGGAACTTCCTTCGCCCCGGGGAAGGGCGAAGGGGTATGCCGGACTCCTACCGGCTAAAATCACTGGAGCGGTCATCTTCGGCACCGAAGGAGGGCTCCAGGTCCTCGTAAGATCACACTACAGCCGGCCATTGGTGCCACGCCCTTAGGCACATCATGGAGGGGATGACTGTAAAGCGGTCACCCCCTCTAGCGGAGGGAAGAGGACTGTAAAATGGTCACCCCCAGGCTGTTCTCGGGGAGGATTGTAAAGGATCCCCCCAAGCCTCGCTTTACGCTGTGCTGCGCACACGGCGGCACGTGACCACGTGCACACCGCCGTCTTCCCGGTGGTCGCTCGGTGTGAGCACGCAGTCTCCCCAATTGCGCGCCCGCGACCCCCGATCAACGCAGAGCCTAAACGCGCAAATGTTAGCTTCATCATCATCATATCGTGCTATAGTTAGCAGTTTTCAGCACAACACACAATCAGCCTATTACTGTCCCACTGCTGGGCACGAGCCTTTCCTCACCATGAGAAAGCTTAGGCCTTAGTCCACCACGCCGGCCTGGTGCGGGTTGGCGGACTACACACATCATTGAGAACATTTTGGAACCCTCTCAGTTGTGCAGGTTTCCTCATGATGTTTTCATTCACAGTTAACGCAAGTGGTAATGAAGTTCTGATACACACAGTCATGAATCCGATAAGTCAGAGGTGGGAGCTGGGATCGAACCGACCCTCCTGTATGGAAGGAAAGCGTTTAACCACTAGGCTATCACTGCTAGCACAGCATACCACAGACGGTCATAATTCACGATTTATCGGGGCGCCAGTCAAAAACGAATGGTGTCATATCCGTCACCGTTAAATGGTAACACATCGCGTAGGCTGACTATCCTTTGAGGTTTTATCTAAGATTAACACATCGATAGGTAATACTGTAATTCGTAATCTTTATGAGAGTTCACCTTGTTTAAAATTAGGTCCATTGAAGTCTCCCCACGTTATTTCTGCGTGTTGCAACTTTGCAAGCATATCGTGGCGTGGGAAGCAAGAGATATATCTGGTATAATGTTTTGCTCACGACTATGCGCCAACACGGACTTGGTCCTGACTTTGCCCAAGATTGGAACGAATATGTCGGAGTTTAGTTCAAGCATACTATACATAGCTTAGTTGGAGAGGTATCCATGGAGTTTCTTGGCGGCTCTTCTCCACGAGATCAACTATTTGGAACCGTGCAACTTAGATTCTGACGTTTCATAAGTGCATATTTGAAATAAAAAACGTTGACTTTGAGGTAAACAGTTAGACAGCGTTCATCTAGAAAGCTGGCAGCCAGCGCCGCCGTTTAGGGGCATGCCGGACTCCTACCGGCTAAACTATGGCCTTAGACCATTTAAAACGGCACAGTAGGCATAATGGCGAAGCGACTAGCTTACTGCGCTGCATGTCACCGGCTCGATCTCGCACGCAACCAATTTTCGTATCATCTACAGTTAGTACCGAGTCTAGGTGTTAGTCCATGTGAGATTTATGTGTGTAAAGTGTACGAATAATATAGCAGAAATACTACAGAGTGGCAACGTAATAAAATAAACTGATATTAATTATAATAAACTCCTTGTCCATCAGGTACAACTTCAAAGGTGACAGCAGATGATCTTCATTACGGAGACAAGTCCTGCATGCTGAACTTAACTCACGTGTCACTTAATGACTTACCAGTCGTGTGCGAAAAGGTCAACTCTAGCGACATGTAAGTATATTCCTTATTTAAATTTTTTTAAGTGAAAACTGTTTGGGCAAAATCATTGTGTTATAAATTATAATGTACTACGTATTAGAGTAGCTATTACAAACAGATTATATAGTCATGAAGTTGCGACCGCGGGGCACGACACTTCTAGAATTTTACTTATGTTTTTCGAGTTATTAAAACAATATCTCACTGCACATGAAGGCATATCTAAGTAACACAACTTAGCACTCAAACACGTCACGTTACGGCAAGCGGCCTGACACAGACTAAGTGAGTTAGAGTGTATGCGCTCTACTTTCGTGACAAAGGATCTAGTTGAGATGTCTTCTCTAGTACGTAGTACATTATACCTTAATGGGCTCAATGAGAGTAAAATTTCAAGGTCAATTTGGGTGCAACGTTTTGTGTACCGTTCCGTATGAAACGGTGTGTGTTCCAGGCAAGTTTTACTTCTGCCACGTGTACTAGCCCGCACCCTCTAATTTTCAACTAATAAAGATATCAGGTATATAACACTTACGCAACTTTTAATAAAAAAATATATTAGTATTCGTGTTTCTGACTATGAAAGGTCATTTGATTTGATAGATTATGTCAAACAAAATGCCAGAAAGGCTTGATGATTCGCTTGCAGCTTGTTCACCACGGACTTACCCCTTTACCCCTTGTTCTTTTTTCATCTTTTCTTGTCCATCCAAAGGTCGCTAATAGCGATTAGGCTGAGTTTACTACAATTACTTACACACGCGTACAATAAAGAATATTCTATTATTTTCTATTTTGAACGTAGTTTACTAGTACAGCACCTACTTGTACAGAGAACGAATCGACAGAAGTGAAACGGCCCCCCAAAATATTTAAATAACAAGTTTCCAGTTTTTAAACGTAAACAACCAAATTAAAACTACTTCCTTTCAATTAAATAAAAAAAAATGTTAATAGTACATCTAAAAAGATTCGGGAAGTAATAAATGGTTATCTTATATTTCTGTCTTTCGTCGTTTTAAATAACGGAATATTTTATGAATCACAAAGTATGTTATAATTACCAAGGCTATTAATTAGAGTCTGGGAATATTAATTACAAAGTGTCACGCAGGCAGGACACTGGATACACCTAAGGCCAGTGTAGGCTTGATACGAGTAAATTCTCAAAGCATGTCGACAAGAAATAAAGCGGTTAAGTTAAATCTTTTTTAGCATGTCTACACTAAGATATTGCTTTATTTATATTAAGTGACTTTGCCGTTTTATACGAAATAAA
Source organism: Diloba caeruleocephala (assembly GCA_947459985.1). NCBI lineage: Eukaryota > Metazoa > Arthropoda > Insecta > Lepidoptera > Noctuidae > Diloba > Diloba caeruleocephala. Next base: position 19,148,158 of record OX381623.1, on the reverse strand, counting down.
GTAAAGTAATTATTTTCTATCTTTTTTATTTACTTTAATCAAAGTAATCACTCGTGCAATCGATGCATCTTTGCCAACGCAGTGGCAGTTTATCGATGCCCCTCTTGAAGAAACCAGATGGACGGGAGGCGACAAGGTCTGGTGAGTCCGGCAGATCACAGAGAGGTTCCAACCGCAACTCTTGTATCAGTATAGGGTCGTGTATTGTGGTGCAGGAGCAGCGGGGACGAGCGATTGATCGAAGCCGGTTGCAGATGTGCGAGCTTCTCCATCATAGTGTTCAATTCTTCATAGTGCACATCTGCAGTAATGCTCATCCCGTTTGGTAAGAAGCTGGGATGAATCACGCCGGCACTAAACCACTAAACAGGGGACTTTTCTAGGGGTCAATTTTCTATAAGGGCATTGAGTAGGTTCTGAACCAGGATGCAAACAACTTGCTGAGCGCTTGCGATTGTCAAATAGAATCCAGTTTTCGTCGCAGGTAACAATGCGGTTCAAAATTCCTTCGTTTCTGTGCCTGTTGAAAAGCGCAAGGCAGGCCTCGACGCATACGTTGCGCTGATGATCGTTAAGTTCGTAGGACACCCATTTTTCAAGCTTTTATACCTTGCCAATTTGACGCAAATGGACCAGTATTGTTTTGATGCTAACATCGAAAGCTGCTGTTAATTTAGCCGTAGATTGAGTATCAGCAGCATCCACAGCTGCCTTTAATTCGTCACTTTTAGATCGAAATTTCCAGAACGGACGCGAGCAAATCAATAACGGGTTGTACGTTCGTTTGTTAGTAGTGTTCGCTCCGTAAAAATCATCGATGTTGCATGCCGCTTGTGCCGCGTTGCTGCCACGATGGTACTCATATTCCATAATTACTCGAATTATCAACGTATCCATGACGATCAATGATATTATATATATTAAAAAGAAATAGATATGTTACATGCGTGCCAACAGTAAGAACCAAAACTCCCCCAATTGTAGCACCTCGCAATCGGTTCGCTTAGATAGCTATCTCTTTTACTCTTGTTATTTTTGTATCTCCTCTCTCATAACATGGCTGTGCAAGCGAGACTGTATTTTGTGCGCCATTTAATATGGACGTAACATATCTATGGTATAATATCATTGATGACGACGAAAACGATTCAAACGTGATGAAAACATAACAACAAAACAGAAGTCAGTGTGTTAATTAAAATTTACATGATCACCGTCAGTAGATTCAGATCATATTATAAATAATTAAGAATTAATCTAAGTACAAAGGCAATTTTTCAATATGCATGACCCTTCAGATTTGTTTTGCGTTGCGTAACACAAAATGTTGTATGATGATAACACAAAACTATCACAAAAGCAACAAAAATGCAACACAAAAGCTAGATTTTGTTGTTGTTGTTGTTTTTGGCTATAATTTAGAAATTTAGTTATAAGAGGCGCTAATGCATGTTATTATGTAAATTGTAAACATTGACGCTTACAAAATAGATTTAGTGAACTTAAAAAATCGGTTACTTATTGTAAATGCCAAAAAACCAGTTTTTATTTTACCACTGACGAAAACGTGACTCACTATTTTGATACTTTCCACAGACAGTACAAGATGGGTGCCTTTTTTCTTTTTTTTGGTAACGCACTACTGTGATGCCTTATCAAGATTTCATTTTTACCTCAGTTTATGGTAAGAAATAGGGCACTAAATTCATAACACAAAAATGTATCACACAAAAGCAAAAATATGGACATCATTTCTAAAAAACAATAAAACATGCAATATTTCCGCAATGCAATTCCTTATTATACTTTAATTACAGGTTAATTATGTTACATTTTATGTGGTGAACCATTTATTTATGATAAAAATACAAACTTATGTTATCAACAAGATCAGAGGTCAAAAAACGACACCGTATTTCAGGCCAAAATTAGTACTCCTGAGTAACATAAGTAGGTATATATTTTTCCGGATTAAAGCTAGTTAAATACAGTTTATGATTTGAAACAGCTAGCTAATTGATAACTTTGTAGATTCCAACTATCAGAAGAGTTACAATGTTTGTGTTTTGCTTGAAATTGATATTGACATGTGGATATTTTTTGCTCCAGGCATAAAATGGTAACTTTGACGGCCTTACCCATATACTATCTAAGACCTAAAACTTTCTGATGCGCGTCATGAACAGTTTTCTCCTCTGACTCGTTGTTAGAAGCATCCTATTTATTATTATTATGCGTCGATTAATTCATTGTATTGATTCCTTGTGGTGTCCGGATTAAGTATGTAGCACCACTCCATCTCCAGATAATATTTTAATCTTGATGCTTAAGAAAATGTTGGTCCCATGTTTGGGCTTTTACGTATTAAAAAGATTGCCAATCTATTTTCAATTCGAATATTCAGGACAAGATAACCAATTTCTTAATCCAGTTTTTGGCATCGATCGATTTGGACACCCCTCGTAGACATAATAATCTATTATTATTGTTTAAAACGAAGCAAAGATTACAGAAACATTTTTGGATTTTTTTCCTCAATGGAAATATTATAATAACTGAAGCTAACTGAAGGAAACAACTCTCTTGTTAACATAATAAGGACTTGCGCAGCTTAATCATTTCAACCAAGGGGATTTTCAGTTCCATCTTGGCAATGACTTCGCTTTTCACATCAAAGGTACACATAAAATGAAAACAAACGTCCGTGGAAACGAATTTTATGTTTAATTAAATAATGATAAACCTATTGCCATACAAATGGACGATTTTACTAATATTTTCATTAATAAAAGACTGAAGATGTTATATAAACATTTAGAATTGAAAGTTATACTAAATCTATAATCTATATAAAACACAATTCCGACCATAGAAAGTGATGTAGTAAAAGAGGCCTCAACGACGTAATGAGTAGATTCGTAGATTAAATCTGATATGGCTAAAACAACGACGTTACATAAACCTCCCGCAAATGAAGTCCCTACCGCACATTTGTTTTAGACCGATAATATTACACAAACTAAAATTAGTAATAAAATAATACTTATTTGCCACAAACAGAGACAAACAAAATACCAAAGTAAAAAAAATACTGAATTAAACGACAAATAACACTCAAACTTATCAATGCGAGATATTAAAGGTAAAGCATGTTTACGCCAAAAAAGTAACGTACCTCAGCTTAAGTCCGACGATTAATGTCCGATGCTCATTTAGAGCTGGACCAGTATAAAGTGAAAAGCACGGATGCTAAACAGCTAATACAAATACTTAGATAAACTTTAACAAATATACAGACAAGGGATTTATTAGTAAAACTTATACAAATTTAAATGACTAAAAGTAAATAATAGGCGTCACAGATTCAAGTCAAATCATTTATATTGACTTTTTATTTTGACTTGACATGACGACATGGTTGGTGTAGTGGGTGATACTGTCGGCTGCTTCGCTCCGGGTGGTTTCGATTCCCGCACGGAACAAATATTTGTATGATCTGCAGGTAGTTGCTTCGCGTCTGGGTATATTGTATGTGGAATTCATGTCTCTAAACGCACCCACGACACAGGAAAAAATCCTAGAGAGGGGCAACGTTTTAAAAAAAAAAAGTCTACGACGCTTTCGTTTGATTGTGTACTAAACGTATAATAGGTACATGAAGCTGATGATCACAACATGATTCATATATATAATTGTGGCATCGACAATATTATTGGCTTACCTCATCATACTAGTAAACGACCGGTGTGAAGGACACGCGGCGACATAAAACACAGCTTATATTAAGACAATTGTTCTCAATTAGACGAAACTATTAAGATTATTATCTGATCGTGACAAGTATTTCTTCTTATTATTTTAATTAACAATGATATTGAGCGGGTATCTAATGTTACGCAGTAACTAAGTAGATACTGTTTTATAAATTTGCTAACATAATTTCAATTACTTCACAATGTAACAATCTTAGGGTTGTCGTAGTAGAATTTGAGCTGTACAATAGCGACAAAATACTAAGCCGCTGACTCCTCCGACCGCAAAAGGATCAACTGAGACACTTCGATTTACAGGCTTGTTTACAAATTGATAAAACAATTCCAATTTCTTTTACAAGCGTATATTAACAGATAGACACAGACTTTTACCTCCGCACAATTGTCACTAGAGTCTAAGTATAGATGTGGGAAAGTTTAATAGAAATACGGCACGGTTGGTGCACTGGCTGATACATTCGGCTGCTGCGCACCGGGTCGCGGGTTCGCGCAGGGAACAAATATTTGTATGATCTGCAGGTAGTTGTTTCGGGTCTGGGTGTATTGTGTGTGGAATTTGCGTCTGTAAACGCACCCACGACACAGGAGAAATACTAGAGTGGGTCCTGGCCGATCAGATCGGGCAAGATCTCTCTATGCCGGCAGTAGTGTCGACTATGTTGGCAGAGCATCTAAATTGGTGCGCAGTGGTCTCCTTTTTTGAGAGCGTCATGCCCAGTAGGAGACTGCAGAGTGGGATCGGGAGCGGGCTGATCCCATACGGAGAAGGACGAGACGGCGCCGAGGTAACAACCGCCCGGCGCGCCCAGGCCGAACACGCCTGAGCCCCCGCTCAGGCATCAGTTCATGATGGGGGCCTCGGGGGTCGCGGGCGTGCAGATTGGGTAGTCTGCGTGCCCATACCGAGTGACCCCCGGGAAGATGGTGGCGCGTACGTGGTCCGTTACCTCGCAGTGCTCAGCACAGCGCACAGCGAGCCTTTCGTGCATCCTTTACAATCCTCCACGAGAAGTGCCTGGAGGGCGGCCCTTTTATCGCCACCTACCCTCAACTAGAGGGGGTGACCGCTATATAGTGATCCCCTCCGAGATGTGCCTAAAGCCGTCGCACCAATGGGCGGCTCTAGTGTGATCTTACGAGGCAGAGCCCCCCTTCGGTGCCGAAGATGACAACTCCTGTGGTTTTAGCTGGTGGAAGTCCAGCGTACCCCTTCGCCCTTCCCCGAGGCAAAGGAAGAATTACCACTGGACACCAATAAAAAAATTAAAAGCGGGTTACAGAACAGTACCACAAAATGATAAATCGGTATTAAGAATGCTTTGTTTTAGAATGTAATTCATTTGACCTTTACGGTTACGCATGAATAACTAGGATCCAGTAAAAAAGGAATTGTAAATCAATCTCAGATCAATCAACGCTAGAAACACCCAGTCATGGACCCAGTCATGGTCATAAACACTGTATCTATGCGTATAGTTTGCAATCTACAGCCCTATTGCTGTTTATTTTAATACAGAGGTAATTACCGTGTAATTTGTTCCGGAGACGCGTTCATTCGGTTAGTCACACGGCAGGTACCTAATTAAAACTTATTGTTTAATTCAATCATTCCAATGGATATATGATATTGTTATTAGTTTTATTGTGAAGAATATATGCATACAGGCTGTCCAGTAAATAGCACGACATACTGCAGGGGGGTGAGAGCTTGGGTCAATACCTACCAAAAAAACACATTATATGTTCGGCAAAATCTTACGGATTTACAGTAGTACAAAATTTTAAGATAATAAAATTGTATTGTGAAAATTTAAATAAAATTTGTATTTATTGAAAACAGTTAGTTTTTAATAGAATAAAGACTTATCAATGAGTAAAGTAGTTTGTGAATAGTTATTCACAAATAATTTGAGGTAAAAAGAACTAGAAATTTCATTACGAGATGCTTAAAAATCTGTGTCAAGGTAGAGATTTTTCGATACCTATTTCGGAAAATGTTGTACTACTGTAAATCCGTAAGCTTTTGCTGAACATATATTGTGTTTTTTTGGTAGGTATTGACCCAAGCTCTCACCCCCTGCAGTATGTCGTGCTATTTACTGGACACCCTATATATGCTAGTGCAGAGCGCATTATGGCTACTTTTCCACAGAAGGGACGCTGCTGCCCATCCCTCTGGCTAGATTAGTCGCCTTTTACGACATCCACGGAATGAGATGGAGTGGTGCTATATTCTTAATCCGGACACCACACGGACAGCTACTTTATTAAAAAAACCGGACAATTGCGAGTTGACTCGCGTTGAGAGGGTTCCGAAATTGCTGAATATGTTGTCTATTGTTGAATTCGGTCTTGTACCAATAACTTATCCCAAGAACAAAGTTAACATCGTAGTTGAAAAACATGTTTTCCTATACATTCCAGCCGCAAACGTAAGTTTGTACGCACAATATTGAAAGATTTCCCATGTTTTATTATAAGACCATATACTTCTTATGAGTTTTCCTGTAATTTATAGGTAAAGAGCTATTATTAAATATCTTTTCAAAATTTTGTTTCAGTAGTTTCAGAGATAAGGCAGGAATGGTCAATTTTCGTCTAATTTCTTAAATAACTTTAAACTATATATTTTAAAATTATAATATAAATACATTTGAAGCCCTCACACCCAGTCCTTCCATTTCATATGTTACACGGTACAGTTCGCAAAACTTTATTCTTTAATTTTCTATATTACCCCCCATATTCAAAATTCATTTATTTACGTTAAACGTTCGTGTTTGGATCGCTTAAATCCACATGTGTACTAAATTTCAGGTTAATCGGTCCAGTAGATTCGGAGCAAATTGGCTGTGACAGACGGACAGACAGACAGACAGTGATCCTATAAGGGTTCCGGCCGTTTTTCCCTTCGGACGTTCAGAACCCTAAAAACACTTTATTTTAACAATTTATTTCCATATAAAACTACAGTTTATATAAAAACTAAACAGCTGTTGTTTCGGTACAGTTCACGGATGAGGTTATCGCTCGCAGTAGCATAATAATATCATATCATAGTACGATAATCACAAAGCGTTGCGATTGCGTTGTTTACGATACATTGCGTGCTCTATAATGAAAAAGCTGCTACTTATTATTTCCGATTTTTATTACAGGCCTGGGAACCTCTTCCCAAAGTTTACGGGTACGTTGTCCTTGCTATTTAAGGGTGTAAAATAAACAAAACTCAAATTTAAAGTGCTATAAATTCGACAGAAGACCTAGGTCTCTTCAGAACACTAACCTATTTCAATCAATCGAACAATTTGCAAACTAACAAGAAACAAACACAATTACTGGCTATGCCGAGCAATTGCGTGGGTTGATCAGATCTCTTAATTATATATTGCTGTATAAATTACAACAAAAAATACCACAAAAATAATACGGTCACCATGGTTTATGGCCAACCGGCACACCAAGGCCTTTTGTCTCTAATCTCCATAAAATCCAGGAAACACTCAATAATAAAACTGGTTATTTTTTATATGTAAACTGATTTTAATAAATACGTAATAATTGGACACTGGGCTGTTCAGAGTTGTTTTAGTATTGATCATTAATGATCGTAATATCTGTATTGTCCGCACGCTGGACGCAGGACCGCGTCCTAGGCGAGGTTCCATAAGAGTGGGCCAAGAACCATCCCCTGCGGAACCCCGCACGTATTCTCCCTCCGCTTTGCGCTACCGTCCCTACCCACGTATCGAAAGTGCCTATCGCGCAAATAGACCCCTACGGTGCCCTCATGTAGGGGGGCACCGATGATGGACTAGTGTCCCCCTAATCGCGCCCCACGTGATTGAGTTAAAGGCGTTGGCGATGTCTAGACTGACGGCCACCGCCACCCACCCCGCCGGAACACCGCTTGCTCCGACAGCGAGCGGACGTTAAGAATCGCGTCGATAGTCAACCGTCGCTGCCGGAACCCATACTGGCTGCCGGCCAGGTCGGCACCTACTCTTATTTTAAGCGCTTAACTTTGCTAAACTTTACTCAAGACCAGTTGAAAAGTAATAAATTCTTTAATAGCAATCAAGCGAAATTTAGCATCAAAACAGACCGCTTCAATCATTCATTACTGCCGGAAAACTTAGCGACACCCAATTCATTATGCACCTTCCGTTTTGCATATTGTCCACAGAACAACAATCCATAAACTAGGACATATTAATACCAGAGCGAGGTCAGGTTATCTAGGCTCTTATCAAGTATAATTTATACCACAAAGGAACTAAGTAATAAATGTATCGAGTACCGCGTACGCAACTTTTTGCAGTCATGCGGAAGACGGGGTAAAAATAAACAAAAAATTAGGTACCTACGCCTGATATCAGGATTTGTTTGTCATTTGACTTCTTATTGCTCCTGGTTTTTCTTGGAATACCTACTCATATTTTTTTACAATCTCCAGTCGTGTTGTAGGCATGTTTATACTCGGATCGTGACTTGCAAAGTTTATTTTTTTAATTAAGTGACGCAGATATACCTACTCACCTGTCTATTTATGTATTATTAAATTGTATTTTAATTAGATGTGAAATCTACATAATAAGATAAGAAGCACGTGGCTCTATTGTTTTAGAAAAAAACATTTGTTTTAATTGAAATTAAATTGGGTTGCTTTTTGCCGTGTGGTGCCAGCTAAGAATACCACCCACCACCCCATCACATCTTGTGGGTGTCGTATAATGCGACTATGGCTTTAGCCGAAGGATAGGCAGGAGCGTCCTTCGAGTACATTAACAACTCAACTGCGAATCGTGGCGATTATGGCAAAATCCCCCAATGAGTAAACAACACCCATTTTTGGGAGAGGCCTCTGTCCAGCAGTGGACGTTGTTCAGCTGAAATGATGATGATAAAGCTTTTTGAACAGCAGGGATAGGTCGTTTCATAGTTAGAACAATTAAGACGACCCCGTGTGATAATGCCTTGAGCTCTATTCAGTTTGTAATAATAAAACAAGCTAACAAGATATATGGAATCCCGAATAATCCCAGTAATATTCCATCTCTACAATATGTTACTACTAGCCGCTAACCGTTCGCTGCGATGGTGGTAAATATTTATATTTATAGTCCCAATAAATTATATTCTACTCTATTGTGTGGCTCTCAGGGGCTCAGCATCAACCGAACGCACTTCGATCCTATTGGATCCATTGTACTGCCCAAAGCCCTACACTACTCCTGCGCTGGTAAATTAAGAAGTCCCTGTAGGTACTTCGTTATCATACCTGCCTGGAGCCGCGCAAAATCATCAGGCAATGGATAAGCTATTCCTAGATGTTTTGCCCTACGTCTTCCCAGAGTGTCACAGCTGCACAAAATGTGCTGCATTGCCTCTTGATTGTCCATACAGAATCCGCATGTATCCGCTGTGCTAAGCTTCATCCTATGGAGGTGCTCCTTAGTGCCGAAGTGTCCTGTCATTGCGCCTATATAGTGCCTTAAATGGGTTTTGGTTAGAATTAATAATCTCTTAAACCCGTCTAGTCTTATGCTGCAGAAAGTCTTAGAATGGTTTAGGCCTCTCGCACAATGGAGGCACATTGTCTGACATGTTCTTTACAGCAAATGCATATAATGCCTGTTGATAGGTACCATGAGGTATTCCTATAAATGGCTCACGGCCAATTAACTGCTTATTCGAGCCCACCCTTGCTAGTTGATCTGCCTTCTCGTTACCTTCAATACCTTCGTGTTGAGGTACCCAGATAAGCTTTACGTTATTGTGATCTCCTAGTTTGTTTAATAGGATAACACCTTCCTTGACTAGTTTCGAATTAACTTTGAAGGAGATTAATGCCGTCAAAGCTGCTTGACTGTCGCTGAATATGTATACTTAGTCCCAATAAAAGTATCCTGTATCCTATTTCGTATGGTATCCGGATCAAAAATATAGCACCACTCCATCTCCTCCCTTGGATGTCGTAAAAGGCGACTAAGGGACTCAACCCGAGGGATGGACAGCAGCATCCCTTCTAAGGAATGGAAGCCGTTCTGCGCAAAGTCCCCCAAAATTACTAGACGATATGTAACCGGGTGTCTGTGGCTGTGGCCTTTGTCCAGCAGTGGACAATTTTGGCTGATATAACGATGATAATGAGATCCTATTTATGACATAATCTACCACTATGCCAACATTAAAAACTACTGAATCAGCAATGTTTATGGCTTTATTATCATTATTATTTACTATTGACCTGACCAAAGTGTCATAACCTATTCATCATTTCGGCCGAATAAAGTCCACTGCTGGACACAGGCCTCCCCAAAGATCACTACAACAACCGATATATACACCGGTGTGTTGTGTGGTCATTGGGCGGTTTTGCCATAATCGCCACGCTTGGCAGGCGGGTTGGCGATCGCAGTTATGTTGTTAAAGTACTCGAGGAAGCTGCTGCCCATCCTCCGGCTAATCCCATAGTCGCTTTTTACGACACCCAAGGGATGAGATGGGTAAGCTATTATTATAATAATATAAAAAAAATGAAAGTGTATCTACGGACGTTTGTATCGCAATTACTCTCAAAGCGCTGAACACGTTTACGTGAAATTTGGCAGAGAGGTAGATTATGTTAAGGAATAGGACACAGGGATTTTATTGTGTTATTGAGTGCCTGTCATCATCATCATCATCATCATCATCATATCAACTAAAGGTCGTCCACTGCTGAACAAAGGCTTCCCCCATAGATTTCCACAATGAACGGTTTTACATGTCATGCTGCCCGCATCCAACGATTCTCAGTGACCTTCACTAGGTGTCTGTCCGTCTCGTTGGAGATTCCCATCACGCTGCGTTTTCCGGTGTATATAATCAGGTTCCTTCATAGGAGTTTAATTCGATCCCTCGCGAACGTAGTCGCGGTTTACAACTAGTTCTATTGAAATGCGAAAGTATGTTTTTTTTACTTAACAAGCCGTAACAGCTAAGTTGGTTTGGATGGAATTTGGTAAATGGATAGCCATGTTCTTGATTAAGACATAAACATAACAATAATTTGCATACCCTTATTTGGGTAAGCTTGCATATTGTGTAACATTACAGCATTATAGACAAACAAGTAAACTAGTAATTGAGCATTTACAACTAGATTGGACCGCACCCCTATGCAACGCTTCCATGTAATATTCATAGTGTTTTGATAACTTGCATACAGCTTAAACTTAAGTCCCTACAGTATTGAAACGGTGAATGAACTCTGGTACACTGTTATGAAATTGAAGGATTAGTTTTAATAGGTACCTATCATTTTTAAATCGTTTCGTTTAAAAGATCATTTAACATATAAATGGTTCGTGCATTTTATCAAGCATCTCGGTCTTCGTTCCGAGAATCGTCAGTGTATATACGGCGGATTTCTATGGTATACAGCCAGCTTCAAAATTATGTATACACTGAACTAAATTCAGAAGTGAATTGAAGAAAATGTTTTGCCTAGAATTAAATGTTGTACACATAGTATCTTCAAAACTCATAGGCACTCTTTAATTTTGAGATTTTAAGATTAGATTCATTACTTCTAACGTTCAATGCTTTATGGCGCTAAGTGATTACATCTTTTTGAAACTGACTGTATCCTGAGGGACATTCTTTACATTTGTATATAAGGAGACTAGCTTTTGCCCGCGGTATCGCACGCGTGGAAGTTGGAAATCTACATCATGGATATTATTCATTCAAAAATACTAAAATCGCTATAAAAAAATGGGGTGTGGGGAAGGAGGGTGAAAAATACTTTACGACCTATTCTCATGCCTACCAAATATACAAAAAATAATTATTAAAATCGGTCGAGCCGTTTCGGAGGAGTGTGACCACAAACACCGTGACACAAGATATTTACATATTAGAAGAATTACAAATATTGATCAATATGTTCACATCTGGCGCCTATCCATCATTAAGGCAAGCTAATTCAATTCTGTTAATATATTATCTGTACCCACACCGTACAAATTTTTCTCTTATTATATTGCCTCTTCGTTAGTGTCGATCCTTTACAGTCGTTTATCTAGGAAATTTTGACATATAGATATATCTGTCAACAAATTATTGACTATATAAGTACCGGTGGTAGGTCTCTTATAGATGGAGTCCTGCTAGGTAGGTACCACAGTGCCAGATATTCTGCTGCCAAGTAGTAGTGTTTATACTTTAGACATTACTGTGCTCCGGTGAGAAGCACTGTAGCTAGTGAAATTACTGGACATAAGAGACTAAACAACTAATTTCTCGAGATGACGAGTGCAGTGTGTTGCCAAGCAGGACTTGTGCAGCATTACCATGTGGTGCTTATTACCAAGTGAATTACGTGGTCGCCTCATTACTAAGTTCTAAAATTGATACCTATTTTATTATGTATTTGTAACAAGGCCAGTGTAAAATTTCGATCACTTATTGTACAAGGAACAATTAATTAATTACATACACTTGCTAACACTAGTCTTCCGGTTTGAAACTACGTCATGCAGGTACACTATTCATATAGTTTTATATCTAGTTAGGTAGTAGAGAAATGTATTGTGCTGTGCTCCACCCGTGTGGTGTCCGGATCAAGAATATAGCATGACTCCATCTCCTCCCGTGGATGTCGTAAAAGGCGACTAAGGGATTAAACCAGAACGATGGGCTGCAGCGACCGTTCTATGGAAGCCATTCTGCGTTTACCAACCCGCCCACCAAGCGTGGTGAGTACTGGTAAATTCCCCCCAAAATGATGACACAATTGTGGAAATCTGTGGGGGCGTGCCGGACTCTTATCGACTAAAACATAGCTTGAACCTAACGAGGTTGCTTTCTTGGGTTAGCTTGATTCGCTCACACATTCATCGCACACATGCAAATAACATACGCACTGAAACCAGTAAATTTCTTGTCCAAGATTGGATTTCAATTTTATAATAGGCTTTTAATTAGAATGGTTGTTATGCTTGTTTTAAATTTCACATCAGTAAGATCCGGAATTTGGTTTTATAATTTACTATAGAATCGAAAATTTTCGATGACGACCGCGGCCATGCCCCCAAAACCTGTGGGATGCAGTTGACCTTAGACCTAGTAGCAACAAAGATCTCTGAAATCTTGACATGAGAACCGAGGCTCAACCCAGATTAAAATCTTAGATCCGCCCCGAATTGTGGTCTTCATTAGAAGGCCCATGATCTACCTCCGGGCTGGTATGTGACTGTCAATATTCTGTACTTAGCGCGATAATAACTCGTGCCTGTCACACAGTTCATACTAGCATAGGCACCATCGTTTACTCAATATTTTACTTTCTTTTAACTATAAAAAGGTTTATCTGCAAAAGGTAGAACCAAATGTACCAAGCATATGAGAATAAAAATTACTATCTACATGTTTCTCTATTCACGATTTCACGGGTTTATATCCTCTTGAAGGGGGAACCCGGTCTTTTGTTAGGCTTAAGGGGACATGGGTCCAACACGCAGAGGCCCTTTAGAGAACTTTAATCTAAAATGTAATGGGACAAATTATTATTATTAACTAAACCTATTTATTCACAGATGCGAGACATTGATGCTGAACGGGACGCGGTACTGCGAGTGGGGCTACAATGGGCTTGGCATAGACTATCAAGTGTTAGCCGGCCCCGCCTTCATGGCAGTCTTCACTGTCGTTGGAGTTATACTCGGCGTTGTGGCTGACAGGTAACCAATGTTGTTATTTTGATGCTGATAAGTGATCACCGCTGCCAATTTGAGACGCTCATGGCCTGTTGCACTTATTTATCAGTAAACGATTGAAGTGTTGGCGTTCGGTCAATGGATGGATGACCGCATGGTATTTGAATGGAGCGTCGCGTGCTTCGAAGGGCTGTCAAAATCAATGGTCCCGGTTGTTGTCATTAGACGGAAGTCGTTAAGCCAAGTCCCTCCGACTTGAACAACTGCGACACAAGGCTGGCGACCAAAACGAAAGAAAAGAAGATACGTTGCGGGACGGAAAGCGGAGGGGAGAGAGGATGAGTAAAATGGATAATGGAGACCAAGGACTATGAGGTCTGGACTTCCGGTATGCCTGACTAGGCCGGTAGCCATTCGTCCATTTCTTTTCATGATGGGTTTCTCGCACTCATCCCGCGAGGGATATAGATGCTTAACTGGACAAATTGGCGAAGCATTAAATAGCCTCCAGTCTGGCTTTATTTTATATTTAAGTAACTGCGCCTGAAGGCGTCTCCTGCGGGACACGGACCTCGGCTCAGGGAGTTACTGGGACAGTAATAATCACAAGGAGCTGCAGGATCAATGATTAATTGGGGTTTATAGGGATCTTTTGTTACTACTCGTCAGCGCGAGCAAAAATCGGGGGGGCGAGTTTAATGTTAATCGGGTGGTGCCGGCTCAGAATGCCACCACCCCATTTCATCCCGTGGGTGTCGTAAAAGTCGACTAAGGGATTAACCGGAGGATGGGCAGCAGCGTCCTTCGAGTACATTAACAACTCAACTGCGATCGCCAACCCGTCTGCCAAGCGTGGCGATTATGGCAAGACCCCCCCAATGAGCACACAACACACCATATCGGTCGTTGTGGTGATCTTTGGGAGAGGCCTGTGTCCAGCAGTGGATTTCATTCGGCCGAAATGAAAAAAAATGGGTGGTCGATATGAGTAGTTTATAAATAACTAGCCTTCACGAGTTTAAAAAAGTACAAAATATGGCAATGCAAATTAAGGCGGTGATAGCCTTTTTTCATTGATGTCCAGTGGAAATATTTCATCAAATTCCTTCGCTCCGGAGAAGGCCTAAGGGGTATGCCGGACTCCTACCGGCTAAAACCACTGGAGCGGTCATCTTCGGCACCTAAGGGAGGCTCCAGGTCCTCGTATGATCACACTAGAGTCATTTATTATGACCCACAGATGTCACTGCGCGGTTGACACAATTTAAATTGATGAGGCGCCCTACTTTTTTCTTTTTTTTCGTGACGTCCAGAAACTTTTACTTTTATAACAATTGCAAGATAGTTTGCCGTGTGGTGCCGGCTAAGAATACCCCATCTCATCCCGTGGGTGTCATAAAAGGCGGCTCTGGAATTAGCCGGAGGATGGGCAGCAGCGTCCTTCGAGTACTGTACAACTCAACTTCGATTGCCAAGCTTGGCGATTATGGCAAACCCCCCAATGAGCACAACACAAACCCATACCGTTCGTTGTGGCAATCTTTGGGGGAGGCTGCTGTCCAGCTGTGGACATTTTTCGGCAAAAAATTATGAAGATAGTTTCTAACACACAATTTTCCCCCACAGGTTCAACAGAGCAAGAATTCTATCGTTCTGCACTCTAGTCTATGTGATCGCGATCCTCATGATGGGCAGCGTCAAGGAGTACTGGCACTTAGTCCTTCTCCGTATGATAATGGCGGCGGGAGAATCCGGGTGCAATCCTCTAGCTACGGGCATATTAACAGATCTGTTCCCTGAAAAACAGAGGGCCTTGGCGCTGTCCGTTTTCAACTGGGGGATCTATGGAGGATACGGTATCGCGTTCCCTGTTGGACGGTATATACCTGACATCAATGCTTGGGGATTGGTGAGTATCCTTCTTATTTGATACTAGCATTAAGTCAATCTGTGTACATGTTTTTCCACAGAAAATAAATAAGGAGAAGCACGTTCGGATAGATGCTCAACTCTCTGTTTTTGTGCATTTGAATGTCTGTAAACTGTAACCACGACACAGGAGAAATCCTAGTGTGGGGTTTTCATGATTAATCTTAGCAGCGTTATATACTTAGGGTTCTGATATCTATTGTTGAAGCCATATACTTATTAAGGAGGAAACACGCGAAGCAGACCGGTATACACATTAATAAAAACTGTGAATATAAATAAACTAAGTATAGTAGCCGGCTCCGATCTTAAGCGCCGACTTTATCCCCTTCACCTGTTTTTATTGAGCCGGTGGTAATACAATCTGTACTTCCTCCGCTCCGGGAAAAGACATAGGATCAAGGCTACAGTTCAGGAGCCGAACTCCTAGTGGCAAAAACCACCGGAGCGGTCATCTTCGGCACCTAAGGGCCCAAGTTTACGATACAATCACACTAGAGCCGCCCATTGGCGCCACGCCTTTAGGCTCATCGCGGCGGAGATGACAGTAAAGTGGTCAGCCCTATTTGCCAGGACCCACTACGCTTGGAAGGCGGGTTGGTGGGCACAGCTATTCTACAAAAGGCACGCTGCAGCTCATCACCCTGCTTTAGTCCCTCGGTCACCTTTTACGACATCCACGGGAGGAGATGGAATGGTGTTATATTATTATATATTATTAATCAGGACACCGCGCGGAATAAAAAGTACTTACCATATATATGAATTGGTATCGCCATTTTGGATTGGAATTGCCGTCTCCTAGTCTAAGTTCTGAATTATTCTGTGAAAATTACATATACGTCATTTCTCATAGAGCTGGCGTGTCTGTTATTATGGAGCTGGTATCATCGGTCTGGTCGTCACCCTGCTCACCTTCCTCACGTTGCGGGAACCTTCCAGAACTACTATTGGAGAAGAAGGTACGTACAAACAATAGATAATTCGTTCTAATTATAAGTTACCATGCGCAAGCTGACACGCCAACTATCAATAAGGCTATCGCGGCTATAACAGAGCACAGAAGAAGCACTAGTACTGGTACCTAACTAAAACTAGTGGCTAGTTAGAAAGTGTGAATAAAAGTCCTCAGTAGAGTGTGTAGAGAGAGATAGAAAAGGAGAAACCCTACCAATAACCAACCACTAATAACATCATACTACCAACTCATGGTTTTTAAAGAATATCGAGGTCGAATGGTCAGATCTAGCTATAGCTATGGATCTAAAAGTAACTATTATAATAATAACCAAAGGACGTCCACTGCTGAACAAAAGCCTCCTCTATAGATTTCCACTATTGTGGCGTCGTTTTGGGCAGAGTTGGTGAGCGCAGTACGGCGACTGTTCCAGCACCATCGCTCAGATGTCATCCCTTAGTCGTCTTTTACTACATCCACGGTAGGAGATGGGAGTGGTGCTATATTCTTAATCCGGACAACACAGAATATAGTTACTATATGCATAGCCTATTTACTCATAAAGCAGTTCATAGTATTCGGAAGAAAATCGGTAGGTTGAAAAAGATTCGTCCTTATTTTTACGTTTCAACTAATTTGATCCGTTCATCAGCCACAGCAACCTGTGAACGTCCACTGCTGAGATGGGCCTGCCAATGATCACTGCGATGAGTGGTCATATTGCGATAATCACCACGCTCGGCAGGCGGATGGGTGCTCGCAGTATATTGTTATTGGCACACGGCAGGACACTGCTGCCCATCCTCTTGATATCTACCCTTAGTCGCTTATTACGACACCCATAGTTGGAGAGAAATGGTCTCTTCTTTGCTGGGAACCGCACGTAACCATATCTATCACCAACAAATATCATCATCATTGTAATACTGTCAATATTAAGAAGCTTTCAAAGTCAACGTTTTTTTATTTCATATAATAAAAATATAAGGCACATATGAAACGTCAGAATCTAAGTTGCACGGTTCCAAATAGATGAATGATCTCGTGGAGAAGAGCCGGATAGGAGCCGGAGGCATGGATACTGTTCTAAATTAATTGAGATTACAATGTTGACTGATACAAATAATTATTAAACATACACCGAGAAAAATTATAACACCGAGAAACTTAAATTATATTATATTATAATTAATGTGTAAAGATGGAACATACCACAATAATATTTGCCGTGGCAGTTAACGGCTGACCAGTCCGAACAGAAGGCACCCGTTCACGAGCATGACGCATGCATCAGCATCGCTTAGCTCAACCATATTGTAGGGAACAGAATGACCCAATACACAACGCCACCGTTAGCAAGACATTTTAATGAGCATGACAGACCAATACAGTCAGGCAAAAGACAATCAATATAAGTACTAAACATGTAACATTAATGGCTACATGATGATCACACATTTACAGTTTTGTATGAATATTATGATTTACTGTCACAAGAACAATATTAACAATAAATAAAAGTAAATCAATGTCATAACATTAAAAGTAAATAACATAAAAAATTATGCAATTTTAAATGAGTCAAGACATATTTCAAGTTACTACATATAATTTACATAAAAACAATTGCAATCTTAAATAAGTAAAGTCAAATATTTTACCTTTAACTTACCCCGAAAACACACGAATCCCAGCAATATTTTAACCTTTTTTACAAAGCTCCTATTTTAACAATTTTATATATAATACTTACGAAGCTCACATACAAACTTATATGTTCAGGAAACACAAAACATGATTCATCGGGCGAATCTGGCAAGAAGGTGCCTCAGGTCACAATCTGGCACGTGATCGCGGATCCCAGGATCATTCTGCTGTGCCTTGCTGCCTCTCTCAGACATTGTGGTAAGTAAGCTGTTAATATATTACGGTAGTATAAGAGTCCCCAGTACACTGCCTACTCCATAGTCATACAAATGAAATTACCTTTTTTATTCGAAACAAGACCGATTTGAAAGTTTAGTTTGTTTAATCGGATAAGTATTCGGAGCGCTGTTACTTTTTTAACAAACACCATCAAAATAAGGCTGTAGCAAAGAAGTTTTTTTATTTTTACCATTAAAAGGAGTCGTTTTGAGCCGATTCTACTGATAGGCTAGAAAGAAAGAAAGCTAGCTTCTGTTTCATGATGAAGTTTGTCAAGTTACTCCTTGCTTAATGCATCGTCAGATAAAACTATTCCACGAGTTAACGATTTAACTTGTGTGTTTCGAATTAGCGATATTCGATGGGTTGGCGTCCACACAAGGCTTTTTTTGAGTTCTGTCGAGTACGACATAACAACAAAACATTTTCGAGGAAGCATGCCGATACGGCAAGATGTCCGTTTTACCAAAAGAGTTCCCACTAGTAAACTATGTATGGTGTGGTAGTATGGAGGTATGTCACCCATCAAATTTCTTTAGAAATTAGATGATTACATAAAAAATACATAATGTGCGGTCGGGGCAACGTCCCATCAGGAATTAAGTTCCTTAGGTTGAATTGATGACATAATATGAATCCCGTGTGTATTAAAACAATAACAAACATAAGTTTAAATAATACTTACACGTGTTGAGAATTTAGGTTATACAGCTGACCGCGCACAATTCTTGCTGCTTGAATCACGATAATCATAAGCACACACACACACACATACAACCGTATATAATGGAAAGAGAAAGAGACCGAAAGTTCGCCTGGAGGGGGCATAACGCTTTTTCCTTACGTGACGATTTCTGCCAGTTCAGTGTACTGTAAGCCGCGTAAAAGAACTTCGTTCCAATGAATGGTTTTATTTGATTAATGATTTTGACATTTCAATATTAACAATCAATCACAATTTACAACTAAATGGGTATTAAAGCAATATTTCATATGTATGAAAGCAACCGATGTATTTATAATAAAATAATGCGTTTAGAATTGAATATTACATCTTGGACAAAGAAATTATTATAGCATACCACCCTTATTAATCAATGCAATTTTCTATAAACTGCGTGGTTATTCTGTACTAGCAAACCCACTTCTGAATCCGCAGTGAAATCTCTAATATCGTATTGTGTTTACTACTTTTCACTGCGGATTCATAAGTGAGTTTACTTCAGTAGCAAACCTACTTCTGAATCCGCTGTGCAATCTCTAATTTCGTATTGTTTTTACTAGTTTTCACAGCGGATTCAAAAGTGGGTTTACTTCACTATCAAACCCACTTCTGAATCCGCTGCGAAATCGGTAATTTCGTATTGTTGTTACTAGTTTTCACTGCGGATTCAGAAATGAGTATGCTAGTGAGTTCTTACAGAATAGCACTACTGCACGCCATACGCCGAAACCGATATACACAGTGAGTAGGTTAGCTTATTTACTACGTATTGACCGAAACAATTTATAGACTCAACGTTTCACAGAGTCAGATAAGCTCTCGTTAGCAGTAAGTGGTTACGATAAGAAAATTATAGGTACCAGCTGCAACTGCGTATTTTTAATGAGGTTCTGTTTGTGCCCAAGGATTAAAGTATATATTAAGTAAAGTAGGTACGTAGAATGACTCGCAGCAACCTACATAAGCAACAAAAGCTATGAACAACTTAAGTACCTATTGGATCGTAATCATTCCGTATATATTTATACCTTTTATTTCTCTAAGATAAAGTTTAAAATGCTGCAGATTTTATTTCAACAAGGAGTTCTCACGAGAATATCAGCTTGTCGTTCGTATCCCGCCAGTCACGGCAATAATCAAGTTGACATTGTTGAATTCAAGGTCGCGTTAGTTAGGCTTGCATTCAAGGCTGTAGCAAGGAACTTCGAGGTTGTATTTTACATCCATTCGGTTGCTCCGAAATTTGTTGACTATGTATGGTAAAGTTCTCTGTTTTACCATGCAGGTATTTCCAGTGGTTACTAAATGAATGCCTGTGAATTGTTGGTGTAGAAACCTGAGGGCCAATTCTCGTAATTAATTTACACTGTGACTGAAACTAACCAAACTGAGATTAAAATTTGAATTGACCGAAAAAAATGGTATTCTGTTAAAGTTCAGTCGAATTTCAGTATAATCTCAATCTAGTCTCATTTCAATCTCAGGTTTGACGATTATTCAATGAAAATTTAATACATGTGACAGTTCGAAATGTTAGCCGTTTTGACTTCGATCAACTTTCGATCTCATCACAGTGTAAGTTCACGTTTGACGTTGTTTTTTAGTTTAGGAGAATAAAATTTGTGACATTTACGACATTGAGACTAGATCGGAACTATATTTTGAACATTTTTAAATTACGAGAATTGGCCCTCTGGTCTTGACGTATAGTTCGCAGTTGGCATTGGTCACAACAGAAATAAATATATTGGTTTAATAAATATTTTGGTTTGTATCAAGCTCATCCACTTATTGATACATGCGGCAACGCTTGTCTTACATCGGGTTGTATTATCTTTATCTTTTATGCAACAATCTTTATCAGAGTTTAGCTTAAAAATGGGCATCTTTAGCAACATACACAAGTACGTAGATGAGGTACGTAGGTGGTATACTTAGAACAGTGTAAAGGCTATAAATATCTCTAGGGTTACTCAACCTGGATCGGTAGTTTTTCTAAAGGGCTAACAATATTATTGTTATTTTATTACATGTTGTTTTATCCAACCTCGACATTGGCAAAATCATCGACTCGTAGATGGGGCCATTAAATTAAAATTGGAATTGGAAACATCTCTACTGATCAAAGGAATCGTAATTTCAATTATCATATACCTTTTTGTTGTTTTGGCTCTCACTTTTAATAAATGGTATATATTCTGCATGTCTGTTTGTATGTTATCGATGGGGAGAGACGTTTCCTTATCTAATTGACCAAATATAATGCTTAGTTGATCTTGCAGTTGTTGGGGATCAACCAGATGAATGTTAACTTTTCCGTGGAACACACTGGTGATCGTATCCAGTAAAGTGTCCTATATGTTTTTCTTTTGAGTTAATATGTTATTTGCAGCCATTGCTGATAACGTAAATTCCGTTATGTAAACAAATTCATTTACGTGCTTAGCTAGGGAGATAGCAGCCTTATCCAAATTCAGAAGATGTTGGTTGGTCATTTTTTGTAACTTCTCTATCGTATCTTCTGTTCTCCTTAAAAAGTTATACTTAGCCTCTATTACAGACGTTTGTTTTTTCCATAACATTGCAAGATGATTTTCATTGCTTTTTATAAGGGTAATGTCCTTTTCATATTGTACGGAGAATTGATCATCTAATACTCCGTACAGTGTGTTCGCAAAATACCCGACACCGTTAATGATACCACGCCGACGACGAGCACTATAATATAAAGAAAACTATAATAATGAAGAGCACTTGGATATAAATTAAGTGAGATTAGATTAGATCAAGCATCCATAAGCATGTCAACATCTACACCTTTTAATTGTTTTAACATTTAGTAATAAAACTGAATATAAAAGGTAATATACAACGGTAAATAAAATTAAGAAGGTTTCCTTAATATGAATATATTTTTCCTTGTATAACACAATATATCTATACAGCGACAGTAAGTCGGGAGCTAGATCAAAAGTAACAAAGCCAACCCATCTTGATACTTCTCATAGTTAAGCGAACGCGTGTGGGAGGATAAGCCATTCAGTAAAATATTTTACCTCTCTCTTTTCACACTATATAGGTCGAGGAAAACACATTAGCAGCATTAGCAGGCTAATAACTAAACCATTTTCTTTATCCTAACGTGACGTCCATTTCTATTACGGATAGTGGAAGTGAAAATCAGTGCTGAGTCTTCTTAGGTAATGGGAATATTAGAGAGCTAACTACCTTGAAGTTTTCGATCCATTTAAGTCACCTGAAAGATCGTATGATGTTGTATTTCGTGTGATTGGTGCTACTGGTGGTATTGGTACGTGTAGTAGGTCTTTTTCGAAGAGGCTGGCTAGGTAGGTTCCACCGTAGTCCTCCGGGAAGACGGTGGCGCGCACTTGGTCACGTGCCGCCGTGAGTGCAGCACAGCGCACAGCGAGACTTGGAGGGATCCTTTACAATCGTCCCCGAGAAGTGCCTGGAGGGCGGCCTTTTTACAGCTGCCTGCCCTCCGCTATAGGGGGTGACCGCTTTACAGTCATCCCCTCCGAGATGTGCCTAAAGGCACGGCATCACTCTAGTGAGTTACGAGGACCTGGAGCCCCCTTCGGTGCCGAAGATGACCGCTCCAGTGGTTTTAGCCGGTAGAAGTCCGGCATACCCCTTCGCCCTTCTCCGGAGCGAAGGAAGTTCCATGTAGAATTTCCACTGTACACCAACAATGATATTATACCATAGATATGTTACGTCCATATTAAATGGCGCGCAAAACTCAGTCTTGCTGTATGTAGGTATAAAGCTATAAAACCATACACATATGATTTAAGAAAGAAGATACAAAAACTACGAGAGTAAAAGAGATAGCTATCTAAAATGACAACACGTGTACTCGATGTCTTTGTCGCACCTGTGATAGAATATATGTGTTGTCTCTTTTCTTTCCTTGCCTGTGTTTTGTTTGTTCTATAGATAATTTGAATAGTATTTTTATTAAAATATTTTATATAGTTTGTTACTTTGTGGTATGAGATCCCTTGTTCTTTATTTATTTTTGCTTGACAGTTTGTGCATTTTCTATACGCACGACGGTATTGTTATTACTTAATTAATAAAACAATACAAATTGTGACAGTGTGTGCTCGTTGTCCTGTCTTGCGCGAACTGATTGCGAGGTACTACAATTGGGGGAGTTCTGGATCTTACTTTTGGCACGCATGTAACATATCTACTTCTTTTAATATATAATATCATTAGACACCAATTTAAAAAAAACAGAAAATCGTACCACCGCAGTACAAGATATTCACCGCTAAGCTAGTGTTTAAACTTTAGACTTTACTGTGCTCAGGTTAGGAGGGCACTGTAGCTAGTGAATTTACTGGTCATAAGAGACTAAATAACTAAAGTTTCAAGGTGATAAACGAATGTGGTGCCAAGCCAATGACATGCTCGCCTCGTCACTAGCGAGTACCAATATAAAAACAACACAACAATCTTTCATCTCTATTAACCAATTGTAATTACATTTTCAGGTGGTATGTGCTTCGCGTATAACGCGGACCTGTACTACCGCGATTACTTCCCCGATGTGGACCTAAGCTGGTGGTTGTTCGCCGTCACCGTCGGTATCGGATCTATTGGCGTTGTGGTTGGAGGAATCATCTCGGACAAGTAAGTTTACGAAACATATTCATAACTGTCAAGATTGCGACACTTGTACATACTGCCGTGCCTACAAGTGGCCGATAGCCATTATTGATTCAATACGATTAGCAGGCAGGCCTCTTTTATCCTTTATTGCTCCGGTAGAATTCAATCATATACTTCCTCCGCCCCGGAAAAGAGAGACTCGAATAATCTCCATCTAGAGCCACCCACTGGTGCCACGACTTTTGGCACATCTCAGAAGGGATGAAGGGACTGTAAAGCGGTCACCCCCTCCAGCAGAGGGAAGGCAACTGTAAAGAGGCTACCTCCCTAGGCACCTCTCGGAGGTAGAAGGCAGGCGAACTGCAATTTATTAAAGGCAATTTCTGATAGTAGAGCCGAGAACCTTTCAATACACAGCAAAACCAAAGAGAACACCCACTTTAGTCTAAGGACTATTTTACTCTATGTATGGTGTCCAGATCTCCATCTCGTTCTGTGACTGGCGTAAACGGGGACTAAGAGACTCTAAACCAGGGGGATGGGCAGCAGCAGCCCGTCTGTGGATAGGTACTGCGTTCACCAACCCGCGCCGTGGTGAATACTGGCAAATTCCCCTCAGAATGACAACTCTTGACATGTGACCAGTAGTTTATGAGGGCCTTTGTTCATTAGTGGACGTTTTTTGGCTGATGATGATCACTTAGATCACTTTATAGTTAACTAGCTGAGACCCGCGGTTTCACACGCGTTTAATTTAAAAGAAATTTAGAGTACTTCGACATAGACACTTGACATAGAATATATATATTGGATTTCAAGGGTTTTATTTTTTTACGCGGAACCCTAATTATTATTCTTACATAAAAGTAGCCTAAGTTATTCCTTATAACATCAGCTATCTGCCAGTGAAGGTCCCGTCAAAATCGGTCCAGCCGTTTCGGAGATTACCCGGAACAAACAGACAGACAGACAGACGGATAGACAGACAAAAAAATTTAAATAGTGTTTTTGTTATATGTAATGTACATACTTTCATATGCATTTAGTCAAAAGCTGTTATTTTGACATTACAAACAGACACTTCAATTTTATTTATTTGTATAGATATAGTGTCTCCAGAATTCTGATTACTAAGTTTCTAATGGTACGACGGCGAGCGTGTCGCAATTTATCGGAGACAATTTTGAAAAATTTGGTCGAAACGAGAACTTCTCAAACCACAGTCCAGCCCAGAGACAACATCGGACTATAGTGGCCCGCACGGATCTTGAGCGCTCCGTGAAAGAGTGGGGATTGGTTTAGGCAGTAGCGGATCGCCACACAGAAAATTACTTTTTCATATGTAAAGGGGGCCGTGGTCAGCGCTGAAGATCGGTGCCGGTTGCTATATTCTAAAGTAGAAACCACGATTTCTCGGCTGTGTCGGCAGTCATGATCATCTACTGTTGCAAGACCAATGAGTCGGTTTACTTTTCATTACACTTTTAGTTACCACTAGCTGTGTCCCGCGGTTGCACCCGGAAAATCGGATTTAGTTGGATTTCATGGGTTTTGATTTCTTTTCATGCAACCTTAATTTTTTTCTAAAATAAAAGTAGCCTAAGTTACTCCTTATAATAACAGCTAACTGCCAGTGAAAGTCCCGTCAAAATCGGTCCAGCAGTTTCGGAGATTAGCCGGAACAAACAAACAGACAGACAAAAACATTAAAAATTGTTATTTTGTAATAAGGAACGTATATATTTTTATATGCATTGAGTAAAAAGCTGTTATTGTGACATTACAAACAGACACTTAAATTTTGCCGTGTGGTGCCTCAGAATACCACCACCCTATCTCCTCCCGTGGGTGCCGTAAAAGTCGACTAAGGGATTAGCCAGAGGATGGGCAGCAGCGTCCTTCGAGTACATTAACAACTCAACTGCGATCGCCAACCCGTCTGCCAAGCGTGGTGATTATGGCAAAACCCCCCAATGAGCCCACTACACACTCATATCGGTCGTTGTGGTGATCTTTGGGGGAGGCCTGTGTCCAGCAGTGGACTTCATTCGGCCGAAATGGTGATGACTTAAATTTTATTTATTTGTATAGATTAAAACAGAACCTACGGAATATGAAATTTACTTAAATTTTATAATATACTTCAACACGCTTACCAGGGTTCTTTGTTTATATTTCATTAAAAGACAATATAAAATGCAATCAGATTCACTTTGCCGATAGGCAGTTAACGCAGTTACATTTTGTTTGTCTTTAATTAATACGGTCAGCATAAAAATGCAATAATAATAACTATACATTTTAAAGCAAAAATACTCACTCGTCAGGGTTAGGTGATAATGAATACGGCACGCGGAATGATGGCACGGTTGGTGCAGTGGCTGATACAGTCGGCTGCTGCGCACCGGGTCGTGGGTTCCATTCCCGCACGGAACAAATATTTGTACGATCTGCAGGTAGTTGTTCCGGGTCTGGCTGTATTGTGTGTGGAATTTATGTTTGTAAACGCACCCACGACACAGGAGAGACACTAGTGTGGGGCAAGGTTTTAAAATAAAAAAAAATAAAAAGGGGTTACCCTACCTTTAGGCACACTACCTAATTTGCCGCCCTGGACTGACATAACTGGGGCGGCAGGAAACGCCTTCGGTGACTGAAATGTCGCGGCTTTATCTCATAAATTACGTACCATGTTAATGAACTAATGCACAACTTTTAAACAGCGCTACAACTCTACTATTGACAGTTTTTACGCAGAACAAACTGTTTTATTTATAACTAAAAAAAAATACTGTCTCAAAAATACTCTCTTCTTTTTATCTAGACGCGTTCGCGGTCTGCTATATGTACATGCATATATGCACACACTATAGCTGCGTCTCGTAACGGTGTCGCGAGTCCAGAGATTTTATCATTATATTATATTATTTTATTATTTAAATACGGTATTTCTATAAATATTGATATACTTACAAATATAATTTGATTACTTATATATCTTTTTTACGACTGAAATACGATTATAATAAAACACTTTTAAACGGATTCTATCGCGTATATTTTGATTTTTGATTTTCCTGACGTTTCGAATACTTTGCAGCAATCAAAATATACGCGATAGAATCCGTTTAAAAGTGTTTTATTATAATGTGTGATAATCGCGAAAATCTAAGACATTACTATGAAATACGATTTTTAACTAACACTTCTGTTTAAAAAAAAACATTTATTTACTAACTTACCTGGACTACAATCTAGCAAATCTTCCAACAGATACGTGGAGAAAATGGGCATTCGATCCCGAGTGCTGGTGCTGGCTGTGTCTCAGCTGATCGCCACCCTGCCGGCGTTCGGCTCGGTTGTGTTCGGACCGCTGTGGGCTATGATCACCCTCGCTATTTCATACTTCTTTGGTAAGTGTCAAAACATTAACCCACTAGGCTGAATATCTATCGCGATCGGGAGAGGGCCGATCCGGACGAGGACACGGAGCCGGGTAACAACTGCTGCGGCGCCCGTGTCCAACACGCCTGAGCCCCCTGCCGTCTTTATATGGCGGGGGGCCTTGGGGGGTCGCAAGCGCGCTTATTGGGAAATCTACGTGCTCACACCGAGCGACCCCCGGGAAGACAGCGGTGTGCATGTGGTCACGTGCCGCCGTGGGCGCAGCACAGCGCATAGCGAGGCTTCAGGGGAATCCTTTACAATCTCCCTGAGAAGTGCCTGGGGAGGCCTGCCTGCCTTTACAGTCATTCCCTCCGAGATGTGCCTAAAGGCGTGGCACCAATGGGTGGCTCTAGATGCGAGATTATTCAAGTACCTGGAGCCTCCCTTCGGTGCCGAAGATGACGACTCCGGTGGTTTTAGCCGGTAGGAGTCCAGCATACCCCTCCGCCCTTTCGCGGGGCGGAGGAAGTTCATGTTTTTCCACCAGATCAAAAAAAAAGGCTTATTATCCATGCGGCCGGCTAGGAATAGCACCACCCCTTCTCATCCCGCGGGATGTTGTAAAAGGCGACTATGGGATTAGCCGGACGATGGGCAGCAGCGTCCTCCGAGTTAATTCACAAATCAACTGCGACCATCAACCCGCCAAGCGCGACGATTATGGCAAAACTCCTCAATGAACACACAACACACCAAGAGCGGTCGTTGTGGCGAGCCTCCAGCAGTGGACTTTATTTAGCTGAAATAATGAATGTTTCTGTGTTTGTTCTCTGTGTTCCTACACCATTCATCCGATTGAGTTGAAACTTTGTACAGTTGTTGGCACTTGGGTAAAGGTTTCCGAGGATAAAAGTGGCATTGCAACGCATATAACCCAGCCTACTGGTCGAACGCTTGCCTTCCATACAGGAGGGTTTGAGTTCGATCCCGGCCCGCACCTGAGTTTTCGGATTCATGTGCGGATCAGAATTTGATTATCAATTGCGTTACGGGTAAAAGAAAACATCGTGAGGAAACCTGCACACCCGAGAGGGCTCCAATATGTTCTCAATGGTGTGTGTAGTCCGCCAACTCGTACAAGGCCGGCGTGGTGGACTAATCTTTCTCATCGTAAGGAAAGGCCTGCCCAGCAGTGGGACAGTAAAGGGTTGATTATTTTTATTATTTTATTATTTATTTATTTGTTTATTTCTCACCACAGTAAAAGTTACAGTATTATTCAAATTTACTGTGGGAGACTGGTGCCTAAACTAGGCTGAAGCCTGTATCTCAGGTCACCAGGCCTTCCACCCCAGAAGTCCAATTTTGCTCTTTCATGAACTGTACCAAACGATTTTTTTCCATTTGCTTGTACTTCGTGTATCTGATTCCATCAAGTTGTTTTCTCTTGTTAAAGTTCTGTTGAATACTCTCCAATAGGTTGATATAACTTTATCAGGCCCCGATACTGTTGATTTTGTCCTTTATAATCCAGATATCATTTTGCATCCAAAGATTTAAATCTCTTTGCTTGCGTCCCATGAATGCGAATTTTCGCTGCAGACACCATCTTGATAACAATAAACTCGTTGTTCTGATAAAATATGTATATTATGGCTTTGATATAGCCAATAATTTTATAAATTATTTTAAAATTTTCATAGCTTGTTTTACTTGACACTTGACATTTTGATGATATAATATTATAATAAAATATATTAGCTAATTGTTCATAACTACTTCGAGTTTTAATGACGGAGTGTGTGTATCTTGTGTTCCAGCTGAGATGTGGTTCGGCATCGTGTTCGCTATCCTCGTGGAGATCGTGCCGCTGTCGGTCCGCTCGACCACCGTCGGCGTGTTTCTCTTCGTCATGAACAACGTGGGGGGGAACCTGCCCATTCTGGTAGATCCCGTGTCGAAGGCAATAGGGTACAGGGAGGCTATCATGATCTTCTACGCTGGTTTTTATGGCATAAGTAAGTTTTCTTATATGATTGGTTTTTGTTTTTGAGATATTAAGTACTACATTTACGAATGGTTTCACATAAGACAGAAAATACCTGATTTATAAAATATATATAGTATATATGCCGTGTGGTGCCGGCTACGAATAGCATCAACCCATCTCATCCCGTGGGTGTCCTAAAAGTCGACTAAGGGATTAGCCGGAGGATGGGCAGCAGCGTCCTTCGAGTAATCGCCAACCCGTCTGCCAAGCGTGGCGATTATGGCAAAAACCGCCCAATGAGCACACAAAACCCCCATATCGGTCGTTGTAGTGATCTTTGGGGGAGGCCTGTGTCCAGCAGTGGGCTTTATTCGGCCTGCCCTAAGCCGTGGTTCGAGTACCGCAGGGAGAGCCCTTAAATGCAGCAG
Organism: Diloba caeruleocephala; assembly: GCA_947459985.1. Classification (NCBI taxonomy): domain Eukaryota; kingdom Metazoa; phylum Arthropoda; class Insecta; order Lepidoptera; family Noctuidae; genus Diloba; species Diloba caeruleocephala. Next base: position 19,118,698 of record OX381623.1, on the reverse strand, counting down.
CTTCGTATAAAAAAATTGGCCTGGCCAGATTCGCCCAGCTAAGCAGCCACATTACTCGAAAATGTCTGCGAGAAGCCCCAAATTAATAAAAGATCTATTAATACATTTTGAATATGCGCTTCTATACACACATCTACAATAACCCGACGACTCCAAACTAAAATCTGACCACAATTTTCTCCACCCCTCAGGTAGCATAATGTTCTTCCTAACAATGTTCCTCATGGATGGGCCAGTGGAGAAACCAGCTGGAACAGAGGAATCCACGGACAAACGCAGCGGCCTCGACAACGTAGCCTTCACTCAAGACGAACTACCCACCAGAAATGCTGGCAGAACTCTACCCATTACGTCGAGCGAGCGACTATAGACCTTAAAGGCATTGTTAAAATGTGACAGGGATATTCTATAAGATTTAGTTCCATCGGTTCTGATTGCTCTAATGTAATAGACCTCGTGGTACTAATTAATAGAGCAGTTCATTAGCGGTACTTAACTGACTGACATAGACCTCATGAACAGAAATCAGGGAGTTTATGGTTGCGAAAACTACTGAAGGTGCGCACGCGCAGGTTTGAAATTTGTTCGCGTAAACGGCCTAACACATGTTGGTGTAAAAATGTTTTGTTCCTAACAAAGCTGAAATATTATTGTTTTTAATTTAAATGCATAACAAGTTTTTATATTTTTAAATAACTTAATCAAAAATTCCGTCACAGTTACCAGTGACTTTTTCTGAAAGTATCTCTTAACTGACCCAGTTAAATCCGCCTTAAAATTGCTTTGAAAAATTCGTAAGCGGCTGTGATTTTTGACAATAAAAAAGGAATAATGTTGTAAGTTGCTATGAAAGCTTAAAAGGTAAAAGCGAGTCTTTCTTACAACGCATGTTCCTTTAGGAGTAAGCAAAACATCTACTTGTCTAGTAACGCATACAGTGCTTGAAAAGTCTTTGACTAAAATTAGTCTGTATGTTCATTATTCGTTAAATATAATTATATACCTATTGTTGTTTGTACCAGTAAGTTATGTCTGAGTTATCTGAGTATATAAGTTTGTTTTAAGTTTAATTTAAGTTCAGTGTCAACACATTGTATTTATTTACTTGAAAATGTACCGAGTTAGTTTAAAAATTAACTTTTCCTGACGAATATCTAAAATGATAAAAACATGTTTTTAGCAACAAAAATGGTATGAGACCACTGAAATATTTATTATTATAATTAATTATTATATTGACTAAATCATTATGACACCTTCTACTTAATAAAATTGTAATAAGAACTGTTGTTTATAACTGTAATTAATAATATATATAATATAAAACATTATAATAAATAATTATTAGAAATTAGACAGGTAAAGATAATTTTTAAAAGTTGTTAATAAGCATAATTTTGTTTTGATTTGCATTTGTTTCACAGAATAATTATGTAATGAAAAATGTACAAAGCGGTAAACTCCATTAATAGCTATTTTGTATTAATATTGTAAGGTACAAATAAAATTAAGAAATTAATTCCCTATTATTCACCAAAGCGATGAAAAAATACAAGACTATAAATGACTCGTTGTTACAAAACCTTTAATGTATTTTCGCAGTGCATACTAAGTGCCTTTAATATGAGGGGCTCGTAGCTAAGTTGCGAAGTAAAGCAACGCTGGCCGCGGTCAGTCCTTAGATGGGTGACCATTCCTAACACATCGATACCCCTCCGTGCCTCGGAAAGCACGTTAAGCCGTTGGTCCCGGTTGTCATATAAACATCTATGACCACCGTTACGGGTGGTCAGAACCCCAAGTCGTGTCAAAAACTGGTCTAACCTGAGAATTTCTATATTGCCCAGTATCTAGGTGATGGAGGTCTGATGATGGAGTCGCTCCATGTAAAATATCGATATTCAGCCGCTTCTGGACAGCCTAGAAGCCGACCCCAACATAGGTACTTGGGAAAAGGTTTAGAGGATCAGACGATGTGCCCTTAATACTTTAACTGTTAAATGAACAACTATAATAGACAGTCTCCCGCGTGGATTGCAGTTATTAATGTGATAAAATCTTTTGTACATATTTATTTCCTAGTTAAGTGATTTATTGTAAATAAAACATTTGATGTTATTTTAGTGTTTTATTTCTACAAGCCAAGAATGCAATTAAACAAGATCAATAATATTACTGTCGTAAAGTTATCGTTGCAGACGGAATTGGCATTGACGGAACTAAGGGTGAGATTCAGAAACGAGTCTCAGCGTGAACTTACGTTTCCATCTGTCAAAATTAGGGGCGCAAGTAGTGCATTTTGACTGATGGAAGTGTAAGTCTGGACAAGCTCTAGAATTAATTAATGGTTATAATGGGCAAAGATATTTTATTAATATTCATAAACATAACAGTTTTCACATAAATCTTAAGTTATCCATTTCACAGTACAAGTATTAATATTATTCCACTGCTGTCAAAATGTTACCTTTCTGCTTATATTTAAAAAGCTTTTCTTTTCTTCTCGACTTCCAGCTTTTTGTTTCATATTTAGATAAAACATGTTCTCCAGTGACTGCTACAGCATTTACTTTCTCTGCAAAAATAAAGGTTTTTAATAGATCAATCATCCTCATGTACTTTCCACCCTGAGGAGGGTGGATGGGTGTCCAAATAGCCTAACTTCCACGGTGTTCGATTTAGGAGTCGTCAGGGGCGCGGGATACATTCGCAGAACCACCGCACCCCCGAGAACTTTGACGGCCCCGTCCAATTGTGCAGCCTGACCAACCATAGTATCCTTTGAATGTTCGCCAAGCTACCGTCTCGCGCGTCTGGTCTGATCGCGGATTTGTGGCAGTCCATCTTGTGGCCCTATGTGTAGCCCAGGATTTTTGTAATAACCTTGAACGATTTTTTTGCATTACTATAATACAGGCTGTACCATGTGGTGCAGGCTAAGAATAGCACCACCCTGTCTCATCCTGTGGGTTTCGTAACAGGCGACTATGGGATAAGCTGGAGGGAGTGCAACAGCATTCTTAGAGCATGACGGCACGGTTGGTGCAGTGGTTGATACAGTCGGCTGCTGCGCTCCGGGTCGTGGGTTCGATTCCCGCACGGAACAAATATTTGTATGATCTGCAGGTAGTTGTTCCGGGTCTGGGTGTATTGTATGTGGCATTCATGTCTGTAAATACACCCACGACACAGGAGAAATCCTAGTGTGGGGCAACATTTTTAAAAAAGAAGGAAAGAAAAGAAAATGGACTGTATTTATATCCTAACTGCGATAAACTGATCGCAAACCCGCCTGCCAAGCATGACAATTATGGCAAAAACCATCAATGAGCACACAACAGTCCTTTTTTTATTGGTGTCCAGTGGAAACTCTTCATGAACTTCCTTCACCCCGGGGAAGGGCCAAGGGGTGTGCCGGACTCCTACCGGCTAAAACCACTGGAGCGGTCATCTTCGGCACCGAAGGGGGGCTCCAGGTCCTCGTGTGATCACACTAGAGCCGCCCACTGGTGCCACGCCTACAGGCACACCCTCGGAGAGGGTGCCTGTAAAGCGTTCACCCCCTCGGGGGGATTATAAAGGATACCCCAAAGCGTCCCACGGCAGCGCGTGACCACGTGCGTGCTACAGTCTTCCCTTGGGTCGCTTGGTGTGGGCACGCAGATTCCCCAATCTACGCACCCGCAAACCCAGAGGTTTTAGCAGACATACCGCCTTATAGCAACGACACAACATAGTCCTAGACTGCTAGTTGTGGCTATCTACAACAGTAGGACGCATTGCGCCTGAAATGATGAATACGAAAACAACTATACCATCTTCATTTAGACATAGATCTTCTGCATCAATTTGCCGCCTTTTCTTGTTAAGCTTTTTAGATAGTATATTATGATTTTCTGTGTATGTGTCCTTTACTTCTTCGCACGATAGAAACCCGTCAGAAGTTTTAAATAGCTTCACACCTCCTTTGATCTTACGTTTTCTAGAAAGAAATTAGATTTAACTTTTAAGATAAAATTTCTCATATTATCCACAAATTATTTGGTTTAAGAGTTATTTTTGCATACTAGGTCCCTACGTAAAATATTTTTATATACTTTATTGAGATGAATGTTGTTGGAAGTTCAAGTATAAACTATAAAGGACCGGTGTTGGCGTTGGCGCCTATTTTCATTGAACACTTGAACAGATGTTATATTGATAAATAAATATAGTTTAATTTGATGTACATATTAACATAATAGCATGTGGCGAAATCGTGTTCGCTCCTCCAGAAAGTTAAAGAATAGAAAGTATGACATTTATCACCACATATTGAGGAAATATGAAACTACCTCATTTAAAAAAAATACAATTATATGTTGTTGTTTTTTATAAAACACCTGTACATTTATTTATTTATTTATTTATTCATTATTCATTACATTTTGGGTACGACACGATCACAGGTACATCTCATATACATGTGAGATAAACACTGAAACAGCATGGCACGGTTGGTGCAGTGGCTGATACAGTCGGCTGCTGCGCTCCGGGTCGTGGGTTCGATTCCCACACGGAACAAATATTTGTATGACCTGCAGGTAGTTGTTCCGGGTCTGGGTGGTTGTATGTGGAATTCATGTCTGTAAACGCACCCACGACACAGGAGAAATCTTAGTGTGGGGCAACGTTTTCATTAAAATTAAAATAAGAAAATAATAATGATTGTTAAATAAATCATTGCAATAGTCAACTTCTCCAAAAGTATCCATTTTGTGATAAATATATACTTCCATTCAATTACATTTTACATAATTAATCTACCTACTTTTTGACTCAGAGTTAAACATAGTTATTACTTTCTCAATGCTATAATGTCTCTCCCTTTGTGACAATGTGTTTGTTTTTCGTGTTATTTTAGGTGGTGGATCCACCATTGAACAATCTCTTTCTCTATGCATTTGCAACAGACCAATCTCTTCCGTGTTTAGCTTACGACGTTGATGATTCAGGCAAAAAATAAACTTTCATATAGACTTGTGTATACAGATCTAGGACTCGCAATGCATCTAACAATGTGCTGATTTAAATTGGCCAATAATAAATGATTTAGAGATACAGTAATTCTGTTCAAGTTTTTACAATATATATACATATATATACAATATTTACATTCATCATTTTATTTATTCCACCGTATAACTACTTTCTTAAAAATTAACCTTGTGTGTAAAGTGTGTGAGTGTGAAATTAGTATTTCTTAGTTTATAGGGTTTTTGAGGTACATTTCATTATTTCTTATTCTGAGCAGATCGGAACAAAGTTGGTAATGGAAATAAATCGTAATCGAAAACAGGTCGATGCATAGACAATGAGTAACATGCGCTTGAAGCGTGATTTGAATCTCGTCTCAGCTGAGTTTAGATTAATTATCGTTCTGGAATATGACCAATACTCAAATACAGATGCTTAAACAGGGATCAGAAGATTAAAGATCAAACTGGACTTGAGGATCATTCTTTTATACGGACCTTAGTATCATCATCATATTTCTCTATTTACGGGCTTATATCCCCTGTAAGAGGGAACCCGGTCTTTTGATAGGCTTATGCGGGAACTTGGGTTCAACACGTAGAGGACCTTTAGAGAATTTTAATCTAAAATGTAATGGGACACTAACTGGGGACTCTCCATGGCTGCACTATAATATGTTTTTACGAGAATCGGGGTACAGAGGCTTAACGTCTTCGCCAAGGCACGGTTCTTTTTCGCTATGAAATAGATAGTCACCCATTCAGACCGTGACATGGAAATGAAATACTAGGAGGGAGGATACTTACAAAATCACCATCTATTGTTTTTGTAATTAATGTATTTGATTAAAGAAAAATGAAAGCACCCAGCTTTATCATTGAAATGGGTTTTAATTTAACTAAAAAGCTTAATGTATATTTTCTATTGAAAATAGGTGAATAATTAGTGTAAAATTTACATTAAAAAAGAAATTTGTATGTTTACGAATCTTACTTCAGCTACGCTGTATAAGGCTTTTTAGTGATTGATAGTTTTATAATTGCTACCTGTATTGCCATCTATGGTTTTTATAAAGACTGTTTATAATTTGTTATGAGTTGAGACCCCATGATATATTGTAACAAAATAACATACTTAGTTTTATTGTTTAGGTCTACAAACTCCAAATGCTTCTGAATTATGGCAGATACTTTTGCACCAATCCGCTTTTGCATTTCTTCCGGTACTTTCACATCGTTATAGTGCGACGCTTCTTCCAAATACCTTTCAGATATTGGTTTATTCAGATCTAAAAAAATATTTAGACTCAATATATTAGTATAATCATCATCATCATATCAGCCAAACTCCATCCACTGCTGTAAAAAGGCCTCTCAAATAAATTTATACAATTGTGCCTACACTTGGCAGGCAGGTTGGTGAATACAGAATGGCTACTGTTCAACAAAGGGGTGCTGCTGCCCATCCCTCTAGTTTTGAGTCCCTTACGGCCGAAATTAATAATCAATCTAATCTGAAATCTTCAGATTTAAGATTTTGAAATTCATCCGCTGTTGTGTTACAATCACATTTAACACAAAAAACTGACATATCTGTAATCCGAAATCCAAAGATTTTGGATTAGATCGATTATTAATTTCTTTTTTTTATATCCATGGGAAGAGATAGAGTGGTTTTAATCCAGACACCCCAAAGAAATCTTACTATAGAATAGAATATAAATTTATGATTATGAATTCAAAATTCAAAAATACACAATTAAAAAAAAACTAAGTACCCAGTATCTATAAAATAAATGTAATGCAATTCCGGTAAAGAATATCCTGTTATACATCTTATTTTAGAAGCTAAAATACGGCCCTTTGAATAAAATGAGGTTAAGTCGCAATTAACACGGCAAATATCTCAATTAAAAACATGGATTAGACAGACAATTTACTAATGAATACAGAGTGAATTGCAACTTATGAAAAGTTGAAAGACTGCAATAATGGATACTTACTATTCTTTTGAGCCACCTGTTTCGGCGTTTGGCCTCTTGATTCGTTTATCAAGTTGGTAAAAGATATGTCCACCACTTCTCGGAAACGTGAAAGATCTTCATCTGAAGAATCAGAATCAGACATTTCTGATTTCGATCAGAAAATGTTTTACAGTTAATTACGATAGACGTACTCAAAATATTGGTTACCTTATTTTAAAGCCTTTTGTTTAGTCTTGTTTACGAATTTAGCTGCTAACTATACTAACTATTTCAGTTGTCAAACGTTTGAATGACTTTTTTTTGTATATTCTAGTTCGATTGAAAAATTGTTATTGTTAATTGTATTATGTTTGTTTTAAACTTCCGGATATTTAGATCATAAGTACTTTATTTTAACTAAATTAAGCGAAACGTCGTTTAATATTTTTCGTTGCATAACTAAGTTTATATCGTGTTTCGTAAATAAAACAAAACAAATAGCTGTAGCTGTCAAGTCAGCCTGTGTGTCATTATAGTTCCACCAAATCAGGCTTGCTGTCAAATTATAGTAGCAGTATTACCCAAATATGGGTGTTTCGCGCGATTTGAGGGGAAAAAACATTGTGAGGAGAAAATTGGAGAAATCATTGTATTATTAGAAAACTGCAGTGCAGTCTTAAGTTCAAGCCAACCTATAAAATTTAAATACTTACTTTACTTAACTAAGTTGAAAACATATCACATAGTCATACCTTTTCACTGAAATAAATCAAGATGATTTATTTCAGTGAAAAGGTGTCGTTATTTGTTATATCGCCATAATTTTTATTTCTTAAATATTAGGGGTAAATATTATATATCGTATCTGGCAACCCTGAATACCAGCTGAAATAATTTGTAGGTTATAAATTTTATATTTAACAGTTGGTGGACAAAAACTATTTTGAACATTTTATGTTTGAATACAAGCATTTATAAGGATTCGTGTGTATTCTCACATTGTTCACAATGTCGGATTTTCTACATAAGATACCCAAAGATCCGCATCTGACAAATTTTGTGGAGAAAAATGACTACGATTCACTTGCAAAGTATCTAGTAGGGAACAACTACAGATTTCGCGAGAACATCATCATTCCAAGGATCCTTGGTCCAGTGATAATTAAAACGAATGAGGAGAAAATGATTGAATCCACTATAGAAAGCTGTCCATTTAAATCTGTGACTAGTTGTATTATTGGTAAGTATTTCAACATTTGTTAGATTGCTCCAAAATTTGGCGGCTCATAAGTTAGTGTTTGCGCAGACACGCAGTGAAAATAAAATCTGTACGCACGGCAATCCACCCACAGACATCAAGCGATAGTCACCTAGTTTTCTGCTAGACCTGAGCTCTATGTTGTTCCTGCAAATATACCTCCTGTAAGCATGTTTATCTTGACATTGGCAGAATCATGGACAAAACAATGAAGCTGTTAAATTGAAATTTGAACTGTGTCCATTCTTCAATTATAGTTCTAAGGTTTGGGAGATTAGTAAGAAAGAAAGATTTTATATAGACAAACAATACAATATGCAGTAAGTAAAACATGACCACTAATTTATAACATTATTATTATACATATAATATGTAACTGGCTAATCCTGTAATGGATTTAAAAAGTTATAAATTTTATCTACTGTACAATTCCAATCAAAAATTGTTTCCATGCACGCAGTAATCATAGGCAGAGAGGCAAATTTAATATATTTTAAATCTATGATGATGCCTGGCCCCTTAGTCATCCTGCGACCATGAATGGCTGCAGTCTATGATATGTTAGGAAAAACAAAAATCTATAATATACGCGATGTAATCCATTTAAAAGTGTTTTATTAGAATATACATTTATTTAAAAGAGTGTCTTTTTTTCAGGTTACGGTCTTGGAGCAGCTGTGGGTCTATTTACATCCTCCTTGATGCCAAATGTAACAGACCCAGCGGCTCAACAGAGCCAAACGGCCAGAGAGATATTACGTGAAATGAAAAATTCTATGCTGAGTTATGCAAAAAACTTTGCTATACTGGGTGCTGTATTCTCTGGTATTGAATGCTGTGTAGAATCTGCTAGAGGGAAATCTGACTGGAAAAATGGAACCTATGCTGGTGGGGTTACGGGTGGATTAATAGGGCTAAGAGGTATAATATTGTTTGTTATAGCTTAAATTTCAAATCTAATGCAGATAATCATGTGCATACCCAGCTTCTACTCTCGGGGGCAAACGTGTAGGGAACCAATACAGTTTTGGTATAGAGGGGGAAAACTTGTAGGGACATACCCAGATATTGGCAGGGTTAACCATAAAAAAAGGTTAATTTCGAAAAACGGAAAAATACAGGTGTCCTAGTTTGGATCTAATTTCATTCAATGTAGTAATATGCAGCATGTTTATAATATGAAATGTTGTCAATTGCAATTGCAAAATGGCCAGGGGCAATTCGCTCCAAGACGTGTTAACAGATAGAATAGGGTTATAAAATGTAGTATCCAAGAATTTAAAAAACCGTTGCACGTCCAGCAACAAGATGGGTTGCTTACTTTGAAACGAAACTAAATTTCACCAATGTGGTTGCCGGTCCTGGTGATTACGACAATAATCCCAATAATTGTGATGGTCTAACCCTACACGATATAAAAATATAAAAACCACTTATTGGGCGGGGCTAGGTATAAAATATAACTTCTCCTTGGTCTGCATGAACCATGGTTGGAGAATACCTGGCCCCGCCCGACTTTATAAATAAAGTTTTTTTTTTACACCATATTAATGTCTTAGGTTTTGCACCCTGCAAAGTGTTCGAAATGTCAGGACAAACAAAAATCTATAATATACGCGATGTAATCCGTTTAAGTGTTTCTTTATTTTTTACTTTTCAGTGGTTTTAATATTTTTGCCGTGTGGTGCCGGCTCAGAGTACCACCACCCCATATCCTCCCGTGGGTGTCGTGAAAGTCGGCTAAGGGATTAGCCGGAGGATGGGCAGCAGCGTCCTTCGAGTACATTAACAACCCAACTGCGATCGCCAACCCGTCTGCCTAGCGTGGCGATTATGGCAAAACCCCCCAATGAGCACACAACACACCCATATCGGTCGTTGTGGTGATCTTTGGGGGAGGCCTATGTCCAGCAGTGGACTTCGTTCGGCCGAAATGATGATGATGAATATTTTATATCGTGTAGGGTTTCTGAAGTCGGTATTTATTGTTAAAAAGTTTAATTCTTCATTCGGACGTACGGGACTCTAACAAGCTAAAATAATAAAATAAAAGGCCCTATTTATTCTGGAACTTTAAAAGATGACCCAATTTTTTGTTGTTTTTCAGGTGGTTTGAGAGCAGGATTCTTTGGTGCAGCTGGCTTTGCGGCATTTTCCACAGTCATTGATTATTACATGCATCAGCGTGCATAAATGTTTATAACTATATTACTTATTTATAATATCAACATTATATATATATACATCGTTATCGAAAGTGCGATGTGAAGGCAAGACCGGACCGACGCAGACTGATTCGTAATGGCAATGTAGTGAACATTGTGTACAAATTATATGTTAAAATATTTTTCTTATTTAACAAGTTTTTTCATAATTTAACAACTAAATAGTCTACGACTTTTCGTATAAAAAGTTATTATTGTAGAAACAAAGTATTAAGATTTTTTTTTCCCTTTTTTTATTGTCAGCCAGTGGAAATTCTTCATGAACGTCATTAGCCCCGGGGTAGGGCGAAGGGGCATGCCGGTCTCCTACCGGCTAAAACCACTGGAGCGGTCATCATAGATCTAGAGGTCTTACTTCAAAAGTTACGAGGAAATAGCGTTATATCAAAATAAAAAATATCACTTGCGGTATCCACGCGGGAAATAAAGAAAATCCTAGTGCAGGTGCACTAGGATTTTCTTTATTTCTTATTTTTCATTACTTAATACTGCTATAATAATTAACATTATTTTGACATAGCATGATATAGGTAGGTAATGTTATAAATATAACTAATATTGTTCAAATTGGTTAAAACCGTATTTATTAAATAGGCATATTATCGTCATATCAGCCACAGGATGTCCACTGCTGAACAAAGGCCTCCCCCTCAGATTTCCACAACGAGCGGTCACATTCCGCTCTCATCCAACGACTCCCAGCGACCTTCACCAGGTCGTCTGGCCACCTCGTTGGAGGTCGTCCCACGCTGCGTTTTCCGGTGCTTGGTTCGAGATTCGAGAACCTTTTTGTTATGTTATCATTGCAGTAAAAGTATAAAAAAATGCAGTGGATTAAATATAAATAATGACGGAATCACAAACACATAACAATGTATCGCACTATCATAGAACTTATTAAATAATAATTAGAATTCATTGTAGCCCTTTCAAGGGAAATTGAAATGAGTGAAGCTTAAAAGAACGACTCAATTATAATATTTAAAATTGTCTCTTTTTATAAGATTTACTTAGTGTTTTTGCAGGTAAGTAAATCGAATAAACAGATATTATTTAATTGGATGCAAATTGATTCCATCAGCATTCGTTAGCAAGATTCCTAACAAGATATTACCGGAAGACTAACGTTCGAACGAACGAACACGATTATGATATTTAGTTGTAATTTTACTATGATGGGAGCATCAGGATCAAGCGAACGAACACGATTATGATATTTAGTTGGAAATATACTATGATGGAAGCATCAGGAACTTAGAAGACCTTTATTAAGTGGCAGGTCTCGATGTGTTTCCTTCAACTCAGTAGAAATTTTTCGGGAAAAACCTAACCGAATCAATATTGAAGCATTTTGAGGTTCAGACCTCTAGATCTATGAAGATCTTCAAGAAACAAAATATTTTAGGTTTACTTCCACACATTTTTCTTCAAATATGCGTTTCCTATTAAGAACATTTTTGTTTGAAAAGTCGTATAACATTTGTTGTTAAATATACAAAAGCCTACCGAATACCATTTCGAACCAGTGTGCGACGCCAGGGTTATCACACCATATTATTGTGTATTGTTAGGATATTTGTAATTATTTTATGTATTCATGTAAAGGAAGGTACGTACTCTTGCATAATTTGACTTGTTAAAACAGCGTGTCATTTGGCCAACTAACTCTGTGAGGGTTGTCAGTATCACTTTATTATATAAGACTTAAACTTATTGTAAAGTACAAAGTATTATAACTATTTATAAATCTTTGCTATATTTTGCCGGAAACTAACAGGGTTTGATTGCCAAATCACATGTGTAACAAAACTACCTACCAAAGAAAATGATTAGGGAAAAACCAATTTACAGAACAGTGTAACAACCCTGATTGAGACCAAGATTGCCCCTAAAGCGCACGTTTGATAACGATATTTATAGAGCTATAATTTATATTTAGTCATTCTTAGTAATAAAGACTTAGATATTAAAATAGTTTTTTTACCCCTGCTATATTATACAGCGCAAAGTTTGCCATTTACTGAGCACAAAAAAAAAACCCGGGAACGAAACCGAACATTTCCTACCAGTAAAAGTATCGTTGTAGCGTTTCGTTCGGATAATAATAATAGGGTAGTTGGCGTGCTGAATGTGAGTGCCACACTGCGTACCCGAATGCTCCAGAGAGTCGATCAGGGCTTGGTCTCCTGCTCACCTTTATTGGTGGGCTGGAGTGGAACCCCATGAATGCCCATGGACTTTCAACTCTCATCTGGCCGATCAGAGGGAGGCCTCCAGAGCTATATGCTTGGGGGTGGAACTGTCTAATGGCATAATAACGGGGAAATTCGCTCCGAGGCTTCGAGATGGTAATGTAATGAGGTAATGGGTATGGTATGACGTCACTTCCAGGTAGTGAATCAGTTAGCCCATACAGGCGGTCCGCCGGTTTGGCCGCTTTTGGTTTTTTTTTATAGCCATGTAAATAGCTGTAACATGGACAGCTTTAAGTCTGAAACTTTGCGAGTCAATTAAAAAAAGAACTAGATGGCTAATGTCACTAATTTTAAATTTAAAAGTACTGTAATACAATACACATCTAAATAAAAATAAAATTCAGAGTCTACGACTTAACTTTTTTTTACATTTGTATTTGAATGTAAATTTTGGGTACTTTTTTAATAAAACAATAAAAAGTCGATGAAAAATAATCCACAGGGCATGAGAAATGTTTAGGGGTCTGAAAGGATAGCAGATGACCCCTCCAGTCGACCATTTCAATTTGGCACACGATGCACCAAACACCCTGTATAACATAAATTATTTTCATATCATATATTATTATTACTATACATTTATCGAACCTAATTTATGACGGAATAAAGAGCTGGATTAACAGCACGTCTCAAGGCTAGCAGATAAGTACCTGTATTACTCGGATGAACAGTAAAATTTGTATAGAATTTGTTTAATCACAAGATACCAATTTTGTCTTCTTTAAATTCTATACGTACTAAGTAAATAATATTTATATTATACAATAAGAATGGTCAGATTTCGCTTTAATAATAATATAATATTAAAATCTACAAGATGTATCAAAAATTTATAATTATTTATTTATTTATTTATTATTATGGACTTCCAACAGAGGGTACACAAATACATGGGCTATTACGAATTAGTATATAAGTTTGTGTTTGGTGTGCACCTCCAATTATAGGAAGCCACAGCGTGCTCTTGTATAGCTAGGTGAACCAAAATAGAAAAATTAACAATATTTAAATTAAATTGAAATAGCAGAATTTTTACATTAAAATATAAATACTTAATATTCAAACAAAACTAAATAAACATGCAATAATTTGATTAGGAACATTTTCAAAACACTTCCAAAGAAAACAAAACTAGAATATAATAAATTAACAGAAAAAAGATTAACAACACCACAATAATTAATACAGTCAAATAATATTAGAAGCGTTGACGAAGACGTTGAAGATACATCTAAATGTCACTGGAAAGTATGATGTTTAACTCCCTCTTGTACTTTGAAAATGGGAGGGCTATATCCAAATTACAACGCTTAGATAAATCATTGAATTGCCTGCAAAGTCTTGGCAGTGCGGCAAAATGCCCAAGGTTTGTTCTGGATCGCGGGATATTTAACAGGCTATAGCTATTTATTCTTGGCAAACGGGATGGCACATTTATTTGCAACTTTCCAACTAGTTCACTGCAGTCCAAAACTCCATTAAATAGTTTGTGCAAGAATATGAGATCAGCGGATTTTCTTCTGTGTTTTAATGAAGTCATACGGTAGTGTCTTAGTCTATCTTTGTAGCTGATAATTTTTTTAGCTAGGTAGTCTTTGTAACAGAGATGATACAGAAAACGCCTCTGCACACTTTCTAAATGTTTAATGTAAATGTCATAGTGTGGATTCCATACCGTACTGCTATATTCAAGTATAGGACGAACCAGCGTGTTATATAATTTTATCCTAGTGGAAGCTCTTGAAAATTCTTTGCTGGTTCGCAATATAAAGCCGAGAATTTTGAACGCTTTTGCTGTTGTGTTTCTGATATGCTTGTCAAATCTTAACTGTTTATCCAACGTAACCCCTAAATCGCGAATCTCTTCAACTATTGCTAAATTTTGTTTGTCTATTGTGTAAGTGTTAGATTGTACTGTTTTGTTACGATTAAACTGTATATAATGACACTTTGAAATATTTAAGGTCATCTCATTTGCTTTGCACCAGTCCGACAGTCTATTCAGGTCATCTTGCAGCAAGGCAGGATCGGTTGCGTTTAATAGTGGTCTCATTATTTTTACATCATCAGCAAACAGGTAGAAGTTAGAATGTTTGAAGCATTCAGTGATGTCGTTTATAAAGATATTGAAGAGGATAGGACCCAGGTGTGAACCTTGCGGAACTCCGGATGTTGCCTTAAAGGGGACCGACTGATGGCCATTTATTACGACCTTTGAGGATCTGTCGCTAAGATATGACTGAAACCAGTTTAGCAACGATCCGCCTACACCCAATTTGTGAAGTTTCTTCACTAGAAGGGAATGGTCGACTTTATCAAACGCCTTACTGAAATCGGTGTATATGGCATCCACAGGAATACGCTTATCTAAAGACTCGGAGATAGATGATACATAGCTCATGAGATTAGTGGACGTAGACCTGCATCTGGTGAATCCATGTTGACTGCTGCTGATTTGATGTTTGGCATGTGATGATAGACGCTCAGTTACCAACTTTTCAAATATCTTACCAAACATAACTAAAATAGAAATGGGTCTATAATTGCATACAAGATGTTTTTCACCTGATTTAAAAATAGGTACTACTAACGCTTCCTTCCATCGACCAGGAAAGATACCGTCCATAAGAGATTTATTGAATATAAGTTTTAGGGGTAAAGCTAGCACTTTTGAACATCTTTTAATGAACACTGGTGGAATGCCGTCGTCTCCCGCGCCTTTTTGCTCATCTAAAGATCTTAAAGCTTTATATATCTCCTCAGTTCCAAAGTGTAGCTTACATAGAGCCGGCGTATTAATGTGAGTATTAACATTTACATGAGGGATGTATTTTAAAGTGTTGTAGACTTGTGCGAAGTTTTCAGCAAATAAGTTACAAATTTCGAGGCCGGATGATGCGATTTTGTTACTGTATATCATTTCTGCAGGGTATATACTACTAGATTTTCTTTTGTGCTTGATAAAGGACCAGAACATTTTTGGATCTTTCACTAAAGCATTTTCTAACCTCACGATATATTTCCTATAACAAATATCTCTGAGCTTACTACAATCTGAGCGCAATGTTTCAAAAGATGTAATGTCTAAAGGGTTATTATATTTTTTAATTTTAATTCGATACTTGTTTTTTTCTTTAAGTAGACGTTTGAGGTTAGGTGTGTACCATATTGGGTATTTATTGCCAGAAATCTTTTTTAGAGGAACATGTTGCCGGATTACATTAAGCAACATTACATATAAGGAATTTACCATGTCGTCAACCGTAGCGCAATCCCTGAGTTCTACCTCCCAATCAATAGATCCAAGTAAAAATAATATATTGTCATAGTCTGCTTTAAAGAAGTCGGGTTTGGTAGTAGGTTTTACCTGCAAAAAATTTGTACTGACAACCAACGGAATAGAGAATGCAATTGATGGATGCAAGGGATCTTCTAGTGTCATAGGTGCCTGGCAGCGATTGAGGTTTTGCAATAGAATGTTAGAGAGAATAAGGTCTAATGTTCTTGATTTGTTATTCAATAAATGGTTGTATTGGCAGAGGTCGTTAAGGGTGATGAAGTCCAAGAAGCATTTGCTCACGTCACTACTGTTACTGGTTGTGGGGGAAGTCTGGCCTACCTCAGACTCCTCACTAGTTTTCCAAGTGATAAAACTGAGGTTGAAGTCACCAATAATAAGACTTCGCTCACTATGGTTCAGCGCATTTTGAGCATAATCTAAAAATAATTGTATGGTCTCATATGTCACCGGTGGAGGTAGGTAGACACCACAAATATATAACTTCTGGTTTTTATTTCCTCGAGACTCCGTGTCTATACTGATCCAGAGATAAATTATAATTAATATAAATCACCGCTTAATAATCACCTTAACCTTTAATAAGTATGTATTAATCTCTTCTTTTTAATATTTTAAGCAAACAAAAATACTATTGTTATTGTATAGTTAAATTGCTGCGCCCTAACAGGGTTTCATATTGATACGCATCTAATTTTCTGTTAACTTATGAACATATATGAATGCAATAAAGATTTGAGTTTTTTTTGAGTTAAAATACTATTAAAAAAACCTGAATATGTAGATGGCAATTTTTTGGATGGGTGATCAGTTTTTGTTTTACCAGTGTGCTTTCAGAGCTCTTACTAATTACCTAAAAGCCCGAAAGTCTGATCAAGTCATTCACCCGGTGGTACCTAAGCATTACGCCGGCCGTAATAATTGCAGTGTTACCCAGTACTAGTCCTGCGTGGCACCATACTGCGCTCAATACATTACATTTACAATCTCAATAATTTTATTAGCTACCGTCTTAACCATAATTTTGAACGAAAAACCTAATAAATAGAAAACAAAACCACTTAGGATTAAGCTATGATTTTTAAGCTTCCATAAGGCTGCATTATTCCCATCAGCACAATTATTTAATAATTAATCATTCAAGAAATTTGAGATAGGACCTTGGACTACTGATCTTCTTATTCTTGGCATAAGATATGTCGTTTAAAATGTTCACTGTTTTTCTTTTAGGGTTGTCAGCAAAAGGTTAAAATAAATAATTTATAAATTATCTCAGATGTAATCGTTACCTGTGGAGTCCCACAAGGCAGTATTGTCGGTCCTAGTCTCTTTCTAATATATATAAACAACTTGTGTCTAATGTGACTCTACACAGTTAAAATTTTCACGAATGACACAGCTTACGTGTTTCAAGGGAAGACCTGGAACGAGATTCCACAAAATGCGGAAGAAGTACTAGGTACACAGGGCTCATTTATGGCTACAACAAACATGTCTTAAACTAAATTTATCCAGTTCACCAACACTCTCGTGGAACAGCTGAATGTGCCTGCAATGAGTTTACAATAAAAATCAATAGCAAGCCTCTTTGCTTCAACACACCCCTAGCAGCAGTTTCACCACCCACCACGGCTCAAAGCGGGAGGTGACTATCTTTGACCGTTGTCGTGACCTGATCGCGGTGCTGTGTTACCCAAGCTGGGCAATCCTCCAACGTATGCTGCGCCATATCTTCCAGGCTATCTCCGCAGTGGTGATAAGTGGGCATATAGCTCCCAGCCTATGCGACACAGATACCTCTATAAAGAGCCGTATACCGAGAGCAAATGCCGCCTCTCTAGCAACTCCACAATGACGGTATTTGCCGCCGCTACTTCATGGTTGAATTATTATTTAGTGTTAGATTACCATTTTATGCATATCACAATAAAAGTCATAAACAAAAATACGCAGGTTCTTGCACTGCTGTGAAATAGATTTTTTACTTCTTTATTTACATCATTTTATTGCTGGAAACACTAGAGATATTAAAAAAAAAACTAACAAAAGCAAAAAGCAACCGTCTTTGCCGTTTTCAGCGTGATTGATTTTTTTCATTTTATAATAGGAATGGATAACTAAGTGTGAATTTTTCAAAAACTTGTTGGTAGCAAGTAATGTTAGTATTGCACTAGTGTTTTTATATTCATAGCGCGACGCTCAAATTGACCAAAATGAAGGATCCTTTTGTTAAGGATTCGGTCAACGATTCGCCGGCAAGAGAGAGCCTAAGAAATGTAGAAAGTTGTTACAATAAGAATATATTCAATACTAATTCATTTGCGAACTCCCGTCGTGCCTTGCAGTCGGGTGCGGATAAGATATCAAGAACATTTCGCAGCGTTAGAAACACCTTCGGGAATCTGTCACAGGTATTTAGAAAACCTTTATTTTATTTTTTACGGTAAAGAATATCTGCTCTGAAATCCTTTAAAAGTCAACATTAAAACAACTCTTAATTCACTATATTTTGTCATATACTCGTCGAAAAGTTTATTGTACAAGATTCCATGGCAACTGAAATAGAATAGGATAACTAG
This sequence comes from Diloba caeruleocephala, assembly GCA_947459985.1. Taxonomy (NCBI): domain Eukaryota; kingdom Metazoa; phylum Arthropoda; class Insecta; order Lepidoptera; family Noctuidae; genus Diloba; species Diloba caeruleocephala. The sequence continues at coordinate 19,100,104 of OX381623.1, read as the reverse complement.
CTATAGTAACAAGACTTGTGTATTACTTTAGATCGTTCAATATTAGATTATTAAAACAGACTGATTGAAATGTATACAACTAGTGACTATATTTCCACACTGGTTTTAAGTAATTTAGTCATTATTTTATCATGCGCTTTTCATAATACCACACTAAGTTTGCCAGTATGCTATACACAAGTACTAATTCATTCCTCTAACCACTTTGACCTCCTATGAAGCAAAAGTTTCGCAACTAGTTTACATGAAACTTATTTATTATTTAGATAACTATTTTATTAGTCACTTATGTGTAACTGACTTTTTAATACCGATTGCATAGGAAGCAAATTATTAATTAATAATTAAAAAGGAAATATTCTTCTTCTTCTTTATTCATGTAGTTAGTGGCCTACCTTCATGTCAGAGTTGTTCAAGCCACCAACAGGCCTCAGATTTGGCTTAAGACTGCCGTCTAATGACAACAACCAGGACCAGCGATTTGACATCTCCCTGAAGCACGGAGACACTTGGTCCAAATATCACTTTGCAGTCACCCATCCGTAGACACCGCGCCAAGCGTAGCTTAATCGCTCTAGTCATTATCCGAATAGCAAGTGCAACTGGCTATGAGCTCCAAGGAAATATTAAAATGGTAATCTTAATATTAAAAGCAAAATATAAAACAACCATAAAAATAAATGCTTAAAGATAATAAATTATCTCAGTGCAGTGATGCCCTGATTTGCCCATTTTTTTACCATTTATTTCACTATCAAGTACATTTTTAATAGCATTTACTCATTTTGGTTTTGCATTTGAGTAAAAATAACTATTTTTCATTTCAAATTTTGGAACATCTAAGGATATCATCATTTTCCAATTGATCAATCATACTGTCATCCTTTGAATTGAATCGAAATTAGAACCAGTTGTCTTTGCATATAAGTTATGCAAAATTCTGTTTACATTAATAATATTATGTAATTTATTTACTTCCTGGCATTTACAGTAATACTCTGTGCCAGTTATTGTAGTTATAACAAAGCCAGAATATATTGTCACTGTACAGTGTACGGTGATATATTTTAAATCATGTAGAATGGAAATCCCCCCTCTTTGCATTGAAATAAATTTCATAATCAGACAATACTTCCATAGTAACTAGGTTACATGTAAGTATCAATAAACAGAACAGGAACAGACCCAGAACAACTGAAGGCCATACAAATATTAGTTTCATGCTGGAATTCAACCCACAACCTGTAGAACAGAAAGCCCTTCGCAAAATGCTATGCACCAACCAGCATCATCATCATTTCAACAGAATGATGTCCACTGCTGGACATAGGCCTCCCCCAAAGAACTGACTTCCGTGTGTTGTCCAGATTTAGAATATGGCACCACTCCATCTCATCCTTTGGATTCATAAAAGGTGCCTAAGGGACTCTAGACCAGAGGCATGGGCAGCAGCATCCCTTCATTAGAAAATTATCCATACTGCGCTCACCAACCCGCCCGCCAAGCGTGGTGAGTACCGACAAACCCCCCAAAATCGATACAATTGTGAAAAAATGTGGGGGAGGCCCTTGTTCAGTAGTAGACTTCCTTTGGCTGATATGATGAAAGAACGCACCAACGCCCGTGCTTATTGGGGGGTGTTGCCATAATCAACACATTTGGCAGGTGGGTTGGGGATCACAGTTAAGTTGTAAATGTACTCCAAGGATGTTGCTGCCTATCCTCTGGCTAATCCAATAGTCGCCTTATACGACACCCACGGGATGGGTTGGTGCTATTCTTAGCCACATGACAATCATTTGTGACTGTCGAATTGTTTTCAGCGATAGTTGCACTAAACATAAAGCATGCTAAGTAGATTGATGTTTGAGTGTATTATTATATAGCCACAAGACTAGAGGAGTGTGTAGCCGCCCTTTACTGTACCTGGATAAAGTATAACGGGGAATACTTTAGCATTTCAGATTGGGAGGCAGGCGCCGTCACCGGCTTGCTGAGGCTGGCTCTCCATGCCGGACGCCGACTACACCAGTCATGAAGAAAAAACAGGTAAGAACAAAACTATTAGTTTTTAATAATATGTAAATTAAACATTTTATTAATCTCTGACATCCCTAATAACATTATGCATCTAATAGTTTGTCTGTCCATCTGTTTATTATGTCCTAACAGCAATACTGTTGTAACTGATTGTAATTAGGCAAATAAACTTTGGAACCGCTGAAAACATTACTCTTAGAGTTCTTTTCATTCTGAAAAATATAGAATTTATAAACCCTATATATTCTAGCACGAAGCTAGCTAAATAGGTTTGTTATTTAATTATTAACGTTGAAGACATGTTTGGTGTGGTACATAAGACTTCGAACGACAGCCAGTCATTTCCTGAGTTAATCACTTGCTCATCAGATGCAGAAGATTATGGTCTCACACTCGCAAGTTGCGTTCGTAATAAAGTGAAGAATGAGATGAGATGGTTCAAAGTTGAAATACAAGTAACTCTTTTACTAAGAATTTTCAGGAACCCAAATGAGTGAGTGCTCTCTAAAACTGTGTCTGCCATGCCAGAGTAATTCCAGAGTGCATTGTTAACATTAAGAAACAATAAGGCTTAAAAAGCTTATTGTATCAAGCAGCAAACAATATTTTTAAAAGTATAATACTGCCACAAGGTAGTCTGTGCTGGGCAGCTAGCTGGGGTGTTAGATTATCTTGATATCGAGCGTATTTGTGAACAGCGCGACAATACTATTAATTAGAAGAAATCATGTACAAGGAACGCGTGTACCATAGTATTACTTTATATGTGCGAATATTTAGTCACTGTTATCTCAATAATGAAAAATATCTCAAAAATTATCAATAATGTACGAAAAAGAGTGTAGCACTTTACGCATTTACAAAACTTCTGAGCTGGACCTTGACTGTGTGTGCGTACTATTTTAGTGGTATTCCACTAAAATACGCCAATATAGATGATGCCCATGTTAGAAATATACATTCATAATAACTTTTTTTAAATTTTCAGCTACTTGGCAGGAGTCCCACTAAACTGTACAGTCCCTTCGGGATAGAGACGCCGCATAGCCGTGACTTTAGAATGTCACCCTACATGCCTGATACGCCTGATCATGGGTAAGCTCTTATTATTTATTTCACCTCAGTTTTGGAAGACTATGGGAAAGCTTATGATTGACTATATCCAGCCATGAACAGCCCCTATGCTCCCCCACTGAATCCGCCCTTGGTAAATAGTAACTTTTAATGGTAAATTTGTCATTTCCAGTCTATCACCGAAGCGGCGCAAAGGCGTCAGCCACTCGTGGCATATCCTCGCGAAGAAGAGACCTCGAGCGCTCTTCCATTGAAGCTACTACATGTAGTAGTAACTAAACGCACAAAATATGTATCCCACCGCTTAATGTAAGATTAGCTTCAAGATACTCTGAGATTGTCAATCGCGAATGCAAATCACCAGCTGGTGTCTCGAAGCCATACCGTTCACAGTAAGACACTATCGATTTCAAATTCTGTACTTCAGAAGGAAAGTGTGATAAGTCAATTTTTTTCATCGAATCGTCGCCTTCGTCGAGTTGAATAATGTGATTATGTTATCATTGTTATTAGTAACTGTTTCTAAAATTAAAAAACTGCTAGCATAATAAGTCCTTTTACAATAGACCTAGGAATATCCAATCAAGTCCTCTTACGTCGAGCTCTCCAGTATCAATAATGTGTGACATGTCATACTTTTGTATGAATTACAGATTTGTTATTTAATCTCTACATGCATGTCAAATAGGATAAACCTTTTTTCACCATCCTGATTGCCCACCGAGTACATACCACGTTTAGAGGTGAGGTCTATAGATAAGAATAGGGCTGTAAAAGACTGTCGATAATTTATATTGTCATACCTAATATTTTCTCTATGGCTCAGTTCGTTTATCTAGCTTTAGTGTATCGTTCGCGATTTACAAATTCTTGTGTCTATATTTTGTATGCAATTGGTGCTATACTGAAAGTATTTTTTCATTATTGTTATACATTCGCAATTGGCTTATTCCTGTCGAGTTGAAGAGCCATACAAGTGGAAAGTTGAGAATCAATTATTACGATATACGTACTTATTTACTTTTTATATTACATTAATTGAACAAAGCAACAGAAGTTATCATAACGAGATTCTTCTAGAAGCCAAAGAAGCATTTATTCTCATATTATTCATATATTTATATGTAATATATTTCATGTATTATATTATCATAAATGCTTCTTCCATGTTTATTAATAGTAATAAAATAGTCGGATTTATATTTATTATGAAATAATGTTACTGACATTCCTATTTAATAATATACATAATATGTATGCATTTGTTTTCATGTAAGTTAATAATAATTAATGGTGATTTATGTACTTATTCCCAATTGAATTGTATTAAAGTAACAAGTATTATCACATAATCAGTATTATAACGCCAAATTGTATAGCTTTGAGTACAAATTGTATAAGTAGACGAATGGAGTAGCAAGATGTAACCAATAAATAACATGTTTGGAAAAAAAAACAGTTGAACATAAATAACGTTTTAGGTAATTCCATATTGTATTTATTGTGTTGGATTTGTAACATTAGAACTATCAATTATTCTTTAGATTATGAACAAGATATTAAAGAAGAGATTTGATAGTTAGGCTAACTTTATAGAATATTGTTTCTATTCAGCCTATTGAAGTCCACTGCTGGACACAAAACTAAAACGGTTAAAAGTTGTTAGATACAAGGAGTTCCATAATTTCCATTCTACTCCAGATTCGATCGAGAAAGTAAGGACATACTTTTTTTAAACTGATACGCTTCGCTGTGACAATATGGTAGTCAGCTAATTTATATGTAGGTTAAGATTGTGTGAATTTTCTCAGGAATCTGATGATTTTACTTTATTTGGAAAAAACAGTCCACGTCATGAGAAAGTATAATTTTGGAAAAATTATACATAAAAGTGACGGATGCAGCTGGCAACTATTCTTTTTAAAAGTGTTTTATGACGTTGACTGTACTTTTTAAGACTGATTGTCTTGTAGTTATGTATTTTTACTTTTATTTCTTAATCTCGAGGCTCAAATGTACCTATTTTTAATTATGGTGGTATGTATTATTTTTAATTTATTTTCATGATTTGTATGTAATGCATTGGCTAGATGCTACAGTATCATATATTTGGATTTCTACAAAATTTGTGTTTTATTTATCAACTTTCTACCCTTGAACGCATCGAGTTAAACAACTAAAGATGCAAGCCTCTTCATCACGCGTAAAATAGCCACTATTCATCATAATGGAGACGTAGCTTTGAAACTAGGAAGGAGTTGGATGTAATCATATATTTATCTCTCTCATACTTACTCGAACGTCATGTTGGTGACATCTGTCTGATCGAGATAGCGATATATCTTCCAAACGCAAGATGGGTGCTGCCTACCCCATGACAATTTTCCCTACGAATGTATGAATGATTTATAATATTGTATTTTAAACATTTTAATTGCCATTAAAGTGAAACCTAAACGTAGATATTGGAAACGTATTTTTTTTCACGTGAGATAGTCGAATAGCTGACTTAGACGAATAGGTTCACGGGTGAGATTTCCGCAACAATAGCATAACCTGTAAAATTTGTCGCGCATATTTAAAATAGTTCAATAGTACTTATTGATATAAAACTAGTATTTACAAGTCATATTTTTTTTTATGAATAAGTATCTATAATTATGCCGTGTGGTGCCGGCTCAGAATGCCACCACCCCATCTCCTCCCGTGGGTGTCGTACAAATCGACTAAGGGATTAGCCGGAGGATGGGCAGCAGCGTCCTTCGAGTACATTAACAACTCAACTGCGATCGCCAACCCGCCTGCCAAGCGTGGCGATTATGGCAAAACCCCCCAATGAGCCCACAACACACCCATATCAGTCGTTGTGGACATCTTTGGGGGAGGCCTCTGTCCAGCAGTGGACTTCATTCGGCCGAAATGATGATGATCTATAATTATCTAATATACGTACATAAACTTACATAGTCAAAATTGTAATTATTAACATTAATATTTATAACCAAGATATCTATTAGAAATTTAAAAAAATGTCAGGTCATAATGTCAAATAGCAATACCATAAAAATAAAATGCCAAGAAGATGAATATCGTAGTATATCGTATAGTATCGTAGTTTCAGATGAAATATAACAGTTCAGTCAGTATTTTATATAATATGGTTATAATTAAAGTTTCTCTATTCACGGGGTTATAGGGCGCCTACAGGTAACTGTAAGAGGGACCCGGTCTGTTGATAGGCTGCTTACGCGGGGACATGGGTACAACACGCAGAGGTTATTTAGAGAATTTTAATCTAAAATGTAATGGGAAACTAACCGGGGACTCCATGGCTACACTATAAAGTGCAGTCACGGTTAAATTGCTTATACAGAAACGCCACCATGTCGGTCCGAGTACATGAACAGAGCACGGGGGCAATTCCATTGCAGAGAGGTGTGAGAAAGGGGGACGTCATTTCTGCGAAGCTGTTCACCGGTGCAATGGGGGATGCTTTCAAGCTACTGGTAGAAAGGTTTCGGCATTAAATCAAAGTTGAGTATATCACTCAACTTCTATTTGCCGAAGACATCGTAGTCATGGCAGAAATCCTGCAAGAGCTCAGCACAATGCTCGATGATCTGAACAGACGTTCCCAACAGCTGGGCCTTAAAATGAACACGGGCAAGACGAAAGTCATATCAAATGCCCATGTCGTGCCCATCCTAATATCCGTTAGAAGATCAAGCCTCATAAGAAAGCTCAACGTCAGTCGGAGAGCTATGCTTGGTATTTCTCTACGAGATCGAATCAGAAATGAGATCTGCAGAAGAGCTAAAAGTTGCCGACATAGCTGAAAGGATTAGGCTGTCCTTTGGCTGATAAGACGATAATGATACGATGAGATAACGACTGCCCCAGAGGGGATTTATTATTGTTAGTTATGAATATTGTTTGTTTGTTTTTTTTAGAAACGTATATATAAACATTCGTGTTTCTTTTTTAACCATTGACAGGTGTAAACCCCAGTCGTGCGTCGGAGCTGACACACACACTTTATTTTTAGTCTATTTCGAAGAAACTTTTTTGTACTAGGTACAAAGACTCCCTTTATATTTTCCCCTTCAAAATAGTCGTTAACTAATATAACGGAGACTATTTTTCACTTGCGTCCATCCCTCCCATTAGGCGGTAGTGAAAGTGGGTAGGACGTGACGTCAGTACGTCACCAACAATTAATGGCGGGCATAGAATACTCTACTTCTTCTTTTCTTAGATTATGGCTTCTGTAGAGTATCTTTCACAATTTTGCCAATGTCATGTATAAGGTAACGTTGTACGGTGTTTAGATTAAACAATCTTTAATTATGCACCACACAATATACCACAAAAATGAAAAAATTCTACCCATTAGTAGCACATATATGTAGTATCCACCCTGTCATTTACCCATTTGCAACTATTATAAGAGTACTTTTGTTGTAGGCACGGTTGGTGCAGTGGCTGATACAGTCGGCTGCTGCGCACCGGGTCGTGGGTTCGACTCCCACACGGAACAAATATTTGTACGATCTGCAGGTAGTTGTCCCGGGTCTGGGTGTATTGTTTGTGGAATTTGTGTTTGTAAACGCACCCACGACACAGGAGAAACCCTAGTGTGGGCCAACGTTATTTTAAAAAAAAAATGTCATGGCGCGCTTGTCAAAGCTTGGCTTGGTCTTGGCTTAGCATGGCTCGCTTGGCGAGCTGTAGGCGTAGAGGCTTGGTAGCGACGTCTAGCGTAACAATAATTAAATCCTAGGTATTTTACTTGCACTTCATCACTTCGGCCGAATGAAGTCCACTGCTGGACACAAGCCTCCCCCAAAGATAATTGGGGGGTTTTGCCATAATCGCCACGCTTGGCAGACGGGTTGGCGATCGCAGTTGAATTTTTAATGTACTCGAAGAACGCTGCTGCCCGTCCTCCGGCTAATCCCTTAGTCGACTTTTACGACACCCACGGGAGAAGATGGGGTGGTGGTATTCTGAGCATCACATAGCATCGGCATCACACGGCATCGGCACCATATTGTATTTACCGATTCCAAAACCATTTTTTCATCCAATATCTCTATCCAAGATGTGATATTTGACAACGATTGCCATATTCAAAAAAGAAGAAGACAAGTGCCATACATATTCATGCCATATACAATTCAAACGCATTATTTTATTTTTACAATCGGGGCATTGGTTCATACGCATTTAGTTGTTTGATTGAAAATAATGTAATAAAATGAAAATTAAAAATATGATGAAGTCATGCAATTTATTTGCTTAAGATACATACTACACATTATTTTTAACTTTTTATTTGGACGAAAATGTTGAATGAATTGCATACCACCCTGGACTGGACCTGGCACACTAGTATTAACACTGGATGGAAGTTGGTAATTAAAGACATATTTACAATTACATTTTTATTATAAAAATAATCATAACAGCTCAAACTTATAGTACAAGCAGATGAGATAACGAAAATACTTACAGGTTATTTACTTTGATTTCAGCCATTGCTCTGTTGGAAGTCTCATTGACCAGCTTTCTGTGATTTATCAATTTCTCAGTGGCCTTATAAAAGTATTACCTAAATATCACACTGAAATGCTAAGTTCAGAATAGTAACTTCTTTGTTGCACAGAGGCCTCAAATAAGCAATGGCTCTTCAAATTTTCGAACACCAAAAATAGGAAAATTGAGGGCATTGTAATATCCCCAACTGTCATAATATAAATGATACGCATTTATCTTATGCTATTTTAGGATCTAGTAACACAGAGTACTATTATTTATACTACTGTACTTAGAGTATTTAGCCTATTTTCATTATATATTTATATATATATCACTTTACGTTTTTGCATGTTTTTAATAATCAGTATGTGGCCAAGACGAAAGGTGGACCAAAATTATTACTTCGTGGAACGGTCCAAAGGGGAAACGACACAGGGGAAGACCCCACACAAGATGGCAGGACGACATCACAAGGACAGCGGGTCCAAACTGGACACAAGTGGCCCAAGATAGGGACCAATGGGCTTCTTTGGAGGAGGCCTTCACCCAGAAAGGGGTTCTTGCAAAATGACTAATAATAATAAGAAAAACATTAGGTTAATCTTTGCTAGCAAATTAAATAAATAGTTGAGTTGAATTTTGAATTATCGTAAGTAGATTTAGCATAGCTATAAGATTTTTTTTTCATGTAACATTTTGCAAGAAGTATATAGGCTTTTTTATTTTTATTTTATTTTTTTTATGTGGCCAAGAAACGTGTAACGGCTTAACACGGTTAATTACAATAGTAGTAAAGATACATAATATATACATTTGTGTCAATCATTTAATACAATGTAAGATAATTTTTTAGTTCTAATTACTATGTCAATAAAGCTCACAAATTTAATATACATGGCAGCCTGTAGCATGACTTATCTGATATCATTTGGGGTAAAAGAATATACTTCGTGCTAAATAGCTAGTTCAGTTTAGAGCTTGTTGAAGTGAACCTTCTTTTGGGACGGTTGAATTGGTTTTTATCCAACGAAAAGAGAAACAACTATAAATGTATTTATAGTGTTTAGGCTGTGAGAGAATGAGATAAAACGCGTTTCTATGTAGTTTCTCTATTATCGATCAATCGCTCTGTCTCTCTGTTTACCACCTCCATCGGGTATTCATCTCATTTTTTTTTAAATTAACCAAAATACGAAGTTTCACTTCTACCGCGTGTGAACTGACGCGATATTCGTGTATTTTTTTTATTACAAACCATGATTGTATGACTATTAACGCAAATGTAATAACGAAACAACATCCTTCTACTGTCAGTTTTCTTAAAAACTCTCTTTGCTGGGAATTACTGGGTGCGCGCTGGCTTAACTACGACTGTAATGTATATGACTGCCACAACATAATAATTTCTCATCATTGAACAGCTGTTTCTCTAAAGCTAATGGGTTTTTAGAATTTATATTTATGGGTACTGTAATCCCCATTCAGCAAACATAACCACGTGAGGGTCAAGTTTACAATTGTTTTGCTTAAAACATAAGGTTCTTAAATAATCCTTAGGCTATATAGGTCAAATAACATTTTGCAATATACTTATAAATCTAAGTCGGGTGCCACATATTAGGAATATTTCTAAAATTAAAAATAAGCTGTCCTAATATAGCTGTCCTATACCCTAAATATTTACATATCAAAATATAAAACTAGGTACCATATAACTATGGTAAGGTAGTCTGCAGACATTGCTGAGATTGTAAAGCTAGATAATAATGATATTCCTAGCGCTCAAAGGCTTGGGAACAGTAGAACGTAACTTAATTAATAATGCACTTTGCATTGTTAAAAATCTAATGTATTCACCTCTAGGTAGGGTCAACGCATTGTTGTATTAATGCCTACAAAGAGTCGTATGCTGCATGGCTATTCTGTAAGAACTCACTAGCAAACTCACTTCTAAATCCGCAGTGAAATCTCTAATATCGTCTTGTTATTGCTACTTTTTACTTCGGATTCTTATATTAGTTTGCTTCACTAGCAAGCTCACTTCTGAATCCGAAGCATTGATCTCAGTTTAAAACTTAAACTAAGTAAGTCGAATGAAAATTAAGTTTAAAACTTAAACTGAGATCAATGCTTGAGTTTCGTTCTGTAATACGGACCTTAGAAATGATAGCGTTTTGTTATATTGGCTCGTTCGACACTACAACACATAAGCGTAGGTGTACTATACGTCCCTATAAGTTTTCCCCACCCCCACGGCCTTATGCTGAGTGAGATTATGAACTCCAATGAACCAAATTCTTAAAAAAATCAGTATTAAGTAAATATTATATGAGTTGACTGATTTATTATATGACACTTATTTTATGATATTATATTCGTGGGAACACGAGTTAAAAATATACAGATCCATATAAATTGCAACCGTTACATCTCGTACAAAATGGACTGGGCCGTCAGCCGAATACTGATACGCCAGTTAATATTAAGTCGCGCTTTAACTATTCGATAGATTCGTTTACGGTAGGAAAACGGACGGCTCAAATGGTTAAAGCGAGACTTAATATTAGGCATTTTAGTATTCAGCCGTTAGGAAAAGTATGTATGTATATCTATCTTTTCATTCATTTCGGCCGAATGAAGTCCACTGCTGGACACAGGCCTCCCCCAAAGATCACCACAACGACCGATATGGATATGTTGTGGGCTCATTGGGGGGTTTTGCCATAATCACCACGCTTGGCAGGCGGGTTGGCGATCGCAGTTAAGTTGTTAATTTACTCGAAGGACGCTGCTGCCCATCCTCCGGCTAATCCATTGGTCGACTTTTACGACACCCATGGGAGGAGACGGGGTGGTGGCATTCTGGGCCGGCACCACACGGCCATCTATCTATCTAAAGAATCCATATACTCCTTACGAATCTTAAGCTCGACTGGTTCTTATATTTTAACTTCGGGAACAAAAAGGAATTACTTGTTTGTTTGCTTGCCTTTAGCTTCGAGCGCTTCAGAATATAGTTGTATTTTTTTAACAAGTTTATAATATCGTTTCGAAAATCCCCACACTCTGAATCTAAGACGATAATAAATTCATCACATCGGCCATATGACGGCCAACAAAGGCCCATTGATTTGCACAATTGTGTCAACATTTTGGGGGAATTTGCCAGTACTCACCACGCTTGGCAGGCGGGTTGGTGAGCGCAGTTGCTGTTCTTCAGAAGGGACGCTGCTGCTTATTCCTCTGGTTTATAATCCCTTAGTCACGTTTTCCGACATCCAAAGGAGGAGGCGGAGTGGTGCTATATTCTCAATCCGGACACCACACGGAATATGTGTAAGTGGGTATGTGTGTCTTATTGCCGTTCTGACGTAAGAGAATACTATTAGGTGTAACATACGGGAATAAATCCACTCTACGTTAAGAACGAACCTACAACATTTTTGGTTTGTTTATTAAAAGCTTTTTATTTATCTACGTATATTTTATACTGCGTAATCAAAAACCAAAACCAAGTAAAAGCGTTAGCAAGCCGAAGGCATAGGAAGCGCCCTGTTAAGGGTATTAATTACATCGCTCAAATCGCAAAAATAGCGTAAGTTTATAAGATTTATTTATTTATTTATTTATTTATATACTCTTTATTGTACACCACATAATACATACATAGAGATAAAAATTTAAAAAGATACATGTACAATGGGCGGTCTTATCGCACAGGGCGATCTCTTCCAGACAACCTTTGGATGGACAGGAAGAAAGGAGAGAGATATTGGGCTGTCAAGTGTACAATATATCATACACAATATTACTTAGACATAAAAATATAAAATACATAACAATATATACAATAAATATTATATATATAAAACGATGATAAAATATACTAATAAACATCAAATATAACTAGGATAGGAGAAGAAAAATTAGAGAGAAAGGTAATGCTCCTTCACCATTTTCTTAAAAATAGGTAGTGTTTGAGCACGTCTTACTTCAATAGGTAATGCATTCCACAAGCGAGCCGCTTGAATAGTAAATGAATTATCGAAGAAGGAAGTGGAATGCATACGTATACTTAATTTTAGATTTTCTGATGATCTCAAGAAACTAGAATGTGTCTCACAAATAAACTGAAAGCGTTCTTTAAGATAAAAAGGGGTAGAAGGTTTAAAGAGCACATTATAAAGCAAAGAAAGAATATGAGCGTTCCGGCGAAAGCGGATGGGAAGCCATTTGAGCTTAGTTCGAAATTCAGAAACGTGATCATATTTGCGTAGGCCAAATATAAATCTGATACAAAGATTTTGAAGTCGCTCAAGCTTGTCAAATTGGTCTTGCGTGAGATCGAGATAGCTGGCATCAGCATAGTCAAGGATCGAGAGTAGAAGAGATTGTGCTAACGCAATTTTGGTATTAATAGGGAGAAAATTACGAAGACGTCTCAAGGAGCCTGCTGCAGCAAATAATTTACGACTGACTTCCTGAAGTTGTTTAGTCCAGGAAAGAGTACTGTCGATATAAATCCCCAAGTTCTTAACGTTGTTGGATATAGGAATAACAGAGTTACCAAGAGAAACTTGGGGAACTGTCGACCAGACAATTTTAGAGACAGATTTAGTTGACTAATCCTTTTCTGCACTGGCTATGTAAAAACATGTTATATTTAACATATATGAGGGCCATCACCGAAAAATTGCATTCTTTAAAATTATGAATAAATTGGCCCAAATGTTGTTTTTTTTAAAGTACTTTCACGCATAGCTAATGTTGTTATAGTAAGCCATTTTCGTCACATCACAATGAATTGATTATGTTCCAGGAGCAGCGTAAACAGAGCAACTGTGTGCCAACTATTCCTATAGGTCTTATTATTTTAAGGTCAGCACATTTGTTACTAATAAGGTAACTTGTAGGTAAGTCTGAATACGAATCCACTTTTTTATATTTACTATTTTATCATACGCACGCGGCCGCAGCCTCCCCGTGAGTGTCGCTTCTCTGCGTGCGTCTGCTGCTAGCCAGCTGGTGGGCACATCAGTGCACGTTCGGTCTAAAGACAAATTGACACGTGCGAAGCCGGACGGGAAGCTAGTTTGAAATAAATAAGTATTGTACGCATGAGTATCCCAAATACGACTGAAAATTTATTATTGAAGAATGCTTATGCGAATAATGGAGAGTGATTATTTTTGCCAGTTGTGTGTAGTTTTTTTTAATAGATGACCGAGAGCAGAAGGTTTCACAATAGAGGCGATTTCAGACATTGAGAATGTACTACGTACTGAACTAGAGGCGACACGACAAACAAATTCCATGCACCGCACGCGGGGTGGAGGGGCGCGGACGACGACAAACAATAGTAGTAGAACAGATGTGACATTTTATACAACAACTATTTTACAAGTTTAAGTAGAAGGGAAAACATATTTTTCAATGATGTCACATGACTCGTCATTATTATATAATATTATGTAGTTTTATTTTGATCTAGACCGAATAAGACTGAACACGACTGAACAAGACCGAACAAGACCGAACAAGACTGAACAAGACTGAACATGACTGAACAAGACCAAACAAGACTGAATATGACTGAACAAGACTGAACAAGACCGAATAAGACTGAACATGACTGCACAAGACCGAAGAAGACTAACATAGACGCCTCGGTTGGTGCAGTAATACTGAAACAGTCAACTGAACTATACTGAACAAGACTGAACTATACTGACAAGACTGAACTATACTGAACAAGACGGCACAGTTGGTGCAGTGGCTGATACAGTCGGCTGCTGCGCTCCGGGTCGTGGGTTCGATTCCCACACGGAACAAATATTTGTATGATCTGCAGGTAGTTGTTTCGGGTCTGGGTGTATTGTATGTGGAATTCATGTCTGTAAAACGCACCCACGACACAGGAGAAATCCAAGTGTGGGGCAACGTTTTTAAAAAAAAAAAAAAAAAAAAAGACTGAACTATACTGACAAGACTGAACACTATACTGAACAAGACTGAACTATACTGAACATGACTGAATAAGACCGGACAAGACTGAACATGACTGATTATAATAAAACAATTTTAAACGGATTACAACGCGTACATTATAGATTTTTGTTTTTCTTGAAGTTTCGAACTCTTTGCAGCATTCGTGGTCGCAGGATGACTAAGGTGACAGGTGAACACGTCTGAACATGACTGAACAAGATTGAACAACACTGAACATGACTGAACAAGAGTGAACAAAACTGAATATGACTTAACTATACTTAACAAGACTGAACATTACTTAACTATACTGAAACAAACGAAACGATACGAAACGAACACGAAATACGCTGCCTAGCCAAGAACTGAATTATTCGCGTTTGCTTGTTTCACATTTTGTTGTAAAATCCCCATCTCATATTGTTGCTACATACTAACCAGTCCCTTCTGATGTTTATATTAATTTATTGATATTTACGCGAATAATTCATGTAGAACTGAAATAAACATAAGGATTTTTAGCGTTCTTAATTATGTACATACATGTAGCAAATCCATACGATCACTGCTTTCATGCCATACATAATTATTTACTAATTTCCCGACGTTTCCTCGCGGTGCCTGTTCTAGTAAGTAGTACATTATACTTCAATGATATCAGACGACGTACACTCGGCTACACATCAAGCTATTATATCTAGTTTAAGCTGATCTCTCATCGTAAGGTAAGCCTATACAACGCGAGATAAGCTTATATTGGTAATGTATAGCTATATGTTATCAGTCATACATTACCAGTCATACACTGCCAGTCATACATTACCAGTCATACATTACCAGTTATAGTACGCACGGACAGCTATGTACACGCTTTACAGTATATAGTACAGCTTATCACTCACCATTTTTATTGAAATATTCTCACATATTATGTTAATTTTTTTCCTGCATTCATGTAAACAAGCAATTAACGTAAAATAAAATAAACAGAAAGACATATCAAATATGAATGATTTTATCGATCATTCAAGACCCTTGATAACCATATTAGACGACAATGTATCTCAATCTATATCAATCTAATAAATACTAAAATAATGGGTATACTTTTTCCCTCGTTAAAACAAGCTTGAGAATAATTTTATGATTCATATTGACTATTGGTAGTTTCTGTTCATTTCATGTATTTAATGGATATTCCCCTTACTTAAAAGTCAATTCCAAATGAGTAATTACTTTTATTATAGTGTTTGTTTATAGTTTGTTATTATAATGTCCTACAAAAATAGTAACCGAGTAGATGGGCAGCAACGTGCCTTCTGCTGTTCCACAGAAGGCACGCTGCTGCCCATCAGCATCTGCAGCCATCAGCTGCTGCAGCATCATTCTGCGCTCACCAACCCGCCTGTCAAGCGTGGTGAGTACTGGCAAATTCCCCCCAATAATTATGACACAGTTGTGAAAATCTATGGGGGAGGCCTTTGTTCAGTAGTGGACGCTGAATGGCCGATATGATGAATAGTGACTTCGTGTAATAGTAATCAGTGTGGTGTCCGGATTAAGAATATAGCACCACTCCCATCTTATTCAGTGGATGTCGTAAACGGCGACTAAGGCACTCTAAACCAGAGGGTAGCAGCGCCCCTTGTATGGAAATCTATGGGAAAGGCCTTTGTTCAGCAGTGGACGTTTTTAGGCTGATATGATGAATAGTATCATTATTTATTAATTATTGAGTGCCTATAACCTATTGAGTGGCCCCTTAAAAACGTAACTGTTTTTGTAGGATCTTTCTTTCTTTCATTTAGAAAAAACGTTGCAGAAATCCTAGTGTGGGATTTCTTCTGTCGTGGGTGCGTTTACAAACGTAAATTTACACAGTAAGTTTACAGTCATGTTTACACAATAAGCTAAGAACAGTATCTATATATACTATTTATTATCGACTTGAATGTTTTTATGACGCAATAAATATAACAGAATGATAGGTGACGTATTCACGATTACACAAGTGTAACTTAGAAATACCGCTGAGGCAAAGTTAATACCTACAATTACAACATTAAGCGTATCTGTACAGTGATAACTAAGTATCTTACTTAAATTATTGAAGAACTTCAGTACATCGGACCAGGATTTCTGTTGACGTAATTCTGAAAAAAGTATAAAGTGTGAGAAAAATATTTAAGAAGAAAATATATCTATATCTAAGTTTGTAAGTATAAAATAATGGTACAATAAGAATCTTTCCAGGAGTATGAGGAGAGATAGAGGAGAGGATAGATTAACCCAATGAAAGAACCATAATCGGTAACAAAAGAACACATTTGATGGGGCGTAGTGGGTATGTTTTAGTTTTCTGCGCCGACGGATGCGGGTTCGATCACCGCACGGAAGAAATATTTGTAGGGTCTACAAATAATCGATTGACATTTGTGTCGCAACGATACAGAATACATAAAATGGTGGAAAATAGATTTAAAAAAAGTTATTTTAAAAGGAAAGTTATTAATAACCCCATCCAGTCTTTGGAGCAAGTGCACGTCCGCATGCGCTCTTTTAACCGTACTTATGCGCATCTTTTCTACATAAGATTGCTTTTGGCGCCCACATACAGAATTATTAAAGAATTACTCTTGAGATGACTGTACCAATGTGGTGATATATTAAAAATACTTCTGATTATTAAAACATGCCAGACTGGAAATGCGGAAAAGTGAATTAAAAGAACAATGAAATCGTCCTACAAATAAATCAGTAATGTAATTTGCTATATACCATGTGAAATAATTCCACGCATGTAACAAGATTTTTAAAGTGAGTAAAAGCTAAGAGTAAAATTTAAGGTCAAATTTGAGTGTACGTCTAATAAGTTGTTGCACGGTTGTTGGCGTCGTTATTGTGTTCCTCGCGTGGAATTATTTCACATGCCATAGCGAATAATGGCCTTGAAGAGATAATCTGGAATCTGTGAGAGCTCTTATAAGAAATAATTATAATGTTTTGTAACTTGATCATTTCCGGAGGCACAGCACTTGCGTGCACGCTTAGTTGGCACCTGCTTGAAATGAGATCGATTTATCATCTAATATACAAATAGCTCGTGTCACGGTGTTTGCGGTCACACTGCTCCGAAACGACTCGATCGAATTTAAGGTTTTTTTTTGTGTGTATTTGGTAGGTATTAGAATAGGTCGTAAAGTATTTTTCACCCTCCTACACCAACCCCCAATTTTTTATCGCGATTTTAGTATTTTTGCATGAACAATATCCGTGATGAAAATGTTCCAAATTCCAGCGTGCGAAGCCGCGGACAATATAAAGGAAAGTAAACAAAGCAAGACTAGTACAAGAAACTAATACATCATCCATAAAGTAAGCGTCATAGGTGTCAAATGCCAACTAAGCGAGCCTGTAATTGAAAACAGTAGTCTGAGTCTTGTTTTCCACTTCAAGATTTTGGAGTTCTGAACCCGCTTTTATGTAAATCCTTAGAAAATTCCGTACAATCTGCATGTGCGTCAAAGAAATATATATTCCATAACACGCGCGAGACATGTGAATCCACAATGTAACTGTTACCGTGATAACACCTGTTCTATTTCAACAGTTCAGGAATAGAATTCCACCTTATCACCATCTAACTCACGTGGGTTACATAACCAGGTATACATACACCAGGGCTCCTGAACATCACCAATCGTTGGTTAAACGGCATTCTTTGCGGCGGTCTCATGTGTGCCCGCAGCGGGAGGCGCGGACAGGCGAGGCCGGGGGGCGTGGGGTTCCAGGCCGCGGGGGGCCTGTGGTGCGGGAATATGGCCCTATTTCGCCATTTCCTGATGTTCTGCGTAACTGTGTCGTCGCTATTGGATGAGCCAGAGGTGTCGTGAGCTCGGTTGGACCCGGAACTGGTCTGAGGTCGGTTGAATATGATCGGCGGATTCATGCCTATAGTCCTGGTTATGACGGGCTTCAATGACTCCTCTGCCGGTTTATTCTGTCGAGGAAGTTAGAATTAATATTGAAATTAGGCAGCCCGTAACTGACTGTAAAATAACTATTTTTGGTTATACCAGATTAGAAACTATGATAATCACATATCTAGCATGTCGTACAAATCAATCCGTGTTTATTTAGTAGAAATTCTGTTAATAACAATTGACACGTATGTTTGATGCACAAGATAATCACCATCATCATATCAGCCAAAGAAAGTCCAGCTTTTTCCTCTTTCTTTCCACTTCCTCCGCCTTGGGAAGGACGGAGGGGCATGCCGGGCTCAAACCGGGTAAAACCCCACGATGTCGTTCTTCTTATCTCTAGCCCGGGGTGGGGTGTACACTTATTTGCATTAGACCGCGCCCCCGGCAGATATCGGCCCGTCATACATTGACGGGCCCTTTCTCTGTGCGACCTTGTTGGCCGCACCTATCCTTCAGAGCGCCATCTCAGGCCTGTCTCTGTTCGGGCGACGGACCTCCCCTGCCCGCCCGCAGGCCGCTCCTCATGGTGGCCGGAGATCGTTCAGCACCCTCACCCGGCAAGGATGTCCGGCCTCCCCATAGACTTCCACAGTCGTGTCTCCTCCTGCAGACGTCGTAAAAAGTGACTAAGGGCCTCTAAACCAGAGGGATGGGCAACAGCATCCCTTCTGTGGAACAGCGTCCTTTCTATGGAGCATCGTCCCTTCTGTGGAACAGCATCCCTTCTGAGGAACAGCATTCCTTCTGTGGGACAGCGTCCCTTCTGTGGAACAGCGTCCCTTCTGTGGAACAGCGTCCCTTCTGTGGAACAGCGCCCCTTCTGTGGAACAGCGTCCCTTCTGAGGAACAGCAGCCATTTTACGCTTACAAACCCACCCGGTGAGTACAGGCTAATGTCCCCCAGAGTGAATGCATGCAGCAGCTCGTTGTGGAAATCTATAGGGGAAACTTTTACTCAGCTGTGGATGTTTTTTGGCTGATACGATTATAAAAGGTAGGTAGGTATATTTAAGGTACACGCTCGAGGAGTGCCCTGCGTGGGCGGTCGAGCGGCGGATCCTGGTCGATCGGATCGGGCAAGATCTCTCTCTGCCGGCAGTAGTGTCGGCTATGTTGGCAGAGCATGAAAATTGGAGTGCAGTGGTCTCCTTCTGCGAGAGCGTAATGCTGCAGGAGACTGCAGAGCGGGATCGGCAGAGGGCCGAGAAGGGGGAGAAGGACGAGACGGCGCCGGGGCAACAACCGTCCCGGCTCCCAAGTCCAACACGCCCCCTGCCATCAGTGGTGGGGGGCCTCGGGGGTCGTGGGTGCGCAGATTCGCGGAGTCTGCGTGCTCACACCGAGCGACCCCCGGGAAGACGGCGGCGCGCACGTGGTCACGTGCCGCCGTGTGCGCAGCACAGCGCAAAGCGAGGCTTGGGAGGATCCTTTACAATCCTCCCCGAGAAGTGCCTGGGGGGGCGACCTTTTTTACAGTTGCCTTCCCTCCGCTAGAGGGGGTGACCGCTTTACAGTCATCCCCTCCGTGATGTGCCTAAAGGCGTGGCACCAATGGGCGGCTCTAGTGTGATCTTACGAGGACCTGGAGCCCCCCTTCGGTGCCGAAGATGACCGCTCCAGCGGTTTTAGCCGGTAGGAGTCCGGCATACCCCTTCGCCCTTCCCCAGGGTGAAGGAAGTTCCATGTAGAATTTCCACTGGACATCAATAATAAAAAAAAAGGTATATTTAAGGTGTGCGCAAGAGTTCTTGACCGGCCGGTCGAGATGAAACTTCTTGACGTATTGACTATAGTGGCGGCGGTGCAGAGGCCGGCGCTGGCTCAGCCCCACACCGCACACACGTCGCTGTGATGGAGCAGTAGTGCTGTGACCATCCCAACAGCTAAATAAAACGAAACTCCAGTATCGATTTGATATCAAACAGACTTTCTGTTTTGACTTTGAATTATACATACATACGTATATCTCATTTTAAAATCCGCCGTAATAAGTAAGTAAAGTAAATATACGTATTATTAGAATATGAAAAACTCACCTTATCTATATTGGTTGTATCTGGCGACGGCGCCGGCGGCTGGCCGTCTCCTCCCTCTGGTCTGACCGAGAGGAGCTGGTCCTCCTTGAATGGGGAGCTCGGAGCCTTCACGGATGAAGCCAACATCGAAGTAAACTCATATCGATTCTTCAACAAAGAGTACTCCTCAAAAACATCCTTGTATAGCGATATCTGCTTCTCAAAATGACCTATCATGGAATTTTTAAAAATTTCCGGTTTTGTTAAGCGCATCATCTGTATCAAAGCCCTCGCTACTGGCTCATCAAACGGCAAAATAGATATCCGTTCTAAAATATGCTCGACGACATCTTTATTAAACATCCTATCGTTGTCAACCATGAAATACGTGAGATTTAAAAATACTAATTTGAACCTCGAGAAGTTCTGCGTAATCGACATTGTTGCCATAAAGACGTCACAAAGAAGGGTCCTACTGACCTGATCTGAATGAATGGTCAGTTTCAATAAATCTTCACATATGCTCAAATCAACATTGTTCAAATGTAATAGAGTTGTTTCTATAGTATTTACTCTTAATCTCGTGTCTTCGTCACAGTCATTTCTGGCCTTTACAATGAAGTCAAATGCCATTTCTACAAGTATCCTAGTGAGCCCCCGCTTGGCACATTCCTCAACAAAGCACATTCCATACTTTCGTCTCAGGTCCATCCAGTTTCTCAGTAGCAAATACTCTTGTATCAACAACCTTTCGTCTAATAACATAAGTTTAAGTTTAATTTGGTCATTAGTAGGTACGATGTGCGGAAACCGACACTGTCCGAAAAACCTATTCCGACAAGAGTTCATTAGATTGTAGAAACATACGTTGCCGAACACAATGGTTCTCGTTTTTGGGGAATTTTCGAAGAAAGATTCCATTAAACGTGGCTTATTTATAATTTCTGGTAGACCTATTCTTGTATCCAATTCAGTGTTTTCATTAATGTCTTGATAGCTTTCAGCGTCGTCTGTGCTGTTGCTCTGCTTATAAATGGAAGTTGAATCAGCATTTTGCTTTTCACAAATAGTGTTATTTTTAAATGCAATAACATCGGCGTCCTCTCTTATTTTTGTTGGGCAATAAGTGTGCTTCTCTGTGTTTGACGCTAAGTCTTGTTTGACTGGTTCAGGAATATATTCTTCATCTTGGCGTGGGTTTGAAACAGAAGCACCTGAAGTAATTTTACAGGATTCGAAACCAGTTATGCTTTCAGCGAACAGAGAAAGGGCATCATCATCATCATGATGATCATAGTACGGGTAGTTCTTGCTGTTGCCTGTCGGGGTTTCGTCTTCTGAACTTTCGTCTCCCGAAACGTTACCACTTGCATTTGAAAAATTTCCCTGAGAAACATTTGACTGTCTTCTACAAGGTCTAGGTTTAACGAATTCTACTTCTTTATTATTTTCCACATCAGTGTTATTATTATCAATATCATTATTAACATTTTTATCTTCAACCACCTCAGGAATACTACTTTCCTCAAATCTGTCTTCAGCTCCTTGAGGATTCAATATTTCTTTTAGACGTCGACAGTGCGTGATAACTCCGAATTCATTATCCAAGATATCGAACATTTTGTCTTTGAATTTTGCAAGATTTGCGTTAACATCCTCATTCTCCGAGCTGATCCAGTTTATGATCTCCATGTCAATTTTTTTCATTGTTAACGTTAACTTATCCGCTGCTTTTTTGTAATCTAGACTACCATCTTTGCTACGAATTTGAAAGACATGACTACTATGTGGAGATGAGGCACTTAAATGCAGTGAGTTGACTTCTATGGAATCATTTAACTGTTCCGAGAACTTATTGTCACTGTCCGAGCTGTCGGAATCAGATGTTTCCGATGAAGCATTATTTGCTTCAACAATAACGGCAGAAGTATCTTTCAGATCTTTCTTACACTTGTTTAACTCAGGACCAATATTAGTTAATTGAATTACGGGCAACTTCTTATTGAAACGAACGAAATCGGTAGAAGAAACTGTAATACAAGTAGTGGTGCTCGAACTGGATATGTCTTTAGTCCATGACAAATTAGAATTACTACTTACAGATGTCTTTCGGGAAACTACGGGTCCCGGATTGTTGGATTCGATTAGTCCATCTTTGAGTTCACCCTCAATTTCATTTTTTGGCATCTGCAGTAATGGCTCCAGTGGAGAAGGCGAACTATCAGGAGCCACTACAATTTCTTGCTTACCTTTAGGGCCTCGCTTCTTGCGCGCTGCAGGTTTTTTCGTCGTATGTTGTGGTTCCTTAACTAAAGGTTGCGGTGGGTCGACTATAGGTTGCGGTGGTTCGATTATAGGTTGCGGTACTTTGTTTCTAGGCCGCGGTTGGTTGATTGAACATTTGGATTGTTTAGCTGTAGGTAAACATTGTTGGACTATAGGCTGTGGTTGTATGATTGTAGGCGATTCTTTTACAGTTGGATTAACACTAGTATTTTCCTCAAATTTAATTTTAACGTCATCTACTTCTGTGTCTTTATTTGTTTCTATTTTTAACAGTTTCATAGCATTCTCAGCTGTTGAATCAGCTAATCTCTTTCTGGTAACTGTAAATAGGAAAACATTTTTTTATTAAATAATCCCGGTAGCTTAACTTACTTGTTTAGGACATGTAAACATGACGTTTTCGTCAAATTATTATTAGAAGGATAATTTACCAATTCTTCTTGTAGGCGGTGGTTTTTCTTCTGATACATTTTTCTGTGGTTTTTTAGTAGCCGTTGAATTAACATCGCCATCTGCAAAATAAATAAAAATCTTTAACGCTACGGTACTTTTTCGTTACGGTCTCAGGCTTACGCCCATAGGCAACAAGTCACGAAAGCGATAGCTGCCCACTACTTTTTGGTCACCAAAGCAACTATTTTACCACACTTTTTTGGTGGGTGTACCTATAACCGACTGTTCTGAAGCTCCAGTGATCATGGTCAATCTACATATCAAATAGGCACATCCTTCTCCACTGGGAAGCCTTTGTCCAGCAGTAAGATAAGATAAGATTAATTTTATTTATTACGGTGGACTTAGGTCGGATAAATGTTTTCACGACATAATGGGCAAACAGTTCAAAATACAAAATACAGATCAGTTACTATAAACTAAGTATTTGGCTCCACAGTAACTTAATCCTTCATCATAGGATCGAAGATCCATTCCATTGCTGGAAATCACCATCCTCCATAGAATAATGAATAGAGTAGTTGATAACTCACCTGTAGTATTTTTTTCGATGATAATACGGTTTTGGAAAAAATCTGAAATCAATTTCTTCGATCTGCCCTTTTTAGGACTTTTGATAACATTTTCAAGTTCGAAATTCCATTGAGGAGTTTCATCTTTCACCAATTGTTTTCTAGCAACTAAAACAAATGTCAAGTGTTATATAATACATTCACAAATCATACTTAATATTCTTAATGACTTTCTAGATATTCAACAGGCTTTAAGCAGGGTTTGGCACAAACAACTGTAATACCCATTATCCTGCTATACTACCCGAGTTAGTCCTTGTCCTAGCTTTCACGAATACTTATTACCTCATTCATGATCATCATCATATCAGCCAATGGGTGTCCACTGCTGAACAAAATCCTCCCCATAGATTTCCACAATTGTGTCATCATTTTGGGGGAATTTGCCAGTACTCACCATGCTTAACAGGCAAGTTGGTTGGTTGTTGCTCATCGCTCTGGTTGCACAAAAGCCTCCCCCACAGATTTCCACAACGAGCGGTTACATGCCGCTCTCATCCAACGACTCCCAGCGACCTTCACCAGGTCGTCTGTCCACCTCGATGGAGGTCATCCAACGCTACGTTTTCCGGTGTCCACTCGAGAACCTTTTTGCCCCAACGGCCATCAGTTCTACGAGCAATGTGCCCCGCCCATTGCCACTTCAGATTACTAAGCGGGTAGCACACCGGTACTTAAAGTCCTTCAGAAGGTATTCAAATCCGTCTTACTCGAGGGCACAACGCCGGAAGCATGGAAGAGGTGAGGTGGTGCTCTTCTTCAAAAAGGGTGACAACACCCTATTGAAGAATTTTAGACTCATCTCGCTTGAATCATGTTCATAAGCTGTTTTCAAGAATCTTCACGAATCGTCTCAAGCGCAGGTTTGATGACTTCGAGTCTCCCGAACAAACCGGCTTCCGAAATGGTTTTAGTACCATAGACTACATACACATGCTGTTATACAAAAGACCGAGGAGTATAACCTGCCACTATGCTTAGCGTTTGTGGATTATGAGAAAGCCTTTGATTGGATCGAAACCTGGGCAGTGCTGCAGTCTTCGCAGTGGTGCCACATTGACTATCGGTACATCGAAGTGTGTGTGCTGTGCTTATACAGAAACACCACCATGTCGGTCCGAATGTGGTCACAGAGCACGGGGGCATTTCCATTGTGGAGAGGTGTGAGACAGGGGGCCGTTATTTCCCCGAAACTATTCATCTCTGCAATGGAGGATGCCTTAGTCTGTAAATTATGACATTTACATAAAGAGAATATTAGTACCTGTGTCAGTTCAAAATTTCAGCAGAATACCGTTTTGGCTTCAGTCATCTTTCAATCCATTTTCGATATCATCACAATATAAGTCCACGTTTGACGTTGTTTGTTAGCTTATAGATTACCATTTATGACATTGAGACTAGATCGGAACCATATTTTGAACATTTACGAGTAAATTACGAGAATTGGGCCTCAGAACCAAAAACCAATTTCATCCAACTGCATACAGTTTTCGCGACAAGGTGATGTGGTGGCAAGACATATGGCTGATGGAGCAGCCCTATCCTTGAAAGAAGACCATGGACCAGAAATCTATGACTTAAACTGAAACAATGTTGAAGGCAAAGGACAGGATGTTGTCAAGTTGCGAGAGGCCATTTTCAGGTCTGCATTATAATGGCTGGAGACAATGTATTTTCACTGGTTTAATAAATAAATGAATATATAAAAGAACATCTCACAAGATTAGGTGCTAGAGTAAATTGAAGGAGTTCAATCAGTGGCATTCGTAATTATTTAATATTTGATCTCATATGCTATTGATATTTTTATTGGTTCATATATAGTTGATACATTTCTCTCAGTATTAATAATTGGTTTTAACTGGGCAAGTCAGGCTTTTGGACTTGTATGAAGGTACTGCCACTATGTCAAATCAGCATGGCTACCAATTCATATAGGAGGCCCAAGTCAGTGAAACAATACTGTGATCTATAGGGTGTGTCCTAAATCCTATAGAGAGGAGTTTCTTCTCCACAAATATTCTTTAAAATAATTGAGATTACAATGTAGATTGATACAAACGATGATAAAACATATAACAAAAATAATGTAGGCTAATGTGTAAAGAACTTCATACTACGATAATAATTTATTAGCCATGGCTGTTAACGCATGCATCAGCATTGCTTAGCTTAACCAACTTAGCAAGGCATTTGGCACAATAGAATTAAGTGAAAGAAAAATATGAAAACTGAATTAATTTCCACAGGTTTCATTAACAAATGAGCAAGAGCATTTCGCAAGGCTAAGTAAAAAATTCCATATAGAATATGAGGGGCTCTTAAGAAAATCATCATCATCATTGTATCAGCCAAAGAATGTCCACTGCTGAACACACTAATAGATTTCCAAGATTGTGTCATCATTTTGAGGAGAAATTGCTCATACTCACCATGCTTGGCAAGCTAGTTGGTGAGCGCAGTATGGATACTGTCTTACTGAGGAACATTGATGCCCATCCCTCTGACCTAGAGTCCCTTAGAGTGAGATTCAGAATCTGTCAAAATTATGAGCGTAAGTAGTAAATTTTGACAGATTGAAGCGTAAGTCCACGCTTCCGACTCGTTTCTGAATCCCACCTAGAGTCGCCTTTTGCGACATTCATGGCAGGTGATGTAGTGGTGCTATATTCTTAATCCATACACCAAAATACACAGTATAAATTTTTATTTAGGTAGTGCTTCTCGCCTACTTCTCAAGGGAGCTATGGTTGCTTAACCAGACAATTAGCGAAGCTAGAATAGCCTCCAGCCAGGGTACACATTATTAATAATAAAAAATATACATATGCTATATGCATACATACCTTCATTTGCTAGTTCTATTTTGGTAGCATAGTCTAAATTCTTCTTATATCGGGAACAACCACGGCCCTTTGGTGTCATACTCTCTGCAAAGAATATAAAAATTGTTTTATATGTTCTATAAACACCAGCTACATTTGGTTAGAATGAAAGTCAAGAAATTTACTAGAGAAACAGTGAATATGTTGTTATATGAATCAGACTCACAACTCTGTTTAGTAGGTAATATAAGAGTTAACGCATAAATATAATATGCAGGAAATAGGAATATCTGAAGTCCCCAAATGTTAAATAATACTCTATCGGCGAATACTGAAACATCACTCAATATTTAAGATCTGCTAAACTATTAACATTACTAAACTATTAACACATTAGACACTTGCTTGGGTGTCTCAAAGTTTAGCAGGTCTTAAATATTGAGTGGTGTTTCGGTATTCAGCCGTATGACACTAGAACTGGTTTGTTCTTTAGTAAAAATATATTACATACCTAAGCAATAATAGATTTTACTAATTCAGTGTCAAAGTAATTAATAAATATTGTGCCCACACATGTCACTTGTTGAAAAAGCGCTTATGAATGTGATCTTGAATCGCTCATAACCTTCCATGTTCCCAAGTAATGTTAAGTTTATGTAATTCAAACCCAGTTGGATACAAGTGCAATTTTACTGAGTTTGCAAACTGGGCAAACTTACCAGTACTTTTTCTAGTAAGAGGTATGCTAACTTTGATGTTAGCAGGCATATTCAATTGTGGTTTCTCCTTTTTTACAGTCCGCCTTGGAATTTTCTCTTTATTCTTTCGTTTCGTTGTAGGATTTTTTTTTATTTGCTTTGGTGACATTGTTGTGAATATAGTCAAGTTTTGTTATGCTGTCTTAGGCTTATATAGGCATGCCTACAGGTATGGGTTCACGTTTTAGTGTATAAATAAATGCTTTATTTTCCTTATAATCTTCTCGACTAGTATTTATTCTAACTAAAACATTATTATTGCAACAAACAAAAACTAGGTTATCATTTCTTTTCGTCGCAAAAATAGGACACTCAGCCCTTTTTTTTTGCTTGAATAAATGAATATGTTAATGTTTGTCCTGTATTCCGAGTCATTTGGCAAAAAAAAAAATGCCGGGCTACACTAAGATTTAAGGCTGTTAAATTCATTCGTGATCATTGTTTAGTGTGTTATTAATAAATAAATAAATAAACAACTGTTTTAAACATATAGTTAATTTATTTTATTTATTTCTACGGCTTCTTGCAGATTCCTTGCGGGATCGCCAGCAATTTGTTAGGCTAGGACTCTACGAGTCACAAACCTATCACACACGTTCAGGCGTTTGTCAGGGCTCAGTACTGGGACCGCTTCTTTTTATAATAATGATCAATGATCTCCCTACAGTGGTCAAATATTCTAATTGTCTTTTATACGCTGATGACCTAAAGCTTTACTGCGAAATAAAATCCGCGGCCGATTGTTTAGCATTTCAGTCTGATGTGAATTCAGTACATCAGTGGAGTGTGGACAACAAGATGGCGTTTAACACTTCAAAGTGCTATGTGATGACTTTCAATCGTATACGGTACCCTATAAAATTCAACTATCAACTAAACAATCATATTGTTTCTAGAACTGACTCTATGAAAGACTTGGGTGTCGCGTTTGATCATAAGCTAACTTTTCACAGCCATATAACATCAATAGCTAAAGACTCTTTTAGACGCTCGGGCTTCATGCTTAGGAATTGTCGTGACTTTCGTAGTACTCATGCTATCAAGCTCGTATTTACTGCACTCGTCCACAGTAGCTTGAGGCAAGTGCGTGTGTATGGAATCCATTTGAAAAAAAAAATATATTAGAACTTGAAAAAGTGCAAAACACATTCCTTAGAAACCTATATAAACAAATAAATGGTTACTACCCTTACTTATATCCCACGAAATTCCTTTTAGGTTGCCTCGGTTTTAATTCCTTGGAGGTGAGACGGACTTGTGACCAGATGATTGTAAGCTGTAAAATCCTTAAAGGGAGGATCGATGCCACTGATCTTCACAACAAAGTGTGCCAGTTATTTGTTTCTAACAATTACTGTCGCAGTAGGAGCCATCAGTTATTAGCAGTCCCTGCATGCCGTACTCCACTCCAAATCTCCCATACCCCGGACAATAATTGCGCTTAACGCTCTCTTGGATTCTAACCCCGACTTTGATTTGTTTGAGGATGCCTGGAAGACTATTCTGTCAAAATGTTTAAAGTTTTGTGAAAATAATGCATGAATGTGGAGTGTTGTTGTTTGTTTGTTCCTATTTTTTATTAATAATTGTGTCTTATCATAATTCTAGATTTTGTCTCTTTACCTTATACTTAGTTGTGATAATTTTATTTATAATTTATTGATAATTGTCTTTAAGTAGTGTAATTGGCTTTCGCCGTTCTATTTAAAGTGAATAAATAAATAAAATAAATGAAAAGAAAATGCAAGAAAATATTATTCCAAATAACTCAACACTCAGGCCCGTATTACAGATCGAGAATCAATACTCAAGTAGAACTTGAGTCGAGAATGCGTTAGTCAAATATGAACCGTACGTAATAGGTCCAGCATTTATACTCAATTGGTGCAATCTTGACTCAATTTCTACTTTAGTTTTGATTGACGATCTGTAATACGGGCCTAAAACTTACTTTTAATATCAATTAATTAATCATTATTATTATAATTGTAATGATAATGTTTCTATATTGAATTGATTCTTTATTCTAATAACAATTATATGTACAGTATTTATGATTAAACTAAATATTAAGAAAAAGGAACTATGTATATATATACTAGCTGTTGCCCGCGGTTTCACCCGCGCGTTTATATATATCAACATAAAAACAAATATAGTCTATATCACTCAAAGGTAGTGTAGCTTTCTATTAGTAAAACATTTTTTGATTCGGTTCATTAGTTCAAGAGATTTCCCCATACATACATACAAACAAAATGTCTTTATAATTTTAGTCTAAATGAGCAAATCCAACGATACACTGGTCTTCAATTTACTGATCAGGCAGCCATAACGTAGATTTTTGTTAGAAAAGTAATAGTAACAGCCCGGAATTTGGAAGTATCCATTCGATTAATTATTATATTCCGTTAAAGATTGGTTCAAAAACACTGAAATATATTTCATTATTTTTAATCAAAAAGCCAAATATTAGTTTTCATAGATCTAACATCAAACCCGACGAATTTTAATGAAAATGTCATCCCCTATTTAACCCTGTTAAATGTTGATTTTTCTACATAGCTGAAATCAAATACATGACAATTACAAATCTTATCATATTTTTAACTGAGAAGGTGAACACAACTTTTTTATAGAGCTGACTCCAAATCTGACCAATTTTGCATACAAACTTTCCTTACCTTCCCCCTGTTTTACTCCAGGGTTGAAGTTACAAAAACACGCATTTCTTTATTTTCAAATAAAAAGCCAAACATCGTTTCTCATGGATCTAACTTCAAAACTAACGGATTTTAGTAACCGGTTTTACTGCCTTAATCATTCCTTCATCCCGAATATGCAAAAACACTGAAACACGTATTTCTCTCTTTTCTATTATAAAGCCAAATATATTTTTGCATAGAACAAATTTCAAAACTGACGGATTTTACATTCAATATTTCACCCCCTGTTTTACCCCTTTAAGGGTTGAATTTACAGAAACACTGAAACACGTATTTCTTTATTTTCTATGAAAAAGCCAAATATAATTTTTCATTGAACTAACTTCAAAACTGACTGTTTTTGCATACAAACTTTCACCCCCAGTTTTACCCCTTTCAGGGTTGAATATACAAAAACACTGAAATAAGTATTTCTTTGTTTTAAACTAAAAAGCTAAATACTCATTTTCATAGATCTGGCTTCAAAAATAATGATTTATCCATACAAACTTTCGCCCCTGTTTTAGCCCCTTACGGGTAGAATTTATAAAAACCCTGAAACACTTGACTTTACATCTTTATTTTTACCCAGAAAGCCAAATACTAATTTTCATATATCTAACTTCAGTAATGACGGAGTTTCATACAAACTTTCAACCCCTTCAGGGATGGAATTTCTAAAAATCACTCCTTAGTGGATGCCTTTGTTATAAAAGCTACCAAAATTTCATGTTTCTAGCCTCAGTGGCTGTGCGTTGGTATGTCAGTCAGTTTCTCTTTTTATATATATAGATAAAAGTGGCATATGTACGTAGGCGTCAAAGTACTTCTCCTCATTTCTGTCAGCTGATAATGTTCCTAGAAGGCTGACAGAATTGCCACGTTGAATGGCAATGCTTATTCTTTGGCTTAAGAAAAGGCCAGCCCTCTGATTACGCGAAGTGTCAACCAACCATCTAGCTATATCTTTGAAAAGCAGACGTAAACACGAAGACGCAAATTAATTTTGTAAAGCATTTCCGATATATCACTGAAATTTTGTATTTTTTCGTCTATGAAATTGGAGTTCCGCAAGGCAATGTCCTTGGCCCGACCCTATTTATCATCTATATGAATGACATACACCGTACGATTTCCCAAAAAACAGACACAATTTGCTATGCAGATGATACAGTAGTCATTTTTCACGATAAATCCTGGGAGTCAGTGCATGAATCCGCTCAAAATGGTTTATTTAACATCAAGTGGTGGCTTAACCTAAACTTACTCTCTCTAAATGCTAAAAAAACCAACTTCATTTGCTTTAACAAAACGCTTGCATCAGCACCAAACATTCCTTATAAGCTCAAAATCCACTCTTCAAACTGCAAAATAGACAACTGCTCCTGTGGTGTCATTAAAAAGGTGGAGAGCCTAAAATATCTAGGGGTCATAATTGACCAACGACTTTCATTCAAACCCCATATTGATCTGGTAGCCAAACGTATCAGGAAGTTGACCCACGTTATCAAACAGTTACGCAACTCTGCTCATAAAAAGATTTTACATCCCGTTTTTTTTTTTTTTTTTGGGATAAGCCCGCCACACATTCCCGACCTCTGCAACTCCTGTAATCCAGGATCTACAATGGCGACCACCGAAAAGAACACCGACCAATGAAGGTCGGTGTGTCCCAGAGAAATGAAGAACTGTCTTGGAACCCGCAACGAAAAATAATCAGAAAAGAAAATGGAGGAGTAGGAAAGAATATACGTTCCACTTCCCTCCGTAGCAAGCAGGAGATAGAGAAAATACTATAGGCCATAGGCACAATAATTGGGAGTGTACAACTAGGATAAGCCTAGTTGCCAAGCGGGTACAAAAATGTTTATAAATATTTAATTACGGGTCCTATGTTGTGAGCTATTGTGACTGATTCCAATAGTAGGTGTGGCAAAAACGCCTGAACGCACGGAAATTCGTCCTTGTTGCAACAAGGTCTGTATAGTAAACAACTCCGGATGTAACTTGCAAGCTGTCAAACATAATATTGCGCTCATCTTGCCAAAGAACACACTCCCACAGAATATGATGTGCAGACTGTTAATATTCACAGTCCAGTGTTGAACATTTGCAGAATGGTGAGACAACAAGCTTGAAGCTAAATAATTTACTCTTAAAGTTACCATGACCGGTGAGAAATTGAGCCACGCAATGATCGACTTCCAACCATGCACTTGCCAGCCGCTCTCGAACGGATGGAAAGAACTGGTATAAGTGTGACGCCCCTTAATAGATATGTCCCACCTGCTTTGCCATTCGGCCAAGAGTTCTTCCCAAACACCAGCCTGTGGTTTAAACAATCTGCAGATCCTAACACGATCGCGTAGTACATGGCAACACGTCGCTGTATCTCAAGATCGACTGGCAAAAACACCTGCCAGCACAGTACTTACTGTCCTATATGCCTTGCGCAAGAATATCAACGCTAAGCGCTGGCTTTGGAGCAGTTTACGTCGTACCGCGCCGATAGTAGCCCTATCGGCCCACACAGGTGAACCATAGCATATACAACCCAAGTAAGTAGCCCCGTAAATAGTTTTTAAAGTACAAAATGAAAGAACCCATGTAGCTGTTGATATCCTTGTCAGGGCATAGAAGTTTCTCTTAGCTTTTTCACCTACAGATCTAATGTGTTCAACGAATGAAAAATTTCTCTCTAATACAAGACCGAGGTAGCACACTGACTCCTTTCTTTTAACGGTAATATTATTGAATTTAATGCTTGGTGATGCCTTAAGATTGCCTTTTAAAATTAGTTGAAAGGTTTTTTGCGGTGCAAACATTAAGCGGTTCCGTTCGCCCCACCTAGATATCAAACGTAAACAAGTATCCGCCAATTTTTCAAGGCCCGCTCTTGTACTTGACTGAATAAGCAGAAGGCCGTCGTCTGCGTAACCAGTCAATGAACAGCCGTACGGCAATGGAATCGCTAGAAAATCATCGAATCCTATGTTCCATAGATAAGGACCGATAACGGATCCTTGAGGACATCCCATCGTGAGTTCCTTCGACACAGCATGATGACCTAGTTTAAGTTTTACAGATCCGTTTGCGAAATATGAGTAAATGAGAGTGTAGATGTTTTTAAAGCAACCACGAGCTTTCATTTTAAGTAGTAGCATAGGCCACCAAGCGTTGTCGAAGGCACCTGAGATATCAAGGAATATGCCTAGGAACATCCGGTATATGTTTCGTTATGTGAGTCGGTTATGTGTTATTGTGTAACTGTTTGGGGTGGAATGGGTATCACCACTATGACACAGATCGAACGTGCCCAGCGATCGGTGCTGAAAGTCATGTTTAGAAAACCCTTCAGGTATCCCACGGACCGTTTACATTATGAAGCCTCAGTACTTAACGCTCGTCAATTATACATCCTTAAATTAGTCCTAAAACAGCATAAAATAATTCTCCAGTCAGCGGAATACCCAGAATTAATTAAAAGTCGAATTTTCAAATGTCCATCAGCAGTAAAAACAACTTTCGCCCAACATATGCAACAATTCATGCTTGGTTTTATACATAATAAATTAATAAGGTAGCAAAAATATGTGACATTAAATTTTATAGGGTTAATCAAGTTAAGAAGCTGGTTAGGCAATGGTTGGTAACCCAATCCTATTCGGAAGTTGAATTATTTATTTACACACCAATGTACACACACACAAACACCCCGTCACAAACATATACACCCAATCAGAAACATATACACCCAATCACAAACATACACACATATTCACAAATATACTCATTATATACGTTTTTGCAAACATCCTCGATTTCTCAATTGGTATTATTATAGTTTCTTTTTTCTTTTCCTTTTTGTTAAACTGTTAATTTATATATTGTAAATTTATAAGGAAATGTACATGTACAAACGTATTGACAAATAAATGATGATGATTATTATTATTATTTAGATAGGTTTAGGTCCAGACCGATTGAGTGGAATGTTTGTTTTAAGAATACAAGTTCTTTTAGAATGGTGTCTACGTCACCTTCCAGCGTCCCATCATCCAGATACCACACGTTGAATGTTGAATTCAGTTACCGAACTATAGAGTGAATAGCTAGACTAAAAATGACGGGCCCGAGAGGGTCACCTTGTTGGCATCCAACTGCAGCACCAAAAAGTGGTCCGTATAAAGTAATTTAGTGGGATATCTGTAACACTGCCAAAGAAAACTATACATTTCGGGTCATTCTTTTCCGACTTCTGCCTATAAGGTGTCCCTATAGAAGGAATTGAAGGCGTTTCACCTTTTCCATAATTTAAGTATGCAGAGAAGGTGTGCACGGCAGCCTCACAACCTCCTTTTGAGCCGAAACTAAGTCGATGAGACTGAAATTTGCTGCAAAGCATTGGTGTATATCCAGTAAATGACCCTAGGTTTGAGTCCCCACGTCTTGCCATAGGCTGAATGGCACATATTGAAGCCTATTTAGGGCCTTTTTTGCATTCTCAACGTAAGTACGCCTCGTTAGTTTCTTGTTCACTGTTACACTTTAACAGATACTTTACTTCCGTGGCCCATTTATGTTTGGTGCCGTATATTTTTAACTCTTTGAGTCCACTCAAAGGTCTGTCTTACTTATGAACGGCACTAAAAGAGATTTGCTTGGATTTATGGATAGGTTGTTCCTATCACACCATCCGTCTACTTTGTAAAAAAACCTCCTGTAGCACGTCCGATACAGTGGCTCCACTGTGATCTTACGAGGACCTGGGACTCCAAAGGGGGGCTCCCCTTCGGTGCTGAAGATGACCGCTCCAGTGGTTTTAGCCGGTAGGAGTCCGGCATACCTCTTCGCCCTTCCCCGCGGCGAAGGAAGTTCCATGTAGAATTTCCACTGGGCAACAATAAAAAAATTAAAAAAAGGTCCGATACTGTGTTCGGAAACTTGCAATTCACTTGCATGACTATATCATCAGCATACCCTACTTCATGGAATGGTCCTATGTTCAGTTCCACCAAAAGAGAATCTACTACAAGGCCCTATAGTATTGGGGGTAAACCCCTCCGTGTGGAAACATCTCGTCTCTTTTACAGCTACCTTATCTCCCAGTGAAATCTTGCCAAAAACATACAAGAAATAAAAGGGATTTCAGAACGGATTGCACTTCTCAACATTCAATTACCTGTCGATGGTGAGCAAGAACAAGTATGGTCTATAATTCAGGCGTATTCGCCAACTGAATTCAATAGAAAATAAGATATAACAAAAATCGAAAAATTCTATGAGGACCTACGATCCACCGTTGCAAATGCATCCAAAAACATAATAGTTATGGGCGACTCTAATGGACAGATTGGCAAACAAAAAAGAGGATAGGAATATAGAATAGGAACTCATGGATTTGGAAATAGAAGTAAAAACGGCTCACGACTAGTATCCTTTGCTATTGAAAATAAATTAAGCACCCTAAATAGTTTTTACAAGAAGAAACCATCAAAGAAATGGACCTTTCCTAATGGCCGGTATAAAAACGAGATCGACTATATCATGTCTAACAATGTAAAAGTTTTTAAAGATTTGTCTATTTTAACCAATTTTAACTTTATGGTGACCAAGGTGTGGTGTTCCTCCATAGAAAAGGGAGGATCCTCAAGCCAGGCGGATGGAATGCCTGGCGGGCCGAAGCCCAACGGTTGATGTTGGACCACTGTATATATGCTGCGTTGCGCGAATACTCTAATAGCGTGATTCAGGATTCTTTGACGTCATCGGAGAGTTGCAATTAATAGTCGAGTAGATGTCGTTGTAAGTTTGTAGTTCTATTGCTGGCGATGTAGGTTTCGCCACATCACTCCCCCCGAAGACCGGAGCCGACCGTGGTTGATGAGTCAGCTGTTCTTGCGTCTTCTGAATGTTCCCAATGTGCCAGTGAATGGTTCCAGTGCGTCGGAATTGAATGCCGTGCAGTCCCAGTGAGTCGGGGCTGATGCTGCGTATTCTCCAGCGAGTCGGAGTGGTGCGGTGAAGCGTAGTGGCTGACTGCTGCATAGACCAGGAGAAGTTGCTCTGCTTTGACCGGCCGTAGGTGCAGTGCCATGCTTGAAGAGAAGGGGCTGATGTGGTTAGGGACCAGGCTTGCATTTGCTGCAGCGTGTGGTGTAACCTTTGTAGCCGAGATTGCTGGCTGGCAGTGTGACTTGCTGCTTGCTTCTTCTTGGGATTGGATGGGGAGTGATAGCGATGATGCGAAGTGATTGCTTCACTGCATCGTGAAGGCTGCTCTGATGTTCATGGTCAGGGGTCACCAGTATGGTGATCACGTCGGGGTCACCAGTTATGGGGAACAAGGTGTGGTGTTCCTCCATAGAAAAGGGAGGATCCTCCAGCGAGGCGGATGGTATGCCTGGCGGGCCGAAGCCCCACGGTTGATGTTGAACGACTGTATATATGCTGCTGCTGCTGCTTTAACTCAGATCATATAATGGTTAGAGCAAAACGATCAGGGACTCGTGCTAAAAGAGCACGACAATTTCACAAAAAAATTTCATGAAAAATAAAGATGGTGGAAAGACCAGAAATACTAGGAATCGCTACGGA
Organism: Diloba caeruleocephala; assembly: GCA_947459985.1. Taxonomy (NCBI): domain Eukaryota; kingdom Metazoa; phylum Arthropoda; class Insecta; order Lepidoptera; family Noctuidae; genus Diloba; species Diloba caeruleocephala. Next base: position 19,063,264 of record OX381623.1, on the reverse strand, counting down.
ATACTACAAAAATCTATACCAAAGTCGTAAAGGGGAACAAATAATAAAGGAATATAATTCAGCAAATAAAGAGGAGATTATACCAATTCTAAAGGAAGAAATAATAAAATCTATCGAAACACAAAAACTAGATAAGGCACCAGGATCAGATTTAATCACAAATGAAATACTAAAAACTACGTTACCAGTGATAGCACCAAGACTTACAGACTTGTTCAATGAAATCCTAGAAACGGAAATTATCCCGGAAGACTGGGCTAAATCGACAACCATACTGCTGCATAAAAAAGGAGACAAGGGCGATATAGGATACTACAGACCGATCAGTCTAATGTCCAATATTTATAAAATATTTTCATAAATTGTACTAAGCAGAATTACCAATACACTAGAAGAAAACTAACCTAAGGAACAAGCTGGCTTCCGAAGCAAATTCTCAACTATAGATCATAACAAGTCTTGCTAATTCGTAAAATCATTTATTTAAATATGACAGACAGTATTCCTGACATCTTATAATATATGGCCTCTAGCGAGTTAACATGCAGACGGCTGTCTAAAGAGTTTTCAATATACTACATCTCTCCCCTCCTAGCTGCTGTGGATCAAGGGTGCACCCAAAAGCTGGTCGAGGTGTCGGCGCCAGACATCACCATTATCGGTGCGAACCTCGTAGTGCAGTCTGCCCAAACGTTTTATGATGCTGCCAAACTGCCACCGCTGCGTGGCACTCGTGTAGTCACGAGCCTGTACCCGATCGCCTGGGTTGAACTCTCTGACATTGACCTCCTGAAGCGTTGGTGCGGTCTCCTTTTCTTTTCTTAAAAACATAGAATGTAGTGCCGTGCGTATTTCTCTGCCAAACATAAGCTGGTACGGAGTTTGACCATTAGCATTTGGTGTCCGTCGGAGACGAGTTTTCACTGTCACCAACTTCTCTACTAAGTTACCTCCTTCCCCCTCTATGCTTCGTAAGATTCTCTTAATTGTCTGCACAAAACGCTCGGCTTGCCCATTGGTTGCAGGGTGGTATGGAGCGGAGGTCTTATGAATGATCATACAATCTTTTAAGTATTTTTCGAACTCTTCTGAAACGAACTGTCGACCATTGTCTGAAACCAAGATGTGAGGTGTCCCAAAGGTGCAAAATATTTCTTTCAGTTTTTGTATGCACCAAGAGCTTGTAGTTGACTTGGTTGGTATAATCTCAGTCCATTTTGAGAATGCATCTACAATAACTAAAAGTTGGTGTCCGTGCACAGGTCCAGCGAAATCAATATGAAGTCTTTGCCATGGGCCATTTGGCTGTTCCCAATGGTGCAGTGGCGCTTTCTCTGGTTCATTTTGTTGCAATCTACAGGTTCTGCATGATTTGACTTTGGTCTCAATCGCGTTGTCAATTCCTTTCCAGTATACGAAACTGCGAGCCAATAGCTTCATCTTTACAATGCCTGGGTGACCGAGGTGTAGTTCGTCTAGCACTTGTTCGCGTAGTGCTTTTGGAATTAAGACTCGTGATCCTCTCAATAAACAACCATCATGCAAAGTAAATTCATTGTCCTTGTAACCGAGTGTTTTTAGTGATTGGCCAGTTTCCAATGCTTGTAGCAAAGATGTACAGTCGACGTCTTTTCTTGTTTCTGTCGCTATGACATCTGGATTAATATCAATGGTATGGATTTGCTGAAATTGAAAACTGTAATTCTGGTCAATTCTGTTGGTCTTGGTGTTTTCTACTGGGAACCTGGATAAATAATCAGCATTTGAGTTGTTCGCCGAAGTTCTATATTCGATGTTATAGTCAAATCCAGATAAGAAGTGAGCGTAGTGAAACAGCCTCATCGTACTCATTGCCGGTAGCGTTTGATGTGGGTGGAAAATTACTGTCAGTGGTTTATGGTCTGTGACGAGGATGAATTTCCGACCATAACAATAGTAGAAAAACTTTTTCAATCCCCAGTGTATCGCTGTGGCTTCCTTGTCGATTTGACTGTAATTCTTCTCGCTACTAGACAGTGTTCTCGAAGCGAATGCTATAGGTCTTTCTGATCCATCTGGAAGTCTATGTGATAGTACTGCTCCGATTCCCAGTGGTGATGCGTCTGTTGAAAGTACTAACGGCTTCTTCGAGTCAAAGTGTATCAGTACTCTTTCACTTACAATTTCTTTCTTTATTTGTTTAAAAGCTTGTTCACACTCTGCAGACCAGAGGAAGCTTGATTCTTTCTTTAGTAAGTTGTTTAGTGGGTTCGTGATCGATGCTAGGTTTGGTATGAATTTGTTGTAAAAATTTGCTATCCCAAGAAATGTTCTTAATTCTGCTGTATTGGTTGGGTGTTCTGTTTCAACTATTGCATTTATCTTGTCCCTGTTTTTGTGTAGACCTTCTTTGTCAATAGTGTGTCCAAGGTAATTTATACTTGTTTGGAAAAAATGGCACTTGTCTCTGTTTACTCGAAGGTTACTTTCTTTTAGTTTATTGAGCACGAGTTTGAGCCTATGTAGTAGTTGTTCTTTGTTAGCTCCTTGTATTATTATATCGTCAAAGAAACATTTAACTCCTTCTAGGCCTTGTAACAGTTTGTCCATGAATTTCTGCCATAGGCTCGGAGCTACCTTAACTCCAAACATGAGCCTGTTTACTCTGTAAGTTCCTCTGTGTGTACTGAGTGTTTGTAGCATTGCGCTCTCTTCATCCATTACCATGTTTAGGTACGCCTGAGTTATGTCGAGTGTACAAAATAGTTTACCTCCATTCATCTCTGAGAAAATATCTTCAATCATAGGTATTGGATATTGTTCATCTTGTATAATTTTGTTTAGGGTAACCTTATAATCAGCGCATAATCGGATATCCCCATTTGGTTTGACAACTGGTACTACTGGAGTACCCCACTCAGAGTGGTCAACTTTCGTGATTACACCTTGTGTGCATAGTCGCTCTATTTCTTCATCCACTTTGGTTTTTAAAGCATACGGTATTCTACGTGGTCTAATAAAAATTGGCTTAGTGTTCTCTTTCAGGTTTAGGTGTCCTCTGAAATTAGGTATTTCGCCAAGGTCGTTTCTGAAGACTGATGTCTTGTAGAGCTCCAGAAGTTGGTCTAATTCTATGTTTTCAGTAAGTGGTACAGCTTTTATGTCTGCTAAGTTAAGTGTATCGAGTTCTCTCATCCAGCTGCGGCCAAAAATTGGATCAACGTTGCTGTTGATAATGTACAGTTTTCCGTGGAATTCTTTTCCTTGGCATCTGCATTGAACGTATGCTACGCCTGTTGGTTTAATTATTTCTCCAGTATAAGTTCTGAGTATTAGGTTTGTCTTAAAAATTCTTCTTCCAATGTTTAGTTTTTTATAGTCTCGTAATGACATTGAACTTAGAGTAGCTCCAGTGTCAAATTCCATCTTTATCTTAACGTGTTCAATATGTACCGTTATCATATATTTTTCAGATGATTCTCCAGATATGATATTAATATTATTCCAGTCATCGTGGTCACTTGTCATTGAGTCTTCTAATAGGTTCGTATTCGGTTTGTTCTTTTTAATACTCGCATTAGAGTGGCGCTGAAGGCAAACACGGGCTAGGTGACCTATTTTATTACATTTATAGCATGTAACGTTTATAGCGCCACATTTGTTGGATTCGTGATTCGCAGCACCACAGCGGAAACATTTCCCTTTTAGATCTTTAGGTGTAATTTGTCTTGGACTTTGTCCTCGTCCTGCCGGTCGCTTATAGGGGGTAATTTTGTTGATGTGGTCACCATTGGCACTTGGTTGTTCATTAGTAATCATTGATGCGTTTTCTGCCTTACCCGTTTCAATAGATATCGCAATCTGTGTCAGTGATTTGAATGTATGTACTGTTCGGTCTTGTAAGATTTTTAAACGTGCATCGCTATCTTTCAATCCCCTTATAAATTGTAGGGATAAAAAGCTTTCTGATGTTCCTTTCTGACAGTGTTGGCAATTGAAATCACAGTTAGTGGTAAGTTTCTTCAACTCTGCGGCGTACTGCGCTACAGTTTCATCATCTTTTTGCATTCTTGTTATGAATTTATGTTGTAGCGCCCATTTGCTAGGTTTTGGGTCTAAGTAGTCGTTAAGTATTTCAGTGATATCAGCAAATGACATATTCATTGGTTCTTCCGGTGAGGATAAATCGCAAAGTTTTTCATGGAGCTCTGGTGATAATGTTGACAGTAAGATATTTGATTTCATGTGTGCATCTGATATATCGTTCAATCGAAAGTATACTTCCAGTCTTTTTTTGAAATTGTTGAAAGTTTCTGATTGTTGTAGGGGTTGAAATTGTATCTTCGGTGTATTTTTATGCCTGGATTCACTTTGTCTTATGTGTTGTTGTTGTTGCTGGTTCTGTTGTTGACCTCCATTCTGTGTCTGTTTAGTTAAAAGTTTAATTTTTATCGTTGTATGAAGTTCTTCGAACTCGTACCTGTATTCTTGTTCTTGATCATAAGCGTCATCGTCCTTGTCGTCGACGGTCTTGTTTTCGATTTTCTCTTGTACTTCCCGTATAGCTAGGATCGTCTCCTTCAGGCCCAGGAAGCGAGCATTAATGTCTTCGTCAGACATCGTTGCCCTCTGATCGATATAGGTGTCGAGTCGCGTGAGCATCCCGCGCAGGGTGCCACGATATTTTCTTAGTTTGTCCATTTCATATTTCTATTTACACAACGTTTATTTAGCTTTTTCTCGTCGCCAATAACAAGTCTTGCTAATTCGTAAAATCATTTATTTAAATATGACAGACAGTATTCCTGACATCTTATAATATATGGCCTCTAGCGAGTTAACATGCAGACGGCTGTCTAAAGAGTTTTCAATATACTACAGATCATATACACACTCTAAGACAAATCCTACAGAAATATAGAGAATATAATAAAACGTATTTCATAGGCTTCATTGACTTTAACAAAGCATTTGATACATTGGAACATGAGTATATATATGGGACGCTCTAAAAAGGCAAGGGGTGCAAGCAAAATACATACGAATAATTAAAAACGTATACACAGCGAGCACAGCACAAGTTAAACTTGAATCTACTGGAAAAGAATTTCCTATTAAAAGAGGTGTACGCCAAGGAGATCCTATATCACCTAAACTATTTTTAGCAGTGCTGGAGATGATCTTCAGGAATCTAAACTGGACTGAAAATAGCCTCAATATAAATGGCGAAAATCACAACCATCGCTTCGCGGGTGATTTGATTTTATTCTGAGAGGACGCAGAAACTCTGGGACTAATGTTGCAGCAATTATCCGATGAAAGTGTTAAGGCCGGCCTGACAATGAACCTAACTAAAACCAAAGTTATGACAAATTCCCAAAAAACAGTAACCAACGAACAAATAACGAACGAATAGAATATGTAAATGAATATATATATTTGAGCCAACTTATATCTACAGATGATTGCATGAATAAAGAAATAGAACGAAGAATAACTAATACTTGGAAACGGTTTTGGTCTCTTAGGGAAATAATGAAGGATAAAGATATGCCAATGAAAGGGAAAAGAAAGTATACGAAATATGCATTATGCCATGCTTACTATACGGGTGTCAGACATGGGCATTAACAGAATTACAAGAAAGTAAATTAAAAGTCTGTCAAAATACAAAAGAAAGGAGTATTTTAGGTATAAAAAGAAGGGATAGAGTTAAATTACAAGAAATAAAAAAGAAAACAATATTTAAAATGCACACACAGTCTACATTGAACTTAAATGGCGTTGGATGGGACATATGTTACGAGAAAGTAAAGAGAAATGGACTAAGTTAGTAACAGAATGGTACCCAAGAGATAGCAAAAGAAATAGAGGCAGACAAATCAAAAGATGGGAAGATGACTTAAAGAAAATAGCTGGCCCGGTATGGACCCGTTTAGCAAGAGACAGAAATATGTGGTAATCTTTAGAGGAGGCCTTTGTCGACAGACAAGCTGTTCTACACAAATATCCAGTTGCCGATCATTCAAATGCAAGTTAAAACTGATTAAATAAATTAGTTCTTTAATAAGTAAGCATTTATTTATTTATTTACATGTTTCTCTATTACACGGGTTTATATCCCCTGTAAGGGGGAACCCGGTCTTTTGATAGGCTTACGCGGGGACATGGATCCAACACGCAGAAGCCCTTTAGAGAATTTTAATCTAAAATGTAATGGGACACTAACCGGGGACTCTCCATGGCTGCACTATAAAATACAGTCTCGGATTGTCCCCGGAGGTATAAAACTATTGTATGAAATGGAAACTACAAGTATAAGGTCTATTGCAATGGGTGCTAAATGGATTTAATACTAAGAAAAACGGAAAAAACGGCGTCTGCCTTTCAACCTTTAGTGTGAAATTCTGTGGCAGGCGGTGACTTGCCACTCACAAGATGGGCCCCCTAAATGGCCACCACTACAGGCGACATGGAGCAACACCGGTGTGAGCGGCTAGGGGTGTAGAGAGGTGCGGCACCGGTTTCACCATCGCGCGTCTCGAAGACTCGGAGCGGATTTCCCCGTTACTACGCCATTAGACACTTCCACCCCCGAGCATCTAGCTCTGGCGGCCCCCTTCTGATCGGCCAATTAAGGCAAGCCAGAGTTGAAAATCCTATGGGCACTCATGGGGTACCACTCCAACCAACCAATAAAGGCAAGCCGGAGACGAGGCCCCGACCGACTCTCTGGAGCATTCGGGTACGCAGTGTCGCCACTCACATTTAGCTCGCCACAAACTGCCCTGCGTTCTGTAAGCTACTTAATATACTTTTTTTTACTCATGATATACTTTTTTTTTATATCAGAAGGTAGGAAGAAATCAAGCAGCTACTTTAATCTGCCCTCCAGGATTACCTTATCCCATGGTGAGATAACGACTGCCCAGGAATACATATTACAATTGTTTTCTTACAGTAGTATTTTACAAGACACTGTGCTTCCTCAATTTACAGGAGACCACAGCATGCGTATTTAAAATAGTCTAAACATAGATCTAAGTTCAGGTTAGGTACAAACAGTTTCTAAAGTATTTTAGTTTCTTTTGAATTTTAACTAACCACAAAGAACCACACTTTCTGAGGTTCTTTATATGGGTCCAAAAGTATTTGGGATTCCTTTTTATCGCATTTTCTATTTTCTCAATGTAGATTTTATGACATTGTTTAATTTGTATACCACATTCTTTTCTTAGGTAGTTGAATTTAATTATGTCTAGTGGGTTAATATATTTTTTAATTTTCTTGTGAAATTTTAGTTATTGTTTCAGCAATTTCAGTAGTTGACGGGAGTACCATGGCGGATATTTTCCACGGAAATACGCAGTTTCAGGTATGTATTTTTTTATTACGTTCCCGATTACTTCGTAAAACTTATCGACCATAATGTTTACATCGACACATGCCACAAATGTATTACACCAATCAACTCCATCGAGTGCTTTGATTATAGCCTCATAGTCCGCTTTACGGTAGTTTAGCTTATTTACCAGTTTTGGTTTAATTTTTCTTTTTACCGATAATTTGGGGAAGAACTCTAAAGCCGGATGAAATTTGTCTAACTCTCTGATAGGGTTAAGGCAACAGTAGATTTTTATTTGATCAATATCGGGAAGTATTAAATCAAGGGTTTTATTCTGGAAGTTCTTTACCCAATTGTACTGATTTAAAATGTTAAGAGCAATAAAATCCAGAAGAAGACTTTTTATATAACCAGTGTCACTACTAGAGGCTATACAGAATTCATTTGTATCATTTAGTTTCCAGTCAATGCAACTAATGTTGAAATCACCAATTATTAGTGGAGCTACTACAATTAGTATCTATCACCGTATTGCAGTTTTCTAAGAAATGTTCAAAAACTTCACTCTGTATCGGTGGAGGTAGGTAAACAGCACACAATTTAAATAAATTACGATTATTATTAAGATGCGTTTCAATTGTGACCCATAAGTCTTCACAGTTGCATTCCCATTCCGGCTTGCGACAAGAATTGAATGTATTAGATACTGCGATAAATACCCCACCTCCCGTCTTTTTGCAGTTGCTATAACTTGATGACTTCCGGGCCCTCCTACAAACAACTGTTATTGAATAGTTCAGCATCAAATACACTACTACAAAGCCAGGTTTCAGTCAAGAGATAAACATCATAATCATTGTTAAGTATACGAGGGCGGCACTGAAAATTTCGGGAATCAAGGAAGTGACTCAACATTACTATTTAAAAATGTATTTATTGCTTTTCGAAGTATTCTCCGCGAAATTTGACACATTTTTCCATACATTGGAACCAATCATTGAAGCAACCATTCCATTCGGAAGTTGGGGTCTCCAAAATGGCCGTTTTGTAGGCGTCCACAGCTTCTTTAGGTGATGAAAATCTCTGTCCACGCAATTTATTCTTTATTTTAGGGAAAGTATAGAAATCTTTAGGGCTTAGGTCGGGGCTGTACGGCGGATGGTCTAATAATTCTATGTTTTCTTGCTCTAAAAACTCTTTTGTTCTGTGCGCGGTGTGAGAACTCGCATTGTCGTGATGGAGGATGATGCGGCGGTTGCAGTTCTCTCTACGGAGTTCAGAAACGACCTGTGGCAAACAAATGCTAGCATACCATTTTGCATTAACCGTTCTTTGACCCTCAAGAGGAATAGTCGTAACATGGCCGGTTTTGGAGACAAACGTGGCCCCCATTTTTTTTGCAACACTCCGTGAACGAACAATTTTCGAACACCCAAACTCGTGACTGGTTTTTTGTTTCGGGTTCGTACGCATATATCCAGGATTCGTCACCTGATACGATGTTGTATACAGCATTTGAGGATCCTGCGTGGAATCTTTCGAGAGTTCTGACGCACCAAGTAACGCGAGCCGCTTTTTGCTCTTCACATAGCAAATGCGGTATCCATCGGGAAAACAACTCTTTTACACCTAATTGTTCATGCAAGATTATTTGTATTTGACTCATGCCAATGTCTAAAGTTGCCTGAATTTCGCGGTATGTCACATGTCGATCTTCCTCAATCAGCTTACGCACAGCATCAACATTTTCTTGGGTGACTGCAGTTTTTGGACGACCTTGACGAGGATCATCACTGAGCTTGACACGTCCACGTTGAAATTCAGCAAACCAGCGATAAATTTTGGTTTTGGATGGGGCTTCATCACCAAATGCAGAAATCATCCGGTCAACACACTGTTTTTGTGTTAAACCACTTCGAAAGTCATAATAAATCATCGCTCTTGAATTTTCTCGAGTCAATTCCATTTTCTTCTTCTTCTTCTCTTAGATTATGGCTTCTGTAGATTATCTTCCACAATTTCGCCAATGTCAAGTATAAGGCAACGTTGTACGGTGTTTAGATTAATTAATCTTTACGTATTCAATAAAATATTTCTCAAAAATGAAAAAATCTATAAAATATATCGGCAACGTCGTACGGTTCAATTGTTTTTCCCAATTCCATTTTCTCAACGACTAAACAAGTTTGACAAAACCTTGTGACAAGACCGTGAATCTTTTTTTAAATAAATAAATGGTATTCGATTTGTAAAACCAAGGAGTTTTCAATTAAAAAGATTTTAATATGACAGGAACAGTGGAAATATTCCATTCCCGATACTTTTAGTGCAGCCTATGTATGTTGACGTACTTCAGCTAAATTGCTACGCAGTCCTCTAGTGTTCTGGTAATAACATCTAATGGCATTTAATTTTACATTTTAAAATAATATACCATGCTTAAAATATTTGTGATGTACTTAAACTAACAACTTTAATTTATCAAGGCTATTAACGATCACACTTTGAGACGTTTCGTCTTCGAAATTTATATCCTAGTTCTTTAGATCGGATACGTAATGCCGCATGAAGCGCCTTATTCTCTACAGACAGGTGCTCAACGACGAATATTGGTGTTGGATTTTCAACTGCGATTCCAAGGTGACTGGAGTTCAGTTTTTGATTTGGGTTATTTTTGTTAAATTGTAAAGCAGCGGCGAGGAAGTTATCACGCAATCGAGAGCTGGTGAATTTGGTTAGGATCGATCTGGGCCTTGCATTTTGAGAGTCCTTTTTGGCTGTTCTTGTGCAAAGTTGTATATCAGTGTCTTTTATTTCGCAGTTGATTATTTTACTGAGCTGGAGTACAGTACTTACTAAATTTTCAGATCGGTGTTCAGGTACACGCTGTATTTCGATATTATTAGACCGAGCATGCTGTTCCAATAAATTTATACGACTTGTAATGTCATTATGGGAATTTCTTAGTATGATATTATATTTTTCTAGTATTTGAATTGTTGCAGATTTTTCTATCAAAGTCGTCTTAATTTCCTCATATTTATCATTGTAAAACGATAGTGATTGCTTAAAGCTACTAAATCGTTGATTCTGCTGAATTCTCTCTTTACAATATCCCTTACTGTATCTTGTAGTGCATGGCCAATTTCTTGCCTAATAATCTCCCTGAGATAGCCGCTTGTAATGTCTTTTAACAAAGTATCGCTTTCGAGGTCGGATAGTTGACGGTGTGATTGCTTTCTACGAAGGGTAACGTTTGTATCAGTAGGTGGGGAATCACTTCGATTGGCATTTATTGGACTCTCTGGCTGTGAAATGTGTGTCTGAATGTTAGTATTATCGCCCTTTGGAAGCTGGTTTAGACACCCTGGACATTTCCAGGCTCTTCTATTTACAACATTCATTGTCTTAAAGCGCTTAACTGATATATTTGCGCAGATCAGATCATACCATTGACGGCAATTTAGACATTGTAATCCTTCATTCCTTCATTCTTCCTTCATTCAGTTGTTCAGTAATACAGTAAGTTAGAAAGCGGTGTTTATGCTGAGAGCCTACCCAGTAGCTACGTGGAACAGCGACGGCCAAAGGGTCGTAAGCACCGTGCGTTTCGTGTCACTTACGTGTTTTGGTAAATACGGATCCCGTAACACAAACAATTGTTTATTTTATCTAACTAATATTGAAATACTGTTCGTGTAGTAAATACCAGATATTATCACTTCAAACTTTGGCACTGAGTGTGTAGTAGCTTAATAAATAGTTATGAAACAAAACTTAGGTTTACAACTGCACTTTTAACTTGATAATTTTAATTATTTTCAAGAGCTAACGACAACCAACCTTGCTACCGACAACTATATTGTAAGGAAGGAACCAGCAATAAATGCTATTTTATTATCTCCCAGTAGATTGGCTTGGATAATTCTGCCCTATAGCATAGTGTTTGGCCATTTTATTATTGTGGGTTCTATGCCATGTCTCTCTGTAGCAGCCATTATTGACTCAAAGGTAGTCCTATACAGTCCTATCGAACGCACCTTCAATATCAAGAAATGTTGCTGCTGAGATCTCTTTAGTTGCCAGAGCCCTATCAGCTCTGTCTACTACTTTATGTAGTGCTATTTCAGTGGATTTACCTTATTGATACGCACATTGCATGTGTGGTCTGCGTTTAAGCGCTCCTCCCTCTAATCTCTCTCTCATCTCTCTCCCATCTCTAATATGCCTGTCGATCATCTTTTCTAGTGCTTTTAGGAAGAAGGGTGTCAAGCTTATCAGCAGATATGATTTAGCATCTTCATAATCAGCTTTTCCCGGCTCGGGGATGAAGATTACCTTAACTTGTCTTCATACTGTTGGGACATTACCCTACCCTATACCCTAAGGCTATGCAGGCCCTGTACAGTCTGCAGAGGTGAGGTAAGAGAATGTTTCTGCCCACTTGTAGTAGGGTGGGATAGATTCCATCCGGGAATCCAGGGGATTTATATAGATGGAAACTGCGTATTGCCCAACGTATTTTATCCGTGTCAACGATTGTTTTTGCACTCCGCCAGTCGTCCTTGGAAGTTCTTGCATTCTGTTCTTCCATTGTGATGATATTTTCAGTCCCATTGTGTAGTTCTACCCAGTCTGGGAAGTGTTTTTGAGCATGATTGCTAGTGTCTCCTTCCCATCAGTAATATAGTGCGAGTGTTGTTTTATCGGCTAACTGTAAAAATTATAGACGTTTCGAGTAAAATCAGTAGAGCAGTAGAATGTTCAAAAAGCAGATAGATCTATTCATTAATCAGTAGATCTTGCTGCATCACTAACCCAGAGTCATAGCCATATATAATTATCATAAATATTATTTTTTAGTCGATTATTAGAGGACCAATTAATTGTTATTATATCTAAATATGTATTTTCACTCAATTTTGGTTTTAAATGAGAAAAAATAAATATTAGATATTACAAATCCTCAAACTCTTTTACGTGAGAAATCATGCAGAATCAATAATTTTAAATGTATGCTAATAGCTGTCTGAAGGTCTGGAACGTGATTTCTGAATTTTGCTAAAGGTCATACGGGTTATTAATGTCAAGAAGAAAAGTGTCGGTTTCGATTACACCGCCGGTCTTGTAATTTAGATAATAATATATTAACTCTTTTAAAATGACTGGTAAATACAAAATTGTTATGATTCGCCACGGTGAAAGTGAATGGAACCAAAAAAATCTTTTTTGTGGATGGTTCGACGCTGACCTTAGCGATAAGGGTGAGTTCTTGCCTAGCATCCCCATCGTCATTATTCCTATAGGGCCTCTAGTCGAACCCTATTAAGTCGTATCTTTAGGAAAAAGCTGTTGGTCCATTTTTTTCCTTCATGCTTTGTCTGCATAATTTAGGGTTATTAAGGGCTATAGCCATATCTAACTGCATAATTCTGTTGGAAATAAAGTAAATTCAATTAATTTAAATTGTACATTTTTCTTAGATTTATTTGATGGCCAATCTCTGGAAATTTACTTATGCATTTCAAAATATACATACCTATTTTCATGTTTAATTTGTATACATGTTTTATTCTATTTTTCAGGCCGTCAAGAAGCTGTAGCTGCTGGCAAAGCGTTGAAAGCCGAAGGCTATGAATTTGACGTCGCCCACACTTCCGTATTAAAACGTGCTCAAATCACATTGAACACGGTCTTACAAGAGCTTGGTAAAACTGACTTACCTGTTGAGAAAACTTGGCGTTTAAATGAGAGGCACTATGGTGGCCTCACTGGTCTCAACAAGGCTGAAACTGCTGCCAAGTATGGTGAAGCCCAAGTATGTATACAATAAAAAACAAAGTGTTTTTTTATCCTTGGAAATTTAGTGTATAACAAAATCAATAAAACCCTAAACATATATTCACTGCGTAAAAATGAATGTAAAAGAAGAGTCACTAAGTGGCTTCTAGGATTAAATTACAATGAGATAGAAAGCATCATCCTTCCTCTAAAATAAATTCAACGGTGACACACACGCTTATACATGTTAACACCAATATGGGTATGTTACTCACACAATCACACATGCACAGACACACTCATATATACACAAACGGACACATTTTGTATTAGATTTAATTTGCTTTCTCTTTGTTTTTATTACATTGTCACATAATACTTTTAGTTCTCTTGTATTCTTTTCATATACTTTAGCTGCTAAATTAATATAACTGTTAGAGGTAGGGAGCCTGGAGATCCATCATACAGGTCTCGAATCTAGTTCGGACTCCAGCTCTCAAAAAGGCAACTTATTAAGCATAGTTTGTATTAATTTGTAACCATTTTGTACCTTTTTGAGAGAAATAAATAAACTATTATAAAAAAATATATAAATACAAACATAATTTTCAGTCGGCCCTTATTTACCATGTGATGTATATATTGTCCCTAGGTACAGATCTGGCGCCGCAGCTTCGATGTACCTCCTCCACCTATGGAGAAAGATCACCCTTACTATGAGACAATTGTCAATGATTCCCGTTATGCAGGTGACCCAAAACCTGAAGAGTTTCCAATGTTTGAGAGCCTGAAGCTCACCATTGAAAGGACACTGCCTTATTGGAATGATGTTATTGTACCTCAGGTAAGAAATATCACAATAGAGTAATTACACTAATGGTTGAATGGTAATGTTTAATATTTGTAACATACTGGTTGTAGGTCTCTTATTACAAGAGTCTGGCAACCAAGTAGTAATGTTTCAAGTTTAAACATAACTATGTTCTGGATAGATGGGCACTGTAGCCAGTGAGAGCCTGGGCACAAGAGACTTAATAACTAATATCTCAGGTGACAAGCATAGTTTGGTGATAGGACCAGTCTTGGGTTGCATTACACTTTTTATAGGCAGGTGTGACGCATACCACCAGGATGGCTTCCTCTTCTCAATAACTATGTTGCATAAAAAATAAAAAAAATTTAAATGGATTACATCTCGTGTATTATAGATTCTTGTTTTTCCTGATGTTTCAAATACTTTGCAGCATTCGTGGTCGCAGGATGACTTGAAGTACAGGAATAATTTTACAAGACTTAAAATGTTTGTGTGGATACTATGCAGATTAAGAATATTGCATCACTCCATCTACCATGGATGTCATAAAAGGCGACTAATGGATTATAAACCAGAGGGACAGGCATCCCTTTTGTGGGACAGCAGCCATTTTGAGCTCAACAACCCGCCTGCTCTATTTGTAACTAGTTATTTGTGGGAGATTCCTTTGTTCAGCAGTGGATGTCTTTGGCTGATATGATGATGGTGATGATTGTGGTGATTATGACGATTAAAATTCAGACAGAGGGAGACAGGACAGAACATAATTAGTTGAAATCCAGTTTATGTACAAATTAGTATCTAGCAATAGCCGCAATACAGCTTGTAAAATCAGAAAAACCACCCACTTGATTTTCAACTTTATTTTAGGAAAACGTCTGTGATAGCCAGTCAGTAATTGCTGCTGCAGAGTTTTGGTAATTATTACAGTCTGTGTGTAGTTAGACGATTTTGTCGGAATTGGTAATTTTATTTCATAATAACTTAATATTTAAAACGATAGAGTTAGAACTCCCATGTGTCAATTATGCATATTTAAAAAAGTGACAAATAAATTAACTCTCCAAGATTATAAACTAGATTAATGATTTCATCATCATCATATCAGCCACAGGTCGTCCACTGCTGAACAAAGGCCTCCCCCTTAGATCTCCACAACGAGCGGTCACAAGCCGCTCTCATCCATCGACTCCCAGCGACCTTCACCAGGTCGTCTGTCCACCTCGTTGGAGGTCGTCCCACGCTGCGTTTTCCGGTGCGCGGTCCCCATTCGAGAACCTTTTTGCCAGTTCTACAAGCAATGTGCCCTGCCCATTCATTTCGGCCGAATGAAGTCCACTGCTGGACACGAGCCTCCCCCAAAGATCACCACAACGACCGATATGGGTGTGTTGTGGGCTAATTGGGGGGTTTTGCCATAATCGCCACGCTTGGCAGACGGGTTGGCGATCGCAGTTGATTTGTTAATGTAATCGAAGGAAGCTGCTGCCCATCCTTCGGCCAATCCCTTAGTCGACTTTTACGACACCCACGGGAGGAGATGGGGTGGTGGCATTCTGAGCCGGCACCACACGGGTTATAATCTGTACGCGGTTTACAATATAGCTTAATATTAACTTAGCTTAACCCTGCCCATTGCCACTTCAGTTTACTAATCCTTGCAGCTATGTCGATAACTTTAGTTCTTCTACGGATCTCCTCATTTCTGATTCGATCTCGTAGAGAAATACCAAGCATAGCTCTCTCCATAGCTCGCTGAGTGACCTTGAGCTTTCTTATGAGGCCCATTGTGAGTGACCACGTCTCTGTTCCATATGTCATCACTGGTAACACACACTGGTTAAAGACTTTCGTCTTGAGGCATTGCGGTATTGTTGACGAAAAGACGTTGCGAAGTTTCCCGAACGCTGCCCAGCCGATTAATGATTTGTTTACTTGTAATTATTTGCTTCCTCTTATACAGAGTGGCATTGGCGCAAAATGTTTTCAAAACAAATACCCCCAGATTAAGACAAATAACCGCACCCTGATTAGCTAAAAACAGCGGCAGCAGACCCGACAGCAGCTATCGCGCAGCCAAGGATCCACCTCCAAGGATGCAATTTTCAGTTCATTGATCGTCCGACAGTGTGTGTCGGAGATCTTCACCTGATTAATCGCTATCGGCAAATACGTAATACCAAAATGACGTTTGACAGCGGCGTCTGCGCGATTTACGCCTGTCGCAAACCGTCTGCGACATACGTAATCTGCCCGCCGAACAATAATCTCGCTTGGCATAGAAATATTTATTTAATAATCTTTAGGCCGAAAATTTTACAGTCATGGTTGATAATTACTTTTTGTATCATACAATTAGTTTATTTTTTAGGTTTATTTAGTTTTATAGGTATTGGAATTAACAATTTTAACAATGAATAACCTATTAGTATGGTGAAATATTATTAGTAGATTAAAATTGGACGAAAAATTCTGCTTTTTTCCGTTGTTAAGTAGAACATAACATTTTTACATTCATATTAGTTCTATTTACTGTTTTCTACGACCTCTGTTGCATTACAGTAAGATTAAAAAAAACGTCTTCTGAAAATGCCTTTAGTATAAAAGCTAATATGGCCAAAGCATGTTAAAAAGTCACACTTTATCCTGTGAAAGAGATGTTGAGTGATGAGAAGAGAATGTGTAATATGTCGCCTTCTCTGAGGCCTGCTTTCAGAGGTGACATATTTCTCAGTGTTGAGGAATATTAATAATATTTCAGCAAATCCTTTTCCTTACTTCTGCAAATCAACTCTTCAGTCTATTACAGCTCACGGTTTAATCGAATATTCATGACGCTTGGTCAATTTTAGCTAAAGGTTTTTCGAACATGTTATGAATTTGTACAGTTAATTAGACAGATGAGTTTGTAAAATATATTATTCAAATATTTATACAGAATTTGTATAGTCAAGAGTATAAGAATCATCTATGTTTGAAGAAACCTTGAACTGATATAGCCCAAGAGCCATTTATTTTCGGTTATAGTATACTAGACTACAAATTGATCTACATATTTTTGAAGAAATCTTGAGCTGAAATGAATTAAGTATCACTGTCAACAAGTGGTTAGTTGTTTAAATTTTTCAAAGCCAAAGTTTGGCCGATGGTTTGTGACAAACCTAACAAAAAAAAACCCTGTAACTTCTATACCAAGCGAGATTATCGTTCGGTTTTTAGCTATATATTGATAACATTAATATTTTGTGCTAATATGATCCGGTCTACGAGAAAAAAAAACAAAATTATAAAAAAATGAATTACTCTTGTTTAATTATAGAAGACTCAAAATTCTTAGATAAATGCGGCGCTGGTCATTCATATATATCTAAGAATCAAAGCGATAGTCTAGCTTATAATCTTCGAGCATTCATTAATTGCATTTTTCGGCTAACAATAGAGGTTTTAAAAATAATTACTAATTTGAAAATATGCATAATTGATACGGGAGTTCTACCCTTTCGTTTTAAATACTAAGTTATTCTGAAATTTACAGACAGTATCCTAAAAGTGGTCATATACACTGTGTAATACCGAGAATTAAACACAGACTGTAATTACCAACTGTGTATCGCCTCAAAGTACTTTTTAGGTTGAATTATCAGATTAGCGCAACTGCGTTATGTATAGAGCTCACAGTTGTAATAACTGTCTTGACTACTTGCTATACATATGTTAGGTACTGATATTTGTTTTCTTTTCAGATTAAAGCCGGCAAGAGAATTATTATCGCCGCCCATGGTAACAGCCTTCGGGGTATTGTTAAGCATTTGGATGGTATATATTTATTTTAGTAAATTTTTTAATTGTTTAAAAAATATTGTCTTGAATAGACCGTTTTACGGACTCAGTCTATGAGTACTTTTCGGGCTTCCTATGCCCAAATCTTTTGTCTATTTATCTTGAATCATTATCATCATATAACCCAAAGGACGTCCACTGCGGAACAAATACTATACTCCCTATAGATTTCCACAATGGTCAGTTTGGTGGCAGGCAATTTGCTATTATTAACCACGCTGGTAGATGAGTCGGTGAGCGCAATATGGCTACTGTTCCACAGAAGGACTGCTGCTGCCCATGCCTCAAAGTCCCTTAGTTTTATACGACGTCCATGGGAATGAGTGGTGCTATATCCTTAATCCGGACATTATTTTGAACATCGTTATACCCTATATGACGGTTAAACGTCATTAAAAGTTGATGGAAGTCACTTTAAAGGTCTATTCAATCTCTATTTCACTACCTCTTTGCAGGCCTTAGTGATGCTGCCATTATGGAACTGAATTTGCCGACCGGCATTCCATTCGTATATGAATTAGATGAGAACATGAAGCCCGTTGACTCTATGGTCTTCCTTGGTGATGAAGAAACTGTCAAGAAAGCGATGGAAGCTGTTGCCGCACAAGGCAAGGTCAAGTAAAGATATGTAAAAAAAATGTAAATTATTTTGTTGTAGCCATTAAATAACGGTTGACATTTTTGTATGGATCTAATTTAATGTTATAAATGATAAAAATATTGGCAAGGAAAAATGTACATCTGAATCTCTACAGATTTAGATATTCAAAATTCGCTAAATCCATTTTTTTTTAAATATTGGGCGTATTCCAAATTTCAAAGACACATATACCATACATTTTAATTATAAGAGTAACAATATGTATCTATATATAAGTAATGTAGTGCTTGTGGGTTACGAATAAAATGTGTAACACTTATACTGTATTTTATTCCGGTAAACATTGTTTTAAATCTGCCATTACGTCATCCATATTAACATTTTTTGTGGTTTTACTGCCATTGTTTTTCGTAAACTTTCTACCAGTGTATTTAACGAACGTCTTTTGTTTGCTAGTAGCAAGTTCAATTTTAGTTTTCACTACGCCAGTAATTTCATTATTCAATTCCATAGGCACCTCATTTCCATCGGAACTTTTAATTGTTTTAATTTTTTTTCTATTTTTATTTTTTGCTTTCATATCGAACCGGAATTCTTTTGGCAACTTATGTTCTTCGACACAATGCTGTAATCGTTCATCAGCGCTCATGAACTTTTTTTTGCATTCATCAACATAACAGCAGTACTGTAAGAACATGACAAGATTTATAAGATACACTGCAAACGTAAAATATTTACCTATATTGTTAGGTTTCCCTTACCGAAGGTTTCCTTTCTGCCAAAACAGCAAAAAAAGAGTCGTGAGTTTCTTGTATATGTAAGTCCAGTAAGTGAGGCGACGGCAAAACCTTTTTACATTGAGCGCAGGAATACCTATGCGATGCATTGTAGTGATTTTCGAATTCCAACAAAGATTCTGCACTAAATGCGCAGCCAGGAATGTTGCAAGTAGACTTTATGCTGAAATATAAAAAAAAGCAAATTACCTAATGGTTAAAAATACTGGCAATGTCATCGGTGCCTATTGCATAATAATAAATCATCATTACATGATTTTGCGCCCGGCTCCGCATTATAAATTCACAGATCATTGCTCTGTATTTATGTAACGGTTCAAGGTTGTTTTAAAGACGAATTGATTTAATACTTTAGGTCTATACAATTCCACTTGTGTCTCGTCATTCATGGTCGCAAAATTACAGGATTCAAGCTATGTATCCGGTATGAGAATAGAAAAACTGGTACTAGCAACAAAGTTATGTCTGGTTACATGATTATTGCACTGTGTTAACGTTCACAAAGTAGACAGAAAATAAATTAGGTACAAAATTTCGCATTTACTTGTATAGTACTATGTGTTGTAGGTCTTCATTTATTTGTTACTTACACTTCGTGGCAGAGGTTCTCTTCATCGAAGTCGTATACTCCGAGTCTGGGAGGCGGTTTATCGTTAATGAAAAGTATGTCATCAAGTTTCCGCCGACCAACGCCGTACGACTTAAATTTTTCAAAGAGATACTGACTTCCTTCCATCCTGAAAGGTAAAGATATTCATGGTACTTGTAGGTTTTGAAATATCAATCATTTGCACAAATCAAGAACCAATGGTAAAAGTTATAAGCGGTAAATAAAAATATTATACAGAAAATTAAAATTACGAATATGATTCAATAACATCGTAAGGTTGTAGCATCTGTGGTGATGCTAGATAAAGCATCACCACTATGGACAGCCACAAGTACTAGTTCGGAAGTGTTCTGGGAAGACAAGGTTATTGTATTACATACATTAAGAAAGACATACTTATTTGGTTTATCTTGTACCCAGTTAGTTCGGTGTGGTGTCTGGATTAAGAATATAGCACCACTCCATCTCCCGTGGATGTCTTAAAAGGCGGTTAAGGGACTAAACCAGAGGGATGGGCAGCAGCGTGCCTTCTGTGGAGCAGCAGCTATTTTGCACTCACCAACCCGCCTGCCAAGCGTGGTGAGTATTGGCAAGTACCCCCCGAAATGACGACACAGTTGTGGAAATCTATGGGCGAGGCCTTTGTTCAGCAGGGAACGACATTTGGCTGGTATGATGATTGATGTAGGAATTATAGGTATGCGCTGTTGCGTCAGTTCTATGGAGCAGTAGTCTTGCTGCGCTTGCCTGCCAAATGTGGGGGACTTTGGTAAATTCCCCCCAAAACGACGACACGATTGTAGAAATCTCGAGGTCTTTTTTTTGTTTAGCCGAGGTCGTCCATTGGCTGATTGGTGAGTTCTCCATTCAACAAAAAATAAGTTCTTTCTCGACGGCACGTACCTACACTAAATAAGGAAGATCGCGCCGGTTCAGCTCCGAATCTTCGGCGCCGAAAACATGTTTCCGGCTTGACAACTTATAGGAACAAGCGGTCATTTTGTTTCCAGTGTAATTATACAGTAAGTTGCAACATTTTTATTTTATTGAGCTCAATATACGTGGCATGTAATAGCAAGTTTCATCTGACGTCACAGGAGGTTGATACGGTTATAAGTACAATGTGGAGAAGTATACCATCGTATACTTGTAGCAATCCCTTCGGAGAATACGATAGTTTTTTAATTTTTTTATTATGCTTATGAGCTTAGTATTTAAATAAAAAAGATTCGGTGTATTTATTTGTAAATAGAACGATGGTGTAGAACATGACCATTATTTGGGAGTGGAGTGTAAAAAAATAACGAAACATCTTCAAATATTACTGTCGTGACGCTTATAACCAGTTGCACTCACTGATCGGTAAACCATCGACGAGGTTAAGCAACGCATGGCGCGGTCAGTCTATAGATGGGTGGTATTTGAACTGGGTGCCTCCGTGTTTCAGAGGGCACTTAAAGTCATCGGTCCCGGTTATTGTCATGCGACGGCAGGGGCAAGTCAAGTCGGACGCCTTTGACCTTGAACAACTTTGGCACAAGGTTGGCCAATATGCACACGAAAAGAAAAGACACTGTCTTACGGCTTGCATATTTATAAAAGTACAGCTCCTCGGAATTGATTGCTTTTTAAGGGTAAATACATTTTCCTTTCAATGAATCTGATGCTCGATCTTCATCATCATATCAGTCAAAGGACGTCCACTGATGAGCAAAAGCCTCCACCATAGATTGCCACAAAGTCCGGTCACCTGGCACACGCATCCAACGGCTCCCAGCGACCTTCACCAGGTCGTCCGTCCATCTCGTTGGAGGTCGTCCTACGCTGCGTTTCCGGTGTTCGGTCTCCACTCGAAAACCTTTTTGCCTCAACGGCCATCAGTTCTACATCCAATGTGCGCCGCCCACTGCCACCTCAGCTTGCTTACCTTATCAGCTGTTGGCAACTTTAGTTCTTCTACGGATCTCCTCATTCTTGATTCGATCTCGTAGAGAAATACCAAGCATAGGTCTCCATAGTTCGCTGAGTGACCTTGAGCTTCTCAAGCTTGAGCGGCCCATCGTGAGTGACCAAGTCTCCCTGCCATATATCTTCGCTGGTAACACACTGGTTAAAGACTTTCGTCTCGAGGCATCAATCTTATAATCTTATCATTATCATATTCGCAACGTTACTGAATGGCTACCTAATAAGAATTGTGTTTAAACCAGAAGGCTATGATAGTCAGGGAGTTCGCGTACAATTTTTTTATGTGAGCTGTTTATGTAAAGTCATACTAGGTACTAGAATCTAGAATAACATGAAGTGAACCTTAAAAAACACCACGAAAATGAACGAATTTGGCGGCACGTTCAGCGCAGTGGCTAGCCGCTTGACTTTCTGCGGTACGTATCGCGGGTTCGATTTGCGCATATAACAAATATTTGTAGGACCTACAAATAGTTTTTTCAGGTCTGGGTGATATTTATCTGTAAACTGTATCCAAGGCACAGGAATGCCCCACACTTTATCGATCACTTTTTCGTTTTGATTCTAATGTGACGAGGATCGGTTTTGAAAGAAAAGTACATCTTGCAAACTAAGTAATGACGATTTAAACATTCTGGAGCAGGCATTCACCAACGGTAATTGATCAGTCGTTTCTTTAGTATGATACAATATGACGTCACCATAACTGCACATGAGTTTCCATCACTGTATAATATGCATATTTTTAGAGCGAGAATTTATTGAAAATTTCTACTCCTTTTTCAGTAATTCAAATAATTTTAATGTTATATTGTTATAAAAGTTGTACCCTATTGCGAGATTTTGCGTTCAATTTGGTAATAGTTGATCTATGTGTACTTAAATAATTTATAATTAGTCTTTAAATTAATTTAGGGGTCGTGGTGGATACGTAGGTAATTACTGTAATACGCTTCTTGATATTATGTAAAGTAATTTAAGCCTATCAATAAACTTCGCTAAAATAAAAATGTAATTTAGACGTGTTTCTCAGATAAACTTGCAC
Source organism: Diloba caeruleocephala (assembly GCA_947459985.1). Classification (NCBI taxonomy): domain Eukaryota; kingdom Metazoa; phylum Arthropoda; class Insecta; order Lepidoptera; family Noctuidae; genus Diloba; species Diloba caeruleocephala. Next base: position 19,040,484 of record OX381623.1, on the reverse strand, counting down.
ACTGAACTGATCACCAAAATATTTTATACATGAGCTCCCTAACCATTACAAGTCATGATAATTTAGCGATAAACTCGCTTCGCCTGTGATAAAGTGCTACCAATGATGCTCAGTCATCATTATAAGTTTTAGTAGCAATGTTGTCTAGGTATAATATAGTCTGTGGTTTTATATTTTTGTGATACGCACGTCTGCTATGTACTTGTGTTTTTATTATAAATACTTACCTATGTAACACTACAAGGTTATGATAATTACTTGACTAACTTATGTAAAGTTTAGTTATCGTGCAGCAAGTACTCAACGAGGTCTATAGTCATTAACTTTAATATAAATAATATCGTAAAACGAATAGATACCTACTGGCACTTGAGTTGTTTTTATCTTGTCATAAACAAATTGCGGAAGTGAAAAATATAGTAAAATGAATGTACGCCAAAGAAAGGTAAGTACGTAACTACAAGTTGGTACCTAGTAACAAAATTATCGACGTTAAATGCTTGGTTTAATGGTTCTTCTTCTCTTATATTATGGCTTCTGTAGAGGTTTTAAAGGTTATGGTTGAAGTAATTGCTGTGTTTATTATATATGAGTTTAGATTGACAAACAAGGAACACGTCGTAAATGACTTATCCTTAGGTACATACATTTTAAAATACGAACAAATTATAATATACTTACCTAGTATGTGTGCACTATCTAATGATTACTATTCATAATTCTTATCTTTAATGACAAGGAAATAACGAGTTGGTACATTAAACGTTATGTTTAAAAATATATACTGCTATGAATACGGTACAGGTAGCGTTATAACTTATAATTTATAATATTTAAAATGGTTTAAGGTATAACCTATTTGCCTTCAAGTTATCAATGTCACTTGTACAGTTGTGCAAACAACAAACTTTTATATATTTAATCGACTGATAAAACCCGCTCTCTAACTCATAGATAATAAATACAGTTACAGTTGAATAACTTGTGGTGTTTTAATATTAGGGATGAGCACAGCATAAAGGTTATAATTACTTACTACGTTTTCCGACGCTTTCGGATGAAGCAAACTCCACTGATTTTACTTACGACGTGTAGGCCTATAAACAGGAAATTTGCACTTGTTAGTCGATTTATTATTTTAATTGATCTAAATCGAATAATCATGATTATCAGTTTATTACTATTTCATTTGTTGTTGGTGACATGTGTAGTGTGCCTGTGCCTGCCTGTGCTGATCACATCACTAATTGACAATTTGACATTACCATTTAAATAGTAAATAGAAATACGGACTCCTTAGTACGGAGATTTATTTACAAAGTACAAATGTACTCTGTGACATTGGTGGCGTGACGTTCTTTTCAATTTCCATCTGTAAAAATAATTTTAAAAATGTTTATGTACCAATTATTGTATTCCAATTAGAACTATTATTTTTACACTGATTTATCGGTTGTGATGCTTTTTTTTATTCAACATGGGAAAGTTCAGCACGTACAGGTACTTAGAGGTGTGTATTTTTTTGTCATGTTTAAACAAAAGTATGTATTCGAAGGAATGTTTTTATTTTCATAGAAAAATATTTTTTACCAACATTGTTCAAAAGAAAATAGCGGGATTTCTATACTTTTACGTTATTTAAATATCGTTTCGTATAGTTTGGATAAGAATTATGTGAAGAATTTAATCAAAATAGACATTTATTTCCCACCCTTCTAATTAAATATATGTATCAGAGGACCGCTAAATACGATAAAATACAGCTAAATATATCTTGTGGGCTGGCCATCATTTATCAGGCATTTTTCTGGACAGAAAATTATAATAATTTTCTATGATTACTTAATAAATCTCATGTGTAATTGAACTACCCATAAAAATTTATTGTTCTAAACACATAAAATAAAATGAGTTCCTAGTTATTGCAGGTAATAATTTAGATATTTTTCGCAAGATATGGTGATTCTCATTATTTTTAAGTATTAAGTAGCTTTACTTTTTTCAGTTAAAAGATGATACTCCAGCCCCACATATCAATGTTAGAAGTAGGACTATTAAGCATCCAAGAAGGTTGAAGAAAGTTTTTATCTTCCTCATTGTATTAGCACTATGCGTCACATATTTTTTGGGTAAGTAATATAATAAGTAGCTATTTAAATTATAAGAACAGGGTTTTATGGCAAATGGCTATGGTAAAAATAGAATAGTTGATAAGACAAAGCCACACTTTCTATGGAGATCTCTTGGATGCAGACCATTCTCTACACATTCCCTTAGTACTAGCGGTGTGCGTTGCAAACCGTAAACAGTTATTGAAACTATGTATCGCGTCCAATACCTAAAACTATGTATTGGTCTCTTCAGAAACTATTTATCGGGCGAAACACTTTATTCACACAGCATTGGATCATCGATAAACAGTTACCGAAACTAGGCGAATGACTCCGACCGAGTTATTCCGAAGTAAACCCGACCAATACCGACGATCGCACGAACAAGAAGCGAGATCGCGCATTTATGAATTTTATTCATTCTAAATAATAATAATAAAAATCACATTTTATTCTATTTTATTAGGAATGATTTTTATGCTGCTATCAAATCTTTGACACGTTATTTAGGTATATCCATCCTATATTGGCACGAGTATAAATTACATATTAGAACTTTGCATAAGACTAGAATTTATTGTGTAAAATAAAATTTTCAGTTGATAGCGAACTTGAATTTGTTTACTATTGATTACAAGTTTCGAAGCAAATACCTAAACCGACACGAAAACGTTTATCATTTCATAAACACTATATGCATCTCGTCCAATAAATAGTTACCGTAAATACAGAGTTTTGTGTTGATAGCATGTTTCGAAGCAAATACATGAACCGAACAACAACGAAAACATTTATCATTTCATAAACACTTTATACGCATATCGTCCAATAAATAGTTTTTGAAAATACATAGTTTTGAAACACTTTATCGGATACCAATACATAGTTTCGGTTCGGTTCACGCAAAAAGCTTTATTACCCACTTCTACTTAGTACTGTACATCATTAGCTCCAGCTATCATAAAAGTTTGTATGATCTGAAATCGTTTTTTAAATAAAATCTGTGTCCCACACTAGGATTTCTCCTGTTTCGTTTGAGCAATTTACATGCATACATTTCACATGCACAAACACCCAGACCCGAAACAACTATTATACAAATATTTGACCCATGAGGGGATGGAACCACAGAATGTCAGTTGCTTAGTCAATCTTATCTTTTCTTTATCTTTATCTTTTTAAATAAACTTTGCCCCACACTAGGATTTCTCCTGTGTCGTGGGTGCGTTTACAGACATACATTTCACACACAATACACCCAGACCCGGAACAACTACCTGCAGATCATACAAATATTTGTTCCGTGCGGGAATCGAACCCGCAACCCGGAGCGCAGCAGTTGACTGTATCAACCACTGCACCAACCGTGTCGTCAATTGGTTAACAATGTGATGTTGTAATAAACCAGTTATTGCCGAGGTCAGATCACAGTTCCTTTGTGCAAAATACTGATACTAAGCCCCATGGATACATTCATGAATGGATGAAATTAATGTTTTAATAGTAAATTAATCTATGTCTCATGCTCACACTCAAATGGCTGAGTGCATTTAAGTAGAAATTGGCACAGGGGTTGAATATGTTGTGGAATAGGACAAAGGATATATTTGATTCCTTTGTGGACTAAGTTGTAGTTTTATGGTAGTATATTTTATGCTTGTAGCAAAAGTACTTAATGATTATTATTATGCAATTTATTTAATTGAGCAGTGATAGCCTACTGGTTGAACTGCCTTCACCACAGAGTTCTGAGTTTGATCCTTGCCTGCACCTCTGACTATTTGGAATCATGTGTTAATGGAAGGAAAACATCATTAGGAAACCTGCATACCTGCTTCAAAAATGTTCTCAATGGTTTGTGTAGTCCACCAACCTGCACTAGGCCAGTGTGGTGGTTAAGGTCTAACATTTCTCACTGTGGGAAAAGGTCCATATCCAGTATTGGGACAGTAATGGTCTGATTATGTAACTTAAACATTAACATTTTTGATTAACAAGTCAATATTGACCAAGCCAAGCACCCCCACGTATTGGTTTATTTTTCATCAGTACAGTTGTCAACATCCTACGACTTTTGCAAACAATATTTTTAAAACAATGCGTAAATAATAATAGCATGCATGAGTTGTTGTGTGTAGTTTTTTGTTGTATTACGTTTTAATGTCAATAAAAATAATGTCATGGCACTGCAGGCATGATATGGCTATTATTTTGTGGGTACCATTAAAAAATAAATATTATGTATTATGCATAACATAACGTTGTAAAATCGAAACAATGACTTTGGTTCGTGACAACTGTTAACAATGTCTACATGTAAAGCCCATTAACGCCAATTTTATTTGATCAATGTCGCCATGTATAGATCTTTGTACATACTGTATAAATAAAAATCGTCTGAATTTCAGACTAGTTTATAAACATGACAGTAGCTTCGTTTTGTAATTTTGTAACTAACAAAGTAATCACCTGTATGAGTCTTAGAGCATTTATCCTATGAATAGATTCCTGAATAAAATATGCATGGGAACCGCGAAATATGCAGAAAAATTTAATGAAACACTCGGTAAAGAACAGTTGATAAGGTATTATCTACAAAGATTACCTTTTAGGAATAGTAACTATTAATTAATTATTACTTAATTATTAATTAATTAATTTTAATTTATTACGATTAATGTGTAGGACTTTACGCACTGAACATTGCTTAGTGGGACTTTAGCAGCGTGGTATCCGCGCAAAAAAATAAAACCCTTGAAATCCAGTATATATATTCTATGTCAAGTGTATATGTCGAAGTTCTCTAAATTTCTTTTAAATTAAACGCGGGTGAAACCGCGGGTCCCAGCTAGTTATTCAATAAATTAGAAAATAAGGAATACGAATTGTTACAAACGTTATTCCGCTTTTTGGTGTAAAATGCATGCCTCACTATTGAGCCGTTGTAGAGAGACAATTCAATTTAGGTTAAAACTGCCTACTTTATTTTTTCTCCAACATTTGGACTAAGTTATTCATAATTTTAAAGAATACAAATTTTCTGTGCTGACCTTAAGTATAACATATATTTTTGTACATAGCGAATGCACAAAAGGATTAATCAATAAAATCCTGTAAACTTACGCTATTTTTGCGATTTGAGCGATGTATAGTAATCCCGTTACGGCCGAAATTAATAATCGATCTAATCCAGTGGTACACAGACTTTTTTTCTCATAGATCAATTTCAAAATTTTGCTGGTTCCGGTGGACCCCCTGCAGCTACATTCCTACCATATTCCCAAAGCTTAGATCTAACGATGAAAATATGCCTTGCTAGTTCCAACTACGAATGAATAGTTTTCGAAAAAAAATGTTAGAATTGATTGGCTAAAAATCCTGGATCCGCCCTCGGGTCCAGAGTACTTGCGTACCTAATCCGGAAGGCGAGGGCGCCATGCCACCTTCCAGCGATTCCTCCATTACGGGTCTTACCGGCGCTTTCGTGGCGTGCCCTGCAATGGGCTGCACCAGTCGTTCCTTCCACTCCGCCACCAAGATCCGCCGAAGCTCGGACCGTCGTACCTCGATCTCACGAAGTACTAGCCGTTCGCCCCGACTTAGCGCCATATTCAAAATTTATATATTTACGTTGCACGTCCGTGTTTGGGTCGGAGAAATCCATACGTGTACCAATTTTCATCTTAATCGGTCCAGTAGATTCGGAGAAAATTCGCTGTGATAGACGGACAGACAGACAGACACGATTAATCCTATAAGGGATCCGCCGGATTTTTCGGCCGTTCGGAACCCTAAAAACCACCTGTCAATGCGCTCGACATATTGTCTTAATAACGTTTCGTCTTATAATATTGCCAGTACAGTGTTACCAACCCCTACAGATTTTTCCCCCAAGATTATTTTAAAATCCCCCTAAAAACCCCTAAGTATTATTTTTTGTACCTTTTTGTATCTTGTATAGTTTGTTTAGGTTTACAAATACTTTTTATTGATGTAGGTAGTAAGTTTAAGAGTAACTATTTTGAACACATAAAATAAAACAATAATTATGCAATATTATTTCATCATCATCATGTCAGCCCAAAAAAACGTCCACTGCTGAACAGAAGCCTTCTGCATAAGATGACCGGTTACCTGCCGTGTCGTCATTTTGGGAGCTATTTGCCAGTACTCACCACGCTTGGCAAGTGGGTTGGTGAGCGCAGAATGGCCAGAGTTCTACAGAGGGGACGCGGCTGTCCAACCCTCTGGTTTCCCTTTTAGTCCCTTAGTCGGCTTTTACGACTTCCATGGGAGGAAATGGAGTCGTGTTCATATTCTTTCTTCATATTCTTAATTTTAAATCTAATTATTAATATATCTAAAACTGCATCGTCATCGTCGGCAGTGACCTCAGTGGTGCTAGGGCGAGGTAATTTTTTTTTTAAAACGATTTCACCTGTATCTGATTGCTTTTCATATATTTTCTGAATATTTGAAGTTTATGCAAGAACCAAAACCGAAAGAACTATCTTAATTCTTAACTCATAAACTCTTGAGTCTAACAAATTAAATAACACCCAACTTATTTCTTTTAACTAAAGGATAGAAGGAACCCAAACATAAAAATGAGACGATTGAATTCAAGCGAACGAAAAAAGCGAAACAACAAAAAATAATGAATGAATGAGCAGCGTACAGTTTTTATTCTCTTTGGAATGAGCGGCGCGGAATGAACTCGTCAGGCGTACCGTTCGTTCGTTCTAGGCTGCGTTCAAAAATATATAAACAAGTGCAAATTAGCAGCGTTCAGAAATATAAGAAGTTTTAGTTTATATTATTATTAATTCTTCCCCCCTAAAAAAAACCCCAAAGAAATCCTGCCCCTAAAAACGTCCCTTTCAATCCTTATTGCACCTAAATTTAGGGGGAAAACCCCCAAGTTGGCATCACTGTGCCAGTATTCAGATTCCGCAGTATTTCCAAAATGATGCTTCACAATTTGTGTAGCAAGACTATCAGTAACAATTTTGAAAATGAATCACAATTCAGCAAGAAATGTTATTAATTGCTTTAACAACGCTATACCGTGACCACACCTGACACCTGAGTACCGTGTCGGAAATGTTATCGGAAATTATACTTAAAAGTCACGTAGAAAAATGTACCTATACAGAACGCTATTTAAAAAAAGAAATTTATATTTGCTGGCGACAACCTGTTTATATAATTTTTTACTTTTCTAAATGTATTTTTTTATTTTAGAATTGTATTTTTTATTTTTATGTTCATTATTTTAACCAGTCGTATAATTAATCTATATCTATACAAATAAATAAAATTAAAGTGTCTGTTTGTAATGTCAAAATAACAGCTCTTTACTAAATGCATATGAAAGTATATGTACCGTACATATAACAAAAAAAACAATATATTTTTTGTCTGTCTGTCTGTTTGTTACGGGTAATCTCCGAAACGGCTGGACCGATTTTGACGGGACTTTCAAATAGCTGATGTTATAAGAAATAACTTAGGCTACTTTAAATTAGAAAAATAAAAATAATGAAATCCAATATACTTACCTATATGCTTAAATAATCAAATATCCGATTTCTTTTAAATTAAACAGCGGGTGAAACCGCGGTGCACAGCTAGAAAATAAATACAATCTAATAATATACGCAGAATGAATACAGCGTCTTCGTTTGTAATTTTATAAAGGTACCTATTGTGCTCATTAAATAAGCCCCTGCCTACCTCTGCTGCCTCTGTCCCATACACAACTTATCCCCCGATATTGATCTACGTAATATGTACTGTACTATTACAATATCATCATCATATCAGCCAAAGGACGTCCACTGCTGTACAAAGGCCTCTCCATAGATTTCCACAATTGTGTCGTCATTTTGAGGGAAATTTACCAGTACTCACCACGCTTTGCAGGCTCTACTACTATGGTACCGTTTCACAGAACGAATTCTGCACCCAATCCCTCTGGTTTAGTCCCTTAGACGCCTTTTTGTGGTGCCACCTACGAATAGCACCAACCCATCTCATCCCGTGGGTGTCGTAAAAGGGGCTAAAATGATGACACGTTGCTAAGTTCGACAAAGAAAAAATTTGAGCAAGTATTACAGACTCGCCAACCTGATCTGCATTTCGTCGTCGTCACCGTATGAAGAAGAAAAGGGTAGAACATACGAGCGACAACGCGCCAACGCAGACGACAAACACTATCTTTACATTTCTTTTCTATTACGTGTTCCTCACTAGGGTATTGCTGTTACACTGGCGGCAGGCGTAGGAAGTAGGACGTTTGCGGTGAGTCGACGTAAAATCACCGACTAAAATCGTCCGTAGTCGGGCACAAATCGGTGATCGATCAAAATCAGTCGTCCGATTTAGGCCTCAAGTTAACGTTAGTGTAACGGCCCTACCACATAACAGTGTTCATATCAACAAACATTTTTATCGCTCTCGAAGTAAAACTATATCAATAAACTTTTATCAAAAAATATTATGACCATAACCTACAGAACGAGTTATGAAGAATTTACCTGTTTTAAGTACGTTTTAGGGCGGTTACACACGGTAACTTTTTGCAGTGATACAAACGCGCGTTTCTGAAACTCTACAAGGCGCGTCAACGGCGAAAGGTGTCTGTATCCATTCAACTGTGCGATTGTATCGATGCATCGCGTCACATGGCAGGCATGAAAAGAGGTCGGGCCAAGGAATAACCAAGTGACACCATGCGTTTCCACCATTCACGCGCCACAAGATATCAAGTACGGTTTATCACGCGCCGCCCGTTCGCTACGTATCAACTCCAACTGAAATCATCGCGCTGAGCTGTGACAGATAAATATTTTAAATACCTTGCGTCGTAGCTGTATCCCGCCTGTATCGATACCGAATCGCGATTGCGTCGATACTGTATCGCGTTTGCATCGATATTGTATTACGTTCGCATCGCAATCGTATCACTGCAGATTAGGGGTGCAATTCCTTAAGGTCAAACAGAATTTATATTTTGGTGTAAACCCAATTTGGTATACCTACGCTAAGACACGATTGAAGCTATTCAAGGACACGTTGTAGTCGGTGGGCCATGGGGACGAGTCTTAGAAAATACCAAATTGGGTTGTCACCATTATTTCAATTCTGTATTCAAGGATATAAAGATGTTTGAAATTGAGGAATTGCACCCCCGAGGCTGTATCGCGACTGTAACGACGCTTAAAGTCGCGCGTGTGCGTAAAGGTAGATGGTTAGCGACTATATCGCTACTGTATTGCGACCGAATCAATGCAGAAGCGCTGCAAAAAGTCGCAGTGTGTTACCGTTCTTAGTCAATTCAAGGCGAGATTTCTCTTCAATGTCGCGTTTCTATCGATACCTTTTGCGAAAACCAACTTTATGTTAGAGTCATATCGATCATAATTCTTTGAGAATGATTTTCAAACAATATTTTCTCGCTCCATAAAAGGTGTTTTCGGTTAATAAATACTGCAGTTGACTTTGTTCACAGATAGATACATATCGGCAGATTCGAACAGCCATAAAGTGAAAAATGCAAAATGGCACGGCCACATTCGTGCGTACAATTTTATTAGCAGGTATTTTGATAGTAGATTGTTGTGTTTCGAATAAGTAATTAAATAGTATTTTTAAAAGTCGATAGTAGTTAATAATTTGACATATCAATTACATTCTCGTGTGACTGATAGTATTGTGTATTGTTTCATCTCAGTTCATGGTAATTCATATAAAAAATTCACGTGCCTTTTGGCTTATAAATAATGTACTATTTTTTTTAACAATATGTTAAGTTTTATTTTATTTGACGACGACTGCAGGTAATTATCTGTAACTAGAAACACTTATCATCATAAACAAGGTTTATACAAAAATAATTTGACAGTGCTTTTTATTTTTAATCTTTTTTGCGCGAAAATGTCAGCCTACTTGTTTTATTTAAATTTGCTTCGGCAATAAAATCTCAGGTGAGTTGATTAAATATATCGAAGGCATGTCATATTTTTGTGCGGTGCGCTATTGATATTATGTATGTCTTAATATTGATAATATTTTATTGGTAACTAGCTGTGCCCCGCGGTTTCACCCGCTTTTTATATTTATGAATATAAAATAAATAGTATCTATATACATTGGATTTCTTGGGTATTAGCTTTCTGCGCGGAACCCTAATTATTTTTCTAAAATAAAAGTAGCCTAAGTTATTCCTTATAACATCAGCTATCTACCTGTGAAAGTCCCGTAGAAATCGCTCCAGCCGTTTCGGAGATTAGCGGGAACCGACAGACAGACAAAAAACGATTTTTTGTTGTAGGTACGTAAATACTTTCATATGCATTTAGTAAGAAGCTGTTATTTTGACATTACAAACAGACACTTCAATTTTATTTATTTGTATAGAGTATAGATGAAGTATATTGGTGCTTGCCGTGTGGTGCCGGCTCAGAATACCACCACCCCATCTCCTCCCGTGGGTGTCGTAAAAGTCGACTAAGGGATTACCCGGAGGATGGGCAGCAGCGTCTTTCGATTACATTAACAACTCAACTGCGATCGCCAACCCGTCTGCCAAGCGTGGCGATTATGGCAAAACCCCCCAATGACCCCACAACACACCCATATCAGTCGTTGTGATAATCTTTGGGGGAGGCCTGTGTCCGGCAGTGGACTTCTTTCGGCCAAAATGACGATGATGATATTGGTGCTATAGTTCTGTGTGGTTCCCAGCATAGAATAGACCATCCCTCTCCACCAATGGGTGTCTTAAAAGGAACTTAGGGTTGATATCAAGAGGATGGGAAGCAGCATCCTCCCATGAGCCGATAACAACATACTGCGACCACCAATTCGCCTGCCAAGCGTGGTGATTTCGGCTATATTCTCGATGACGTGTTTTGCATTGGAAGTTTACTTGTTACAAGGAGTTGTTATACACTTTGATATTCTAAATAGTTTTATTTGCATTACAATTAACCGTGTGGTTTCCGGATTAGGAATATAGCACCACTCTCATCCCCTTCCGTGGATGTCGTAAAAGGCGACTGAGGAACTGATCTAGAGGGATGGGCAGCAGCGTCCCTTCTATAGAACAGTAGCCATACTGTGCTCACCAACCCGCCTGCCAAACGTGGTGAGTACTGGCAAATTCCCCCCAAAATGATGAGACTATTATAGAAATCTATGGGGGAGGCCTTTGTTCAGCAGTGGACAGCCTTTGGCTGATATAATGATGTTGACAATATCCCGCTTTTTTCGTGGGGATAGGCAGATATTATAGCAAGCCACGTACTTACTGAGTTCGTGACATACCCCTTTAGCTTCTTCTCATCATCATTTCGGCCAAATGAAGTCCACTGTACACAGGCCTCCCGCAAAGATCACCACAACGACTGATATGGGTGTGTTGTGGGCTCATTGGGGGGTATTGCCATAATCGCCACGCTTGGCAGACGGGTTGGCGATCACAGTTGAGTTGTTAATGTACTCGATGGACGCTGCTGCCCATCCTCCGGCTAATCCATTAGTCGACTTTTACGACACCCACGGGAGGAGATGGAGTGGTGGTATTCCGAGCCGGCACCACACGGCAAACACATATCTATAGCACATTAATATATCTTGTCACGTTTACGTATACCATGCACTGATAAGGTCCATGTATGTGTTTCAAGGGCGTCTACTCCCGACATTTAGTGCGGTCTCTGAATTAAATAATATAACACCACTCCTGCCATGGATGTCGTAAAAGACGACTACGGGACTAACCAGAGGGATGGGCCGCAGCGTCCCTTCTGTAGAACATTAGCCATACTGCGCTCGCCAACCCGCCTGCCAAGCGTGGTGAGTACTGGCAAATTCCCTCCAAAATGATGACACTATTGTAAAAATCTATGGTGGAGGCATTTGTTCAGCTGTGGACGCGTTCCGGTAGATATGATGATGTGTTTCAAGGGCATCTACTCCTAATTTCCGTTTATATTCGCGTCGTCACAATGATTCTTGTTTTTCTCCATTCATCCACATGACCCAACCAGCCAGTTATACAGTTATAGTTACAGGTTAAGCTAGTAATATATTCAAGCACATGATAATTCATGATATTAAATCCGATGAGATTAAAAAAAAAACTATACTATATCTATACAAATAATAAAATTGATGTGTCTGTTTGTAATGTCAAAATAACAGCTTTTTACTAAATGCATATGAAAGTATATACGGTACCTACAACAAAAAAGCTATTTGTATTTCTTTTGTCTGTCTGTGTGTCTGACTGTTTGTTCCCGCTAATCTCTGAAACGGCTGGACCGATTTCTACGAGACTTTCAATGGAAGATAGCTGATGTTATAAGGAATAACTTAGGCTACTTTTATTTTAGAAATATGATTAGAGTCCCGTGCAAAAAAATAAAACCCATGTAATCCAATATATATTACATACTCTATGTCAAGTGTCTATGCCGAAGTACTCTAAATTATATATAAACAATCCACTTTCTCTATAAAATTAACGGCGGGCGAAACCGCGGATCCCAGCTTGTTTCTAATAAAATACAAGTTAAAGTGTTTTATTGTTTGAACGCGCTGTTCTTTGGAACTACCAGCCGGGATCGAAAATATATTTTTGCATTTGATAGTCCAATTGGCACAGTCTATGAAAGAGCAAAATTGGACTTCTGGAGTTCAGGCACCAGTCTCCCACAATAAATTTATATAATACTATAACTTTATCATTATTGTGGTGAGAAATAAATAAATATTCTATTCTATTCTAATTTTTGGGGAACGTTATAGGCTAATTAACATCACGCTATGACCCTAAGGAGCCAAGCAAAAAGAAAAACAGTCATAAAGAACTTAACTGAAAACCACGTAATAGCGCGGTCGGGCGATGCGACGCGGTGTGTCGGGGCCAATAAATATTAATACCACACGAAAACATGACAAAAAATATAGTCTATCTAGTCCGAAATATTTATTATGTATAAATAACCCGATTTCTTTTAAATTAAATGGCGGGTGAATCCGCGGGGCACAGCTAGTAATTTATAAAGATTGGATTTGCGAAAATATAGGAAATTTATTCGCAAAATGCGGTCAACCTTGCGTGAGCACAAAGGACTGGCGACCTTCGCGATTAATACTATTATAATTATTAATTACCTAATTTAATCATCCAAACTCAAGGTCTGCGCACGTGCTATGGAGCGGTAGGTTTTAAAATTCTATGCCCTTCTGCCAAATATGTAAAAAAAGTTCTCTTGAATACCGATTGTGATTAGTGGTGGTTAATATAGCGTCTAGCGCGATTAAATAGCGCGCTATATGCACGCAACGTATAGCGCACGCTATGCCGGCTCCTACTTGACGCTACAAAATAGTGCCATAAAAATAACGAGTAGCGAGGACAATCGCGCGAGCAATGGCATAGCGCGGGCGTGGCGAGCCGGGTGGCAATCATCGCTTGAATTCGCGCGCTATCGATCGTTATCTAACGCGTTGATTATAATATTTATTTGTTTTAGATACGCTAATAATCTACGTACATTAAAATTTCGTAAAATTAAAATATTAACAATTTGATGACGTTAATAACAGGCATACACAACATCAACAATTCCGCTCCATAAAAACTGCTGTAAGAAATTAATAGTAAAATAAATATAACCCTATCCTATATTAATTAGTACACAAAAATCTATTATCCTAAGCCTGGAAAGTATGAGGAAAAGTTCATTAGCTTTTCTTTACGTTTCCATTTTATTTTGATAGACATTATTTTACGTATCGAATATACTATAAGGTATTCAAGATCAAGAATATAACTAAATCAACGCGCTGTACATATAAAGCTCGCTGTCTTAACACAGCGCGCTATCTGTCCAACGACATTTAGCGTGATTCAAGAATATTCACCGCGTTTTTATCGCGTCAGTCGCGTACGCCCAGTTCGTTATAACTATAGCGTGTAAAATAGCGCGCTATTTTATTATAGCAAATAGTCTGTAGCGCGCTATATAGCGTTTTTGAACACCACTAATTGTGATGACTGACGACCAATACTGTTATCAATTCCTTAATTAAATGTATCATTATGTAGAGGCATATTTTATGTGATAAAATAAACGATAGTAGCTATTGTAGCATACCGCCATACTTAATCTCACTGTACCAAAAACGAGGGTTTCACTTTAACGCATTTGAGGATAAAAAATTGAAAATGTAATTTATTACTTATGAAATACCCTATTATACCATACCGTTTTCATAAATGTAACCACCATCACAATTCGGGGCCTAGCGTTGTATGGGCGATTGCCAGTCTCCTTTTCTTGCATTCTAGGCTTAACAATGGACCCCCTTCGATAAATTCTCAGATATCTTTTTAATATAGTTGTTTTTTTTTGTTAAAACTACAAAAAGTATAGTGGATATTAACCGTTTGCGTAGCATTTTTATAATTCTTAACGAACCATTTTCTACATTTATAATTTGTGAGGCAAAACGGATTAAATTCCAGTTAATATAATAACACATACATAATATAGAATTAAGTCTTTGGATTGGGATTAAGGATTTTTATGTTCAAGGGCTGAACTCCAAAAAATGTAATCTAAGGAATTTGGATTTTGAAGAAATGTTCCTGCCGTTTCTACTTGTATGGAAATGCGTCGTAGATGCTGCCGATGGCAAAAATAATGTGATAGAACATAATGTAATCTATTTTTGTATTGATTTGCACACCAGGTAAACTGGTCGATTGTAGAGAACTAATAAGATTTTAAGACATTTAGGAACCACTATATCTACAAAAAAATTATAGATTCCATTATTAATTTCGGCCGTTGTTTTGCGACCCCGAACCCTGCAGTAGTCGAAACGTCTGGAAAACCAAAAATCTATAATGTACGCGATGCAATCCGTAAAAGTGTTATGTTATAATATATAATTATAATAACAACAAAAAAACATTGTATTTTAGTATGATATTTATAGCAAAAAGGTATCGATTGACGCTTCAGTGTCTGGCGCAGTTCTTTTATCTGTGTACAAATATAGGTACCAATATGTATATCGTAATGTATAAAGTTCAATCTAGGTGATGACCTGTCATTACTAATATGTATAATAAAATTAATGATATACTTCATCCTATCATTCAACGTAATTATTTAGTTTATGATCGTACTGGCCACGTAACAGACGACTGTTTATTTCTTTCAGAAAGAAATTGTTCGACTGATAAAAACGCGGGAAAAGTGTTGACATAACTTTATTTTAATAATGTTGGCGATGGTGTTGTTTTTGTTCCGCCGGTTAAACATGAGGTTGTTTTACTTAGGGTTGTTCGCGGGCCAGTCGCAATGGCTGGACGGACTCGCCAAGAGCCTGGGCTACGAGAGCGTGTTCCACCACGCTGTCATCATCGACGCCGGTTCCTCGGGCTCCAGGGTGCTTGCTTATAAGTTTAGAGTACCTTTTACAGGTGAGTGTCTTTTTAAATTATCTGTAATTGTATATCTCCGTGTGGTGCCGGCTACGAATAGCACCAACCCATCTCATCCTGTGGGTGTCGTAAAAGGCGACTATGGGATTAGCCGGAGGATGGGCTGCAGCGTCCTTCGAGTGCATTAACAATTCAACTGCGATCGCTAACCCGCCTGCCAAGCGTGGCGATTATGGCAAAACCCTCCAACGAGCACACAGCACACCCATACCCGTTGTGGTGATCTTTGGGGGAGGCCTGTGTCCAGCAGTGGACTTTATTCGACCGAAATTATTTATATCTTATCTTACTACGTACTTACTTATATTTTGTATATGAAATAAGTTTGTAATGTTCGAGTCTCGATCACGCAAAACGGCTCAACGCATTCAACAGAAAATTTGGCGTAAAGGACCTTTGAGGGTTTAAATTTGTTTCCTCGCGAACTTTGTACACGCGGCGACTTTTTGCAGCTAAAAGCACGAATGCATACCGACACTAGCCTAGCTAAGTAAACAAACGGTAAGCGACTGTATCGCTACTGTTACTGTACAGTGGATTGGTGAGCGCAGAATGGCGGCTGTTCCACAGAAAGGACGCTGCTGCCCATCCCCCTGGTTTAGAGTCCCTTAATCGCCTTTTATGACCTCTACGGTAGGAGATGAAGTGGTGCTATGTTTCTTAATCCGGCACCACATGGCTATCATAATGTAAATACTAAATGATTAAGTATGTATATTTATGGTTTTATTCATGCAATAAGCCTAAGTAGTTCACAACCCTTCACAATTTCATCAAAATAGCTGATAGAGAGTGATAGAACTATTTACCAATGTTTATTATTTAGTCGTCTTGAAAAGATTGACGGCCGATTACTGAAACGCCACCCAATATTTAAGATCCGCTAAACTATTTGAGATGCCCTTACCGAACGAAGTACGGTGCTCAAATAGTTTAGTAGGTCTTAAATATTGCGTGGCACAGCCGTTAGTGTACAAAATAGGTATAAGGCGTATTTGAGGGCCGAGTGCGAGTTTCTTTTCGTAATGCTGGGGCCACACTAACGTTTAACGCCATTAATTATCGCGTAATAGACCCTAGACATAGGTGTAGCCAGGACTTAACGCACTAATTTTGTAATGGCATTAATAATGCTGTTAGACGTTAGATGATAGCTCGGGTAGCGGTCTTTTTTGGCACATCAAAGAGATATGCCGTGTGGTGCCGGCTACGAATAGCACCAACCCATCTCATCCCGTGGGTGTCGTAAAAGGCGACTAAGGGATTAGCCGGAGGATGGGCAGCAGCGTCCTTCGAATACATTAACAACTCAACTGCGATCGCCAACCCGCCTGCCAAGCGTGGCGATTATGGCAAAATCCCCCAATGAGCACACAACACACCGATGTCGGTCGGTGTGGTGATCTTTGAGGGAGGCCTGTGTTCAGCAGTGGACTTTATTCGGACGAAATGATGATGATGAAAGAGATATAGCGCGTTACTTAATGCGTGTAGTGGCCACACCTGCGTTTGCTAGTATACACGTCATTGTTTCCCGCCTGTAGCAACTGTTGATCGATGATAACTATGGCTGGCAATTAATATCAATTTTTCTGTGATTCTGTGACTATGAAGTGGACAAATGAAAACGTGGTTGAGACAGGCACCAAATAATACAATCTAGCAGTTTCAACCGCCATCTTGATAATAATGTATCGAATAACGCGATTTATCGACATTAAGACGTTGAATGCAGGTGTGGCCATTCAATTTAACGCATTATTACCAACTTCAAAAAGGAGGAGGTTCTCAATTCGATGCGTTTTTTTTTTTTTTATGTATGTACACCGATTACTCCAAGATCTGTAGACCGATTTGAGCGGTTCTTTTTTGAATAGGTGCAGAATGCTTTCGAATTGGTCCCATATAAATTTCATCACATTTGATAGAGTCGTTTTTTAACCAGCTTCAATAAACAGGTTTAATATGCTGCGCTTTTACGTAGATGATGTCTTAATAGTTTCGATTCTTAGAATTATTTTTAGTGTTAGATACGGATACCAGGTTGGGAAAAGTTCTTTTTTGACTTATTTTATTTACACTTAAAAGAAACAAATAAAACTTTTAAAAAAAGGCCAGTTATGCCCCAACCATGGTTTATGCAGACCAACGAGTTATATTTATGGGCCCCGCCCGACTTCATAAATAAAGTTATTATTTTCTTTTTAGTGGTTTTAATATCGTATAGAATTTTGAAGTCGGTATTTGTTTTGTTAGAAAGTTTTATTTTGTGGAATTTTTTGCGCCTTAATTATTGTTATAATGGGCGTTAGACGTTAAACCTTAGGTCTGTATTGCAGAACGAAGCTCAAGCATTGTTCTCAGTATAAAACTAATTTTGAGTTGAGCATTAATTTTAAAACATCCCTCAAGCATAGATTTATTGAACATAGTTCAACTGAGTCGTGGCTTTATTCTAAATCGTCACTCAGTTATAGGTCTGTACTTGAGCAGAGATTTGAACTGTGATCACGTGAGTGTGGTCCGGATAGCGCTTGAGCACAGTTTTTAATTGATGTTGTTCCTTACGCATTGATTTTTGATTATACTGTTGTTGAATAGAAGATGTTTTTATAAGTGTCTCTGCAATGATATTATATATTAATGCATCTGCAAAATGTCATTGAATGGTAGTATATATTTATCACAAAATGGATATTTTTGGATTATTACGATTTATTTAACGATCATTCGAAAAGATGTTTGGTCTTTAGTGTTCCTCTCAGATGTGTATGAGATGTACAGGACTCGTATAATTGTATTTGTT
This sequence comes from Diloba caeruleocephala, assembly GCA_947459985.1. Lineage (NCBI taxonomy): Eukaryota > Metazoa > Arthropoda > Insecta > Lepidoptera > Noctuidae > Diloba > Diloba caeruleocephala. Next base: position 19,022,039 of record OX381623.1, on the reverse strand, counting down.
TTAAATGAGGTAGTTTCATGTTTCCCCAATATATGGTGAAAAACGTCATAATTACTTTTCTTTTAACTTTCTAGAGGAGCCAACACGATTTCGCTTTAGGTTACCTATTATTTAAATATGTACATCAAATTAAACTATATTTATTTATCAACATATCATCTGTTCAAGTGCCAACACACGTTCCTTTATAGTTTATACTTCAACAACATTCATCTCGTTAAAGTATATAAACATATTTTACGTAGGTACCTAGTATCTAAAATAACTCTTTTAAAAATGAACCTTGTATGTAAAGAGGAACTACTTTGTGAATATTTATATTACTTAATGAATAGGGTTTTTGAGATACATTTCAATATTTCTTATTCTGAGTAGATCGGAACAAAGTTGGTAATGAAAATAAATCGTAATCGAAAACAGGCTGATGCATAGACAATGAGAAACATGTGCTTGAGGCGTGATTTGAATCTCGTCTCAGCTGAGTTTAGATTGATTATCGTTCTGGAATATGACCAATACTCAAGTACAGATTCTATACTTAAACAGTGATCAGGTGATTACAGATCAAACTGTACTTGAGGATCGTTCTGTAATACGGACCTTAGTGTAGCCCCAACATAACCGAAACTTAAACACGTGCGACGCGTTTACCGCGTTCAGTGCTCCAATTGGGTAAAGAGTTTAGTGCGGGCGAATCACAACCGTGCCGTGCCGTACCATGCCGTGCCGTGCCGTGTGGTGCCGGCTCAGAAAGCTTCGAGCACACAGCAACTCAACTGCGATCGCCAACCCGTCTGCCAAGCGTGGCATTATGGCAAGACCCCCCACTGAGCACACTTCACACCCATATCGGTTGTTGTGGTGATCTTTGGGGGAGGCCTGTCCAGCAGTGGACTTTATTCGGTCGAAATGATGAATCACAACGCCGAACGCGGTAAATGTGTCGCGCGCGTTTTCGTCTTGATTGTGAAAAGAAACTCACACTCGGCCCTCTGATGTCGTACAGTATACACAGAGTAAGTGGTCTGCGAATATTTTGATATCTCTATATTCACGTGCCGATGAACATTTAACTGACTGAATAAATATTTTAATAAAACACTTTTAAACAGATTATATCGCGTATATTTTAGATTTTCCTTACGTTTCGAAGACTTTGCAGCGTTCGTGGTCGCAGGATGACAAAGGTGACAGGCGTCGTTACAGATTTAAAAAACGTTTTTTTATTTTATCTACCGTACAATGTTAATCAAAAAATTAGTTTCGATGCACGAGTAATCACTCACAGTGTCTTGATGTTTCTCATTTAATAGAGAAGATGGTTTAAGAGAGAAATCTAAAATATACGCGATAGAATCAGTTTAAAAGTGTTTTATTATAATGTGGAATAATCGCAAAAATCTAAGACATTACTGTGAGTAAATATTGTCTGATTAAATAATTAAGTACTTTTACTGATAAGATACATTATTAATGTTAGTTCTTATTCCTTGTAATAATACAAACCTTTGAGTTATATACCCGGAAAATGTGAAAACAAGATAACATTAAATTCCCATTAATATCGTGTACAGCGTAGTGTTTTGTCAGTTAACCGTTATCTTACGATGTTAAGTTACTGCATAAGATAACAGTAGAGTACCTAGATTATTTATTAAACATGTTTGTCATGGCTTTACAAAATTATTACATTACGTTATCGATACCGATTATAACGCATTATAAAAAAAACAGGTCATTTTCTCATTCACAATTATTTTAATTTAATCATAGCTTTATATAGTATAAATTAATATTAAGTTGCTTTAGTAGAAATTTAAATCTCTTGCCAACATTCACGCACTAAACAGAGCTGGCAATGCTGTATTACTTTTCTTTTTTGTTTGTGAATAATGATGGTCTGGACTCCCAAGTCTTTTGGCGAGGTACTTTATTAATTTGCGTAACAATGCAAGGAAAAAAATAAAATAAAAATGAATGTTTTATACTTTGATGGTAATGTTATGCGCGTCTCTATGGTGTTCAGAAATAAATACTTTTTCTATCTTTTCTTTCTTTCTTTCTATATGCAATGTTAATTCAGCCGTGTTAATATGTGGTGCCAGCTAAGAACAGCACCACCGCGTCTCACCCGGAAGCGCAGCAGCGGCTTTCGAGTACATTAATTACAACACAACTGCGATCGCCAACCCGCCTGGCAAGGCAAAATCTCCCCAATGAGCATACAACACGAAACCAGGCCGGTCGTTACGGTGATTTTTGGGGAGACCTGTGTCCAGCAGTCGACGTTTTTCGGCTGGAACGGTGAATGTTAATTATTTCGCAAAATGAAGCTTTATGGCGTAAGCCCTGGTTAAAATAAACACTAAAAGATATCAAGGTTACGTAGTTAGGGTCAAAGCACACGCGACACTTTAAGCATCCGCCATTAGTGATTTTGCGGTTGAATCGATCCTACATAGCGTTCTGGCGTTGCTGCGTTTGAGTAGGGTATCAAAATCTCGCGTTAGAGATTCTTTTTCGATGCTGCATCGGCTGGCAGAGGCTGAAGTGAGCGGAAGATCGAGGCAAGTAGCAGCATATGTCACGCTGACTGTCAATTTGAACGTAGATCGTTATATTTGGTATTGATGACGCTTGTGTCCCGCTCTTCGTGTGGACTGAAATGCTTACAACCGTTGCATCTAGCATCCGAAACTAGCAATCAAGCTGAGTTCTTGGAGTTTAATCGCAGCATCGTACTTTCGTGTTTTATGTGCCGATAATAATTAGATTTTCACTTGTGGGAACGGTGAAGACATTCAACACGAGCCTACATCTGCCGGGTTGGCCTGAGAACCTTTTTAGATAAAATATACGACCTCATTATAAGACTGCAGTACTTTAGTCTGGTAATTATGGCATTACACAGTGCACTTCAGAGATTTGAAGGAAAAAAAATGAAAAAGTTTATACCTGTTGCGGTTGTTGCTGAAGATGAGATTTGTTTGATTGTTTATGTGCTTGTTCAGCAATTTCGATTGTCTGTAGCGGGATTTCAAACTCCGCTTTACAATCCATTGTTATGCTTAGAGTTGTAGATGGTGTAACTTGAATGAGAGGAACAGCAAAACATCGCTTTGTAGCTTTACGCTTTTGTCAATATTGCCACTAACTAACTGAAGGTATTCGATTATTAAGCCATTGGAGTATTAAGCAGGAGGCTTACCACTTGTCCACCAACCAACCAATCATCAAAATACCAACAAATCACTTGAGGTCTTCAATTGACTCGTATTAAGAGCTCAGGTCCGGGAAAAGTTGTTTAGTTACCTTATTTATTCATAACTCTTTAGTCTCTACTTGTCTGGCGCTAATTAAGGCTGTGTGGTGCCGGCTAAGAATAGCACCAACTTATCTCATCCTGTGGGTGACTCTCTAAAGTGACGACACACGGCATGACGCCTTTGTTCAGCAGTAAACGTTGTTCGGTATGATGATGGTGATTGATATGATGATGGTGATGATAATTAAATAATTTCTAGTCTTTTTATTAATCAATCTTTTTATATTTTGTTCCAGTATTCGGGCAAGGTAACTTGGATCTAGTAGATGAATATTTCGAGCAATCAAAACCGGGCCTGTCGTCTTTTGCAGATGACCCAGAAAAGGTAATAAAATAATATTATTTGATTTCCTCACAACTATCGCCATAAAATATTTGTTTCGTGCGGTGATAAAGCCCGCGACCCGCTGCCGTGCCGTCAAGTTGAAAGGCGATATGCATAAACATGCTTTACACGGGTTACGGCTGAAAATCAGCGTTAGGTGCCAGTATTACTCCCTTCTAACGCTGATTTTCAGCCGATTGTGCTGAGCTGTTGCCCCTTTGGTGCTATAACTATGTATCTGTGTATGATGCAAACCTTTTTATGCCACCTTATATTTAGTTATATACGAGGGCGGCACTGAAAATTTCGGGAATCAAGGAAGTGACACAACATTACTATTTAAAAATGTATTTATTGCTTTTCGAAGTATTCTCCGCGAAATTTGACACATTTTTCCATACGATGGAACCAATCATTGAAGCAACCATTCCATTCGGAAGTTGGGGTCTCCAAAATGGCCGTTTTGTATAGGCGTCCACAGCTTCTTTAGGTGATGAAAATCTCTGTCCACGCAATTTATTCTTTATTTTAGGGAAAGTATAGAAATCATTAGAGCTTAGGTCGGGGCTGTACGGCGGATGGTCTAATAATTCTATGTTTTCTTGCTCTAAAAACTCTTTTGTTCTGTGCGCGGTGTGAGAACTCGCATTGTCGTGATGGAGGATGATGCGGCGGTTGCAGTTCTCTCTACGGAGTTCAGAAACGACCTGTGGCAAACAAATGCTAGCATACCATTCTGCATTAACCGTTCTTTGTCCCTCAAGAGGAATAGTCGTAACATGGCCGGTTTTGGAGACAAACGTGGCCAACATTTTTTTTGCAACACTCCGTGAACGAACAATTTTTGTTGGCTTTAACTCATTTTCGAACACCCAAACTCGTGACTGGTTTTTTGTTTCGGGTTCGTACGCATATATCCAGGATTCGTCACCTGATACGATGTTGTATACAGCATTTGAGGATCCTGCGTGGAATCTTTCGAGAGTTCTGACGCACCAAGTAACGCGAGCCGCTTTTTGCTCTTCACATAGCAAATGCGGTATCCATCGGGAAAACAACTTTTTTACACCTAATTGTTCATGCAAGATTATTTGTATTTGACTCATGCCAATGTCTAAAGTTGCCTGAATTTCGCGGTATGTCACATGTCGATCTTCCTCAATCAGCTTCGCACAGCATCAACGTTTTCTTGGGTGACTGCAGTTTTTGGACGACCTTGACGAGGATCATCACTGAGCTTGACACGTCCACGTTGAAATTCAGCAAACCAGCGATAAATTGTGGTTTTGGATGGGGCTTCATCACCAGATGCAGAAATCATCCGGTCAACACACTGTTTTTGTGTTAAACCACTTCGAAAGTCATAATAAATCATCGCTCTTGAATTTTCTCGAGTCAATTCCATTTTCTCAACGACTAAACAAGTTTGACAAAACCTTGTGACAAGACCGTGAATCTTTTTTTAAATAAATAAATGGTATTCGATTTGTAAAACCAAGGAGTTTTCAATTAAAAAGATTTTAATATGACAGGAACAGTGGAAATATTCCATTCCCGATACTTTTAGTGCAGCCTATGTAGTCGTTGTTATTTTTTGTCTATAAAAACTTTTTACGTTCTATTATTTAATGTAACACACTCATAATAATTATTTATTAAATTGTCTTTTATTGAACTGTGAATCTGGATGTTTGAGTTAAATTTTTATGTTACTTTAATGAACAATTATTGTATTTTTTTAATTACATTGTTTTATGAAATTAATCTGAAAAGAATTTAAAGTACCTATGTAGGCCAGTCACAATATAAATGTAGACATTCCAGACATGGCCCTACATTGTTCTTACCATATGTATAGAATTAAAGAATTGAAGCCTACTTGCTAAATAAAGATCATTTACCATTATCAGTTATTTACACGGAACGGTCCACACCGTTTTCGAATCGCACCACCCTGTATTATCTCATGGGTGTTGTAAAAGGGGACGATGGAGTTAGCCGGAGGATGTGCAGCAGCGTCTTTCGAGCACATTAACAACTCAACTGCGATCGTCAACCCGCCTGTCAAGCGTGGCGATTATGGCAAAACTCTCCTCATTGGAGAGGTTTGCCATCGAGAGAGCACACAACTCAAACTTATACCCGTCGTTGCGGCAATCTTTAGGGAGGCTTCTGTCTTTTTCTGTCTGTTCTTCTTCTGTCCAAACAGTGCACGTTTTATCGCTGAAATCATCAATACATTTAACGACGTTATGCTTAGGGCGCGGACACAATAGTGCAGCTCATAAAGAAGGCGGAGTTCCTGACGCCTCCAGAGAAGAGGAGTACAACGCCGCTCATCGTCCGCGCGACAGCCGGCCTGAGGCTCCTGCCCGCGGATAAAGCGCAGCAACTCATAGACCATGTCGCTAAAGCTATTGCCAAGTAAGTGTGATACACGAACGTTATGTAGTTTTCAACAGCCTGTGTAATGCTATGAAGAAAGTAGTTATTGGAAAGTAATATATGAGGTCCTGCAAAAATTGTGAACTTTATTTCGACGGGACAATTAGCAGGCTAATCGCGATCCCTGCGCTTATAAAAATCAAGGTGTAATTTACATATTTTTGTTTGCAAGTAATAGTTGCTTTTCGCGCACAAAACAAAGGTAGCAACATTGATGCGTACTATTTTGTAAACCTTGTCCCCATATAGTATTTCTCCTGTGTCGTGGATACAGTGTACAGGCCTAAATCTCACATGCACCAACACCCAGACGCGGAACAACTATCTGTAGGCCATACAAATATTTGTTCCGTCTGGGAATCGAACCTACGACCCGTAGCGCAGAACGCCAATCGCTTAGCCACTGCGCCAACCGTGCCGTCTTAATACTAAAAAACACCTTTTTTTTTATTCATTTCATGAATACTACTTCTGGTTATTATAAATTCCATATTTATAATAGGATACTGAAGAAAAGAATGACTGAATAAATTCCTCAATTTCCCAAATAAATAAGTAATTGGTTGTGGATGATGCCGTTTGAAGGAAAAACGGGATGATGCTGCCTTTTCGTCTATATGGCTTTTTTTTTTCTCCTACAACCTATAAATGTACTGTTATCGTAAATTAATGTACTTTTATCGTAAATGGATGTACATTTATCGTAAACGAATGTACATTTATCGTAAATGAATGTACATTTGTCTAAAATGAAAGTAAATTTATTGTAAACGAATGCCGTGTGGTGCCGGCTCAGAATACCACCACCCCCATCTCTTCCGTGGGTGTCGTAAAAGTCGACTAAGGGATTAGCCGGAGGATGGGCAGCAGCGTCCTTCGAGTACATTAACAACTCAACTGCGATCGCCAACCCGTCTGCCAAGCGTGGCGATTATGGCAAAACCCCCCAATGAGCCCACAACACACCCATATTGGTCGTTGTGGTGATCTTTGCAGGAGGCCTGTGTCCAGCAGTGGACTTCATTCGGCCGAGATGATGAATGAACATTTATCGTAAATGAATGTACATATCATAAACGAATGTACATTTATCGTAAATGAATGTACATTTATCGTAACTAAAAATAACGATTGTTGGAAGACATACATCATAAGTTTTTGTGATACAGATAATACATATAAAAGTAGTATGGAGTATATAATATGGATTTTAGAAGAAATAGTATTTGAAACCTTTAAATATTGACGGTTTAAGGTGTAATGCGTTGGTTTAAGTGGCATCGATTACACGAATGTGCGACGCGAAATAATCGCGGGATTAAAATATTCGGACTGATTGCGCAAACTTCGATGAAAAATAGGCGTTGTCCTAAATGGCAATCGCTCGCATGAGTATGCGATGCGCAATAATCGCGCTATTACAAGCGAGCGATTGCCAAATAAACAACGCTATATTTTTCTAATTCCAAAACGTCTAAAGTTTACAGGAGAATAAACAACCACTTTTTAAATCTTATATCTATATAATTCTTCTGTACGTGAGTATGTCACTAAACTCATCCTAAACGGCTGGAACGATTTTGATGTTTTTCGTGTATGTTGAATGTGTACCTGGATGGTTTAGATTCATAATTGGACCCAGTAGGTGGAGCTGCAATCGGGTTTATATAAACCTGCCTGTCCGAAGCTGGGGCGGCCAGCTAAATTAAAAAAATCAAATATTTATGGATGACTTTTGTGTGTGTGTTAGTGTGTTAGGCTTTTTGAAGTTGTTCATAATCTAAACTTTTGTTTATCATAAAATGCTTTATCTTGAATGGTATCAAAAAGTTGAATGAGACAGAAAATATATTTGCATATTTACTTTTTATGCCGACTGTATTGTACAAATCTACGAACATAATATACAAATTTTGGTTAGGTAGTATGTAGTGTTCTCAGGTCAATCACAGACACTTGACACGTGGTTTATTTCCAGACTGGGCTATGACGTCGGCTCCGATGGTGTGAAGATCATGGACGGCTCTGACGAGGGCATTTTCATCTGGTACACAGTCAACTTACTGCACAGTGAGTAGCCTGTCATGAAATTAAGTTTTTAATTATTTTATTTACCTTGCCCTACATTAGAATTTCCCCTGTATCGTGGGTACTGTTTACATATATAAATATAACATGCACCCCAGACCCGAAATAACTACTTGTGGATCATACAAATATTTGTTATGCGAGGGGATCAAACCCGTCACGGGTTTGTAGCATATAAAGCCAGTCGCTGAGTCGCTGCGCCACTCGTACCATCAATGTAGTAAAACAGTTATAATTTTTTGTAGTTATAATATAATTAGTGCTTCTTAAAAAAACAGATAGTGTCTTCCCCTTAACAGAAACTAGGAAAAGTGTTATTGGACGCAGTCTTATAAATCATTATGTTTATTAAGTTATTAATGAAATTATATGCATTAGTCTCTAGGGACAGTTCACACCAAAAGTATTGCTACTTGTCTACTTGATGAAATCAAGCGATCACAGCTCGCAATCGGATTAAATAGATATTTCAAATATTTCACAGATAATTTAAAACTTTATACTGGTATCAATATACTCTTATATTATTCTCTTTAGGAATAAAAATCCGCTACGATAATTAATAATAAAAACAGAATATTCGATTATTTATGATGCTGACCGTGCCAATCAAATTTCCGTCATCCTTAATTAAAACTTATTAAAAACTGATGCGGATAATAATACGATAACTTTAGAAACGGAGTCGGATAATATCAACGACAAACAACCGTTCAAGTCATAACAGACTTAAGAAGGAATCGTTTTCTTCTATTCCAGACCTCATGGACGGCGAAACGATGGCAGCCTTAGACCTGGGAGGCGGGTCCACACAGATAACGTACCAACTGAGTGAAAGTGACACATCGCAGTATCCCATCGCAGACCAATATGTGGTGCCCGCTGGTACCAACGTGACGCTATACACGCACAGGTGAGACAACTGCTTCTACTAATGGTAGGTCTCTTATTGCAAGAGTCCGGCTAGGTCCTGGAGCCCCCCTTCGGTGCCGTAGATGGCCACTCCAGTGGTTTTAGCCGGTAGGAGTCCCGGGGGGTTGGCCGCTTTACAGTCACCCTCTCAGAGATGTGCCTATAGGCGTGGCACCAATGGGCGGCTCTAGTGTGATCATACTAGGACCTGGACTTTAGGTGCCGAAGATGACCGCCCCAGTGGGTTTAGCTGGTAGGAGTCCGGCATGCCCCTTCGTCCTTTGCCGGGGTGAAGGAAGTGCATGAAGAATTTGAAAAACAACGAACTTGAATCGAATTTGAAAAAATCGAGCCATTGTAGTTTTGCTTGTAAAGCCAATTACCAATTCTGTCAAGAGCAACTGTTATTTCATTTCGTACGTATTTTTATTGTTACATTTTACAATGACCCATGACATTTTATCATCAGCAAATAAAATAGATTTGTGCATAATTACATTTGGTAGGTCGTTAAAATATGTAAGGAATAGGGAATACCCACTACGCTTCCTTGTGGTACTCCAAACTCATTAATCTTAAACTTAGATCTACTAATACTTTTGTACTGTTTACTATTTTTGCTATTTCTACGCACTGTGTTCTATTTGAAAGGTAGCTTTTAACCAGTCATTTGCTGTATCTGATTCCGTATTTTTCAATTAATGAAATATATATTGTGGATAGTTATTGGATGAGTAGTGGCATACAACCCAAAGAAGAAACCTATCTTATAACTATGTATGTGTAAATTACAAAAAAATACCTAGAACTATGATTATATTAGTTCGAGTACTAATTCGAGTCCTGATAAGTTTGATAATGAAAGTACAGAGACCGGCAAACATCTTGAGAAAAAACTTAGCGAGGAAATGGTCGGAGTAAATACACCATATATACACATGTATTTATGTTCAGACATATATGTTATATACACCATTTAAGATCTAAAAATGTACTATGCTCAGTCAAGGTCAAGGTTCAAGATGTATCGAAGAACAGCTTGAAAAGTAAGACTGCCCATAGTAGATTTTTTGTTGTTTAATCTGTAGATTGATACAAATGCCTAAGGCAGGGATTCCCAAAGTGGATTCCCAGGGGTCGACGAGGTTTAAAAATATACCCCTATTAATTAATACAAGTTCTTGTTTGAAACTTTCAAGATACTGTACAAGTTGTGTTACGTGTACCAACTTGTTTGAGAATGACTAATATTTTTGTAGGAATTATCATTTTTGTACTTTTAGTCGACAAAAGCTTCAGTGTGGTTACAAACATTTTGACAAAACAAAGAAACCGTTTGAAAATCAACGAACGCGGAGGTTTAAGGCTGCAACTCACCAATAATGAATCGGATTTAGGTAGATTGGTATACAGTCACCAAGTTCATCCATCACATTGAATTTTTATTTAATTTGGCTTAGGGGGTCTGAGGTATCAGTTCATTTTGGAAAAGGGGTCTGTTGCCTAATATGGTTTGGGAATCCCTGGCCTAAGGCATTGAGATCGCCTCTGACATGTTTGTGCACAGAATAAATAAATAAATGCGGCTGGAGCTAGGGCAGTGTACTGTAAACCGTTTTTCTTCCCCCAGCTACCTGAACCTGGGCCTGCTGGCAGCGCGCTATGGCGTGTTCCGTATGGAGGCCGGCGACAACGACACGGGCGAGTTTACCTCTGAGTGCGTCGACCCCATTATACAGCGCGAGCCGTGGACTTATGCCAACAAGAACTATCTCATTAGGTTAGTTACTTATATTCTCATAATTAATGTACCTCCGATGTCTAGAACTCCATGTTATTATTCTATATGAAAAGTGGTTTTTAGTTCACATTTCATACAATATTACAATCCAATTAAATGAATATTTGTGAATTCACAGCACAAAGTGGAAGAAGTACGATACCATTTGATTTTAATCTGTTTTAGCCATTGACCTGCCACTACAATGTTTATTGAGTTTTGTTTACGAAATTAATTGGAGCATTTGTAAGGATTAAATGTAATGGACCTAAAATTGACCCTTGAGATACACTGTGTCTTATATTTGTAATTTTTTACTTAAACATCACTTTTTGATTGCATTAATTAATGTTTTTTTTATTTCAAATTTAACTGTTCTGTAAGTATGACGTCATAAGTTGTAATACCTTATTTCTTATGCCATACAATTCAAGTTTAGCGAGAAGTAATTCATAGCTGAAAGTGTCAAATGCGAAATTGCAGTCGATAAAAGTTGCCCCTCCCCAGTGGCGCTCGGCGCTCGGCCCCGCAGCGCGCGGCGGTGTACGGCGCGTGCCACGCCGCCGCGCGCCGCTACGTGCTGCGCGCGCTGGACTGGGAGCCGCGCCGCCCGCCCGCCGGGCCCGTGGCCGCCATGAGCTACTTCTACGACGTCGCCGCCGACGCCGGCATCATCGGTCAGTGGCACAGTGCGATGTCCTCCATACGTTGTTTGATTTTCATAGCTTAGATAAAATTAACCCTTTTTTGTTACTTATGTATAGCCGCCCACTGGCGCCAAGCCAAGCACATTTCGGAGAGGGTGTCTGTAAAGAGGTTATCATCAGGCCGTGACGCCACTTATCAAGTGCGTCGAACGCCCCAAAAAGCACGCTTTCGTCGCTCTGTCGGAGCGAGCATTTCTGATCATAGACCCACGCATCCATCTTCCCCAAGATGTCGAAAAGCGGAAAGCGATAGGAAACTGGCATGCCCCTTCGTCCTTTCCCGGAACAGAGGAAGTTCACGATAAGTTTACACTGGATCCAACAAGAGAGTTGCCGCCTCGTAGGATACTGTTTTCGTTATCCTCGTGCGATTCGTATAGTCACTCCGCGAAGTTTGACTCGGCAACGCTGGACGCCTGACAGTCCAGCTGACCATACAGGCGCCCCGTAGAGGGCCACGGACTGTACTACCCTCCCGTAAAGACAGTGAACTTCCTCATACGGTCCCCCGAAATTGGGTAGCAGCCGGTGTAATGCACCCACTACCCTCTCGACTTGGGGACGAGACGTATGAAGTGTTCTTCGAAGCTATCGACTGTCCAGGGTGTGACCCAGGTAATTTACGTACCGGCCCACCCCGATTTGCACGTCACCAACGCCTATCCACAAACTGGGTGGTTCTCTGCTCCTCGGCAGTTTGTAGCGCCTCGGTTTTTGAGGCACTATCCGCAAACCCAGAACGTGGATTTCGGCCACGACAATTGCCACTGCTTGCTCGGCAAGTCAGATGGTTCCTTCGAAGGACTGCCCGCTGGCCGAAACGAGTGTGTCGTCAAGTTTAAGCTGACGCCAGCGGGGAGAACGACACGCATGACCGCGTTGTAGGCGAGGTTTCATAGAAGTGGGAAGAACCGACCCCTGTGGAACCCCACACGTTATCTCCCTCCGCTTTACGCTACCGTCCCTGCCCACGGAGCGAACGTGCCTATCGCACAGATATGCCTCTATGATGCCCTGCAGGTAGGGAGGGTAAAGATGGTGCACTAGTGCCCCCCTAATTGCGCTCCACGGGATCGAGTTGAAGGCGTTGACTATGTCTTGATTAACGGCCAACGCCATCCCACCCCTTCGGGACACTGCCTGCCTACGACAGCGAGCGGACGCGAAATCGCGTCGATGTCTATCGTAGACCGCCGCTGCTGGAAGCCACACTGGCGTTCGGCCAAGTCGGGACCAACACGCGACAGGTGCTCAACGTGCCTTCGGGTAATTATTCTTTCTCGAAGCCTCGTCGAGCTGGCCAATGGGACGGTACGCAGAGTGAGGCTCTGCGGTCCTTCCTTCCTTCTTCAAGATAACCAATCCGGCCTCCTTCCAGCTGGGCGGGAACACGCTGCGATGGAGGCAGCTGGTGAATAGTCGCCTCAAGCGGTCCCCTAGAGACTGCAGTGGATACACCCACGCGCGGCCCGGAATACTATCCGGTCCCGGTGCGGTGTTGCGAGCCTTCAGGCGTCCAACGGCTTGGTCCAACTCCCCTTTCGAAACTCTCAACACCTTGGCCCAGTCCGAGGCAGTCTGAGGTGGGGAAGGACATGGACGGTCCCGTGTCGCCGGAAAAAGCGTGGAAAATACTTATTCCAGCAGCTGGTTTTAGGTCAACGGGGGGACCCACGGGCGCAACTTGCCCATGATCATGCGATTAGGTCTCCCCCATGGGTCCACTTCCTCCAGGACCGAGCCTTCGCTTTGGGGATGGTGATGTGCAGCGCGAGCGTGGTCCCCCGGTAGGCCCTATAGGCCTCGTCAGTCTCCGGCTGTAGCGCTGTGCCGGCGTCGGCTCCGTTGGTGCCGGCGGCGGGATGCCAGGCAGACCGCGCGCAACTGCGCGATCTCATCCGACTCGCTCTGCTTCAGCACATAGTTTTAATAGCAATAGACGCGCAGTTTCTTAGTTTCCTTGCCGTCGCTCACTGCTTAACTACCTCGCACATCCCTGGTGAAAAAACACCATAATTGTACATATTTTGTGATTTTAGTCACTTTCCATTCCCCGCCGATTACTGACCTCTATCTGAGTAATTTAGATATAGTCGTCATCATTTTTCTTTGAATAATAGCTGTTATAGCCCTGCTTCCCGTCTTTACCTTGGAATTTACAAAAATAGATTAATGAGAACATGTAAAGAAAAATGAAGAATAACATCTTACTGTTGCGTTAGTAACATTGTGATAACTAATCAGTCTTGGGCATCTTTTTTATGGTAGTCATTAATGAAATTGTCACATGTTAATGCTTAAGGAAAATCTTGCTTGCAGACGTTATGAAAGGCGGCACTGTATCAGTAGCGGCTTACCGCTCGAGCGCTGTGCGGGCGTGTTCAGCTGCCAACGTAGACCAGCCGTGGGCATGCCTGGACCTCACGTACGTCGTAACCCTACTACAGGATGCCTACAAGATCGAAGACAACGAACCCATCTCGGTAATTATAGAACATTGCATTATTTTTGATTGTCACTTGATAAATATTGCCCATTCTCAACATATCTAGTGAAAAAAATCCGTCCAGAATCGGTACGAGTTTCCGAGATTACCTTACCTACAATCTCTTGAGTCCCTGCGGATGCGGATTTACATACAAAAATGGATCGATACCGTCCCATACCGGACTTGACCTATCGTTTTGGCGCTGAGTTAGTTTCGTCCGTAGGAGTTTACACTTAAATACGAATTCCTACACGCGGTGTGTACCGTTGGACACGTAAGACGTTATCTATGAACTAAAAGCGACATATTACTTCCAGTTATTCAAGAAAGTGAACGGGCATGAAGTTTCCTGGGCGTTAGGTCTGGCGTACTCGACCGTCATGAACAGGATCGTGATCACGCCCTAGTGGCACAGTGACGTCACTTGTCATGACGCGAAGGTTGTGGCAAGTTCGGAGTAGCGAGGACTGGGTCGGAACTGAGCGAATTCAAGGTCTGTATTTTCTCTGAGAAAGTAGATATTCATAAATCGGTTTTAAAATATATGTATATGTTTGGTTATGTTTAAATGTTATAACCGAGTTGTTGTACTGAATTATAGGATTGTGGTAAGTGTACGCATGCGCAGAAAATAGTTTACGGTAAGCAGAATGTAAAGGGCCAGCCAACGAGAAGCGATACCAAATGTAAACTAAGCCAGTGCATTATATTTATTAAATATAGTATTATTTATTTTATTAGGTATTTAAAACATATCTGGCAACTACAGTTGCGCTATTATTTTTAAAAGCTGAATAAAAGTGTTAGTAATAACAACTGTTCATAATTGAACAATGACAAGAAATAACAGTACTAACAGCCTTTAATAATAATAATAAAATAACAACAATAATATTAATGCTTCAACAAATAAGAACGGCAAATAACTCAAAGCAAACATATAACCCAAAAACAGTAGGTATCATCACGAGCACTTTCCAACACGGAATGAACAACGAATTTATAAAATGGCCGCCCGAATGTTGGCGAGCCAAAGCGTGAACAACTTTACCTTCAAACAGTCTACCGTGAGCACGCGGAATTATGTCAAACATATGAGATCGAATGAGATAGATAATAAATTGTCGGTTCCATTGTGATGTTCTAGGTGAATGACCTTTCGTATCACTTCTTGTTGGTCTTACTTTAGTATGATTGACCGCAGTCTTGCAAGAGCTCTAATATTTCATCAGTTTATATTCTGATGTTGTATGTCTTATGTCTGCCTGGTTTGATTTCAAGCCTTTTATCAAAGAATATCGTACGCATATTATATACAGAGAATACTTTCGGAATGACGTGTGATGTTGTCAGTTCGTCCGACCCATTCCAAGCTAATCTTAGACATAAGTGATTTGACCTGCAACCAACGGTACTGTATGTGATATAAATAATATGTATTGTAGTATTTTATTATTTCTGTCTATTCCACTATATTTGTATATAATATACGCTAAAAGCTGACATTATATTTCCAATTATACAATAATTTGACATAGTTTATAAACCGCATAGGATGAACATTGTAATATTGTTGCTACTTAAGAAATGTTTGAATTTAAGGCGTGACTGAGGCTTAATATGTACCGATGACATAACAGGCATGACATGTGTGTGATATGATGCTTACATCATTATCGCACACGCACGCCTAAACTAATACTCACTCACCCACACGCACAGCCACTCACCCACATGCACAAATACACACACACGCACACTCACTCAGTCACCCACCAACGCACGCACACGCAATCACCCACCCGCGGTACTGAGTTGAAAAAGAAGAGGAGGAAAACATCGTCAGTTCCCTAATACAATTTAAATAATACCGATCCAGCTGTCCCCAAAGTGTTCTTTGTATGAGAAAATGTCTTTACAATGCAGAGGGTAAATTGGTTGATAAGAAAATTGAGCGCCTGCTGAGTGTTAAGCTACATTCCCAGATTAACCTAGTTTCGCATTGTATAGGCTTCTTGTACATTGAGAGATCACCTTATACTGGAAATGTATAGGTTGATATGTGGCCGTGCTTACACGTGATAGAAGTGACGAAACTTTTTTGCTTCAGTACACCGACGATAGCAAGGAAACAATCGCTTATGCCCGTTACATTTAAAACGTTGCATTCAAATTTGACCTTGAAATTTTACTCTCATCGCGCACTTCAAAACCGTCGCAGCTTACTGTACTAATACGCTACGTATTACACAGTTGACAGATGTTTTCCTTTCTCCTCGTACTCGTAATCTTAGTTGCCAAAATGATTAAACATATATTGTATTAAACATATATCACCGTGCACTTTAAATGAAGGCAATTTAAATATGAATGAATAAGTTGAAAAAGATTTCCGTTTCCATGTGTAGTACGTGTTACAAGCGGTTTAAAGAGTTCGGAGAAATGTGTATCGCCCTTTATTATAGCCTTCAAGATTTCAAAATGTTTCGTATAGCCAGTAATTGTTATTGTGATTAACCAGTGAACACTGATACATACTTGCTTACACAAAGAAATGTAGATGTTATGATATTTTTATTTTGTTTATCGCCCCACCATCTTAGACCTTTTTTTTTATTGATGTTCAGTGGTATTTTCGTGTTACTTAACAACGCCATCTGCTGTTGTGTCGTTAAAGCAATTAGTTGCTCACAAAAAATAGTATTATTATTCGCCAATAGATGTCAGGAAGAGTCATATTTTTCAGTTGAGACTACTCAAACGCTTAAAAAATGACATTTTCTAAAAATGATTCCTAGCTAGATCGATTTATCGCCCCCGAATCCCCCTATATACTAAATTTTATGAAAATCGTTGGAGCCGATTCCGAGATTCCAATTATATATATATATATATATATATACAAGAATTGCTCATTTAAAGATATTAGTAAGAATAAGATGCGCATGCGACTTCGATACTTAAAGATCAAGGGTTCCGGTCGTGTTCGAAGCTGGTGTGCAATTCTCTAAGCTTAAACATCCATACATCCTTGAATACATAATTGAAATAACGGTGATAACCCAATTTGGTAATCGCTAAGACTGGTCCTCATGGCTTACCTTCTGCAACGTGTCTTTGAATAGCTTCAATCATGTCTTAGCCAATACCGAATTGGTTTTACACCGTTATTTCGATTCTGTTTTCAAGGATGTTTGAGCTTATGGAATTGCAACGCCTTTTTTTGTTATTGATTAACATTGGAAATTCTACATGGAACTTCCTCCACCCCGGGGAAGGGCGAAGGGGTATGCCGGACTCCTACCGGGCTAAAACCACTGAAGCGGTCATCTTCGGCACCGAAGGAAGGCTCCAGGGGAATTGCACCCCTAGCCGGCCAATGCCTATAGTATTAACAACTTGACTTGACCAACACTCCAACTCATTATAAGTTATCCATAATCTTTGTATACTTTAACGTATAAAATACGGGTTTTAGTCAAATATTTAATTTATTGCTATACTTTATTTAATAAAGGTAACGGCTATATAGATAAAAAGTTGGTCAAGTCACACAGGGTAGGGTGCATTGAAAACAACCACTACATTTTTGTTTTTCGTAACTATACGTTTCTTTGTGTAAGCTGCACTGCATAAATATTATGTACTAGATATTGTATTGCACATTTATTATATATACACAATTATTTACCTATATTATGCACAATTATTTATTGAATATTGCTCATTTTATTTAAATATCTTTAAATGGATATTATTATCTAAGGTCTTGTCTTTCTTGCTTTGTTTGTATGAGAAGGATTTTAAAACATTGCGTTCGTTTTTCTTCTTTATACAGGAATAATTTTTTGAATACAAAAAAAAACATTGGTTGTGGCTCGGGTACGCAATTGTACCCTTTATAGCTTTTTATTTATTTGTGATTATATTAGCCATTGTATACATTATGGTGCTGCCACACAAGTTATCAAGTGTTTGAAACTATTTCAAACACGAATACCAATGTTGCACAAATGTGCAACGTTAGACAATACATGTGGCAGCACCTTTATAATATAGGGATTGCTAATTTTAGCGATTCTCTGTTTCTTTAATTGGCTACTCCAAAACATAGGGTTTTTAGTTTGTTTAGTTATCCTAAAGGTTTCAAGAAATATATCCATCTCTTTTAAGTCATAACACTAAATATAACAACTGACAAGAAAATAGTGGAATTTTGAGTGAGAGAGTCACTTTTTGTATGAGGTGCAATGACAACAGTTGAGATATGATAGAATTGTAGCTTAACTTTGTGTTATCTGTGAACCATGTGAGTAGATTTAATTTACAAATGCTTCTGTTATGTTCTCACTAGAACCATTAATAATTTATTTTTGAATGATTATAAATGAGGGTTGTACGAATGGTTTATTATTTAATAACTTATTGTGTAAGTTCTTATGATAAGCACATTCCAAATGTATTCAAAAGCTATTTTTATGAGAACTTTGTTGTTTTCCATTTTCTATCCATATACGATTTTGTAGCTTACTGTGCACTATTTAGGTATCGGAGTGCCTACCGAGGTGGTCGTATTGGTGTTATATGTAAATTGTACAAATTTAATAAATGTTGGATCTTAAAATCTTATTTTTTTATTTTATCGATAACAATGTTATAAACCTTGTGTCCGGATTAAGGGATGGGCAGCGTCCCTTTTGTGGAACAGCAGCGTCCCTTCTGTGGAACAGCGGCCGTTCAGTGGTTACTGACCCGCTGGCCAGGCGTGGTGAGTACTGGCAAAGGAAACTCGGTACTTACTACTGTCAGTATTAAGTATATAGTCTATGCTTACTACTCGTTTTTTTGGTTAACTGAATGTAATTTTACTTCTACCCACTTTTCAAATAATAAATTTGTCACTGTGTATGTCACTGTGTCATTGATACCTTCTTACATAAGAGTTATCTAAATAGAAGCTAGTAGTTAGGAGACATTATATCCGTTGGACGATCAGCGTAATTTCACGTGAGACTTGATAAATTGTTTTACCTCTAGATAATTTCGTTAGTTATTTCAAAAAAAATTAAGTTAATTTAAAAGAATATTTTATTTTTTTCTCTGGTGATCGAATTGGGACTAAACTACTTGACACATTAAAATTATAGCGTTTTGTAAAACATTGTGATTGTTTTCCTCTTGAGTTTTTACTTAAATTGTAGATAAAAACGAGAGTTCAAAATATTATTAAATTTGATAATAGGTAGCGTAAATCAAGTTACTGAAAATATCGCAAGTATTTGTCAGTTGCACGTTGTTGATCAATATTATTAATATAACAATATTGATAAACAAGCAGTATCAATATTTATTCTCATAAACTATGTTTTGTTCATATTGTGTGAGTAGCAACCCTACGGTCAACGTTCCATTTAGACCATGTCGTTTCGTGCAACGTCAATGGAGTCGAATCACTGTTATACCATACTTCCACTGTGATAGAAAGAAGAAAGAAAGAAACTCATTTATTGATCTACAACTAACGACGTACTAATATGTTTACAAATTCAGTGCATCTATTATGTTGATAATTTTATAAGGCTTTATTACAATAATAAAAGATCGAGTCACTCGATGCCACAGCGTGGAGCGACCGCCCCGTCTCGCTACCCGATGAACAACGAATTAGATAATTGTAATGAACAGCTGCGAGTGGCTCTGGTGATGCGGGGCGGACGGGACGAGGCTCAACAATACAAGTAGTTAAGCTGCACCCGTTGGCAGGTGGCAGTTGTACGTAGCAGCTGTGTCAATAGGGTCCTCACTCAGCATAATGCTATGATGTGGCCAGAGCAACACCACAACGCTGGTTTAGTAGCAAGATGTAAGAGTCTCACCACCGAGCGCGAGTCTGGCGCCCCGCCCCGATACTCGGTTAGGTAAAGGGTGACGTTTCCGATGGTCTAATAAATGTAATTATATTGCAGAGTTCATCGTCATCATCATATCAGCCACAGGACGTCCACTGCGGAACAAAGGCCTCCCCCTTAGATTTGCACAACGAGCGGTCACATGCCCCCTCATCCAACGACTCCCAGCGACCTTCACCTGGTTGTCTGTCCACCTCGTTGGAGGTCGTCCCACGCTGCGTTTTCCGGTGCGCGGTCTTAATTCGAGAACCTTTGTGCCCCAACGGCCATCAGTTCTACGAGCAATGTGCCCTGCCCATTGCCACTTCAGTTTACTAATCCTTTCAGCTACGTCGGCAACTTTAGTTCTTCTACGGATTTCCTAATTTCTGATTTGATCTCGCAGAGAAATGCCAAGCATAGCTCTCTCCATAGCTCGCTGAGTCTTCTCGAGATCTTTCTTATGAGGCCCACAGTGAGTGACCACGTCTCTGTTTCAAATTGCGGAGTTGCGCGGTTTACCCATCTCCCTGTATCGTTACTTACCCGCGTTATATGCAGCGGAGCTTAAAATGCCAACTAACCGATATGGCAAAAAGAAAGATATGAACCTCTTTAAATAAAACACCAAATATTACTGAATTTCCATACTTTATTAAGAACCATTCAATAGGTACAATAAAAATGTTATTCTAACGCACTTTAATCAGATAACGCTGCGTTCAGTCTCGTCTAAAATGATTAATTTTTAAATCTATGATTTTTGAGGTTACATAATATAACTAGAATTACCTTCCGAGCCAGTGGAATTAATCTGGTTGTGATTCAAACTAGTTATCTATGAGCTTTCTGATCTGTGTTTCGTTTAGAGTATAATAAAGCGAATAAAGAATTTTGGACGTAAGTCAGGTGTCGCGTTGCATGCATTTATGTATTTCTGAAGCTGGTAAGTCGTCCAAATGCATCTCTTATATGCGTGTCAGTTTTCAATCATCGAAACTGTATTAATCATTTATAGTAGCTTCATTTAATAGCACGTCACTAAACATCCAGATATATTCCATTGACTCGATGGAAGTATTAAAAACGTTTTAAATTGAGAGCTTTCTTTTATTACGAATCTTAAAAGTTGATCTAATAGCTATAATACATACCCAATTAACGCATGCAAGGGATTGCAGATGAAAATATTGTCAACATTATTTTCAGAAATTTGAGGGTCTTGGATCTCAACTTTTTCGAGTTTTCTGGTGGATACTATTGACAAGTTAAACAATTCAGAATGATTGCACTTTTAAAATGCATATTGAGTAAATATTAACTACCAACATTGGTAGTTTCTACATTTGGCGTTTTAGCAGGAGATAAATCAAGTCCCTCGACCCGCTTAGTCCATTACTTTTGTTCCAAGTACCCACTAGAAAATATTTGATCTCAAAGCTCTGACTTGCATCAAGAATCCCATATCTCATATCAGTATTATTTGGTTTTGAAGAGGTTAAGTCGGATAATAATCAATCTTAATCTAAAATCTTTGGATTTGGGATTAAGGAATTATCTGTTTTTGTCAAGTTCAAAATCTAAACATAGTTTTTATTTCTGCCGTTACCTGGCCGGTGCTAAAGATCCAATATTCGTATATGACTGCAGACGAATTCCTTGGGCTCTTGTTTATTTATCTCTTGCTAAAACGACATGGAAATATTTACATAATAAACAACCGTCATGGGCAAGTTATGGAAAATGTAGATCTTTGGTGTTTTCATAGCAAACACATCATTAGAAACTGACACTACAGTGTAGCTTTAGAGAATCGGCAACAGCTAATCTACGTTTCATAAAAAGTTCCAGTTTTTATTTATTTTAATACGATAGCTGTATACATAGGTTTCTAGACTTTATTCTATTGATATACGAGAAAAATGTCAGAGAACTTCTTATATCTAAATCCTGTGATTTTTACTGATCCAACATAATATAGTCTTCACATAATTGCGTGAATAATAGTGATGTTGTATTCTGCGACTATTTTGAATCGTTAGTGCAATAATACTTCGGGAAAACAACTGTAAAGGTAGGGAGCGACTGTTTGGTGGTGGAATTACAACTTCTTGTACCAGAACAGGTAATGTTCTCCATCTTCGACTAACAAGTCGTCCACACCTGGAAAAGTAAAGGTTATGGAGATGAATATTTGTTTTATAGAATTTTCTATTGCATACAGTATAAATTATTTTAAAAGGTCTATGTAGGCTGTAGTACATGGTAACCCTGATCGGAGGCAGGACAGCTCCGGTACTCAGGGACTCAGGTTCTGTCATCATCATCATAATGATATCAGCCATTTATAGACTACAGAGCAAAGGCCTCCCAAATAGAATTCCACTTTTGGGGGAATTTGGCAGTACTCACTACGCTTGGCAAGCGGGTTGGTGAGTGCAGTACGGCTACTGTTTCGCAGAAAGGACGCTGGCCCATCCTTCTGGTCTTTATTTGTTTTTTTTTCTTAATAAAACGTTGCCCCACACTAGGATTTCTCCTGCGTCGTGGGTGCGTTTACAGACATGAATTTCACACACAATACACCCAGACCCGGAACAACTACCTGCAGATCATACAAATATTTGTTCCGTGCGGGAATCGAACCCACGACCCGGAGCGCAGCAGCCGACTGTATCAGCAACCGTTTACATTCCCTTATTCGTCTTTTACGACATCCACAGGAGGAGGTGGAGTGGTGATATATTCTTATTCCGGACACTAAACATACTTTATGTAGTATGTAGACACAGGTTTTATGCAGCAGAAAGCATTATTTTTGTTTACGATAGTTTTAAAAACGGAATATAAATCTTTTACGTGAGATAACAGGCATGCTGGTGGCTTTCCAGATTTGATGAGATGTTTGGATCCCATTAGACGCCACAACCATCAGCAGCCGTAGCCCATAGACTCTTTCTCGTGTCTTTCTTTTAGTTGTGTTGCCCATATGTTCAATATGAAAATTACAGCACGTTCTTACCAACTGAGTACCGAGGTGTTTACCGAGCGGGCTGTCAGGGTATCATTTAAAGATACTAGCAAATCGTTGCTTGGATTTGTATATTAGAGAATTCTTAAATCTAAAAAAAAGAAAGGCAAACTATCCTTACCAACAGGAGCGACAAGTTGGTTGCCGGGTGGGCTGGCGGGGTCGGGTATCTCCGGCAGACGGTACAGCAACCAGTAGTGGTAGCCCATAGGCTCCTCCTTGTGGCCAGCCAGCGTGTGAACATAGTGGCCGTTGGGCCACTCGCTCGCCTCGAACTTGAACTTAGGGTTGTGTTCAGCTGCCATTTGCATCACGTGGTAGAATGATACGTTCCTGTAATTAGGAGTTATTTATGATTTACTAAAAGTAGAAAGTCTCATGGCGGGAAGAATTGGATGGCGTCCTCTACAACTGTAGTGTGTTAATAATACAGGTACACAATGAAAATATCTTAGGATGCGTCATTGATGCGCGAAAGGACAGATTCTTACACGTTTGTAACCTTTGATTGTCTGCCACACAGTTTTATACTAGCACAGGCTGCGCTGTCTTTAACTATAAATGCGTGTAACGATACAATATTGTTCATCATATACTTAAGATAGATAAGTTCTACAACATTGAGCGGAATAAAGAATTATTATTATTATATACATGTCTCTCTATTCACGTGTTTATATTCAGGAGGTAAGAGGGAACCCGGTGTTTTGATAGGCTGACGCGGCTGAGGCTGACATACAACATGCAGAGGCCATTTAGAGAATTTTAATCTAAAATGTAATGGGATACCAACCGGGGACTCCATGGCTGCACTATAAAATGCGGTCTCGTATTGTCCCCGGAGGTGTAAAACTATTATAGTATGAGATGGAATCTACAAGTATAAGGTCTCTTGTAATGGGTACTTAATGGGAACAACGGCATCTACCTTTCAACCTATAAAGTTAAATTCTGTGGCGACAATGACTCGCCACTCATAAGTTGGGCCCCCTAAAGGCCACCACTACGGGCGACGGAGCAACACCGGTGTGAGCGACTCGGGGTGGCAAAACCTGCAGCACCGGTTTACCCATCGCGCGTCTCGATGATTCAGAGTGGGTTTCCCCGTTATTACATCAATTAGACACTTCCACCTCCGAGCGTATAGCTCTGGTGGCCCTTTTGATCAGTCACCTAAGGCAAACTAAGGTTGAAAATCCTGCGGACACTCATTCATTGCTGTGTTCCACTCCAGCCGACCAATAAAGGCAAGACGGAGACGAAGCCCTGATCGACTATCTGGAGCATTCGGGTACGCAGTGTGGCCACTCACATTCAGCTCGCCACAAACTGCCCTGCGTTCTGTAAACTTGATAATAAAAAATAAAAAATTCTTATGATGTACTTTTTTTATATCAAAAGGTAGGAAGAAATCAAGCAGCTACTTTAATGTGCCCTCCAGGATTACCTTATCCCATGGTGAGATAATGACTGCCTAGAGGGGTTCATTATTATAATTATTATTCTGTAAGCATCTCTATCTCTGGGGCTGGACTGTGACCGACAGCAAGGCTTCAACGACAGAATGTATTCGAGCTGTCAGAGTTAATATTGTTTGATATGACAACCAAGCGTCGAAATCAGGTAACCAACTGTCATCTCTTAAACCTGTGTTAGATGTCGTGTTTGGCTGTGTTATGTTTTATGGAGGGGGGCAATCTACAAGACATATGATATATTACAATGTTGCCTACCTAGGAGCGACCATGTGGAGGGTGTAATTATCTGTAACATTGGTTCCGAGCCACAGCGTGTAGGTGAAGGAAACGTTGCGTGCGTCAGATTCATTGTTGGTACTGCCGGACTGGTAGGCCAGCTTGAGTGTGCCATCGCCACCGTTATTATCTGGAATGTGGAAATCATGTGATAATATAATTGTTTCTGTTCGTTCCTTTACAGCGGCGTGGCATGATGACGAATTTATTCTTAGAAAAGTAGTAACCGTTGAGAAAGACCGATTCAGCACCACTTAGTACAAGGCTCTCCGAACGTATTGTTTCAGCCGAATAAGGTCCACTGCTGGACACAGACCTCCCCTAAAGATAAACACGACGACTTGTCTGGACATGCTATGTGCTTATTGGGGGGTTTTGGCATAATTACCACGCTTGGCATGGAATCCCATGGCCAACTTCTACAGCACTCACGGGATGAGATGGGTGGGTTCTATTCGTAGCCGGCACCACATGGCCATTATACTAGAATTGCGATCACCTGGATACGGTATTATATTGTTGACTTGTCATTCTCTCTAGAAGAACATGATATATGGTTATATTCAAATGAGTTCGTCATGTCTGGAAGTCCAAAAAAATGAATATCAAAACAGTAGTTGGGCTAAAGGCCGAAGCAGTTCATTGGTAAAACCTTATGTTTTTTTTTTATTGATGTCCAGTGGAAATTCTACATGGAAATTCCTCCACCCCGGGGAAGGGCGGAGGGGTATGCCGGACTCCTACCGGCTAAAACCACTGGAGTGGTCATCGTGGAAGGGGGGCTCCAGGTCCTCGTAAGATCACTAGAGCCGCCCATTAGTGCCACGCCTTTAGGCACATCTCATCGGCGGTCACCCTCTTTAGCGGAGGGCAGACGGCTGTAAAAAGGCCGCCCCCCAGGCACTTCTCGGGGAGGATTGTAAAGGATCCCCCCAAGTCTCGCTGTGCGCTGTGCTGCGCACACGGTGACACGTTCGCGCCACCGTCTTCCCAGGGTTTGGTAAAACCTTACCTAGCGGTTCATGTCGGTTATCGAGCAGTTTGTCGCTGCAGTGTGGAGGCCTCACAGCGGCGAGGGAAGCCGGTGTCAGCGCAGCTACTGCAGCCGCAGTCTTGGCAACGTCACCCCAGCCGCCGTCTGCGTTCTGCCGCTCCAGAAGCCACTTCCTGGCTGCAGGGAAGCTCCAGTGCTGGTGTGCACCTGGACCGCTGTCCGAGTCTTCAAGAGCCTGGGTAGTTGAAAGGGACATTGTAGTACAATTGGAGACATTTTATGATGAGTTGTTTTGATACTTGGATTACCAAGTATCACAACGAGTCATCATCAGAGAGAAAATCAATAGTTTCATCTTATGCAAGGTGTTCCATCATCAAGGTTAAGTCGAAATTCTTAGCTATTATTATCAGTTCGAATTATTTCGAAGTTAGATTAAAAATTGTAAAATTGAAATTATTTATTGCCCTCGACAAAACTCATTTTTTTCAATTCCCAATAATTAACCCCGTAATCCAATAAAGCTACTATAATCCCCCATTCCGTAAAACTTAGGTTTTCTCCTCCAGTTTCCAGACTTTTTATAATTAATTTGATGATCGATATTATTTCCACTACCCTTCGACAATTTAAGCACAAAATAACCAACTAAAATGTAAGTTTATAATTAATTGAAGATTAGGTAATAATTGTATCTCTTTTATAAGTGCTTTTTTATTTCATTACTATTGAATATAGTGTTTCCTTTTATATGTTACACTTAGATTAAGCCTAGAATGATATAAACCGATGTATTAATGTAGCAGTTGTTGCTAAAGCAATATATAAATCAATGAAACCAGCAACGGTGTGATAGCGCCTCTGTGAGTTCTAAATTCATAGTCTTCGAGATTCAATATCGATTTCCGAGAAATTTGATTATCCTTTTGATTTATTCATTATAACCAAAATACTTTTGAAAACGAACCTGAATAGCGAGTGCAGTGGTGGTCAGACTACCGAAGCTGCCGTCGGAGTGCTGTTGCCGCGCGAGCCCAGCCATGGGGCGGCGCACGAAGTGGATGAGGCTGCGGTGTCTGTGGTCCTGAACCACGCAACGCAGAGCCAGGATTACCATCGAGATTGTGTCTGAAATATCGGTAGAAATGTTTCAATTTGATATATCTGTAGGCGTATTTATGTATCTATTTAGTATATGAGATCGAGGTCAAGGGTAGACACAATCATGAAATAATGTTGAGTATATCTACACAATAATATTAAATATTATAAGCATTATATAAGAATGCAGAGCACGAACGCACTGGAAATTTATTAAAGTAACTGCGATTGCTGGAAATGCGTAAGGACACATACATAAATGAACACTATGTAGGTGTTAATGAGATTTCAATTTCGAAAATATATATTTTAATATACACACATAGTAACCCGTACAGTCCGCTGCTGAACACGGGCCTTTGGTCGTCGCTACAATGTGCAATAATATACCATACTGCCGATAAGATCACGTTTGGCATGCGGATTGGTAGAGGTGTGTTGTTATTTTCACACGGAAGGACGCTGCTGGCGATGGCCAATGAAATTGTAAAAAAAACAAGATTTAAGTACACTAAGGTTTGATATCAAGAGGATGCTCTTGATATTAAACCTTAGTGTACCTAAATCTTGTTTTTTTTACAATTTCCCATTTGCCGATCATTTTTCACGTTGAATCCTAGCGATCGAATTACTAAGTGATAAATATACTCAAAGCAAACTCATCAACATGTGCCCAGCAGTGGACTTCGTTCGGTGATGATGATGATGATGAATTATACTCATATGGAGAGGGTACTCTATTCCTTGCAGGGAACCACACGGACCATACCTATGCATAAATGCTGTTTATATTTTGACAATTTTCCATTTCCCGATCGTGTTTTTCAAGTTGAACCCTAGCGATCCTTACCCCTGCAATTACTAAGTTATTATTTATGTATACTTACCAAGGCTGTGATCAGACGCCGCATTCGCAATATCCAAGAGTCTCCTAATATGTCGGCGTCGTACATGAGCGGCTGATGAACAAGCTGCCAGCGTAGCATAGGCAAACTCCAGGTCATGTGGAGGCTCACGATGTAGTAACGCAGTCACCAGGTCGCGTCCGTGGAAAGACCGCGGGTCTTTGCAGAGTGCACCGAGAGCGAGGGTGTAGGCAGCGAGACGACCCAACGGAGGGGGAGACTCGTGGTGCCTTGAAAGGAATGGAGGAATTAAAACTAAGTATTTTTGTGATGTCTTGTGTCCCTATACCAATCTATGTGAATGTAAGTGTATGGCTTGAGTGCATGCTCGAGTCTATCATTCAGTGAGGCGGGGCGGGGCGTGCGGTGTTCGCGTCCAACACATGGATAAGTATGTAAGTGTCCTGGGGTGCAATTCTCTAAGCTCAAACATCCATACATCCTTGAATACAGAATTGAAATAACGGTGATAAACCAATTTGGTATTCGCTAAGACATGATTGAATCTATTCAAGGACACGTTGCAGAAGGTACGCCATGAGGACCAGTCTTTGCGCTTGCCAAATTGTGTCCTTGAATAGATTCAATCATGTCTTAGCGAATACCAAATTGGTTTTATACCGTTATTTCAAATCTGTATTTAAGGATGTATGGATGTTTGAGCTTAAGGAATTGCACCCCAGCGCTGAGTGATGCCCGAGCGGTGCGGCGCGAAGAGCCTGGCTTATTTGCGTCGAGCGTGCAAGCTCAAACCAGTTTGTTTTGCAGCGGTGACAAGAACGTGCGTGGTACTATGGTTTGAAGAAATAATCACAAATTCAGAATAAACCTGAAATACGGTTTTTTTTTTAAATCTTTATAAGAATATAGCTAACATAATAATCAAACTCCGGTTTCATACAGAGTGCAAAATTCTGGGAACCCACTTCTTTGCTTATCTTCACTTGGTCCTTGCCTGTAGTGAAATTAATTCTAAATTCATATCAATATCGTAAGACGTCGAGGCCATGACAAAATTTGTCTGGATCACGTGAACGTTTAGCGTGCACTGGTGCCACATCAGTGTTGCCAGGCGATACATCGTCTATGATACGCACGAGTCTCATAAATACTGTACACAAAACTGCAGCAGGGTAGACCAAAGTGTTTATCTTCATAATTTACTATACGAGGGACAGACATGGATCACACTTGAATGTTTTTAGAATTGTCCAGTAAGAAAAAAATCATATGATTTTTTTATTTTATTTTGAGTAATGAACTCTTTGCGAAGATGTAGATTGTAGGTGCATAGAATTCATATGTCCTTTGTTTTTACAAATTGGTGGCAATTTAAAAAGTGCGAGACTTGCGCCGAAATGAATTTGACTCGAGAATATCTTCGCTCCATGATTTATTACGACTTTCGTAGCGTTCTTAATGTGTTGTCTGCGTTTCAAATAACTGATAAAAATATAAAATCTTGAAGAATTATGTATGTGAGTACACAAACGAGGCCCAGAAAACATACGTACACATATGACTGAAATAGTACACAATGCGTATTATTCGTACCCTTCTGGCAACGCTAGAAGAGAGCGTTCGGTGTGGCCGAACGCTCTCTTGGCGCTCGCCCGCCCCGCTGAACGCTCCGCCGCTCTTTCTTTTAGTCCTTTCACTTAGAAATCATAACTTATTTTCATATAGTAACTTTCGTGACGCGAATATGTAAATAGTTCACGAACAAGTCGGGCTCATCGAACTCGTTGGGCATAGGTACCTTAAAAATGTAAATGAGTAAAGCCGTATGTAATATGTTTTTATATTGACGAAATAATAGTTCAAATGAGGTCGTTTCCATTGTCAAATGTAAATATGAAATGATGTATTCAACCGTTGTAGCTACTTCCTTACTCACGTTTATTTTCGTTTATTTTTATCGTGGTGAAATCCTCATGGACTTCCTCCGCCTTGGGAAGGGCATGCCGGACTCAAACCGGCTAAAACCCTATGCTGTCCTTCCTCTTACCTCTAGCCGGGGGTGAGGTGTACGCTTTGTCTGCATTAGACCGCGCCGCTGGCAGCCGTCACTGATTAACGGGCCCCTTCTCTGTGCGACCTTGTTGGCCGGACCTATCCTACAGACCTCCTTACTCCCCTGGGGTATCATGAGATTCGTTTTACAAAAAGTAGCATTTCATGCATATTTATGTATAGGTAAGTACTACATGGATAATACTGCCGGCACGGTTGGTGCAGTGGCTTAGCACTTGGCTTTCTGCGCTACGTGTCACGGGTTCGAGATATTACTTAGTCTCCTATGCCCAGTGCACAGTAATTTTGTGCATAATTATGCGCTGCCGCCTTTATCCGCCAAAATAATAGACACGGTATGGAGGAAAAGTTATAAATGCAGTGACTTACTTTGACATCATGAGCAGTATCTCGATCTCCATCTGCTTGGCTGAAAGCTGCATCTCCAGGCCTTGTTGTTCTATCTCTTTGCCAGTGTTGTTCGCCAACTGTAAATATGGTAACTTCCTTATTGTTTGTTGTTTATATTTCTAACAAAACGGAACGGAACGTTCAAAAATACCTCATCATTTCGGCCGAATGAAGTCCACTGCGGGACACAGGCCTCCTCCAACCTCCCCTGTGGCGATCACCACAACGAATGATCTGGGTATGTTGTGGGCTCATTGGGGGGTTTTGCCATAATCGCCACGCTTGGCAGACGGGTTGGCGATCGCAGTTGAGTTGTCAATGTACTCGAAGGACGCTGCTGCCCATCCTCCGGCTAATCCCTTAGTCGACTTTTACGACACCCATGGGAGGAGATGGGGTGGTGGTATTCTGAGCCAGCACCACACGGCAATAACTATTTTTTGTTAATTTTGACAGCATAGTCTTATCAGCGAAACGCTATCCACTGCTAAATAAAGTACTCCCTAATGTGTCGTCGTTGTGGGGATTGCCAGTACTCACCACGCCTAGCAGGCACGGTGAGCGCAGAATGGCTACTGTTCCCCAGAAGGTACGCTGATGTCCATCCCTCCGGTTTAGTCCCTTAGTCGTCTTTTGCGACATTAATGGCAGGATGTGCGGCGGTGCTAGATTCTTAATTCGGATACCACACTAAACTATTTTGAATAAACCATAAAATACTTTTGTACTGGACTGTAGACATAATGTCAAGTGAAATAAGTCATACTGTGATTCTGTAGAAAATAGAATGTGAGTTTTCTTTTACCTGTACCTTTTTTTTGGTTGTGTGTCGGATCCTTACCGGCTAAAGCATTAGTCTGTCAATTATGTCATTAGGTTCTTACTGAGCGGTCATCTTCGGCGCCGAATGGCGGCCCCAGATTCTCGAGAATTAATGCACTGCAGCTGGCATTGGTGCCACTCCCTTAGGCACATCTCGAAGAGGGTGACGGTAAACCTTATTGCGGAGTCGACGCAACTGGCACGTGATCACATTCGTCCTGCTTTCTTCCCGGGGATCTATTGCCTATACCTACTTCCTAGGAAGGGACTGCAAGGTAATTATGATATCATGATTCGTACCTACTTCTGACCTGGTACATACGTAAGGTGCAATACAGGAGAGATACACTGACCATGATCATGGACGGCGGACGTTTAAAGTCGAACGAGTGATCGACTCGAGTGTATTTTATGCTCGAACGGTATGAGTATTCCATGTGCTGATGGCGGGCCACGGTATAAACTTGATGGGTGGAGTGCTCTGCGAACTACTTAAATAGATGTCCGACAATAGCGGCTTCCCACAGGGCGAGCTTTCTCTGGCCAAACCGGGACCGAAGCAAAGCTGCTATGGATGATGCTGTGGCAAAACATTGTTATGACACGTCGCAGCAACAAAAGTCTTCTGATTTGCTCGACCTGGGAACCTTAACCAGGGCATCACGATCAGCAGTCGTGCTTCAAACCAAAGGCCAATAATGAAGACATTTACCTGCAAAGTAAGCATAACATGGTGCGTATCATTGCCCCAGCCCCAGTCGGGCTGGCGATGCTGCAACAGATACTGCAACGCCTTCTGTATCGCCTGGCCTTCGTTCAACGTCTCCGTCTCCCAAGCCGTGGTGGTTGATGTCACAACTGTCGTCGTTGCAGGTGGCTTCGTGGTTATAGTCGTTGGGGGCTCGGTTTCTGGAATATTTTAATGTTATGTACTGCAACTAGTCAATATTGGTCTGTAACTGGTTCACGTAAGGTGCGAATTGGTAACACAGATATAGTCTGAAGAAAACGTCCAAAGAAATCCAGAAGGTTGGTAATATAGGATGAGTTGCAGAAGCCAGACGCACTCCACAATCCCGCCTTTTTATATTATATATGACTGAGTCCGCTCTTAACCTCGATCTTGTCTGATAGAAAGCGCTGGATGCGGTCTACGATTGAATGAGCGCTTTGAAAAGATGCCTATTCACTCAAATTGATTTACAGGAACTCCTAGCCAGCATCTGTTTTAACTGCTACCTATAACCCGTTAACCTGTTCCATTCCTTGGCTGTGTGCATAATAAGGGTTGAGAAGAAGCGCTGAGTACGACATATCAAGAAAAATAGTTTACTTACCAGTTTGACAGTAGCCCGCCGTGACGAAAATCAAAGCACATAAAGTGATTAAGTAACGCTGGCCCATGATGATGATCTGTAACAAGAGTAAACAAACTTTGAAGTATCAAGGTCACAAACTTTGAAGTATGAAGGTCACAAACGTCGTATGTACCTACAGTACGCACAAATATATACAATTAGAGCAACTTATTGATATTCTTTTGATATTTAGGCCATGTATTATTAGTCGGCTCAGAATACCACCACCCCATGTCTTCCCATGGGTGTCGTAAAAGTCGACTTAGGGATAGCCGGAGGATGGGCAGCAGCGTCCTTCGAGTACATTAACAACTCAACTGCGATCGCCAACCCGCCTGCCAAGCGTGGCGATTATGGCAAAACCCCCCAATGAGCCCACAACACACCCATATCGGTCGTTGTGGTGATCTTTGGGGAGGCCTGTGTCCAGCAGTGGACTTCATTCGGCCGCAATGATGATGATGATGATTATTAGTCTGTGTTCGTCGATAGTTTGCGTACAATATATTTAAATAATTATTTCTTTATGATTAAAATTTCGCCACATGTTGACATATTATTCTCAAGCATAACCGCGACTATGTTCACGCTTCATGCTTGCAACAGTGCTGAAATATCGAAGAAGAAATAAATAAAAAACATGGTAAACATACCCTAAGTTCAGGTCCAATGATAGTGTTAATGACATTTCAGTATAAAACCTTATATTTTCATCATCATCATATCATCATTTCGGCCTAATGAAGTCCACTACTGGACACAGGCCTCCCCCAAAGATCACCACAACCACCGATATGGATGTGTTGTGGGCTCATTGAGGGGTTTTGCCATAGTCGCCACGCTTGGCAGGCGGGTTGGCGATCGCATTTGAGTTGTTAATGTACTCGAAGGACGCTGCTGCCCATCCTCCGGCTAATCCCTTAGTCGACTTTTACGACACCCATGGCAGGAGATGGGGTGGTGGCATTCTGAGCCGGCACCACACACATCTTATCAGCCAAAGGTAAATTCACTGCTGAACAAAGGCTAGAACAAAGTTTTGGGGGGAAATTGCCAGTACTCAACACGCTTTGCGGGCGGGTTGGTGAGCGCAGTATAGCTATTGTTCCACAGAAGGGACGCTGCTGTTCATCTTTCTGGTTTACAACCCCTAAGTCGCCTTTTACGATATCCATGGGAGGAAATGGAGTGGTGCTATATTCTTAATCCGGACAGCAAACGAAAACGAACCTTTTATTTTGCTCATGACTCTTGACTCATTCATTATAGACAAGTTTTAGGTCCGTATTTCAGAACGAAACTCAAGCTTTGATCTCAGTTCAAAACTAGTTTTGAGTTGAGCATTGATTTTAAAACGTCCCTCAAGCATAGGTTTATTAAACGTAGTTCAACTGAGTCGTGACTTTATTCTAAATCGTCACTCAGTTATAGGTCTGTACTTGAGCAGAGATTTGAACTGTGATCACGTGAGTGTGGTCCGGATAGCGCTTGAGCACAGTTTTTAATTGATGTTGTTCCTTACGCATTGATTTTTGGTTATATTGTTGTTGAATAGAATCTAAGATGTTTTTGTAAATGTCTCTGCAATGATATTATATATTAATGTATCTGTAAAATGTCATTGAATGGAAGTATATATATATCACAAAATAAATATTTTTGGAGAAGTTGACTATTAGTAGTTTCATGTTTCCCCAATATGTGGTGAAAAACGTCATACTTTTTACAATTTCGCTACAGGTTATTATGTTAATATGTACATCAATTTAAAACATATTTATTATTTATCAACATAACATCTGTTCAATGACAATAGGCGCATCGCCAACACCATCCACCATCTCGTTAAAGTATATAAAAATATTTTACGTAGGGACACTGGTAGGATGTAAAGAGGAACTACTTTGTGAATATTTATATTTCTTAATTAATAGGGTTTTTGATGTACATTTCAATACTTTTAATTCTGAGCAGATCGGAACAAAGTTGGTAATGGAAATAAATCGTAATCGAAAATAGGCTGATGCATAGACAATGAGTAATATGTGCTTGAGGCGTGATTTGAATCTCTTCTCAGCTGAGTTTAGGTTAATTGTTCTGGAATATGACCCATACTCAAGTACAGATTCTATGCTTAAACAGTGATCAGGTGATTAAAGATCAAATTGGACTTGAGGATCGTTCTGTAATACGGACCTTAGTGAAGTAGAAACAATCCTGGCTATTAACTGCGTCTATATCACGATTCATTTGTTTAAATTCCATTCGCTGTCCTATCCTATTTACGCTTCATAGTAGATGTTTTGGAAAATAGACAAGAAGCTGAAATGATACTTTGCAACATCATTCATTGAAACATTTGTATAAACAGGGTTAAATCACAACGAGTATACTTCTTTGAAACGTCTGTAAACCACAGAAACTGTCGCAAATGTCATTTAGCGTAATGTATCGAACATTGCGTGGGTCGGTCCCGATCGCTTGAAAAGAAATATGGAACCCTTGTAACATCACATCTGAACTACGTATTTGACGAGAAATAGTGTAGTAATAAAATAACAACCAGTATTATTTTTTTAGGTATTTGCTTTCAAAATATGTATAGGAAGATAATAATTAAAGCGGTACAGTATATTAATCTTTTTATAGGCGATTTTGAATTCTACTTTAAAGGGCCATAATCAATTCGGCCTATCGCAATTCACTGCTGCACATAGGGATCTCCCCACCCATACCACGAAATCCAGTCCTCCACCTTCCACATCCAGTATGTCTCAGCAGCTTTTGTTAGGTCATCGGCCTATCTGGTTGGGGGCCTCCCACACTACGTTTGCCAATTCGAAGTTTCCGCTCAACCACTCGGCTGATCAAAAGGTCATCGGTCCTTCGACAAATATGGCCAGCCCACTGCCATGTCAACTTGCTCATTCTGCAAGATATGTCGGTAGCACTAGTTTAATTAACTGTTGAAACTTTTAACTCTAGTTAAAGGACCAACAATTTCATCATATAAGCCAAAAGACGTCATCTGCTGAACAAAGGCCTCCCCCCACAGATTTATACAATGAGCAGTTACGTGCTACCCGCATCCAATGGCTCCCAGCGACCTTCAGCAGGTCGTCTGTCCACCTCGTTGGAGGTCGTCCTACGCAGCGTTATCCGGTGCGCGGTTTCCATTCGAGATCCCTTTTGCCCCAACGGCCATAAGTTCTACGAGCAATGTGCCCTGACCTTTGCCTGTTCAGCTTACTAATCCTTTCAACTATGTCGACACCTTTAGTTCTTCTACGGATCTCTTCATTTCTGATTCAATCTCGTAAAGAAATACCAAGTATAGCTCTCTCCATAGCTTGCTGAGTGACCTTGAGCTTTCTTATGAGGCCCATGATGAGTGACCACGTCCCTGTCCTATATGTTATCACACACTGGTTAAACACTTTCGTCTTGAGGCATTGCGGTATTGTTGACTAAAAGACATTGCGAAGTTTACCGAACGCTGACCAGCCGAGTTGGATTCGACGATTGACCTTTTTCTCGAAGTTGGACCTACCTAATTGGACGGTTTGTCCCAGGTAGACATACTCGTCAAAAACTTCGAGAACATAGCCCAACGGATAGGTATTGGGATGGGCATGATATGAGCATTTGACATGTTACACACCAACAATTTACTAATTATTTTTTTGCTTTATATATATATATCCTTTACTATTCAGCCCAAGCCAAGCCCAAGCCAAGCCCAGGCCAAGCCCAAGCCAAGCCCAAGCCAAGCCCAAGCCAAGCCCAAGCCAAGCCCAAGCCAAGCCCAAGCCCAGCCCAAGCCAAGCCCAAGCCAAGCCCAAGCCAAGCCCAAGCCAAGCCCAAGCCAAGCCCAAGCCAAGCCCAAGCCAAGCCCAAGCCAAGCCCAAGCCAAGCCCAAGCCAAGCCCAAGCCAAGCCCAAGCCAAGCCCAAGCCAAGCCCAAGCCAAGCCCAAGCCAAGCCCAAGCCAAGCCCAAGCCAAGCCCAAGCCAAGCCCAAGCCAAGCCCAAGCCAAGCCCAAGCCAAGCCCAAGCCAAGCCCAAGCCAAGCCCAAGCCAAGCCCAAGCCAAGCCCAAGCCAAGCCCAAGCCAAGCCCAAGCCAAGCCCAAGCCAAGCCCAAGCCAAGCCCAAGCCAAGCCCAAGCCAAGCCCAAGCCATGCCCAAGCCAAACCCAAGCCAAGCCCAAGCCAAGCCCAAGCCAAGCCCAAGCCAAGACCAAGCCAAGCCCAAGCCAAGCCCAAGCCAAGCCCAAGCCGACGCCTGGCCCGACGCCTAGGCCGACGCCTGGCCCGAGGCCTAGGCCGACGCCTGGCCCGACGCCTGGCCCGACGCCAAGGCTCGCTCAGTAACACCAATAGCACTGGTTTAACATTCTGTTATGAACATGGTGTCTCTCAATGATCACTACAATAAATCATAGAGGACATTGCCATAATCACCACGCTTGGCAGGTCCGTGTGGTGTCCGGATTAAGAATATAGCACCACTCCTTTTCCTCCCGTGGATATCGTATAAGGCGACTAAGAGACTCTAAACCAGAGGGATGGGCAGCAGCGTCCCTTCTGTGGAACAGTAGATTTTCTGCGCTCGCCAACCCGCCTGTCAAGCATGGTGAGTACTGGTAATTTCCCCCCAATATGATGACAGTTTTGGAAATCTATGGGGGAGGCATGTGTTCAGCAGTGGACGATGTATGGCTGATGAGATTGGCAGGTGAACTGGTGATCAACGTTTCTTATTAGCACACGTGAGGATGCCGAATCATTTCGATTTGAATTTATGAAAATAATATCAGCGATGAAATTAAACAAACGTTGTAAACCAGTAGCAAAGAATCATAAAAATCGCAGGTCGCTGGAATATTGGATTTCTGATTACCTCCTCGTACGTAAGTTCCTTTAAAGTGAAGCGACTGAGTTCCACTTAAGATGACACCGTCGAGTCGTTAGATACGACACGAAGCCAATCTGTGAGAGCTTACTGATAACGCAAGTCAGGAAACCGACTGGATCGTTTAGTTAGTTATACACTTCGGATTACCGTACTCCATATTAATGGAGGTGTTTCTTGTTTTCTTTTTTTGTGTAATTAAGGTTAATTAGCGAATTAGTAATTTTTTTTATCGAACCTGTCACGGGCGCGCGGACTGCCAATCGCTTGACCACTGCGCCAACCATGTTTTTTAAGCTATGCTAGCGTCTGAAGTGTGTGAACATGCCTTAGGCAAACTCAATCATTTTCTTCGATTTGATCATCTTCAAAGTCCTCGCGAAAGCCTACTATCAAAATTCATAAGGAGACAAGACAATAACCCAATTTGGTATTCGCTAAGAATGATTCTCATGGCGTACCTTCTGCAACGTGTGCTTGAAGAGCTTCAATCATGTCTTAGCTAATAACAAATTGGTATTACACCGTTATTTAAATTCTGTATTCAAGGATTTATGGATGTCTGAGCTAAAGGAATTGCACCCCTGATCCGATAGGATAAGGATAAATATTGCTTCGACTATTACTATTGCTTTTTCCACATTCATGCATCGTTAGCACGCTAGTTGCGAGAAATACACACCTTTTTTTATTTATTTTTTTATTGATCCGGTGGAAATTCCTCATGTACTTCCTTCGCCCCGGGAAAGGGCGAAGGAGTATGCCGGACTCCTACCGGCTAAAACCACCGGAGTGATCATCGTCGGCACCGAAGGGAGGCTCCAGGAACTCGAAAGATCTCCATCTAGAGCCACCCACTGGTGCCTTTAGGCAAATCTCGGAGGGGATGACTGTAAAGCGGTCAACCCCTCTAGCGGAGGGAAGGCGACTGTAAAGAGGCCACCCCCCCAAGCATCTCTCGAGGGGATTGTAAGATTCCCCCGAAGTCTCACTATGCGCTGCGCTGCGCACACAGTGGTACGTGACCACATGCACACCGCTGTCTTCCCGGGGGTCGCTCAGTATGAGCATGCAGATTTCCCAATAAGCGCGCTCGCGACCCCCAAACCTACCAGTACCCCTAGTACGAGTTTCTTCCAATCTATCGAAACAAAATAGTAAACTACACGTTTAGGGCATTCGGCGCGCCAATTGGCTGAACAGTTTGGCCGATTGGCCAAACTGTTTGGCCAATCGGCCAATCAGTTCACTTAGTCATAAATAAATGTTAAAATAATAGTTCACTTATAAATAAATAAATCATCATTTCGGCCGAATGAAGTCCACTGCTGGACACAGGCCTCCCCCAAAGATCACCACAACCACCGATATGGATGTGTTGTGAGCACATTGGGGGGTTTTGCCATAATCGCCACGCTTGGCAGGCGGGTTGGCGTAAATAAATACGTAACGTAAATCGATATTGTGAACAAAAAAAATTATTTTGTTTAATTTATAATACGCGGTCTAATGGCGGCCGGCGCCGAAAGTAATAGGTCATATTGATGTTGCGAACCCGCCTGCCAAGCGTGGTGAGTATTGGCGAATTTCCCCCAAAATGACGACACGGTTATGTTAATCTATGGGGGAGACTTTTGTTCAGTAGTGGATATCCTGATATGATGCACCCATCTATAAACTGTCCCCACCAAGCGTTGCTTAATCTTGCCGAATGTTTAACGATCAGTGAGTGCAACTGGATATGAGCGGTCCATCAAATTTAATTATTTTTGTTGGATTAATGACACGATGGAAAAAAGTTATGGTGGGTATTACTTAGCCTGAACGTTGGAATCAATGTATACTTGAAGAGATGATGAAATAATCTAAAGACGGAGAGAGGTCAAAGTATCGAAGTTCTACAATACTAATCTAGAAAATTCGAATGAATCTAGAAAATTCGAATGAATTTAGAAAATTCGAATGAATCTAGGAAATTCGTAAAGATTGAGAGATGTAAGTACACTCTACGAAAAGTAAATATTTTACAGCTTTATCAATGAATAAACATAAATAACACAACACAAGATGACCGGGCAATATTTTCTTTCGGCGCCTACGTTTAACAAATTGCTATTCCCTTGCATGATTTATTCTCCCCTGAAAAGCTTATTTTGTACCGGGATAATATGAAATCAATACTGTGTCTGTCTTTGTCATCGAACGATGTACATTGAGCATAAATAGAACTTTTGAGAGGGTTTTTGTACCATTTATTTGTACTTAGGGGAAATGAAATCCATTTGGAAGCCATAATGGCATATTAAGGATTAGGGATATCATCCCTATACATCTTCATTTCGGCTGAAAACGGTCACCGCTGGACACAGGCTACCCCCCAAAGATACCCGGTCTGGGTTTGCGTTGTGTGCTCATTGGGAGGTTATACTATAATCGCCACGCTTGGTATGCAGGTTGGCCATCGCAGTAAAGTTGTAATTAGTGTGCTCATAGTACTCTACTGCCCATCCTTGGCACCCAAGGCAAGTATTGTGCAACTAAAGAGAAACTTGTTACCAGCCGTGGGCTACAAATGCCTGAGTTGAATGATTTTAAGGATCATCACATCAGTCAAAGGTAGTCCACTGCTGAACAAAGGCCAATGGCCATGGGCCCATAGAATTCCACAATTGTGTCATCATTTTGGGGGATTTGCCAATACTCACCACGCTTGGCAGGCGAGTTGGTGAGGGCAGTATGATGCTGTTCCACGGGAAGGGACGCTGCTGCCCATCCCTCTGGTTTAGTCCCTTAGTCGCCTTTTACGACATCCACGGGAGGAGATGGAATGGTGCTATATTCTACACGGATTTTAAGGACACTTCAGTGTAAACTAAGGTTGAACGAATGGCTGATACAGTCGGCTGCTGCGCTACAGGTCACGGGTTCGATTCCCGCACGGAACAAATATTTCTATGATCTGCAGGTAGCTGTTCCGGGTCTGGGTGTATTGTGTGTGGAATTTACGTCTGTGAACGCCCCCACCACACCGGAGAAACCTAAGAGAGGGGCAACGTTTTAAAAAAAAAGTGCTAAAAACCAAGCACGAAAACGTAATCATTCCTATTTATAAATATTTGCTCACACAAAACCAATGCGATACGTTCTCGCGCGTCTTGTAATACAAAATACCTGAAAATAAACAAGATAAAAGATGAGATGGAATGCCGTGAGTTTTTCCGAGGTAAGCGTAAGTGAGTGTAATGCTACTGAATATGTATGAGCACGAACATCATTTACTTGTTTCTTATGTGCGGCCATATGACACGAGGGGTATAGAGTGTGGTGAGAACAGGTTAATGTTGGACATATTTTTACGTGCGTTGATGGGTTTCTATGTATTTTTACTAACTTACTGTTGGTAAATGCAGTGGTGGAAAGCGAAGTGTGTCAAACGTTTGCCATTGTGAGCTTGCCAGTTTCTAAGGAGATTTGTATTCTGAAGAAATGTTAACAAACGTTTTAAATAATGCGGTAATGTTGGTTGGAGTAATGGCTAAGCGTTTGAGTTTCGTACTAAGGCTACACGACTTTTTAGAAGCTCTACTATACATACTCTCTTAGTGTTTGTAGCTGTTACCAGTATACCTAATCATTTGCAGGTACTAAACCGGCGGAGGAATGCCCAGGATGGGGACTACAGCGCCGTCATGTAGTCGCGGTAGTCGAAGAGGTCGACCTCTCGCTTCCGGCTGTGGTTCAGTCCATCGTCGCCATGCCGTCACTTCCTTTTGTGAGGATGTGATGCAAGCAAAGGAGGTGGCAGAGCGGGGACGGGACGCGACCACTTCTGATCCCTGCCGCAGAAAACGTACCGGCCGCGGGCACCGATGGAGGTCGCTAAACGATGTCCGGCCTCTATGACCGACCTTCAGGTGACAAACTAGGGGCAGTCTGTCGCCCGAAAAGAAACATACCCTAGACGGCGAAAAAGTGAATTCATCTGTCTGACAGTTTGTTATGTCGTATTGCCGTGTGGTGCCGGCTCAGAATGCTACCACCCCATTTCATCCCGTGGGTGTCGTAAAAGTCGACTAAGGGATTAACCGGAGGATGGGCAGCAGCGTCCTTCGAGTACATTAACAACTCAACTGCGATCGCCAACCCGTCTGCCAAGCGTGGCGATTATGGCAAGACCCCCCGATGAGCACACAACATACCATATCGGTCATTGTGGTGATCTTTGGGGGAGGCCTGTGTCCAGCAGTGGATTTCATTCGGCCGAAATGATGATGATTAGACTATGATTTATTTCTTGACTTTTCGCGCACAGATAAATGAAAATCACTCAGTTTTCTCGTGACCACGGTCAATGCCACTTGGCCGAAACGTCGAGGTTAGTCAAAATATAGTTTTGATTTATCTGTTCGCGAAAAGTCCCGAAATCATAGTCTAATACGACATAACAAACTGTTAGACAGATGAATTCACTTTTATTTTGCGAGTATGAATAGTAGGAGTCATCGAAATTGTTTGTTGTAGGTCCGTAACGCAGAGCTTTTTGATGTTTGTGTACATTACAGACACAATTTATCTACTCTGTGGCGCGCAACGATCCGTGCTTGAACTGACGGGTGATTGATGGAACTCTTGAGGTGTGTTGAGATACTAGTACCGGAGGATAGGAAATCAAATATTTTCCTCTTATTTGAAAGAGCGAAAAATTAAAAAATTAAATATATTTAAGAAAAGTATCACATTAGTTCGTGAACGTCCACTGCTGAACATGGGGCCTCCCAATGATCCCTACCATGATCGACTATAGGATATTGCCATAATCACCACGCTTGGCAGGTGGACTGGTGTTCGCAGTATATTGTTCTTGATGTCAACACATAGTCGCCTTTTACGATGGGTGGTGGTCTGTTCTTTGCCGGGAACCACACGAATTTGATAGCATAGCATAGATACATCTACAAGTAACCCACAAGCATATCCATTTAGTTAAATTGGTATTAAAAGTGTTCCAGAATTTAGTTGAGGCATGTCTATTCGGCCACATAGTTAAAGCAGCTCATCGCGACGCGCTTTAATAGTTTTTTCGTTTGTCGACTAAAGGCCTTGTAAATGGCCCATTCAGTCTTGTTCTAGAAATTCAAGAGAATCGTTTTATTGTGTTCTATCTAATTCATTCTAAGCCATAACTGTATGTATTATGTTAACATAGATAAACGTACATGTTTTATGAAGATTAAGCGAATTGCTAAAGACGGTATACACATTAAACAGTATTTATGTCACAGTCGGCTGCTGCGCTCCGGGTCGAAGGTTCGATTCCCGCACGGAACAAATATTTGTATGATCTGCAGGTAGTTGTTCCAGGTCTGGGTGTATCGTGTGTGGAATTCATGTCTGTAAACGCACCTACGACACAGGAGAAATAATAGGGCAATAGGGCAACAATAGGGCAACGTTAAAAAAAACGCATTTATATATATATATTTTTTTGCTAACATATAAATATGAAACTGACTAATCTCTCTAATGACGAAAGCTCTGTTCGTCAGTGAGTCAATGATGAGAGGAGTAAGCTATTATTTATTCTTTACAATTTTTTCCTACTGCTTGGTGATAAAGGTAGCAAGTCATTCGCGTGGTGGTAAGCGTCACCCCTGCCCAAAACAATTGTAATTCTACCCAGGGCTAGTCTTGCGTGGCGCCACACTGCGCTCGTCACCTCGAGACATTTAGTTATTTAATCTCTTATGCCCAGTAATGTCACTAGCTACAGTGTCCTTCTAACCGGAGCACAGTAATGTCTGAAGTTTAAACACTACTGCTTAGCGGCAATATCTGGCACTGGGGTGGTATCTACCTAGCCTATCTTGCAATAAGAGACCCACCAGTCAGTACCCAGTTACCTAGTGGATATTCATCATGAACTTCCTCCCCCCGGGAACGACGAAGGGGAATGCCGGACTCCTACCTGCTAAAACCACTGGGGTGGTCAACTTCAGCACCGGAGAGGGGCTTCGAGTCCTCGTATGATCACACACCACCAGTCATACAAAATTACTGCTCAAAACTGGGAAATTACTGGCAATTAGAGTTCATAGTCAGTTCGGGCAGCTGATAGTTTCTTTTATTACCGTGTGGTTCCCGGTAAAGAATATATCACCCCTCTCCACCTGTGGGTGTTGTAAAAGGCGATTAATTTGTTTAAAGACGATGGGGAGCAGCATCCTCCGCGTGTTCACCAATTCCGCTTGCCAAGCGTGGTTATTAGGGCAATATCTCAGCGACCTTCCAGTGTAGTGATAATTGGGAGGTCCATGTTCAACAGAGGACATTTATGGGCAGGTGTGATTTAATGATGAAAGGAACTCGATGACAGTAATAAACATGTAGTATGACATAATCTACATCTGTCGAGTTATACTGGAATCCGTTCAGTTTTGTGAGCGTAATTGAAAGGCGAACCAATTTTTTATCAGACTATGGATGTCCGCTGTTGAACAAAGGTCTCATCCATAGATTTCCACAACAGTGTTGTTATTTCGGGCGAATTTGCTAGTACTCACTACGATTGGCAGGCAGTTGGTGAGTGCAGCATGGCTACTGTTCCACAGAAAAGACGCTGCTGCCCATGCCTCTGGATTACAGTCCTTTCGCCCTTCATGACATCCACGAAAAGAGATCGAGTGTTGCTATAATTAATCCGGACACCACACGGAAATGTACGGGAACTTTTATGTTTAAAATATTAGATAAAGATTTTAGAATATTATCGCTTAATTTTTATGAGGAAACTTAATAGGTACTTGGCTAGTTTATTACGTATACTTTAAACGTTGTTTATTTCGGTTAGTCGCACAGAAGTGAGCCAGGTGCGCGTTTAGGTGACGAAAGCTAATTTTCTGTCTGGTGCGCTAATTGAAGAGGCGTCCCACCCACCCGTGATATGCTTGGAACGCCCATTTATTTACTTATATTATCCTATACTTGTACGCGTTTAATTTTATGCTCGACGGGCGTTTCGGGCTGCCTGGTTTTGGCATTAAGAGTCGCGGAAAATCGAGTAAAGGTCGCTTTTAGTCGAATTTTGCGTGTTTTTTTATAATTCGAATTTGATGTTCAAATTGCGAGTTCCAAGATGGCTGCGCCCCTCGGGGAAATCATCTTAATGTATACCTATTGGTAAGTAATGTCGCTTTGTGAATCGAATACTACTCTTAGTAATTAACATTAACTCTGTTTAATTCGTTTGTTAATTAGTTAGCAGTATAATTAATATTTTAGGGAATTATTTGTTTATAAATGTTTGAGATAAAAAATTGGAGAGTGTGGTTAAAATAAGCAGACATTGTTTTGAAAATTCGTTATAAA
Organism: Diloba caeruleocephala; assembly: GCA_947459985.1. NCBI lineage: Eukaryota > Metazoa > Arthropoda > Insecta > Lepidoptera > Noctuidae > Diloba > Diloba caeruleocephala. The sequence continues at coordinate 18,977,418 of OX381623.1, read as the reverse complement.
CATAGATAAATAAAATCTCGAACGGGAAATCTTATATGTCTCGATATAATTTTCCGGAACACGCAACAAAATACGATGTATAACAAACTTGAACCCACACTTCTATGAAATTCTACACTGCGAATGAAGTCCAGGCCACCACATATCCATCATGCCTGTACATCATAGTGGAGAAGGCAGGGGTACTGTTGTACACCAGCAGTTGGCAGATGCCTGTATTAAAACACTAGAGAGTGCTATTGTTTACATTCAAGCAATGATCCTATCTTTGAACCCTACCAACCAACTTCCTGCGCCCTGAGGAAGGGCGAAGGGGCATGCCGGACTCCTACCGGCTAAAACCACTGGGGTAGTCATCTTCGGTACCTGAGAGGAGCTTCAGAACCTCGTATGATCACACTAACCGGTTAAAACTACCAAGACGGTCATCATCGGTACCAAAGATGATGATGAAGAGATGATGCACATCTCATTCAATGTTCAAATAATAATATACTAATGGGAACCATGTTGACAAGCCCGTGGTCAAACAAAATGTGAGTTGAAAGATGGACTTGACATAATTATGTGTTCACCTTAACGGAGATGCGTACTACCGCCTGTTGTTGAATGTTCTGGATTGATTGAGTGCTACAAATTTTATATATTATTATTATCACCGTCTTATTTTTATAAGAAGAAGAAAGAAGAAAGAAAAGCTATTTATTGCCACAACAAAACGCGCATCGGTACATTCATACTAATTAAACCTATATCTACACCAAACTTGCAATAAAAACACATAACAAAAAGATTTATCGTAGAATATAAATAAAAATAATAATAAATAAAATGAGAAACAAAGTAATCGTAACAAAAATAACAGATTGCCGATGCACGTCCCAACAGTGGCAAAGAGGTCAACACTCAGCATAACACCGCGTTGCAACGCTAGCCGCAACACAGAGCTGGTTTTCAGTGCTAACCCTGACCTATGACGGACGGATATTAAGCCAACATACATAATTTAAATAATACAGCTATAAAAAACACAAAACAATATAAGGTAAGTGGAAAACTATCATTATACATACATATATACTAATAGTTATCAAACACTAAGCATCAAACGTATTCGCAAGCCTCAAGCCATGTCTTGCTTTGCTCCCGCTCGCACAGCGCGGGTCGCGCTTGCACACGTTTGTATTTGTTATGGCGTGTCATTCATTCTGCCTGCGCACGAGTTCTGTGTGGTCGCGCGACTAAATACTGCGTTAAGATCAAAGTATTTGATAACAGAAACAAATGAAACACACCAAAACAAGCAGCCGCACCATACATATTAATTCTAATATTGTAGGTGCGGACTAATATACCACAGTGAAAGTGTATATTATGTGCCTGGTTTATTAATGCAAATGTTTGTTTCGCTTTAGGCTAATGATCCGTTTGGGATACGATTGCGCGTGTAGACCATATACATATACGTACAAACATGCCGCCTCTAGCCGCTCGGAATCAGATGTACATTGCTCATAGGTCATAAACATACCGTGAGTATTTCATTTATTTATTTATAGAATATTTGTTGTTCATTTTTTAATAAATTATAAATTATTTATTTTATTTGGATATTGAATAATTATATACTTGTAATATAATTACGTAGGTAATTGCTTTCGTCCGTGTGTCACTGCACAGGGGTGCCAACTGAAAACCAGCACTGGGTGCGTCGCGCCCAGCAAATGTTGAGTTGGTGGCCTTTTCGGCGTGGGCGTGCTTGACAGCACTTTGTTTAGGTATTTAGTGTAAGATACATTGTTTTTCTTTCTTTTAATTTTAGTTTGTTGTGTATCATTATTATTCTGTGCTGTCATTTTGTCCCGTACTGAATAAAATATATTTCTTTCAAAGGGGGAACACGAATAATCTCCATCTAGAGTCGTTCATTGATACATAATCAGCCCATTACTGACCCACTGCTGGGCAAGGACCTATTCTCACGATGAGAAATGTTAGGCCGCTTGCCTAGTGCGGGTTGGCGGACTACACAAACCAATGAGCATATTTTGTAGCCCTCTCTTCCGGTGCGCAGGTTTCCTCACGATGTTTTCCTTGACCGTTAACTCAAGTGATGATCAAACTTTGATCCGGACATAAATTCACAATGTCAGAAGTGCGGGCCGGGATCGAACTCAGACCCTTCAGTATGGAAGGCAAGCGTTCAACCACTAGGCTATCACTGGATGGACGTCACGCCCTAATTTTGAAATCCAATATTAGATTCACAAATAGATTTAGTAACAAAAGTAATACAAACAATGATTAATCTTGTAAAGTTCCCATTCATCAATCAGGGTTGGGACACACTTCTACTTTACAAAAGATAAATTACTTTTCTTGTGTTCACATATTCATACGATTACTTTACCATTTTATGTTATGTCAGACGTTCTTTTATCGCATACACGATGTAAGTGTGACCTGAATGTTGTTTGTTATAACTAATATGAGGCACTCACGGCCAGTTACACTCATCATTTCAGCCGAATAAAGTCCACTGCTGGACACAGGCCTCTTCCAAAGATCGCTGAAACCACCGATGAGGGTGCAGTGTGTGCTTATAGGGAGGTTTTACCATAACCGCCACGGTTGACAAGCGCGTTGGCGACCGCAGTTAAGTTGGTAATGTTCTCGAAGGACGCTGCTGCCCGAGGTACGATTCTTAGTCGGCAACGCACGTAATGGCGTCCAACGTGAGGCACTACGCTGATGAGGAGGTTATAATAGGTATTTTCCCTTGCACACCTGATTCCTTTCATCCACCGCTGAACAAAGGCCTCCCCCATTGATTTTCACAACTGTGTCATAATTTTGGGGGGTATTTGCCAATACTCATTATGCTTGGCAGGCGGGTTGGTAAGCGCAGTATGGCTACCGTTTCACAGAAGGGACGCTGCTGTCCGTCCCTCTGGTTTAGATTCCCTTAGTCGCCTTTTACGACATCCACGGGAGGAGATGGAGTGGTGCTATATTCTTAATCCGGACACCACACGGAATTGACACATACACACACACCTGATTCCTTTAAACCAAACAAACACTTGGTACGCTAGTACAAAGAAAAAGTGACTTAATTACATGTCTATATTTAACGTCAGTATCCGTGTGGTGTCCGGATTTAGAATATAGCACCACTCCATCTCGTCCAGTGGATGTCGTAAAAGTCGACTAAGAGACTCTTAACCAGAGGGATGGGCAGCAGCGTCCCTTCTGCCGAACAGTAGCATTTCTGCACTCACCAACCACCTGCCAAGCGTGGTGAGTATCGGCAAATTCCCCCTAAAATGATGACACAATTGTGTTAATCTATGGGGGAGGCTCTTGTGCAGCAGTGGATGTCATTTGGCTGAAATGATTTAACGTCATGTGTGGCTTCAACAAACGTTCTATTGTAGAAAGTCACTGCGTCTACTAACGAAGACATCAAAAGATATTTGACCGTTGAGTTTATTACTTAATACATTAATCACAATTAACTTTCGCCCACTGAAACCGCGTCGACAGAATTTTGTTTTAGGCACTCTAAAAGTCAGAGCTTGGCCATCAGACTTCCAACGATAATTTACGTTATTTTAAGACGAGACTTTCATCAAAACTAATAGGACTCGAAGTGGCTATTAAAATGAGAAATGTGTACCATTTACAACTTTCCTTAGCGCATAGATACTTACTGGGACGGAGGATTTCGCTGAATTTATATTAAGGCTCAGATAAAGTACGGCAGGCATTAAGAAGATAGGATATGGATAAATATTAAAACAATAATGTGAACGGAGTGATCTCGCTGCTCTCTGTCTGTCTGCTTGAGACTACGATCGGTGCAACCTGATCAAAACCTAAAGCTATTCAAATGTAATTTCGCGTTAATTCCCGTTTTCTTTATATATAATTATAAAAGTTAGAAATAATGTGAACAGATTCGTGTGATGTCTGAATTAAGAAAATAGCACGATGATTATGCAGATGATGATGAAGATGATGATGAAGAAACTACGGCAGGCATCGGGAGGATAGGATATTAAAACAATAACGTGAATGGATTCTTGTGAGGTGTAGATTAAGAAAATGCCACCACTCCATCTCCTCCCACGGATATCGTAAAAGGTGGCCAGGGCACTCTAAATCAGAAGGATGGGCAGCAGCGTCCCGTCTGTGGAACAGCAGCGATTCAACAACCCGCCTGGCAAGCGTGGTGAGTTTTGGCAAGTTCCCACCAAAATTTCGAAGTTTCGAAGAGTTGTGGAAATCTCTGGGGAGGCCTTCGTTCGGTGGACGACATTTGGTGGATATGATGGTTTATGTGGGGAAATGTGTGTTTGTGTGTGTGGTTTTGGAAGTAAGTTAATATAAAGTAACATTGAATTTCTATTTATTATATTTTTATTACATGACAAGATATTATTTAAAAAAAAGGGTCCGTGCTATGTCCCGCCAGAAGGCAAACAACATTCTCAGGTGAGGAAAATGTCATATTAACAGAATAAAAAAATACGATGTCGTATATATTACTATCATGATCATCATTTTGGCCAAATATATCCACTGCTGGATATAGCGTCCCCCAAAGGTGGCCACAACAACTTAAACTTTCTAGAACATGAACATCACCATTTCGGCCTTCGACAATCATACAGCCTGCTTGATGGACGTTTGCAACACCAAAGGCATCACTCTCGCGTTGCCGATACAGTAAAAATCGTGTCACGCCCTTTTTATGTCAGTTGCACATCACTAGTATTCCCGGTAAACTACAAATAAGCTATATACTACATGTTAGGAGTCCACCTAGAAAATGCAACTTCTGTGGTCCAAACTCGCGATTTAACTACAGCTATTTATTTATTTTAATTTTAAGGGAAAACAAACAGTAGTGCTCGTATATTATGTCTTATACAATGGTTTTAAAACTAGACTAAATAAATATACTTTTAATATATATCGGCCATTTATACGTCCACTGCTGAACAAAGGCCTCCCCCATAGATTCCAAAAGGGTGTCATAATTTCGGGGGGTATTTGCCAATATTCACCACGCTTGGCAGGCAGGTTGGTGAGCGCAGTATGGCTACCGGTTCACATAAGAAACGCTGCTACCCATCCCTCTGGTTTAGATTCCCTTAGTCGCTTTTTACAACATCTACGGGAAGAAATGGAGTGGTGCTATATTCTTAATCCGGACACCACACGGCAAATAAAATACAATATATATAATAAATATACTACCCACTACATTTTCCACAGATTATAGAATTTAAGCTGATAGATTTTTTAATTGTTTATATTGAATTTTTTTAATTATTTTTTTTTAAACTTTACCCCACTCTAGGATTTATCCTGTGTCGTGAGTGCGTTTACAGCCACATAGATTTCACACACTTTACACCCAGACCCGGAACAACTACCTGCAGACCATACAAATATTTGTTCCGTGCGGGAATCGAACCCGCGACCCGGCGCGCCGAAGTCGACCGTATCAACCACTGCACCAACCGTGTCGTCAAAGTTATTAATAAGGTATTCATCATTTACTGTAAAAGTTATATTATTTCGTACCTATAAAACTGCCAAAACGACCATCATCCTAAACGATAACGATTCCTCAAGGCTGATAATAGCTATTATACAAAATTCCCATCGCCTTAAAATGAAACGACGAGTTTGAGAACTCTACAAACCGCCTAACAAGCAAACTTGTTATTTCAGAGTACGTTAAAAGTTCTGCCAAGCGTCAATAAAGATAACGATCTTCTCCCTCGCACGTTAACACATGCAAATTTGCGTATCGACGCATGATATGATATGCAAAATATGCATTAGAGCAACGTCAGCCAAGCTTTCAAATGCGAGGAACAATTTTCATTTTTACCTCGCTACCCTACCATTGTTGCCAACACATTTATGCCGAGGCACTAATCCCGATATGAAAAGAATGAACGTATAAGCCTTCTTTCCTATATTTTCCTGAGGAAGCTGCTTATCTCGTATTTTAATCCTACCGTGGAAAACCAAATACAGCGGATGCCATTTTATGAAAGACTTTCTTATGTAAGAGGCCCCGTATGATTTTATCGAAGTTGTCAAAGATCTTCTTGACATAACAATGTGAATGCCGTGTTTTAATTTTAAAAAGTGCACCGATATGCATTTTTTTTTCTAAAAATGATAGCTACGCTATTGCCGTTTCGCTCGTAGAGAACGTGTGCGAGCAAGATGCAATTGACTAGAACAATAACGTGCCCTGCCATATTTCATGTTAAACTAGTTTTACCCTGCCACGCTTGCTGTGGCTAAATGCACGTAATTACAACATGATTTTGATTCAAAATAAAAATAAAACAACTATGGGCCTTGGTTGGTTTAATAAAAACATATCATAGGCATATCTGAATACAACAATATGTAAAAATTTCAAAACGATTTGTGAAGAACTTTAGGATATTTGCGATTTTGAACAAACGAACATAATTTTATTATATAATATATAGATTACGAGTCTCCTGATAAAACATGCGCGTATATGAATACAACGATGTGTAAAAAAATTCAAACTATCGGTAAAGATCTTTAGATTAGCGATTTTGAACAAACGAACTTAAAATTTTATATATATTATAGATAGATTACTTGAACGCACAAGCTATTGGCAAAGAATTTGTATCCGATAAATATAAAAAAAATATTTATCTTCTTTATCAGCATTTTTATTGCATAATGATGACGACATGAGCAGTTCATTTGTCGGTGGTAAGCGTCATGCCTGCACATAACAAATATAATGCTACCCAGGACTAGTGCTGCGTAGCCCAACACTGCGCTCGTCACCTCGACACATGAAGTTATTTAGTCCCCTTCTAACCGGAACATAGTAATGTCTAAAGTTGAAACACGCTTAGTGGCGATCTAGCACTGGGGTGGTACCTTCCTAGCCTCTTGCAGTTAGAGACTTACTACCAGTAATTTTCGTAATAACTTTCAATCAATTTTGCAGTTATCGAGTCAGGCAAATAAACTATTGCGACTAACTTGTGGCCTAGCTAGATACGATCACGCTAATAATCAGCCTACAATATTACTGATATAATTGAACGAGCAACTAAAACAGTTTGTCTGTGGCATGATTTATTAGAAATTACTTTGTATGTACTCTGGAGTTCAGATAATTTATGTAGAAGATACAGTCTGGATTCTGCTATTAATAAACGTCAAAATTATTAGATACACAGCTTGATGGATTTGCGTTTGCCATAAATATTATAGTTCGTAGACAGCATTACAGTACATCAGCCTGCTTCTTAGGATAAGGGTGCTTTCAACTTGTGCGATTGTTTCGCGCGACTGTGCACTACCAAAGTCGTGATATAAAGTACACTAAGGGTGAGATTCAGAGTCTACCACGAGTCTAAGCGTGAACTTACGCTGCTATCTGTCAAAATGAACTACTTACGCCCCTAATTTTGACAGATGGACGCGTAAACGTGAACTTAGACTCGTTTATGAATCTCACCATAATACTATTATTACCGTTGGCAACCAAATTAGTTGAGACGAATGGGATCGTCATCAGAATTAAAGTGTCGTGTAGAACAACACATAGAAAGGAGAGAGCTTAGTTTTAAAGTGTCATTGGTGGGAAGCAGATTTTTAGACGGTTACCGTTATCCCGCATCTCGAGAATATAAATTTTCAACAAATTAAACTTTCAGTATATATGTACGTTTACTTTTAAAATCAAAAAGCAATACTAAGAAGACTAAAACAATTGCGATTTAACGTTTACCTCCATACAATGTGTGAGTGCTTTTTCTAATTATGACTTGGTTGGTATAAAATTTTGAAGTGATTAATGTGTGAATTTCCATCGTAGCGTTTGCAGTATTGATGTTTATATTACGAAGCAAATATCTCGCGGGTAACGCCCGAGGGAAATGCCTAGCTCGAACGTGGAGACAATGACTTTTCGCCGAGGCTGACACCTTTAATGAAAATTGGCTATCGCCGGCGCCTTTTAGTCCCATGTGTAAGCAGCTCTGTGTGCGGGATGACACTTGAAAAAAGGTTGCTAATGTAAAAAAGATATTAGGGAAAAACTCTTTTTAAATTAATGTCGAAATTTTATAATTAGGAGATTAGTTTCATCATATTAACCAAACCAAGGACTCCATTGCTTAACAAAGACCCCTACAGAATTTCACAATTTGGTCAATATTTTGGAGGGGATTTACCAATACTCACCACGCTTGGCAGGCGGGTTGGTGAGCGCAGTATGGCTACCGTTTCACAAAAGGGACACTGCTGCCATCCCTCTGGTTTAGATTCTCCTAGTCGCTTTTTACGACATCCACGAGAGGAGATGGAGTGGTGCTATGTTTTTAATCTGAACACCACACGGATTGGTCTGTAGACCACCAGATCAGTCTGTGTCAGAGAAATTCTAATTGCAATTTTAGTGTAGTATTTATTCAAATGTGATGCAATCCTCCAAGTTTCGATATTTGGAAGGCTGAAGCGAGGAGGAACCTGCTTTGCAACAAGTAACGATTTTACTTTTATAACTTCTGGAGCTCTAGGATTACTCCTATATCGCAGGTACCGTTTACAGGCATACATTTTACATGCACAGACGCCTAGACCCGAAACAACTATTTGTAGATGAAACAAATATTTGTCTTCTGCGAGGAACGAAGCTATTCTCCATTCGGGAACCTTTCTGGCCTAACGGCCATCAGTTCTACGAGCTATGTAACCAAACCATTACCACTTCAGCATACTAATCCTTTCTGCTGTGTCGGAAACTTTATTTCTTCTACGGATCTTCTCATCTCTAATTCGATCTCTTAGAGAAATAACAAGCATAGCTCTCTCCATAACTCACACTGTGACCTTTATGCTTTTCTATGAGGCCCAGGTGATAGTGTATGACCACGTCTTTGTACTATATGTCGTCGCTGGTAACACACATTGGTTAAGTACAAGTAAATATATGCCATCACATCCCAAATAACAGCAGGGTCGTCTATATATCACTCGAAATGTCACCGCCACGCAGCTACGGATCATTTTCTTCACTTGACCTGCGTTGTGTACCAGGATATCACACTCAGACATGTTAATATTCAAGCTATTGACTGCTAAATTACGAACTTATTCCCTGCTCTACATCCTCATGTTTGATTCAGAAGCAAAAAAGGTATTTCGCGGTCAATAAAACCGTCCATGTCACATTTAACCTCGCAAGGGGAATTCGAATGACTCATACAGTAATGCAACGTAGTATTCACGCATCCGGCCGCCATGTTCAATTTAAACAGATCATCACGCACCGACTTGACCAATTCACTTGCACAACAACACAAATATATTTTAGGTAATGGTGCTACGCAATTTAGAAAAATATTTTACTAGAAACTTCAGGGCCTAGGGTTGCTATCTGTCCGGATTTTGCCGGATATGTCCGGACATTCAGCCTTCCGTCCGAACTTCGCCCGGCTTTTTTAATGAATCCGGAATTTCATTCTGATTAAAAAAGTGGCATAAATGTTTAATTTTCGCACTGAATTTATTTACTAAAATTTGTGACTAAAATGTTCGGACTTTTTGAGAAGAATCTCAACATATTATACAGATGAACTATCGTCGAATAAAGGAGAATACAAAAGAGATTCAATTTACTGTTTGAAAATAAAATGACGATAAACAGTGGCAGTACGAAGCGTGGTGAGTATTAGCAAATACCCCCCAAAATGATTACACAGTTGTGGAAATCTACGGGGAGGCCTTTGTTCAGCAGTGGACGTATAAATGGCCGATATGATGAAACAGTGGGCAAAGCTCCAGTTACCGTAATCGTTAATTTTTTACTGACGGTATGGTCAACATTTTGAGAATCAACGATTTCTCTGGTTTGACGATAGTTAACGCCATTTTTAACGTTTACGCGTGAGTTAAGTAGCGGTGAACCAAACGCCCTCTGTTAGTAGCACTTCACTTAGCACTAATTATCTCTATGCTGTCTTGTGGCACTTATCCGTAGAGGTGACAACAACACCACGCCCTGCGGCCTAAAGTCTTCTTTAGAAGGAGCAGGTAACAGTTCGGTACTCACACCAAGTAGGCTTTGAAGTTGGCGTTGTATGTACTCGGTGTATACCTCGTCTTTTGGCTCACGTTCTCCACGATATCCTCCACCTTAGTGGTGTAATATAGCCGAGAGATGTACCATGGAGTGTTCGGCTTCGCGGCACGTATAGTACTTTGGACTCCACAGGAGCCGTGCCGCTCTTTTATTGGTTTGGCATTAACTTCCTCGCAGATCAATAATGAACTAAGGAAAAAGTGTGTCGTCATTTGAAGGAGGTGTGGTGAGAGTAGTAAGGTGGGGGTGGCATTTTACTGGTGGTTTTGGAAATCTATAGAGGAGATTTCTTCTGCAGTGGACATCCTTCGGCTGATGTGATGAATTTTCACATCATGCTTTATCGGAGTTAGGTGGCTAACATTTTTTTTATTAGTCCCCTGTAGAAATTCCTCATGAACTTCCTCCGCCCCAGGGATGGCGAAGGGGTTTGCCGGTCTCCTACCGGCTAAAACCATTGGAACGATCATCTTCAGCACTGAAAGGTTCCAGGTCCTAGTCCAGGGCACGCCTTTTGACACATCTCGGAGGGGATGACTGTAGAGCGGTCACCTCCTCTAGCGGAGTTAAGGCGAAGGTAAAAAGGCCGCCCTAAAAAGGTCGCCCCCTGGCACTTTTCGGGGAGGATTGTAAGGAATCCCCCCAAGCCTCGCTATGTGTTGTGCTGCGCACATGGTGGCTCATGACCACGAGCACATCGCCGTCTTACTGGGAGCCACTCGGTATGAGCACGCAGACTCTCCAATCTGCAAGCCGGCGACACCAAGGCCCTCCGCCATATTGCGACGGCAGGGGCTCAGGCGTGTTGCACCTGGGTGTTGAGGCGGTTGCTACCACGGCGCCGTCTCGTCCTTCGTGCGGATCGACCCTCTGCCGATCCCGCGCTGCAGTCTCTTTGTGGAGCATGACGCTCTCGCAGAAGGAGACCACTGCACTCAAATTTTCATGCTCTGCCAACATAGCCGACACCACTGCTGGCAGTGCTGCCCGGTCCAATCGACCAGGGTCCACCACTCGGCAGCCCACGCAGGGCATTCCTCGAGCGTATGTTGTGCGGTATCCTGGTCGCTACCACAATGGTGGCACTGTACCGTGACCTCGCGTCTTATTCTGTGCCAGGTGGCAAATCTATGGGGTGAGCCTAAGAACCCTAACGGCCGAATAATGAAACGCCACTTAATATTAAGTCCAGCCTTAACTATTCAAGAATAGGAAAACAGCGGCTCAAATGGTTCAAGCGGGACTTATTATTAACTGGGTATTGGGCCGTAAGTCAGATAAAGCATGTAAAAAAGGTATCATCATTTCAGCTGAATGAACTGTTCACTGCTGGACACAGGCCTCCCACAAAGAGCACCACAACGACCGATATGAGTGTGTTGTGGGCTTATTGGGGGGTTTTGCCATAATCGCCACGCTTAGCAGATGGGTTGGCGATCGCAGTTGAGTTGTTAATGCACTCGAAGGACGCTGCTGCCCATCCTCCGGCTAATCCCTTAGACGACTTATACGACACCCACGGGAAGAGATGGGGTGGTGGTATTCTGAGCCAGCACCCACGGCACTGAGCCGGCACCACTCGGCACAAAAAAAGGTATACTTTGATGAAATTAAACCTATTATGTAACTATGAGGTTTAATGGAACTCCTTTGTTTAATGGACGTTCTCTTCCTTGTTAAGTAGGCCAACCTCGTCCGTAGTTATTAATTTTGCGGGGCTGTAAAATATTTTAGTTACATACTTTGTGGTTGCGTTCTGTGATGTGGTGAACGCTTGCAACTTATAGTTGGAATACCATTTTACGCGATATATTTATGATATGTACTTTTTTAGTTCAATCAAATCAATTCTATAAACCTGGATCTACTACAGTGCGGCCACCGAAAGAATGCGTTCCCGACATCTGTTAATTAATTGGTCAAGTTTCTGTTATATTAAAGATTTATTAAAAACTATTAAGTTTATTGTGAGTTGACGTTACTATCATATTTGATATGAAATTTAATTTTCATATAAATGAAACTAGACCGGTAATAGATGTCAGGAACGCATTCTCTCGGCGGCCGCACTTTAATGTTCTAAATCCCCAACACGCGCAGTGAGTTCGTTTGTTTAACTTTCAGAAGAGACATTTGCCCTGCAATGGGACAATGATAGGCTGATATGGCGGGCACAGTGGCTAAGCATTTGGCTTTTTGAGCTACGTTTGAAGGTTCGATCGCTGCACGGCACAAATATTTGTATGATCTACAGATGTTTTTTGTCGTCTGGGTGTATCTGAATGTGATACTACTGTAAATTGTACCCACGATACAGGAGAGCTCGTGTGAATGAGCGTTTTACAAAAATATAAAATGGGTATAGAACTCAAGACACAGCACAGAATATACACAGCGCTTGCAACCACTAAATTCACCGAAGTCATCGTTTCAGATTCGATCCGACTGAACTTTTCAAATGTTTATTCGAAAATCGAACTTTCACAAATCTTGATGAATCGACCGCATACACGATTGCGAAAAAGGAAAAATCTGTTTCGAATTTAGAATTCGAACACTCACAGCGCCATCAGAACAGATTAAATTAATACCCTATAAATCGCATGCAGCCTGTTCTCCACTAAATTACATACATGGACCGCGTTCGAGTCTAAATCAATGCTGCACTGAGAATTATTTATTATATGGAAGTGGAGCTGTTACTTGTGCAGTACGTTTGATTTTGTTTAAATTGATGAAAAATACCGAATTATGTGACGACTGTACAGGAATTTGAAAGAGTTTGATTGAAAATGGCATTATTTAATTTCATATAAATAACTAACCAGAGCACGAGGCGACTATGATAAGATAAGATAAAAATATTTTTATTCATGTAAAACCATATGCAGGCACTTATGAATAGTCAAGACTTTAGTTGCCGCGTTCCAAGATGTTGATTTCATATGGAGAAGAACGGGCAAGAAACTCCATGGTCATTCTTTTTAAATCATAGTAATTCTTACAGTATTTTTGATTGCATTGGTCTCAAAATAAATAATGTGAGGACAATGTAGCAGAAAAAAGTAAACTTCTTAAGAAGTCCACACTAAACAAGCCTGATATTTAGAAAAAAATATGATTAAATTGTCATGGCAACATTAAGCTGACCAATCCCAACAGACAGCACTCGTTCACGAGCATGACGCATGCATCAGCGTCGCTCAGCTCAACCATATTGTAGGGCAACTAAGCGACCCGATACACGACGCCACCATCAGCAGGACACTTGAGTGAGCATGACATACCTAAACTGCCAGACAACTATCACATCAATAAAATAAAATAAATTAATAATCCACATGGTCCTCGCACTTACAGTTTAAAATATAAATGAAGTGAATATATATTAATATGGGATTAGTCGGAGGATGGGCAGCAGCGTCCTTCAAGTACACAACTCAACTGCGATCGTCAACCTGTCTGCTAAGCGTGGCGAATATGGCAAAATCCCCAATGAGCACACAACACAAACACATACCGGTCGTTGGGGCAATGTTTGCAGAGGCTGCTGTCTAGGAGGAAACGTTTTTCGGCTGAAATGATGATGATCATAATGAGAACTCAAGATACAGTATAGCAAAATTATATAATATACACAGCGTTTGCAACCACTAAGCTTATCGAAGTTGTCGTTACAGATTCGTTCTATTCGATTTTCAAGTGAACTTTCAAAAGTTTTATTCGAAAAACGAACTTCCACTAGTAATCGACCGCATACACGATTTCAAAAAAGAAAAAATCTGTTTCGAATTTAGTATTTGAACACCCACAGCGCAATCAGGATTAGATTAATGTAATACCCTTTAAATCGTATGCAGTCTGTTCTCCACTAAATTACATACATGGACCGCGTTCGAGTCTAGATCAATGCTGCGTTGGAGAATTATTTATTACATGGAAGTAGAGCTGTTTCTTGTGATGTACATTCCATTTGGTTTTAAATTGATGAAAAATATCGAATTATGTGAGAGTGTACAGGTGTTTGAAAGGGTTTGATTGATAAAAAATACCGTTATTGAGGTTTATATGTGTAACTAGCTAAAGCACGATGCCATCTGATCCCGTGTGTGTGAAAGGTGACTATGGGATTAGCCAAAGGATTGGCAGCAGCGTCCTTTGAGTAAATTTACAATTCAACTGCTATTCGACCCATGGCGATATTTAAAAGAGGTTTATGTCCAGCTAACTGCTTAGTTTTTCTATTGAGGTGATAGTGAGAATATAGCCTACAACCTATTCGAAATACCATGTTATTCATGTTATCACAGTGAAAATCTATTCAAACCATTCAGTGGTTTTAGAGGTGATTTTTTTTTTTTTATGTGGAGCCAAAAAGGCCTCCCGCAAGGCAAAAGTAATTACAATCTAAGCAACTGCAGCTAAGAGTGTGAGATACAGCTGGATCGGTATTATTTAAATATTTTAAGGGATATTTAAAGCTACTGACTCGGCACGGGTCAGTAAGAGCAAGAATTGGAGGGGGGGGGGGGGGGGGATTGAACGGGTTGTCCCGATGACAGGCCTCGGCGTCGGCGGTCAGATGGACCTAGGCGGCGAGGACGGTAAATCGGTCTGGGTGACGAGACTGCGCGAGTCCCTTCTTGTGATCTACGTAGATCGCACGGGCAGCCGCGGAGGTTCACGAGGGAAGGCTTCTATATCCATCACCCACCCGGGCCGGTGTCACGAGGGATTGAGTAGGGCACATAAAAAAGCGTTTTATCATTTCGGCCGAATGAAGTCCACTACTGGACACAGGCCTCCCCCAAAGATCACCACAACCACCGATATGGATGTGTTGTGGGCTCATTAGGGGGTTTTGCCATAATCGCCACGCTTGGCAGGCGGGTTGGCGATCGCAGTTGAGTTGTCAATGTACTCGAAGGACGTTGCTGCCCATCTTCCGGCTAATCCCTTAGTCGACTTTTACGACACCCATGGGAGGAGATGGGGTGGTGGCATTCTGAGCCGGCACCACACGGCATGAGCCGGCACCACACGCCATGAAAAAAAAACAATATGATGAGTGATAGTAATGGTAGTGATTTGTCTTCGTATAGTGTCAAATTCAAATAGCATTTCTCTAAACAAAAAGATTGTGCAGTCACTTGCAATAATGACACAATATAAATACCGTGTGAATTAAAACAATAACAAACAATAAGTTTAAACAACATTTACATTTGTTTAGAATTGTGGTTATATAGCTGACCGCGCACAATGCTTGCTGCTCGAATCTTGATAACAGAAAGAGAGGGAAAGGTCGTTAACCATATATAATACAAAGAGACAGAAATAGAGAGAAAGACAGGGAAAGGTTGCCTACTATATATAATAGAAAGAGAGAGAGCAAAAGAGAAAGAGGAGGAGGAGGCATAACGCTTTTTACTTACGTGATAATTTCTGCCAGTTCACTCTAATATAAGCCGCGTAAAAGAGCACTGTCCAATTCTTGTGTTCTATAACCTATCTACGGCTTAATGTAGGCCTTCTTGTGTTCGCACCATTGCCGTCTACACAATTATCTTCGTACAAAAAAAGCTATGCACGAAATCATAAACGAATAATGCCAACATAAAAATCGTCGGGACTCATAAAAATCTTCCACCATATATACTATATGGTGGAAATTTTATATATATATATATATAATATATTTATATATAATAATCAGTCATGTAATATTTGACTTTAGTCATAAAATATGGCGGTATAACGGTGTTCAGGCTTATCTATTCGTGTCGTAAAAATCGTCCCTGCAAAACGTGTTGCTGGTTGTCCGTCCATTGCAACCGGAGCGAAAGTTTAAATTATATATTAAAAGAAATAGATTTGTCAAATATAAGAACCAAAACTCTCCCAATTGTAGCAGCTCGCAATCAGTTCGCCCAAAACATCACACGAGCACAAAATGTTACAATCTGTATTGTTTTATTAATTAAGTAATAACAATGTTGTCGTGCATGTATAGAAATGCACAAACTATCAAGCAAACATTAATAAGGAACAAGGGATCTCATACCACACGTGAGTAACCAACGATATAAAATATTTGAATAAAATACTGTTCAAATTATTTATAGAACAATATTCTCGAAGAAGATACAGGGCAAGCAAAGAAAAGAGACAACACATTTGGACTGAGTAAGTTGAAATTTGGTACCCTTATGGATTTCTGCAACTTAAACACAGACGTGTAATGTAAATAAATTAATTTTGGAATATAAGTGTCACTTTTGGGGGGTAATATAGAAAATGTAAGAATAAAGTTTTGCAAACTGTACCGGTAACATATTAAATGGAAGGGCTTGTTGTAAGGGTCTCAACTACATTTATTTTATAATTTTAAAATAAACAGTTTTAAAGGTTTTTTAAGAAAATAGGCGAAAATTTACCATTCCCCCCAATCTCCGAAACTACTGATCCTATAATATTTTTTTATATAATAGTTCTTTACTTATAGATTACAGGAAAACCTACAAGAAGTCAATGGTCTTAAAATAACATGGTAAATCTTTCAATATTGTGCGTACAAACTTAAATTTGCGGTTGAACTGTATGGGAGAACATGTTTTTCAACTACAATGTTAAGTCTATTCTTCAGATAAATTATTGGTACTACTCGTTTACCTTAACTGGGCCAGGCAGCTGCCACTTCCCGTGCCTAAAGAACACATATTCATCGTACGGAACCCTCTCCACGCGAGTTCAACTCGCACTTGTCCGGTTTTTTGAACTGAAAACTTCTTTTTCGCGGTACGCATATTTTTAGATGAGATAAAATCTCCGGACTCGCGACACCGTTATGAGACGCAGCTATAGTATGTGCATATATGTATGTACATATAGCAGACCGTGAACGCGTCTAGCTAAATAAAAAAAAAAAGTTTTCACTTCTGTCGGCACTCCCGGAGTGCAACCCGCATTTTTTTTACTCTTATATTTACACCAAGCTGGGACCCGCGGTCTCACCCGCGTTGAATTTAAAAGAAATTTAGAGTACTTCGACATATACACTTGACATAGAATATATATATATTGGATTTCAAGGGTTTTATTTATTTTGCGCGGAACCCTAATTATTTTTCTAAAATAAAAGTAGCCTAAGTTATTCCGTATAACATCAGCTATCTGCCAGTGAAAGTCCCGTCAAAATCGGTCCAGCCGTTTCGGAGATTACCCGGAACAAACGGACAGACAGACAGACAGACAAAAAATTTAAAAATTGTTTTTTTTGTTGTAGTATCGTATATACTTTCATATGCATTTAGTAAAAAGCTGTTATTTTGACATTACAAACAGACACTTCAATTTTATTTATTTGTATAGATGTATAGGTATCCAAAAAGTATTCTTATATCTATACATATTCATAGTGTCCACAGCTTCCTATTTTGATACGCAAACAAGGACGCTTCTTTACAGCCTTTATGGCAGAAAAGGAAAAAATCGAGATAAGCCGTGCGGTCTTCTGTTATTTAGTGAGGAAAATATTGTGTATTTTTTTATCTTGTTATTGCAGTGTGTCAAGACCTCAAGACCTTGAATTGTGGCGGTAACGGAATGAACGCTATCAACTTGGAATGGACACGAGTGTTCACAATTGTCTTGTATTTTCGTCGCCAAAATCACAATAAAATTCGCAGATAGCTACGAAGTTTTTTGTTATTTTACTGAAATAATGATTTGAGTGTTATTTGTGTGAGGAAAAAAATGGTGACAAGCTTGTTAATCCACTGTATCTTTTAATTAGGTATAACGCGGAGCGACTGGCGACTGAATTACGCTGCCCTCAAGAAATCTAGGTTTTCGGTATCGATGCTTTTGAACAACCAATGTCACTTTGGGTACTCCACACAGTTATTGGTTTGGGGGTATTTCGTAGCAGGTTCGTCATGTTACTCGAGGCCACGGCACAATGCCACCATTGTGATAGCGACCAGGACACCGCACAGCACACGCTCGAGGCGTGCCCTGCGTGGGCCGCCGAGCGGCGGATCCTGGTCGATCGGATCGGGCAAGATCTCTCTCTGCCAGCAGTAGTGTCGGCTATGTTGGCAGAGCACGAAAACTGGAATGCAGTGGTCTCCTTCTGTGAGAGCGTCATGCTCCAGAAGGAGACTGCAGAGCGGGACTGGGAGAGGGCCGATCCCGCTCGAAGAAGGAGGAGACGGTGCCAGGGTAACAACCGCCCTGGCGCCTAATTCCCATACGCCTAAAACCCCCTGCCGTAGCTATAAGGCAGGGGACCTCTGGGTTCGCGGGTGCGTAGATTGGAGAATCTGCGTGCCCACACCGAGCGACCCAAGAGAAGATGGTAGCACGCATGTGGTCACGTGCTGCCGTGGGACGCTTTGAGGGATCCTTTACAATTCCCTCGAGGGGGTGACCGCTTTACAGTCACCCTCTCAGGGATGTGCCTATAAGGCGGCTCTAGTGTGATCATACGAGGACCTGGAGCCTCCCTTAGGTGCCGAAGATGACCGCTCCAGTGGTTTTAGCCGGTAGGAGACCGGCATACCCCTTCGCCCTTCCCCGGGGCGAAGGAAGTTCCATGTAGAATTTCCACTGGAAACCAATAAAACTAGGTGATGACGCTTTAGTTAGAGTTGACAATTAATTGAGTCAAATAAAAATAAACCCATACCATACCCAAACCAAGCTTCAGATAAGAGAGCGTCAATATTGTTTATTTATCGTGTGGACACCTAAAATATTGACATATAATAGAATAGAAAAAGGTAATCAATTCTGAGATCTCGAAATTGGAAGAATTTTATTTTAAATGTATATTACCCGAATTAACATACACATACAATATTAATTTGTATATAGCAATATATATAGCATTTGTTTATTTTATTATACTAATATGTATTTCAATTATTGTATTTATTTAATATAAAATATATACAACATTGTACGCACGGCTACATATCAAACTATAGATTTCCAGTATAAGCTGATCTCACATTTTATAGGCGTTAGGCACGGGCCTTTTCTCACGATGAGAAAGGTTAGGCCTTAGTCCACCATGCTGCCCTAGTGTGGGTTGGCGGACTAACACATACCATTGAGAACATTTTGGAGTCCTCTCAGGCGTGCAGGTTTCCTCACGATGTGTTCCTTCGCCGTTAATGCAAGTGATAATCAAATTCCGATCCGCACATGAAATCCGAAAAGTCAGAGGCAGGCCGGGATCGAACTCAGACCCTCCAGTATGGACGGTAAACGTTCTACCACTAGGCTATCACTGCTTGATCTTTCGAGTTCCTGGTGGGTCGGTGGTTTTAGCCGGTAGGAGTCCGGCATGCCCCTTCGCCCTTTCCCGAGGCGACATGAGGTATTTCCACAGGAACAATAAAAAAAAAAAAGGCCATCACTGCTTGCTTATAGATGTGTGCTAGCTGATATCATAAACCAACCAAATTGATTGCAAGTAACGCTTTTGTTATTCTTTGTTTCCATGAAGTATAAAGATTGTACTCGTAGTTATAATTAATAACCATCCGTTAGTTATCCCTTGCCTAACAATAACTTGACTTAATGGTAAATACTTCATCTAAGAAATGGAAGAACAACCATATATACGAGACCTTTCGGAACAAAATACTTTGTACACAATTGCTTAACGTTCAGCATCTCGTCATGAAAACTTCTCTCACGAAACTCCATTAAAAGTTGTCTCGCTTACATGCGTTCATAATAATACTCTCCTCTGATATTTTCGTTAGAGTCACAGCCTGTACTTTAGTGTTTTGTTCGCTTTTATGATCTACCTTTTGCGTATTACATAGCAGATTCAGAAAGGTGACTGTAATATAAATGTAATAATGTGAATGCGAATGCTAAAAGTATTTTTGGAAGGCGGGATAAGTTACACACACAAATCAGCCGGTAACGACCACTGCTGAATTTCAGCGTCGCAACGATGAATACAATGAGTGGTCGTGGGGATACTGCCATAATCACCATCGCTTGGTAGGTGGTTTGGTGATCACAGTATGCTGTTATGCACACGGGAGGATGCTCATTCCCGTCTTCTTGATATCATGCCTTAGTTGCCTTTTGAGAGACTCATGGTTGAGAGAAATGGTCTATTCTTTACCGGAAACTTCACGATTCAATCTAATATAATAATGTATAAATTTTTTTTTTTGAATTGGATGTATTATTATTGTAAGGGTTCAAGCATTAAGTATTATTTTCAACGCGATGTCATATTGTTATGAAATAAATCAATTGAAATTGAAAATTGAAATAAATAAATATGCCCATTGAAACTGTCATGTTATTTGTAATGTTCAAATGTTATTCATATAATATGAATGGTATCCTTAGACCGCCGTGTAGCCGGCACCTACGTATAGCACCACCCCATCTCATCCTGTGGGTGTCGTAAAAGACGACTATGGGTTTTTTTTTATGGTATGGTCAATTTTAGTCTATTTTCTGAAATAACTTTGAACCTATATAAAATAAATACACTTGAGACCATCACAATAAGTTAACTTTAATTTTATATATTGTCCCCCAAAAAGGGTCCCCATATTTTAAATTCATCTATTTACGTTACATGTACATGTTTGTGTCGCAGAAATCCATATGTGTACCAAATTTCAACATAATCAGTTCAGTAGATTCAGAGCAGTGTGGCTGTGATAGACAGACAGACACACGAGTGATCCTATAAGGGTTCCGTTCTGCCGTTTTTCCTTCAGACGTTCGAAACCCTAAAACAGATCTCATTTGCCAGTCCTTGACCGCTTCCTATGCGTTTCAGCTGGGGAAAAGGAACGGTCCAACATCATCATTTCGGCCGAATGAAGTCCACTGCTGGACATAGGCCTCCCCCAAAGATCACCACAACGACCGATATGGGTGTGTTGTGTGCTCATTGGGGGGTTTTGCCATAATCGCCACGCTTGGCCGACGGGTTGGCGATCGCAGTTGAGTTGTTAATGTACTCGAAGGATGCTGCTGACCATCCTCCGGTCCAACATACTCCCTGGCAAAATTCTTCAAAATTATGGAATGGAACTATTATTGCTACATGTAAGCAAGTACACGCTAGTTCAAAATAAGAATAAAAATTGAGATTAATATCTGTTCCCAAACAAACAAGATTCTTTAAATCTGAATACCTACCGCGTTGTAATGTATGGCAACTTTTTTGTTGTTTTCTAACCCTCTAGGTATTCGTTTAGGAAGAATCGAAGTACCGTATACTGTTTTGTTTGTTCAGAATATTGAAGTTTGCTATTCACCTTGTTTGTTACCTATTTCAAACTTCACGTATTACTTACTTTAGATCGCTTTTGTGTTGGATTTCTTTTATGTTGAATTACTTTTATGTTGAATCGCTTTTATGTTAAATCGTTGTTTTATTAGTTGCGGACCCGGACCCGCCGTTTAAAAGAAAGTGGATTATTTATATATAATAATAATTTAGGGTACTTCGGCATAGACACTTGACATAGAGTGTGTATATATATATTGGATTTTATGGGTTTTATTTTTTTGCACGGAACCCTAATTATTTTCCTGCAATAAAGGTAGCCTAAGTTATTCCTTATAACATCAGCTATCTTCCAGTGAAAGTCCTGTGGAAATCGGTCCAGCCGTTTCGGATATTAGCGGGAACAAGCAGACAGACAGACAAAAAAATTACAAATAGCTTTTTGTTGTAGGTACCGTATATTTTCATATGCATTTAGTAAAAAGTTGTTATTTTGACATTACAAACAGACACCTCAATTTTATTTATTTGTATAGATTTTATTTTAGTTGCTGGAGTCGCATTCAGTATCTTCATCTACTCACAGTCGCAATATTCAGCTGAACAAAGATCTCTTCTAAGTTTAGTGACATCAGATTTGTCTGCTTTCAACGGCACGGTTGGTGCAGTGGCTGATACACTCGGCTGCTGCGCTCCGGGTCGTGGGTTCGACTCCCGCTCGGAACAAATATTTGTATTATCTGCAGGTAGTTGTTCCGGGTCTGGGTGTATTGTATGTGGAATTCATGTCTGTAAACGCACCCACGACACAAGAGAAATCCTAGAGTGTGGCAACGTATTTCAAAGAAAAAAAAAGTTGGTTGCACAAAACAATCTCCAGCCCCCAAAATGATAGCATTTGTTTTCGAAAATTCTATCGTAGACGGTTCAGTAGTTGTTCCGTAAATGGCAAAAAAAAACATAGCTTGCAAAAGACACACAAATTCAGATTTTTATACTCGCTGTATTTATAAGTAGGTACCAACAACATGTATCTAACTTTGTCGACCCTAACTAGTTTATTACCTACTCTAAATTAAGTTGTGAGAGGGCTTGATTAACTCCACGTGTATACTAATGTATTTATGAAGTTTCTAGGGAATAGTGCGAGCTGAATTTCTAGAATATTCCAGTTTGACGCAAATACTCTAGGTTAGGATCTTAGTTAAGTTTATGACGAGCTCTTATCAAATTGTTATCAAATTTAAGACGGTTTTTTTTATATTTAATAAAGTAATTGTATTAGTTTTCTTTTTTACCTAATACGAATGGGTCGATAATTAATGTTTGTCCTTTATTCTTGTCCATTGTATGTAGTAGTGTAGTATGTGTAATAATTTAAATACGTAGTTAAGTTTATGTCAGCGAAAGTAAACATAAAGAAAACTATGTTGTTGTATGTGTTATTATTTTAATACCGTGTCTTAAATTTAAGAGCCAAAAGTACCCTCTGTCTTTTTCATTTACTTTTCTACAAAACAGATGGACGGGCATCTCACCTATGTTATTTACCGTGTTTGCGCCACCATTCCATTACTTCTGGAAAGTGATTGATCAATATAAGATCCTTCACAATAATTGCTATTGGATCAGTTATTGAACCATTGCTCGTGTACACACGGCTACACAACAAGCTAGACATTTCCAGTATAAGCTGATCTTGCATTGTAAAGGTTTTCGATACGATGAGAGATCAGCTTAAACTAGATTTACCTACTGCCTGCAATCTGTCAGCGTGATGGATCCTCGCACTCGCAATCAAGTTGGTTTGTTTTTTTAAACTAGGGATCCACCCTCTCATTGCTCACAGGATTTTTAAAACGTTTTTCTGTATCGTGCGTAGTTTCTAGACATAAATGTCACATGCACCAACACCCAGAGCAGGTACTATTTGTAGACCATACAAATATAGGTATTTTTCCGTACCGAAATCGAAGCCGAAACCGGCAGCACAAAAATTGAAAGCCAAAGCAACGAAGATCGCGCCTCAAGTAACTCACAAATTAACATTGTGTTATTGTAGTGAGATTTCAAGGAAGGAAGGATTTTCAAAAACGGTGCAGTATATTCCCAGGTTCCCTATATACAAACAAACGTATACTTTATCCATATAGTATTATATTCACGCGGTATTAGCAGTCGCCACAATCTAAAATTCTGGGTTCTCGAAAACTTATACTCAAGGAACTCCTGGCATTTCAAAACCAACTGGTCATCATGGACGAGGTCAGCGTCATGCAGATTTGCACCTTGAATTATGCCTAAGACGAGATTCACAGAGCGAAGGCGTTATGTGAGTTGCTCGACTTTACCAACCGAATGCGACTGCATCCCTCCTGCCGGACGCCACAAGAGGGGCAAAATGGGGTAGAGAAGGAGGGGTCTGCAAGACATGATTCAGGAGCTTGCAAAACAAAACCCCCACGTCGACGTCACCAGGCCGCTGAAGGATATTACTACTCTAAAAGCGAGCCTGATTGTGATGGAATACAAGTTGGATGAGTCTCACAACACTATCAGTGAGAAGTGTGCTGATATCGTGGCCTCACAATTTTGCGGTATCATCCGACTACGCGACAAAGGTGAACACACGTCCTGACAGCGCAGAGCGCACAATACATGGCTGTCGAGTTTCGAGTCAAATTGTTGTGTACATTCACGCCCCGCTTGTCCCGCCTTTTTCGCTATAGAGACAACAAGGTGAGTAAACATGTCGATACCTCGCCGTGCTTACTCAGCTACCGCTGCAAAACTTCCTACCCAACAGGAGCAGCAACAAAAGCAAGATTTCGCCAAAAGTGCAAAACAACCGAGGGAGCACTAACAAGTGGTGGCTTGTAGTAGTGTGCCTCTAGACTCTAGGAAAGGGCAATCAGACAAGGAAGGCTTCGTGAAGGTAGAGAGAAAGCGGAGGAAATCTTCTTGACGCAGTTAATGCGGTACCAGTCTGTCACGACCCAATACGCTGCTGTGTCTCACAAAACCTACGATGCATATACAGGCTGTCCAGTAAATAGCACGACATACTGCAGGGGGTGAGAGCTTGGGTCAATACCTACCAAAAAAACACAATATATCTTCAGCAAAATCTTACGGATTTACAGTAGTACAAAATTTTCCGAAATATCGAAAAATCTCTACCTTGACACAGATTTTGAAGCATCTCGTAATGAAAAATTCCTTTTTTAGTTTTTTTTTTTACCTCAAATTATTTCATTGAAAAGTCTTTATTCTATTAAAATCTAAAACGTTTTCAAGAAATACAATTTTTATTTAAATTTTCACAGTACAATTTTCTTATTGAAAATTTTATACGACTGTAAATCCGTAAGATTTTTCTGAACATATATTGTGTTCTTGGTAGGTTTTGACCTAAGCTCTCACCCCCTGCAGTATGTCGTGCTATTTACTGGACACCCTCTATATGCGTCCCGTCTTCAACACTCCACGAACGTTGAGTAAATCGAGGAGTACATGGAGATGAAGTCGCAATGGACCCTGAGTGTCAAATGGTTGGAGTCGCGCTACAACATAAACTTGAAATCGTAAATCGTGGTACGTGTCCCGACACTACCTGGAGACCTTCATGAGGGAGGAATTCTGGCTGACAAGTTTTGTGTACTGACTTTTGACTGACGCTTTAGCAGAAGATTACACGACAATAGATTGCAGCACATCACGTCGTAAAGACTGTCTGTAAAGACTGTGTTGTTTTAGGATATTCATTTTCTATTTGTATTTAGTATTAAAGATATTTTGAATATTGTATTATGTTTATCTATAGGCCGTATTTATCTAAATAAAGCAATAAATAAAAATGTGAAAATAGGATATCAAATAATTAAAGAATAAATAAGCAGCTACATTGCCATATTATTTCTTGGCAAGGAATAAGTCTTACCCTGTCTACACAAAGGTATTCTAAATGGCGTTTGATAAAGAGGGGGAACATCAGCAATATGCACTGATGATAATTCTATGATCATTAATTAATTATCCGTTAGATCAGCGTGGCAATTGTGGCAATGTTCTCTTGTAAGTTTAAAGTAAATTTTACGTGCTTCTACGAAACTAGTAAATAAAAATATTAAATCCGTACGTGGCGGGAGTAAGTGTAACAGACCGTGGGGTAAATCAAACTCGGTTTCACAATTATATTTGCAGGTGTATTTTAGGGCAGAGTTTCCACCTTACTCTACTCGTTTACAGAATGATCCTTCATAATGCAATGCTCTTACTTTTATACGGTTCAGAATCCGTTACAATACATTTCGAAGATAAAACTTAAGGTTATATTTTAAAATGCAACCAGTGTTATTTGAAAAACTAAATATAAACAAACTATTTATACAAGCATTAAATATTCAAATATGAATAATAATGGATTAACTAAATTATTTAAGTGATTATTTTATACTCAAGTTATTTAATATCCGACAATCTCATATGACGTCACTACTGGTAAACTTAAATAGATGGACAATGAAAGTAAGTGATATTAATATATAATAAATAGGAGATACTGATTTAGAACAAATAATGAAATATTACAGGTCCCAAATAATTATTATCCATAGTCTAAATATAAATAAATATGGGGATGTGACGCATGTTGTGATGGCTTCACAAGGGGCGGTCATTAGTCGCTAACATAAGTTAACAAGCTGTTAGTGTGTTGTTGCCAAGATCAAGCAAACTAACGCGATTGTTAAAGTTTAAAAGTATTGATTACTTTACGAACAATACTTATCAAAAGCAAAATCCCAAGGGAATGTATAACATACTTTGAGAACGTTAATCGCTTCAGGATCGAATGAAATCTTAACAAAAGTTAATACAGAGTAACCAACCACGTCTCTTAAATATTTATTCTGTTACAAGTAATGCAAAAGAAATCGGCCCAAAAGATTATATACGAGCACAATTCAAAAGGGAATCGTTTCACCATGACCGATTATAAAGAATCCATTCGCGCGCCGATCAATCAATGTCCCTCGACAAACACGACGTTATTAAAAAGAAATAAGCTGTATTGTACCTACGTATTTAATTTTCGAGATTTCTTATTGAAATCTTGGAAAAGTAGAATGGAATTCGAGACATAAAGAGAAATTTGAGTTGAATTCAGATCAATGCGTGTTTAGAATTCTTAATTTGGTAGCAAGGGCTATTTTTTCTCTTTTGTTTGCTATTCTGAGGAAATTGGAAAGAACTTGAAATTGCCACATTGGCAGAAAAGCAAACCCTTTTTACCCAGGTATCATCATCATCATCATATCAGCCATTTATACGTCCACTGCTGACCCTTTGATCATGGCCTCGATCAGAAATTTCCATTTCAATTTCGTAATTTTTGGAGGAATATGCGTATACTCACCACGCTTCGCAGGCGAGTTGCTGAGCGCAGCATACCTATTGTTCCACAGAAGGGACGCTGCTGCCCTTCCCTCTGGTTTAGACTCCATTATTCGCCTTTTACGATATCCACAGGAGGAGATGGAGTGGCGCTATATTCTTAATCCGGACACCACACAGACTATATCCAGGTATACAATTTATGATTGTCCAATGTTTCCAGTGTTTGAAGGTTAAAACTGTGCTAATCATTGTTGTATTTTTTTTATAAATAATACAATACGGTAAAGAAAACTTTATAATTGTATATTATGATAAATTCAGGACAGACGTTAGCTCATACGACAATTGATTACACAATTCCAAAATTGCCACTGATTTACGATTCAAACGAATACACTACAGAAATTAAAAGGTGAATCTTACATTGATTGTAATCTTTAAATATTCTGCATTGTAATCAGAAAGTCACAAATGGTAAAGATTTTAACCACGAGGTACTTCTAAAATTCACTTTTTTTTTTTTTACATTAATCTGTACCTAATGCCTTAGGGCGCTAGCGGTTACCTGCTTTGATAATTATTATTCAAATTGGATGAATTTATGATGAAAATGTTTAAGAAACTTTTGCTAGTCGCCCGTCAAACTAACTTATTGTCCTTGAGACATCTAAAAGTTTGAAGAATAAAATATTCAGCGGTAGACTGGTCGTTGAAACTTTAAACGAGCAGGTAGTCACGTACTAGGCATGCCTTTGAGTTCTGTCGTTTCCATATTTCCCGGAAATTTTGAATTTGGAACTGTTCTATATTCGAATGTTTAAATTTTGAATCTCAAAACAGTTGAAAGTATTAGGATTAATGCTATTGTTTAGTAACAGCGTCGATTGGAATCTATCAGGTTACGTACGAAAATTAATCTTTCTAAGGAAAATGTTCGTGCAATAATTTTCTACAACTTTAGAAGAGGCCTGACACGGCTTCAGTGTTTTGAAGAGCTAACATCTGTATTCAGTGATGAAGCCCCATGTCTGCGGACTGTCGAACGCTGGTATTTAGAATTCTAGCGTGGACATACTAGTGTTAGTGACAAATCTCGCGAAGGACGCCCAAAATCCGCCTTCACTGAAGATAACATCATTGCTGTGAGACAACTAATTCTTGAAGATCGTCATGTGACGTATCGAGAGGTAGAGGCTCTATTAGGCATCTCAGGGACAACCATTCAGAAGATATTGCATGAAGCGCTTGGTGTGAGAAAGCTTATTTGCCGTTAGATAATGCATCTGCTTTCCGACGATCACAAGGCGGCCCGCATCAGATGGTGTAAGAAAACTCTGCAAAGGTTCAACCGAGGAGAGTCAAATCACGTCTACGACATCATCAGTAGTGACGAATCTTGGATCTATGCCTACGATCCTGATTCCAAACAACAATCTACAATCTGGGTCTTTCAAGACGAGCCAAAGCCGACTAAAGTTGTTCGTTCTCGAAGCACTTCAAAGAAGACGGTGGCCACGTTCGTTGGAAAAACCGGCCATGTTGCGACTATTGCACTTGAAGACTTGAAGATCGTAGAACGGTTAACGCAGAGTGGTATACCACAGTTTGTTTACCACAAGTCATCGCCGAACTTCGAAAATCTAACTGAAAGCGACGACCATCATCCTGCACCACGACAACGCAAGCTCCCACAGCGCTCGTCAAACGATTGAGTATTTGAAGCCGGAATAAGTAGAAATTCTTGACCATCCTCCATACAGTCCTGACCTAAGCCCTAACGATTTCTTTACATTTCCTAAAATTAAGAAAAGTCTTCGTGGTCAAAGGTATAAATAAGTAATCCAATTTCTTTTAAATTGACCAGCGGGTGAAACCGCGAGTCTCGGCTTAAATGAATTGAAAAGTCTTCGTGGTCAAAGGTTCCAGTCCGGTGAAGAAGCAGTCGACGCTTTCAAGTCAGCCATTTTGAACACCCCCACTTTAGAGTGGAATAAATGTTATAATAACTGGTTTGAGCGAATGGGAAAGTGTATTAAGCTACGTGGTGATTACTTCTAAAAACAATAAAAAGTACTAAAAGGTTCTAGCTGTGTTTTTCTTCAAACGACAAAACTTAAAAGGCATGCCTCGTATTTCGGTACTAAACTGCTATAAATTTGTGCAAGCCATGATATATATATTTGATATCTGTGCCGCGATAGCTGCATGTACGAAAATGCTAGCTTTAACATGCTAATGTGGTTTGTTCATATCTTTGAAGCACATCGAGAATATACTTGCCTAGTATCAATATTGTGATTTTGTGTGATCCCTTGCGGTAATTTCTCGAATGTAGGAACAAGATAATATTGAGTATTGAACGGTCGCGGTTGAGCGGTCTTGGTTCATATATGCAAGGTTTTAGAAATATATTGATTAATGTCTTTGAAGTAAGAGTATGAGTAAGAAAGTTCGGCGCCCTGTGAGAACAGAAATTTAAACAGATTCCAACATAAAACTGAAAATGTAAAAGATAAGAAAATGTAAAAGAGAAGAGAAAATGAAAAGTCCACGCATAAAAGCTAAGTAGTTTCCTAGTCTAATGCATCAATTGAAAATATTATTACCATGAACAGTAAACAACTATACCATGTAACGAGGAAAATAAATTGCACCATAATTTTAATATAAAGCGAAGGAAACGTCTTAACGTGCCTCCAAAGAAATATTGCTGGAGCAAGTTGAAATTCGATTACAAATCGACTAAACGTATTTCGGAATCGACTTCGCTGATAGTATAGAAGAGAATTAATACCTTCAAAGAGTTTACTCAGTTATGTTAGGTTTCGCTTCCAGTCTTCCAGTCTGCCAGATCATTAATTAATGTGAGACGTTCTGACGAATCCCGACTGCCTATGAATAAAATAACAGTTTTTATATGATACAAGTCTACTATAAGAACGCTGCTTGTGTTCATAGAGAAATAACAAATATGAATATGAAACAATTTTTGGCGTCACCGTTCAAATGATTACGCATTGGTTGTCCTGAATTATTCTTCTAGTTGTTCTAACCCGAAAGAGTTTTTTTTTTATTCACAGGTCTTATTACAAACATGACACGGAAGTCATAGCAACGACTAAACGTGCAAGGATAAGGGGCCAGCAAGGGGGCCAGTCAACCATACAACAAAGTCAATTAAAGTATGGATTATAAATGGCGGCTTTTCTTTTGCTGTCTCCCTCACACACAAGCTTTGCAAGCCAAAAGAAAATAACGAAAACTAAAAGAGAGCAATCGAGCTGTCGTTTATAACACAATTTTTTATAGATCGTGTTGACTTGACCTCGTTAAACTTGCTCAACTAATAGAGAGATCAATCAGCGTGGTAGCCATATAGTTTCAATTAATAAAATTAGGCTTTATATAGAGTAATAGTCTTTCGAATAACTCGTGTGTAACTAACACCTAAGTAAAGATATGTACTCTAATCAACTAAAACAAATTTTCCGAATTAGTATCTGTGTCCGAAAAGTAAAACTATGTTCTCCGAGTTCTCGCCAAACGAATAGTTAATAGTTACTCTACATTATTGAATGTATGTTATACCAACTATGTTATATGGAGAGGACCCTCCGACTTGAATGACTAAGTTGAGTGTTTGCTTTGAGTGACGAGGACTTGATCACTTCAATTTAAATTACTCTGCTTTTTTTTTAAACAACAGATTTTAAGAATAAGCACTCGTATTTCGTAGCCTTTGCAATTGTTTACGTAGCCTGCTCTCGGGATCGAATCCACCCTCAATCATAACTTTTTTTGGATTATGGTATGCAATAATTTTATTTTCTTGATAAGCAATTTCAATATTGAATAGTCTGTCTGGTGTAAGTGGTAAACATTTTTAAATTTTAAAATTAATGTGTTATTATTTGTTATGAGACGGGTGCAAATAGTAAGAACAACCCCACTGGTTCAAGTTAATTATTATAATAACAAGTAGCAGATGTCGGTAACAGTTTTTGCCTTTGGACTAAGATATAAGTTATCATTTGTCTTTCGCATAAATTGTCATAATGAAACAGACGTAGTTTCATAAAGTAATTGTTTGCTGAGAAGTGTTTCATTTATTAGCAGTGAACATTTATTGATTTCACTCCCAAAATTGAACGAAAAAATTGGAACGTCTTCAAATGCATGACATTTAGAGAATGGCTAGTGGAATTATCCTATTTGAAATTGCCACAGAGTGCTTACAAAATCCGCGTCTAACTACGCTTTTTACATTTTTTTTACTGTGCGAACTTGTTGAACTGTTTGCGTTGTTTGCCAAATCGCTAACGAGTGGCGAGATGCCGTCATACTATACGTACGAGAAGAAAAGAGATGTTTGATCTATGTCAACGTGGACGTGCAGAAGATGATTTCTCGGGAATTACGGGGTAAGGCCTAGCCAGTGCATCAAAATAATAGCAAGTGCTATTTCTTGCGCCTTTACAGCTCACAGTGCTAGGACCGACATCGTTTGCATTCTTTGATGCCGTTTTCCGCTTTCTCAGTTGATGCCGTTAAGTCTTCATCTACTTGACGATGATAAACACTGGGCCGATACTCTCGAGGAGGCCTGCGTCAGTGACAGTCCCAACCATCTACGACATTGATTCGCCGTTATGTTGGTCTTCTACGTGCCGACAGCCAAGGTTCGAATCATTGCTGTCATGTCAGCCTATATTATAGGTCCCATTATTCGAACGCGTAAACAGATATAATGGGTGGCACTGCCAGCACCGGCAAGCTTGCTTGCTTGAAACGTGCGGTCTGCTTGCTTGGAGTACGCTGTCTGCGGGACGGGTATGACGGCTGCAAGAGCACTCGCGAAATTGATCTAGATAATTGTACAATATACGACTTCATCATATCAGCCACAGGACGTCCGCTGCTGAACAAAGACCTCCCTCTTAGATTTCCACAACGAGCGGTTACATGCCGCCCTGATCCAACGACTCCCAGCCACCTTCACCAGTTCGTCTCTCGTTGGAGGTCGTCCCATGCTGCGTTATCCGGTGCGCGGCCTCCATTCGAGAAACTTTGTGCCCCAACGGCCATCAGTTCTACGAGCAATGTGCCCTGCCCATTGCCACTTCAGTTTACTACTTAGCTGAAAGGATCAGTTATGTCGACAACTTTAGTTCTTCTACGGATCTCCTCATTTCTGATTCGATCTCATAGAGAAATACCAAGCATAGCTCTCTCCGCAGCTCGCTGAGTGACCATGAGCTTTCTTATGAGGCCCATTGTGAGTGACCACGTCTCTGTTCCATATGTCATCACTGGTAACACACACTGGTTAAAGACTTACGTCTTGAGGCATTGCGGTATTGTTGACGAAAAGACGTTGCGAAGTTTCCCAAACGCGATATACGACTTAAAGCCCTCATTTACATGACAAAATGAGCTGTGTGGTTATAGTGAGTATATGTCTTTTGACTGTAAATACTGGTCGGCAAAAGGGCTAGGCTAAGGCTAAGGGCTTCATTTATAAGAGTCTCAGTGACGGCACCCAGTGCCATGCAGGAAGCTTTTACTAACAAAAGACATTCGTGCGCGGTTTGACACTCGGCTGTCTGGCCTGGATGCGATATAGTATGATCTATTACACGTACGTAATCAAAGCGCAGGCCATTATTGTATGTTTTCAACAACACGACGTAGATTTCCGAATTCCACGCGTGCGAAAGCCGAAAGCGAAAGCAGAAAAAAATAAGAAATCATAAACAACACTAAGAATTTTTTCCAGTTTAAAGTAAAATCGTTCTCATTCTGAAAACACAATTTCTAACTAACAATAGGTCACCGTATAGAGATACCTCGTATATAGACGAGTTATTGCAAAAGTGCAATTTCCTGCTGTAGTGTCGGTCCAAGCACTGTATTTCAGTCCTCCAAGCTGCCGAGAGCAATGTCCGGTAGTCCGTCGGTCGTACAAAACCATTCTCGCATTGAGTAAGGAAGTTAAACGTGAAGAATCTGCCGTGAGTGAGAGAAACTCACATTTTATTTAGGTAGATGTATATAGATGTAAATGTATGTATCCATGTACGTGTTTAAGCCATGCCCCCCCCCCCCCCAACTGTGGGATGCAGATGACGTTAGACCTAGTAGCAACAAAGATCTCTGAAAATCTTAACATGAATCCTGAGGGCCCCCTAGAGTAAAATCCTGGATATATATAGCATATAGCACTACTACGCCACTCCATCTCATGAGGGATGAGATGGAGTGGCGCAATATTTTTTATCCGGACACCACAAAGATAAAGATATAAAAATTATGTGGTGTCGTGGGACACCAGGCAGGAACGAAGTTCCTTCGGCTAATGTAGAATCGACACTTATACACTACTCCCTTGTGTATGCGACTGTCGCGCCTGCGCACGTCTCATTTAACGGTTTTATTCCACGCACTTTTTTCCACGGATTTTTTCCACGGATTTTTTCTTACGGTTTTACTATCACATTTTTTTCAGTTCGGTCGCGCAGCAAAATCCCTATCCCCTCCAAGCCTGCCGTAAGGAACTTCGTTCCAAAATATATCAAACGTAATAATTCGATTTCTGTAGATTTCTTTATCATCTTTGTAGACCTATTAAAAACAAAATTTGGTATGTAGTGGTAGATATTTTGCAAGTTAGCAGATAAGAGCATTAAAACATATTAGTTTCATACCATTACTTGAAAACCAGCGAGTTTCGTCTGGCGTAGAATATGCAAATATTAAATAATTATATTCGATTACCAATAGTTACACCAAGCGATCAGAAATAGAATGTACCACTATCATTCTACCCTATATTAACAAATTGGTGCATAAAGGTCAATCTTGTTCGACTCGTTCTAAATTCAAAAAATATTATCACAACAAAAAAATGTGGGAACAATGTTGCGCGCTCTTTGGTCGGCCATTCGAATAGTATCGTTGCTCGAGAGCGGTAGGGAACGTAGCACGAGTGGAAGCCCACTCGACATAGATTTAGCTGGGCTACCATTGTTTGGTAAACTCGCGTGCAAATCACTGGGATTTATTTATTCATGTGTGTGCAATAACTTTGTACTTCTTACTTCTCTTGCTGGCGGTGGTGCTGGGTATCAAGTCGTTAGGTTCCCTACAATATGGTTGAGCTAAGCGACGCATGCGTCATGTTCGTGAACTGGTGCCATCTTTTTGGACTGGTCAGCCGTTTACTGCCACCGAAAATAAATAATGTTTTTGTGGTATGTTCCATCATTATACATCAACCTAAAATTTTTTGGTGTATGTTTTACAATCATTTGTATCAATCAAACAATCTCAATTATTTTAAAAGAGTATCCATGGAGCTTCTTGCCCACTCTTCTCCATAGGATCAACTATTTAGAACCGTGCAACTTAGATTCTGACGTTTCATAAGTGCCAATATCTGGTTTATCTATACAAATAAATAAAATTGAAGTGTCTGTTTGTAATGTCAAAATAACAGTTTTTTACTAAATGCATATGAAAGTATATACGGGACATATAACAAAAATCAAATTTTTATATTTTTTGTCTGTCTGTCTGTCTGTCTGTCTGTCTGTTTGTTCCGGGTAATCTCCGAAACGGCTGGACCGATTTTGACGGGACTTTCACTGGCAGATAGCTGATGTTATAAGGAATAACTTAGGCTACTTTAATTTAAGAAAAATAATTAGGGTTCCGCACAAAAAAATAAAATCCCTTGAAATCCAATATATATATATATATATTCTATGTCAAGGGTCTATGTTGAAGTACTCTAAATTCCTTTTAAATTAAACGCGGGTGAAACCGCGGGTCCCAGCTAGTTAGACATAAAAACGTTGAGTTTGACTTATTAATGGCCTAAGTCTAGACAAAAACGGTCTAACTAAAATTAATAAAAAAAATGAAACAGTAATAAGAATAAACAACACGAAATTATAAATTAACAATCATTTTAATATGCATATTTGAGCAACGAATTTAACGATAAATAATCATTACAACTGTTAACATTGAAATAATATTAAATTTAACTAATTCGGACAACACATTTGGACATAGACACTTTATCTCCCGTGAATGTTGTATAAGGCGACTAAGAGACAAGCCAAAGGTTTTGTGCAACAGTACATACTGCGCTCACCAACCGCCTAGCGTGGTGAGTACTGGCAAATTCCTCCCAAAATGATGACACAATTATGTTAATATTTTGTTCTGTAGTGAACGTCCTATGGCTGATATGATGATGATGATGATTATGATGAATAATTTGAAAACATGTACTATAGGAGGATATTTTTCGTTGTTACATCCATTAATCATCTATTCTTTGTAGAATATTCTGTCAGTGAAATGTTGATATCAATTGCTCACTGTGTCATTTAAAAAAATGTTATAAATGATTTTGTTTAAAGTTAAGAACGAAGGCTCGATTATGATATTGACCTACATGTATATTATTTCGTTTTTAAGTTTTCTTATATAAGCGAATTGTATTCTTTGAGAAATTAAAGGATCCTTAAACCAAAAACATGGTTTCCCAAAAAGGTTCCACAAGCTGGTGATATAAGCAAATGAATTACTGCCAAATTGAAGCTGCGACTTGTGCAGGGCAAAGCGATGCGCAAACAAATTCTACAACCCAGCCGCAAGGTAGATCGAAGAAATACTGTAGTAGGTTTACCCAGTAAGAATCCGGCACGCCCCTCCACTTTCCCAGACCAGAGGCCCATGAGGATTTTCTCACTAGAAAAAGGCAAATTATATTACTAAGGTGCTTGAAGGTTTCATCATAATTTCGTTTGTGAATTAGCAATCTCAACAGTGTTTTAATTCTAATGTTGGCGTGCATTTTGATTAACCTTGAAGTTCAGTGAAATTCTAGCGAACACTAAAATCATAACGGGGAAGGTAATTCTAAACGTGGCGGGGAACTCTGAGACGGTAATTGTTTATATAACGGTACCTCAGCGTACCGCTTTCCTGTGCTGTCTAATATTTTCCTACAAAATTCAACTGCACGTGGAGCCAGGTTTGTATAATTTGCAATTTTATATATTTTTTTTTTTTTTTTTTTTTTTTTTTTTTTTTTTTTTTTTTTTTTTTTTTAAAACGTTGCCCCACACTAGGATTTCTCCTGTGTCGTGGGTGCGTTTACAGACATGAATTCCACATACAATACACCCAGACCCGGAACAACTACCTGCAGATCATACAAATATTTGTTCCGTGCGGGAATCGAACCCACGACCCGGTGCGCAGCAGCCGACTGTATCAGCCACTGCACCAACCGTTTATTTAAGTATTTTATTTTCTCACCACAATAATGAAAATGTTATAGTTATGTTCAAATTTACTGTGGCAGACTGGTGCCTAAACTAGGCTGAAGCCTGTATTTCAGGTCACCAGGCCTCCACCCCAGAAGTACAATATTGCTCTTTCATAGACTGTGCCAAGCTAATTTTTTAGTTTAGTTCTTTGTGTATTTGATTCTATCAAGTTGTTTCCTCTTGGTAAAGTTCTCTTGATCTTGATGAATACTCTCCAATACGTTGATATCACTATATCAGGCCCCGATACTGGTTGATTTTGTCCTTTATAATCCAGTTATCATCTTGCATCCCATGAATGCCCACTTTCGCTGCAGACAACATCTTGATATAACAATAGAGTCGCTGTTCTAGTAAAAAGTGTATATTATGGCTTTGATGCACCCAATATTGATGATTTATCAAAATTTATTTTCATATTTTCATTTCTTTGTTTTACTTTGACACTTGACATTTTTTGGTAAATACAACAAATATGAACAACATTTGTCTGTAAATGTTGACAAGTTATTCTGGCTTCATATTGTAATCACATATCTTAATAGACAAGATTTTGGTTGCAAGACGCTTTTGGGGAATGGAAGAATTCTCTTAACGGCCTTTGTGTCACACACGGAGTAAGATTGAACTTCTTGTGGTTGTGGCAACGCGACATTATTAGAGAAACTTCTTTTGGGACGGTGTGAATTGGATCATATGAAACGAAAATGTGTAACGAAAGAGAGACAGCTATAAATGCATTTATAGGGCTTAGGCTGTGAGAGAATGGGATAAAACACGTTTCTATGTAGTTTATCTATTTTCCCTATGGTTGATCAATCTCTCTCTCTCTCTCTCTTTGTGTGTTTACCACCTCCATAGTGTATTCATCTCATTCTCTTACAAAGTTACCATTACCAAAATACAAAGTATCACTTCTAACGCGTGTGAACTCACACTCGAGTATTTTCATTTGCAATAATGCAGATAAATTAAAAATGCAATTTGTAAAATCTTGCTCATAAGTGTTGTTTTAAAAACTTTGAAATAGATTTTACACCTAATTAAAATTTTAAAGGGTTTAAAGCTTGTTAATAACAAAGCCAGCCGTGACGCAGGCTTTGATAATGATAGGTTAAGAGAGTAAGGTTTAGAGGGATCAAGACTTTGAGAATAAGGTAAACTAAGATTATACGCGCCTGAGGCGTGTTTATAATTTGTGAATAAAGGCACGCTTAAAGCGCTTGTACTACGTAAACGTCAACATGAAGCTGACGAACGTAATGATGCGTGAGAAAAAAAATACGGAAGCTTTTTGTATTCATCATTTCGGCCGAATAAAGTCCACTGCTGGACACGCCCCCCCCAAAGATCACTACAACGACCGATATGGGTGTGTTGTGTGCTCATAGCGGGGTTTTGCCATAATTGCCACGCTTGGCAGGCGGGTTGGCGATCGCAGTTGAGTTGTTAATGTACTCGAAGGACGCTGCTGCGCATCCTCCGGTTAATCCCATAGTCGCCTTTTACGACACCCACGGGATGAGATGGGTTGGTGCTATTCGTAGCCGGCACCACACGGCACTTTTTGTAATGTATGAATGTAAATAAATGTAAATACATAGATATATTTATTTAAAAGAAACGTTGCCCCGCATTAGGATTTCTCCTGTGTCGTGGGTGCGTTCTACAGACACAGATTCCATTGATAATACACCTGGACCCGGAACAACTACCTGCAGATCATACAAATATTTGTTCCGTGCGGGAATCGAACCCACGACCCGGAGCGCAGCAGCCGACTGTATCAGCTATTGCACCAACCGTGCCATCTAGATAAAGTATCAATAAAGGATCAAGTAAGATGGCTTATCGTCCCAATAAGATGCGGCAGAGTGAGATTTTTATTATTTATTTAATGCTAGCTCGCGTCGCTTCTCGTTGCATTCACATCTGGTAGTTTTTTTTTTTTTTTGGGAGAAGAGTTGCCCCACGCTAGGATTTCTCTTGTGTCGTGGGTGCGTTTTACACACATATATTCCACAGACAATACACCCAGACCCGGAACAACTACTTGCAGATCATACAAATATTTGTTCCGTGCGGGAATCAAACCCACGACTCGGAGCGCAGCAGCCGACTGTATCAGCTATTACACCAACCGTGCAATCAAGATAAATATCAAGTAAGAAGGCTTATCGTCGCAATAAGATGCGGCAGAGAGATTTTTATTATTTATTTAATGCTAGCTTATCGCGTCGCTTCTCGTCGCATTCACATCTGGTAGAAGGATGGGTAATACCGAAATAACAGTGACAGCTTGAGCGCAATAATTGTAAGCGAGAATGGATCTAGTTTTGAATTTTGTCCATTAGTACCGCAGCTCGTTATGGCGGCAAAATGTTACAGATGCAGCACAGAACCACGGCAGTGTTCGTGAATTATGGACAATTGTTTTGCATAAAGCAAGCCAAGTCGTACGGATAGTTTATTTTTCAATAAGCTTTGCTTTCGAATAAAAATGAGACCTAATTCAAATTTAAGATAAAGTGTTCTATGTTTTTATTTGTATTTTTTTATTATCTGTGTTTATTGGGCAGTCTGCCAACTGTAAAGTATTAAATGCCTTATTATAATCCGGAATTTGTTATTGGTTTTCATTGGAACTTTATGACTTCTGGATGATACTTTTCATTCAGAAGTCATAAAGTTATTATATTTATACATTATACTGGGT
Organism: Diloba caeruleocephala; assembly: GCA_947459985.1. Lineage (NCBI taxonomy): Eukaryota > Metazoa > Arthropoda > Insecta > Lepidoptera > Noctuidae > Diloba > Diloba caeruleocephala. The sequence continues at coordinate 18,938,506 of OX381623.1, read as the reverse complement.
ATAGAATAGGGCTTATTTTAAGAGTTTCAATCCGCTCTGCACGTCAATGGGAAATTAATATAATAATTAAATTAATTAACTTAGTTAAATTGATTGATAATTGATTTAAAATAATTGATTTGGTTTATTGCAAAAAGGATCCTTACATGTTTTTTTGTGCACCGGGACAGCGGTGCATTGTGTCGAAGTCATCCTTCGTCTTCATTTCAATCAACCTCTTTCATGACTTCATACCTTTTATCTCCATCACTTTCCACCTCATGATTCATTCTTTATTCAAAATTCGAATTTAGTATGTTCGAATCGTTCTTCATATTTTGATCATTATCACATTACATTCGATTCTGAATGCTAGTGGTTCGACACACAGCTGTTGTTCTGACAAACAGTCTCCTGCAATATTACAATTACTTATTTTTAACTGGCATAAATAATTGTTAGTAAGCTGTATTTTAAAAATATAAACATCAGCATAAGTGATAATTAAACTTTTTTCATTGATCACATTAACTGAACTCCGTTACTTGCTGCCATGGAGAGAGCCTCCTAGTTGAGCTAACCGTAAAGGAGATACGGAGGGAGGCACTCCGCGACAATCTAAACCATTCAGGCCTCAAATATACACAAGACATTTCAAATCGGTCGAGCTTTTTAAGAGTTGAGTGACATACACACGTACATAAGAATTATATACCTTTCTTCGGGTCCACAGCTCCAAGAATTAAGTCGTAAAATATTTTCATCGGCAGGGTCCTTGAGGAGGTTAGGAGGAGAAACTGCGCTTGTTCAGTCCCTTCTTCTACCCAGCCTTGACTATGCTGATGCCAGTTACCTTGATCTGACTGAGGCACAACTAGATAAGCTTGAGCGACTTCAAAACTTTTGTATCAGATTCATATTTGATATGCGCAAATATAAATTATGTCTCAGAATTTTGCAATAAGCTCAAGTGGCTTCCAATACGACTTCGCCGGAATACTCATATTCTATTTTTGCTTTACAGCATTTTATTTAATCCCACAATACCCCCTTATCTTAAAGAACGTTTTAAGTTCTTTCATGATACACACACGGGATACTTAAGATCATCGGAGAACTTGAAACTTCAGATTCATTCCACCAAATTCTTCGATAAATCTTTTACAGTTCAGGCTCTACGGCCGTGGAATGCATTGCCAGTGTCAGTGAGAGCTGCCAAATCATTACCCTCCTTTAAAAAAAAAAAAGAACATTATCTGTCCTCTTAAATGAGTAATTTGTCTATGCTATTTCATTGCGTTTTATTTTACTATATCACTTTTCTGTATTCATAATTACCTAAAATGTATGTATTTATGTATGTATCTATTATATTATATTGAGGTTTGTTTTAAATATTTAGTACTAACATCTACTTATCCGTACACCACGGGCTACCCCATTATTATTTTTCATGACTATCTTGTCCATCCTAAGGTTGTCTAGAAAAGATCGCTTTTAGCGATAAGACCGCCCATTGTACATTGTATTAATATTTAAGTTTTCTTTTTAAGATCCAAACGGTGTACAATAAAGTATATTCTATTCTATATATATGATATAGTCGTACTGATGTCCGTTGTTACAGAAGGTTCTCGAATGGATACGATGCACCGGGTAACGCAGCGTGGGACGGCGACAACGAGACGAATAGGCGACCAGATGAAGGTAGCTTGGAGTCGTTGGATGCGTGCGGCATACAACCAGTCGATGTAGAAGTATATGGGGGAGGATTTTGTTCCGCAGTGAACGTCCTTTGGCTGATATGATGATGGTAATGACAATAATAATCATTACCTACAATTGAAATCAATAAAATCAAATAAATTCTGTATAATTAATGAATACCTACCTATTTGATGATTCTTCGAAGATAAAAAAACCTACGACATTTTTTATTTAAAAATTGTTATTATGAATTGAGAATGTCATTTGCAAAACTGTTTGATCATGATAGATGGAATGGCGAAAAATTATATTATTTTTCAAGAATTTCTCTGTTAGATTGAAGCTTCTGACGAGTGAAGGTAAGTAATTGAATTTCATCTTTCTTATCTATCTAGAGCCTTCTATTAAAATGATAGTAAATTACACGGTGGGTACATACACATTATACAATTTTTAATGGAGAAGTTTAATTTAAGCAAAATATATTTTTCTTTGCAGAACTTGACGGCATGGTTTGTGCAGTGGCTGATACAGTCGGCTGCTGCACTCCGGGTCGTGGGTTCGATTCCCGCACGGAACAAATATTTGTATGATCTGCAGGCAGTTGTTCCGCGTCTGGGTGTTATTGTGTGTAGAATTTATGTCTGTAAATGCACCCACGATACAGGAGAAATCCTAGAGTGGAGAAAAACAAAAGAAAAGAACTGTGAGGATGGTGTCTTATTGTATTAAAGCACCGCCACACGGAACGCGAATTCGTGACGTATAGACTTGCTTCGGAGCAGTTACGTTTATTGTGTGAAAATGAAAATGTCACCTACTTAATATAACACTTTGTCAATAAAGAAATAAAAGTTCTTGATAGAAGCATTATATTGTATGGACACTAAACAATTTATAATTAATTTTATACTTAACTTACTTAATACCATCAGCACTAACTTTCTACTGTAAACTTATTGGTATTTTTGAGTTCAGATAAAAGCACTTTGTAGTTCTTGTTTGAGGATTAAATGTCTTAAACCGTAAAACCTTATACTAACCCATACAAATACAGCCACCGAGGGCCCCCCAGCTGCCATCCGTTACCTACCCGCATTCTCTATAGAATATTAGCTACTTTATCGCCTATGATACTGTCATTGTCTCTTATCTTATAGTATAAAATAATAAATCGTGGTGTGAAAACTTGTTTTAGCACGGTACGCATATTTTAGATAAGATCATCATTTCGGCCGAATGAAGTCCACTGCTGGACACAGTCCTCCCCCAAAGATCACCACAACGACCGATATGGGTGTGTTGTGGGCTCATTGGGGGGTTTTGCCATTATCGCCACGCTTGGCAGACGGGTTGGCGATCGCAGTTGAGTTGTTAATGTACTTGAAGGACGCTGCTGCCCATCCTCCAGCTAATCCCTTAGTCGACTTTTACGACACCAATGGGAGGAGATGGGGTGGTGGTATTCTGAGCCGGCATAAAATCTAAAATCTCTGAACTCGCGACACCGTTACGAGACGCTATTTGACGTCTATTTGAAGTGAAAACTTCTTGGTTTCGCAACGCGGCGGGAAGCGTGCGCTTTTTGTGAGGCGGCTCGCACCGCAGCCATATAATATAGTATTATATTTTGTGAATTAGATTAATAAAAATAAAAATATTTATTGCTATAAAATTTTCACTTCTGTCGGCACTCCCGGAGTGCAATCCGTTTTTTTTAACACGCTTTTATTAGCGTCGTTTGTACTATGTAAACATATATTTGAAGTCGATTTTAACCTACTTCTAATGACCGTATCGATTTGAAACTACAAGTCTATGTAATTTGGATGACAATACAATAATCTGCAACCATCAAACTGATCTGGTGATGGAGCCAGGAGGTGGATAGTAGAACTCTTCAATTATTTCAAGTAAATCCCTCGAGTTGGGGCTTATTTGGTTTCTTTTAACAAGTCCCATACATTACACTTGGTGACTAGAGCATGATGAAGGAGCAGGGAGGTGGATAGTGTAACAAAGCGTGTTTTTTTAGTTTTTAAACAAATTATTTATTCCAATAAAGGTTTGAAGCTTGTATATTCAAATAAATTTTAAATTTGTTTATGTAATATTTAAAGTATTGTCCGCTAAAAACACGACTGGGTGGCGAGCGTAAGGCCGGGCATCAACATATTTGACCCGGTCCCCAAACCGGTTATTTATATTAGGCTCACCAGTCGCATTATTAACGGTTGTGCTGACCGGGTACGCCCTGATGTTTGTTCGGAGTTAGCTTCAACCTCGGCAGTTTTAACCTTAAACTGGTCTACTAATTTACGGCCCGAGTTATGCTTATTATTATGTCTCTCTATTACACGGGTTTATATCCCCTGTAAGGGGGAACCCGGTCTTTTGATAGGCTTACGCGGGGACATGGGTCCAACGCGCAGAGGCCCTTTAGAGAATTTTAATCTAAAATGTAATGGGACACTAACCGGGAACTCTCCATGGCTACACTATAAAATGCAGTCTCGGATTGTTCCCGGAGGTGTAAAACTATTGTATAAGATGGAAACTGCAATTATAAGGTCTATTGTAATGGATGCTAAATGGATTATATACCTAAAAACGGAAACAACGGCGTCTGCCTTTCAACCTTTAAAGTGAAATTCTGTGGCAGACGGTGAGTCGCCACTCACAAGATGGGCCCCCTAAATGGCCACCACTACAGGCGACAAGGAGCAACACCGGTGTGAGCGGCTAGGGGTGTAGAGAGGTGCGGCACCGGTTTCACCATCGCGCGTCTCGAAGACTCGGAGCGGGTTTCCCCGTTATTACGCCATTAGACACTTCCACCCCCGAGCATATAGCTCTGGCGGCCCCTCTCTGATCGGCCAACTAAGGCAAGCCAGAGTTGAAAATCCTACGGGCACTCATGGGGTACCACTCCAACCAACCAATAAAGGCAAGCCGGAGACGAGGCCCTGACCGACTCTCTGGAGCATTCGGGTACGCAGTGTCGCCACTCACATTCAGCTCGCCACAAACTGCCCTGCGTTCTGTAAGCTACTTAATATACTTTTTTTTTTCTTATGATATACTTTTTTTTATATCAGAAGGTAGGAAGAAATCAAGCAGCTACTTTAATCTGCCCTCCAGGATTACCTTATCCCATGATGAGATAACGTTTGCCCAGAGGGGTTATTATTATTATTATACGGGCGTGTAAATATCAGCCAGTTTGTATAAACCCTTGTCTTTGTACAAACGTCACACAAGCAGAACTCACGCGGGGAACGCCCATCTTTCAGTGTGACGTCTGTGATACATGTCAGGAGATTACAGAGATGCGAATTGACCCATCTTCGTTCCAAATTCGGTTATTCATTTCAGTGTTTATTCAGCCAATATCGGTCCGAACGTCATTGAATAGCGGCATCGGTACACTCCGAGTGAGGTGCCCGCTTAGGAAACCTGAGCGTTGTTCGCTTCCCGCTTATATACATAAACACAAAATATTTAAATCATAATTGATCTGATAATTGATGTTTCACTACGGCGTAGCAACGTAGCGTTGCTGGCGTAGCTGTGACTTCAACTATGGCTACGCTAGCTACGCTTTAAGGTAAACGATCCTTTAAGTGTCACTCGAATTGTTTAAGTGACACTGAGGGAGTCCTCTGGTCTATTTTTATTGTGTTATAGGTACAAATATATAAGACATATCTCACATGAGCCAACATTTAGACCCGAAACACATACCTCTATCTCATAACACCTGAAACACAGGTTTCAATAAACCTAGTTTAGGCAGGTCGCTGCATACATATAATTCTAATTCCGAGTAACATTTTTGTATCCGTAATTAATATATTTTAGTTATACACTAGTTTTTATTTAGGCACTAATTCAATCGTTATATAATTTATCGTGGCTTAACTATTAATGTTACTACGACTATCTGTACTCTTTTTGTAAAAAGCTTTTAATGTTTTATTTTTTATAAATATTTAGACAATAGGGGAATCGAAAGTCAAGCAGTTGGCTGACCTACTTGCCCCTGCCCCATTGCGGCCGATAAACGATTATGCACCGGACGTGTATTTTGTGTTTGTTTATTATACTCAAATGCAGTAAACCAGTCCAATCCATTAACAAACAACCCCATCACAAATACAAATGCACACTGCACATCTTTGTATGTAAATACATGGTTTCAAAAGACAGTTTTAAAGCAGCGTTCAGAAGTTCAACCAATTTCCACAATGGAAGCACTGTATGTTTGCTTGGAGCTAAATTTGATGCATTTAATTACAAGAGGTGTGTGTTACAGTGCTAACATTCGCATTTACTTACATGTAGTAAAATAAGTGTAGAGACGTCTTCGGTTGAGAACTTTCTGAAATCCAATAACAATTAAAATTAATAATGTCTTAGGTTTTCGCGATTACTACACATTATAATGAAACTTTTTTAAATGGATTACATCGCGTTTATTATAGATTTTTCGTTTTCCTGACGTTTCGAATACTTTGCAGCATTCGTGGTCGCACGATGACTTAGGTGACAAGCGACGTTCCAGATTTTAAAAGTTATTTTATTTTATTTACCGTAGAATTCTAATCAAAAATTTGTTTCGATGCATGCAGAAATCACTCACGATGTCTTGATGATTTTAGTGTGGTTTGTTGTTTGGGACTTTATTAATTCAATAACTGGATTCCAAACAGGTGGTACGTGCCGGTTGGCAAAAACATCCTAATTTTAATAGAGAAGATGGTTATTTTCTCTATTAAAATTAGTTTTTTAATTTAAATAGCCTCATGTAACATTCTAGTATATATCGGTTCTTTTTCGCCTCTTCTTCGATCTTTCTTTCTTTCTTAGGACTTGAGGTTGATCATAACGAAGAAAATGCTTAGTTTGTTTAAGGCATATTCACACACAGCGGACTTTGTGGAACGTCTATGCTTGACGGCAGCTTGGTGTTCCTTTATTCGGGTGGCTACTACCCTTTGTTTGCCCAATGTATGACAAACCACAATCACATTTAATCTTGAAGACCCCTGCTTCTTGTAAAGGTATGTGATACGGTTTGAGAAGTTGGCTGACCTTCCTATGCAGCTTGAAGTAAGTTTTGATGGAAGCGCGCTTCAAGATTTGACAAAATACAATCCAACATGGACATGTTTGATAGTGCACCTACACTATCAAACATGTCCATACCAAAAGGATTACCAACTCAGCATGTGCTGGGTGAAACACGCAGCCCTGGTTTTCAGTTGGCGCCCCACAGTGGCACACGGACTACGTTAAATACAGCGTAGATCATGTAACCACCTTCCAGTTCCATAAGATCCTGGTCTTCATCTGTCAGCCGACTACTCACTGAGGCAAATCTGACGAGCCCAAACACTGTGTGTCTACGTTAACTATAGCGGATATCCTTTGAAACCTTTTGGCTCCATCATCAGATCCTGGTCTTAATCTGTCAGCCAACTACTCATTGAGGCAAATCTAACAAACCCAAACACAGTGTGTCTACGTTAACTATAGCAGATATCCTTTGAAACCTTTTGGCTCCATCATCAGACCCTGGTCACCATCAATCAGCCAACTACTCATTGAGAGAGATCTAATGAGTCCAAGCTCAGGGTGTCTACGTTAACCACGACGGGGATCCTGTGACCATCTTCCGGCTCCATCATCAGTTCAGCTCTCAAACACCGTAATATTGCTTTATCATCGAAGTCAGTTCTGATAACCATTTCAAAAGTAACAATACCGTTACATAAGTCTACATTTATATAAATCTACATTATATTACGTTACATTTACAGGTATACGTAGAGGTTGAATTTCGCTACCGCTATAATAAATGTTTAACCTATATAATTTAAGTAACGCTATGGGTTTTTAGGACTTAGATAATGTATACATGAACATATTTGTGTGAATATGCATGCATGAACACACGTGCACAATGATCAAAATAAAATGCACACAGTCAGCTAGAATTATAACAAAACTGCAATAAGTGTGTGTGTCGTTCGTCAGTTTATTACAATGTAGGTCCTTTTTATCATTTTTTCTACTCACCTTGAACAGAATCAGCATTAGGTATATGGTATTATTCCTTTTTAAATATCATTATTATTCGTCACAATGTGGTGTTCACTTGATTTATCGCATGAAACAATATTAAGTAGCGAACCGTCTTGACCGGCTGCGTGCAGCGCAATGATGAGATTATATTGTTTGTGTTAGCTTAGCCTGTTGCGTCTGCCTCGCTGTGCATCTTGACTGGTCCGTTCGTATCTATTTAACGTTTTGCACAGTATAGTATTGTTACAAGTATTAGTTTTACTGTTTTCTATTTTAAATATATATTTATAGATTTATTTTTGTTATGTAAACTGGTTTACATCCGTCACGGCCTACCTATAACAGGTTCAGTTGAAAATCAGCGTCAGGCACTAGCTGTCTGACATAATGCTGAATTGAACCTATTTGGCTCAGCTGTTGGTCACATAGCAGCTTATTTAGGTAATAATTTTAAGTAGCGTTTTTGTATATGTATATTTTTTTTTACGTATTTAATTTGTGAGTGTCCATAGTTTGTGCCAAATAAATTATTTTCTTTCTTTCTTTCTTTCTTTCTAAAACATTTAGTGAAAAATACTTTAAATGACTCTCGCGCCATGCCTATGCTGTGTTTTCAGTACCGAAATTGCAAAGCGGTTGAAAAAAGGTACAGGTTCGGATTTTGATACCTCTTTTGTACCGGTATGATAGCGGTGGTTTGAACCGGTATTATGTACCGCTTTCAATCCCTGCTTACAAGTCACAAGATGGACCCCCTAAATGGCCACTACTACTACGGGGTGTTGAGAGGTGCAGCACCGTTTTCACCATCACGTGTCTCGAAGACTCGGAGCGGGTTTCCCCATTATTACGGCAGTAGTACTTGCACCCCCGAGCATATAGCTCTGGCGGCCCCTTTGATCAGCAAACTAAGGCAAGCCAGAGTTGAAAGCCACTGCAGCTGACCAATAAACGTAAATTATAATTAAAATATCTGCAGTTCTTTAGGGGACCTTTTGTACGCAATAATTTAACGTGCGTTGTGCGATAGTAATAAGTATTAATTATTTTGTAAATTTTAAGGGACACAAAATACGCCGTGGACAGCCCCTCGTCTGCGCAGGCCTTAATAAATTTAGGAGTACATAATGTGTTATAAAATATACCAAGTTCACATTGTAAGCCAACTTTTTTCATACTCCAACCTCCTTTTTCCCAAATCCACCCGTTGGTTTACCGCCGAAAGGGTGCGTTACCGCGGTAATGCCGCCGATTTCATTTCCGTTGGGAAATGCGCGAGATAGCTTTAGGTCCGTTCTCATTATATTTGTTTGCGACGAAAAAATTTGGATACACACCACAGAAATATGTTGCGGTTATACAGCTTTACTTCTATTGACCTTGCGTGTATCCGGACGTTGGGAAGGATTATGTTTTTAGACTTTTTTGTATGAATAATGTATATTGTGTGATGAAAACCTCTGTGTTCTGTGGATTATGTGAGTTGTTTGTTTGTTGCTGAACATTTTTTGGAGAACCTTACAGGATGGTATTGCATGGCTGAATGCATCAACGGAGGTTTCATTAGTTTTCCTTTTATTTGTAGATAAAGATTTAGATTCAAAGGATACACTTTTGTGAAATTAAGGCCCGTTATTGTATACTACAGATTTTAAAAACGTTCGTGAGATAAAAAAAAATATGTGAAGGGTTTGAATTACAAAAAAAAAACCTCATAAAAATTACAGCATCATTGTTGGTAAGTTGAGAGTTACTTTATTTTATTCGAACTGTGTTCCCATAAACACTGTTTTGCCAATCTGTATTTCAGGTCACCAGTTGGTACACCAACTTGGTATCAAAAATATTGATCTCAGAATCTAGAGCTGAACTGTTCGTGGTAATGTCGTGATTTGTGTGGGTGGGGGTGTTTGTGCATATGTGTGTTAGTGTGTGTATCATCATTTCGGCCGAATGAAGTCCACTGCTGGACGTAGGCCTCCCGCAAAGATCACCACAACGACCGATATGGGTTTGTTGTGGGCTCATTGGGGGGTTTTGCCATAATCGCCACGCTTGGCAGACGGGTTGGCGATCGCAGTTGAGTTGATATGTACTCGAAGGAAGCTGCTGCCCATCCTCCGGCTAATCCCTTAGTCGACTTTTACGACATCCACGGGAGGAGCCGGGGTGGTGGTATTCTGAGCCGGCACCACACGGCAAGTGTGTGTATATAGGTAATAAAAATAATTATGATTACATAGGCTGCACTAAAAGTATCGGGAATGGAATATTTCCACTGTTCCTGTCATATTAAAATCTTTTTAATTGAAGACTCCTTGGTTTTACAAATCGAATACCATTTATTTATTTTAAAAAAGATTCACGGTCTTGTCACAAGGTTTTGTCAAACGTTTTTAGTCGTTGAGAAAATGGAATTGACTCGAGAAAATTCAAGAGCGATGATTTATTATGACTTTCGAAGTGGTTTAACACAAAAACAGTGTGTTGACCGGATGATTTCTGCATTTGGTGATGAAGCCCCATCTAAAACCACAATTTATCGCTGGTTTGCTGAATTTCAACGTGGACGTGTCAAGCTCAGTGATGATCCTCGTCAAGGTCGTCCAAAAACTGCAGTCACCCAAGAAAACGTTGATGCTGTGCGTAAGCTGATTGAGGAAGATCGACATGTGACATACCGCGAAATTCAGGCAACTTTAGACATTGGCATGAGTCCAATACAAATAATCTTGCATGAACAATTAGGTGTAAAAAAGTTGTTTTCCCGATGGATACCGCATTTGCTATGTGAAGAGCAAAAAGCGGCTCGCGTTACTTGGTGCGTCAGAACTCTCGAAAGATTCCACGCAGGATCCTCAAATGCTGTATACAACATCGTATCAGGTGACGAATCCTGGATATATGCGTACGAACCCGAAACAAAAAACCAGTCACGAGTTTGGGTGTTCGAAAATGAGTTAAAGCCAACAAAAATTGTTCGTTCACGGATTGTTGCAAAAAAAATGGTGGCCACGTTTGTCTCCAAAACCGGCCATGTTACGACTATTCCTCTTGAGGGACAAAGAACGGTTAATGCAGAATGGTATGCTAGCATTTGTTTGCCATAGGTCGTTTCTGAACTCCGTAGAGAGAACTGCAACCGCCGCGTCATCCTCCATCACGACAATGCGAGTTCTCACACCGCGCACAGAACAAAAGAGTTTTTAGAGCAAGAAAACATAGAATTATTAGACCATCCGCCGTACAGCCCCGACCTAAGCCCTAATGATTTCTATACTTTCCCTAAAATAAAGAATAAATTGCGTGGACAGAGATTTTCATCACCTAAAGAAGCTGTGGACGCCTACAAAACGGCCATTTTGGAGACCCCAACTTCCGAATGGAATGGTTGCTTCAATGATTGGTTCCATCGTATGGAAAAATGTGTCAAATTTCGCGGAGAATACTTCGAAAAGCAATAAATACATTTTTAAATAGTAATGTTGTGTCACTTCCTTGATTCCCGAAATTTTCAGTGCCGCCCTCGTAGGTTGCATGGTCCAATATGGGCGCGTTGAGAAGATGTTCGTTCTTCTCGTAGTAGGGACAAGAGCCACTCACAGATCTTTCTTTTGAATTAGTGTTTAGAAATGAATAAATTGATAGGCTCTTTGTTTATTTTCTTATATGGAATAAATATGGCTATAAATGGCTTTGTAGAAACAAACAGATACTAGGCAATCAGAAACAATAATCGGTTGAATGGTGGGATAGCACATGTGAGTCATAAATAAAGCTTGTTGTTAAAGCCGAAACCCCGATACGGGCGCCTCTGCGTACATGTTTGCCTGGTACCGTGAATAAATAATTCTTTGTAAATCTATGTAAACTGCTTACTCACTGTTCATCGATTATAAACAATCAGAATTGGAATAGGCAAAGAGTATATACATTTTTAGGAAACTATAGTAAATAAGTTTATTTCATTCATTTCAATTTCCATCTTCTTTCGTGGATGTCGTAAAAGGCGACAAAGGCGACCAAGGTGTCGTCATTTTGGGGAATTTGCTATATCTATTTTTAAACTTTGCCTCACACTAGGATTTCTCCTGTGTCGTGGGTGCGTTTAGAGTCATGATTTCCACATACAATACACCCAGACCCGGAACAACTACCTGCAGATCATACAAATATTTGTTCCGTGCGGGAATAGAACCCACGACCCGGAGCGCAGCAGCCGACTACATCAGCCACTACACCAACCGTGCCGTCAAATTAGAGTCGGAGCTGAAAGCGATAAAAGTAGAAAGATTCTTAAAAAATCTTCGAAAATACGAAAAGCGTACGAACGCAACATCCCTATTTTCATATAATAAAACGACACCAGACTTTATGATGTCAGTAAAGCTTTGCAACAAAAATCAGACTGACTTTCAACTTAAGCAACATTAATTGTGTTGGCAGCGGAGGAAGCTATACTAAAACAACTTAGTTGTCCACTAGAGAAAAATGTACGCATTTGTCTTTTAGAGTCGGCAAAACTACTGTGAGAGGCACTCTATGTGATTAATGATCCCACAGATGGAAAACCTACAATTTTATTTATGTACTTTGAAGAAATGGGAATTCTGGATACAAATGTTTATGAAGATTATTTTGCCGGTTGCTGGCACACGATAAACGCCAAGCAATACTGTTATTGTTAATAAAACTTTAGTTGCGCCCACGACTTCGTCCGCATGGAATTTGGATGCTTTTGAAAAGTTCCCAGTTAATTATTTAACCCCAGCCGACCGCTACGCTTTTTAATTAATTGCCGAACGGAGCGAATAGCAGTTCCCAATGTTAAAATTCTTTGCAAAGCGTTGACGGCACGGTTAGTGCAGTGGTTGATACAGTCTACCTTTGCGCTCCGGGTCGCGGGTTCGATTCCCGCACGGAGCAAATATTTGTTTGATCTGCAGGTAGTTGTTCCGTGTCTGGGTGTATTGTGTGTGTGAAATTTGTGTATGTAAACGCAGCAACGACACAGGAAAAATTCTAGTGTGGGGCAACGTTTAAAAAAAGTGATGGTTTTTATTACAACACAACAGCACCATGGCGTAGTGACTAAGCGATTAGCGTTCTCAGTTCCAGGTCGCGCACTCGAACCTCGCAAGAAACATATACATAGTTGAATGTTTTTGCATGTGAAGTTTATGTCTTTACACTACACCCACGACGAAGAAAAATTAAAGAAGTAACAATGTATTGGGTATAGGTCACATAACTGATGCGCGTTGTGGCAGAAAAGTTCTCCAGTGGAGTCCAAGCACTGGCAAACGCAGCGCGAGACGGCATCCTACGAGATGGATAGACAATGGTTAAGGTAACTAGGAGTCGTTGGATGTGGCCGACATGTTACCAGCCGTTATGGAAGTGGAAGGGGGAAACTCATGTTCAGCAGTGGACAAATAACGAAATAATCCGCTATTAATAATCTAACTGTTGATAAAGTCATTTTTATGACCCATACCTACGATTCTGATGAAACATAGATAACATATCTTTAAAAAATAATACAGGCCTCAACACAGAAATTGGGTAGCAGAAGAGTGGCGTTATACGTGCTGTTCTGATGAATCTAGATTTGGCATGAGATCTGATACTAGACGTATACGGTATTGGGGTGCATGCGTATAGTGGTGAAGAATTATATGAAGCGAGAATTTGGATCAGTGGAAGAAACGAAATTTGGATAAGAGGCAATCTCAATCCACAGGTTTACGTTGAAATGATTGTGTCGAATGTTGGCATTCCTTTGCGGACCCAATTAGGTACTTCATTTCAGCGTATGCATGATAATGCAGGCTACATACCACATCTGGGATATGCTCAAAGAAGAGCTCTGCCAAGTGTGGATACCATACATATACTAAAAAATCTATTTCACTTGTTACAACGGACCTGGGCGGCCATTCCGCAAAGTGATTTGGATGAACTCATACTGAGCATGAATCGGTAGATTGTATGATACGAGTTAACAGTAGAAATACAGACAATTTGTAGTTTATTTTATGTAATAACTTTAACATTTATAAGGGTAGGGCTTATTAATGGCAGCATTGACTAAGATAACATTTTCAAAACAAATAAGTGCATGTTGCATGGCATGGCAAACCCAATCAATTTTCATAGATACCTTTATTTAATGTTAATAGGATAAAAAAGCATTTTCAGAGAACACCTTGATCCTTGAACACACTGAAAAGATAAAGAAAAGAAAGAAAGAAAATAAGGTTATCACCACATAAAGAAAGTGATAAATATAGGCCACAAAAAGAATTATCACATTATAACAACATCGTGCAGACCACATTTTAAGGAAATAAAAATATTGACAGTTTCAAGGTTTAATATTTCGGTTCTCCGTACTCATTTGTCAAAATATATCCATGAATATGATAATGAAGAAGAAAGGCAGAAAAGAGAGAGCACGAGAAGGATAGTTCTCCAGACAAAACACATGTGCCTCATCTGTATATTGTAAAGCATAGTGCCTTCTACAAGTCTGCAAAAATATTTAATAAACTGCCTACAGAAATAAAGAATATAATCTATACAAAAGGTTTTAATAAGTGTATTTATTCTGTTGACGATTGTAGGTAAGTAGATATACGCAGAAAAAATTACATTAAACTTTTATATTAATTTGACATTTTATATCTAATGTAAATCTAGATTTTGTAATGTAATTAAATTGTTATATTGTATTTAATTAATTTGACACTAATAATTTGCGTAGTTTTTAGTTTAGTTTAAATATGACAATTGTGAGCTATAATAATTTTAATTTAATTAAAATTTCAGTAATTATTATTTTGTATTTAAATAATTTGACATGTTATTTAACGTGTATCCAATAATGTAATTCAGACACAATGTAAATTTTATTGAATAAGTAAATTAATTTAATGAAGTGTAGTGCCAATGGCACAGCTCAGCATAATGTTAGGAGGCAGTAGTTTGAGTAAATTTCAATAGGTGGCTCTGTGCACTATCCTAACAACGGAAATCAAATTAAACAACTGCAAAGCAGGGTTTAGCTGGTAATTAGTAAAACAAGGCAAATTGTCTTTGTTGCTCTTACAAAGATAAATAAGGGCGGTAAAAAAATGGACTAAGAGGTTTTATTCATAGTAAAAGCATTATTAAGTTGAAAGTTCTTTGTGTGCACATCAAACGTTCCTAATGATGTGGCGTCATCGTATGCGGGTGCCAGTTTTATAAAATACTTGAATTTTAATGTAAGTTACATTGATTTTGGATGTAATTTTTATTGGTGTCCAGTGCAAATTCTACATGGAACTTCCTTCGCCCCGGGGAAGGGCGAAGAGGTATGCCGGACCCCTTAAGTTACTACCTAAGTATTAAAAACTTATCATAATATTCCCTATATTATAGTCTTTCATTCATTCATTCATTACGGCCGAAAGACGTTCAATGCTGAACATACGCCACCCCAAAAATCGTCACAACGACCGGTCCTACGCTACTCGCATCCAGCAGATTCCCGCAACCTTCACCAGGTCGTCGGTTCATATCGTGGGGGTCTGCCCACGCTGCGTCTTCCGGTACGCGGTCGCTACTCGAGAACTTTTCGGTCCAATCCGTTCTACGAGAAATGTGCTCCGCCCATAGTTATATATTATGCCCGTTTGTAATATACGATGGTCAAATGATGTTTTTTCCACACGACATTATTAATTAAACGTGGGCATTGTGAACTGCATTATTATCACATAATACGTGTCATAATACATGTGAAAATTCTATTGTAACAATAAAAATACATATTTAAAAAGAGTATCCATGGAGTTGGTTGCCAGCGTCTCCACAGGACCTACCTGTATAAGATACAGATTCCTAATCACTAGCAAAATTTACGCAAAAAATAAACGAAAAAGCAGAAATGAAAAACATATAAAAAACGTTATCGCTTTTACGGCCAGTGGCTCGGAAACCACACGCCGATGTCGATATGACGAAATGTGATAAATTCGCTAACTTACCACGTCCAAATCTGAAGATTGTATTTTTTATGTGCCTGTATGTAATGTATTTACATAACAATGTATCTGGGAGTCATTGAAACCAGGCGGTATCTCATCATCACCATATCAGCACAAAGACCTTCTCCATAGCCGAGATGTTATGTGCCGTTATTTTGGGGTCACCATGCTTGGCAGGCGGGTTGGTGAGCGTAGTATGGCTACTGTTCAACAGAAGGGACACTCCTGCCCATCCCTCTGGTTTAGAGTCACTGAGTCGCCTTTTATGACATCCACGGGGGGAGCTAGAGTGGTGCTACATAGGCTGCACTAAAAGTATCGGGAATGGAATATTTCCACTGTTCCTGTCATATTAAAATCTTTTTAATTGAAAACTCCTTGGTTTTACAAATCGAATACCATTTATTTATTTAAAAAAGATTCACGGTCTTGTCACTCAGGTCTTGTCACTTCAGGCTCGATTCAGGTTTTGTCAAACTTGTTTAGTCGTTGAGAAAATGGAATTGATTATTTATATTATTTACATAGAATTGAACCGTACGACGTTGCCGACATATTTTTTAGAATTTTTCATTCTTGAAAAATATTTTATGATTATGTAAAGATTTATCAATCTAAATACCGTACGACGTTGTCTTATACTTGACATTGGCGAAATTGTGGAAGATATTCTACAGAAGCCATAATCTAAGAGAAGAAAGGAATTGATTCGAGAAAATTCAAGAGTGATAATTTATTATGACTTTCGAAGTGGTTTAACACAAAAACAGTGTGTTGACCGGATGATTTCTGCATTTTGTGATGAAGCCCCATCCAAAACCACAATTTATCGCTGGTTTGCTGAATTTCAACGTGGACGTGTCAAGCTCAGTGATGATCCTCGTCAAGGTCGTCCAAAAACTGCAGTCACCCAAGAAAACGTTGATGCTGTGCGTAAGCTGATTGAGGAAGATCGACATGTGACATACCGCGAAATTCAGGCAACTTTAGACATTGGCATGAGTCAAATACAAATAATCTTGCATGAACAATTAGGTGTAAAAAAGTTGTTTTCCCGATGGATACCGCATTTGCTATGTGAAGAGCAAAAAGCGGCTCGCGTTACTTGGTGCGTCAGAACTCTCGAAAGATTCCACGCAGGATCCTCAAATGCTGTATACAACATCGTATCAGGTGACGAATCCTTGATATATGCGTACGAACCCGAAACAAAAAACCAGTCACGAGTTTGGGTGTTCGAAAATGAGTTAAAGCCAACAAAAATTGTTCGTTCACGGAGTGTTGCAAAAAAAATGGTGGCCACGTTTGTCTCCAAAACCGGCCATGTTACGACTATTCCTCTTGAGGGACAAAGAACGGTTAATGCAGAATGGTATGCTAGCATTTGTTTGCCACAGGTCGTTTCTGAACTCCGTAGAGAGAACTGCAACCGCCGCATCATCCTCCATCACGACAATGCGAGTTCTCACACCGCGCACAGAACAAAAGAGTTTTTAGAGCAAGAAAACATAGAATTATTAGACCATCCGCCGTACAGCCCCGACCTAAGCCCTAATGATTTCTATACTTTCCCTAAAATAAAGAATAAATTGCGTGGATAGAGATTTTCATCACCTAAAGAAGCTGTGGACGCCTACAAAACGGCCATTTTGGAGACCCCAACTTCCGAATGGAATGGTTGCTTCAATGATTGGTTCCATCGTATGGAAAAATGTGTCAAATTTCGCGGAGAATACTTCGAAAAGCAATAAATACATTTTTAAATAGTAATGTTGTGTCACTTCCTTGATTCCCGAAATTTTCAGTGCCGCCCTCGTATATACTTATTCCGGACACATGGATTGAAGCGGACTGGCGGCATCTAACCTGTCGTTATGGTAGGCCTGATGAGATATTTATGAAGTGCCATGCAAACGCGAAAGTGGATGTGCCTTATTGCACATACGTAGGTATATATCATTCCCAGTACATGAAGTACCCGGGGCTCACCCTGGACAGTCGTTGGGGCTTCGAAGAGCACTTCGCACGCCTCGTCCCCCGAGTCGAGAGGGTAGTGGGTGCATTGCACCGGGTGCTGCCCAATCTCGGGGGACCGAGCGAGGAAGTTCGCCGTCTCTACGGGGGCGTCGTGCGGTCTGTGGCCCTCTACGGGGACCGTAGAGGGCCGGGACCTGGTGCCGAAGATGACCGCTCCAGTCGTTTTAGCCGGTAGGAGTCCGGCATACCCCTTCACCCTTCCCCGGGGTGAAGGAAGTTCCATGTAGAATTTCCACTGGACATCAATAAAAAAAAGGAAAAAAAAGGTATATATCATTCAAGTGCGATGGATGCTACTGCACGCATGCAAAAGATAAATTAGTGACGAGGCTCTGGTGGCCGTGCTTCACAGCTTCGCACTTCAGCAAAATATTGCGTGCCTGTCAGTCTTCTACAGATTGTACTTCGGGGAGTATGCGCGGGAGCTACACAAACTGATCGATCATCTTCTTTCTACCATCGGACTTCCAGACGCACTGCAAGTTACCATTCGCACTTGGTTGATATCCTTCTGTGTCGTACTCAGTGGTTTACCTCAACTTTCATTAAGCGCAAAACCAAGGAGTGGAACACCTTGATAGCGTATGTTTTCCCTGCAAACCTTTAAAATAACAGTGAATCTCTTGGGGGCGCTGGTTACGTCGTAGACTCAGTCAATAATAAAAAATACTGCCTGGCTGTTCACACTATGAGCTCTGAACACCACTGGCGTTCCTTCAACATCGGCTGGACGTCATTGGTGAAGTTGGTATTTTGCATACCTGTAGTAAGTTTCAATGAACGGCCACCACCAAGAGCTCACAATTTTTGATCGTCGTGGTGTAATCACGGCGTTGGGCCACCCAGGCTGGGCACTCCATTAAAGTGTGCTGCACCGTGTTCTCCGGGCGGTCACAGTATGAACACAGGTACTTCCCAAACACCCATGTCCCGGGAGTATCTGCGTCAGCCGGAAGGTGAGGGCACCATGCTCTCCCGTCACTCGGATCTTTATTTTAATTTTAGTTTACAATCTTCGGGACATTAATCAATTGCGTAATAATGCCTAAAATTAATTACAAAAATATATAAAACACTTTTAACTAATCACCCTTATCCACAAACCAATATAATATGAGCGATGTAGCACAGTAAACAGTGACAATAAAATATGGCTTATCATAAGGGTAGACCAATTTTAACGCAGTGGACAACATGCAACAATAACAGCTTAAGCACGGGTAGCAAATTTATATTTCTTTTTAAAGAAATATAAATTTGCACACATCAGTCTCGGGGGTCGCGGGCGCGCAGATTGGTGAGTGCGCTCTCATATCGAGCGACCCCGGGAGGACGGTGGCACGCACGTGGTCACATGCTGCCATGAGGGGGTGACCGCTTTACAGTCATCCCCTCCGAGATGTGCCCAAAGGCGTGGCACCAATGGGTGGCTCTATATGGAGATCTTTCGAGTTCCTGGAGCCTCCTTTCGGTGCCGAAGATGATCACTCCAGTGGTTTTAGCCGGTAAAAGTCATGCCCCTTCGCTCGTTCCCAGGGCGAAGGAAGTACATGAGGTATTTCCAGCGGATCATAAAAATTAAAGATATGCGTAGGTGGTCTATAAGTTTATTGCAATCAAATTTACTATGACAGATCTTATATTAGACGGTTTTCAAGATACAATCTTCTCACCGGTATCGCAGCGTGCCCTAAGCTGTCAACCCTGTTTGTTGCCTGTCACATTCAACCAGAGGGCCAATTCTCGTAATTAATTTACACTGTGACTGAAACTAGACCGAACTGAGATTAAATCATGTATTGACCGAAAAAATTGTATTCTGATACTCTTAAAGTTCAGTCGGATTTCAGTATAATCTCGGTCTAGTCTCATTTCAATCTCAGTTTTGACGTTTATTTAATGACAATTCAGTACATGTGACAGTTCGAAATGTTAGCAAAATACCGTTTTGACTTTTTTCAACTTTCGATGTCATCACAGTGTAAGTTCACGTTTTACGTTGTTTGTTAGTTTAGGAGAATACCATTTGTGACATTTATGACACTGAGACTAGATCGGAACTATATTTTGAACATTTTTAAATTACGAGAATTGGCCCTCTGGTCGATTTTACCGCGGTGCAAGATTACTATGAAAGCGAGCCTGGCTGAAAAGCAGTTCAAGCGTCGCATAAAACTATCGGTGAGCTACTGGTAGCTGGTGCTGAAAAAGTCGAGTCACGTAACACTATTGTAATATGTAGGCCACCTGAGTTCACGTCTAACGTGAATAAGCGTCTAGGCGCGTGCAATATAGGCAGCTATAGTGTGATAACACGAGGATCTGGAGAGACCCTTTTGTTGCCGAAGATGACCACTCCAGTGGTTTTAGCCGGTAAGCCCGGCTTGCCACTCCACCCTTCCTCAAGTTCATGATGAATTTCCACTGGGGATCAATAGAATACATAGATTTAGATTAGATTCCTTTAGGCACATCTCAGCAAAGGGCAAGATGACAAGGAGGGTTTCGTTAAGGTAGAACCAAGGTGGAAGAAGCCTACCGGTTGCAATCAGTACGGTACTGCACTGACCGGAGCTAGTATGCTGTTACGTCCCGCAACACCTTAGACGCAGCTACGGAAGTTGAGGAGCTGCATCATCCCACGAAAGTTGAGGAGATCGTGGAGTGTAAAAGTATATAGACCAAATGGACCCTGAGAGTAGAAAGGTTGGAAGCGCACTAACATCAAGTTGTTTGTGGTGTGGACTCAACGTTTGGAGACCCAGCTTGAGCTGGACAAGAAATAAGTCTGGCCAAAGATTTTTGTGGAAAGTTACTTGACACCAGGCAGCAAAACACAACGCCGAATATGTGTACAGTGGCTAGAAATAAATAGTAAAATTTTGTAAATATTAGTTTATATTATATATTTATAAGATTTTCTTGTTTATATAGTTAATCTATGGGCCAAGGCAAAGGATGTTCACTCCTGAACAAAGTAGAACAAGTAATGACAGCCTTTCTGTCTAAATTATTTGCTGCAAATAACCTCTTACTAAATCTCAATCAAACTAAATGTTTCAAGTTTTCGTTGCCAGAGTACCTCAACTCGGACTGGAATATAAATAGTAAGTATTTTGTCAGTGAGAATTGAAATGGCAATATATCTTTTATTCAGGACTTAGTAACGTCATCAATAAAATATATCTGGCGATCCTTTAAAGAGTGGCGTGGTTATGATGGTGGTTATGTTGTATAATAGCAGAAAGATTTATTCTGTAGATATTAGCTTAAGGTTAAGCTCCCAAAAATATGTTCATAAAATTTTGGTTCTGAATACATTTTGATTTATTTGCGAGCATTGTAAAAGGAACCCGGTTTTGTCATCTGTGCCCAGCGTGTGCCCGTTTCGGTAGACACCCTTTTTTATGTATTCAGGCTACAGTACTAGTTTTATTCCTTTACCTGTTACGAATATGTAATGTTTGGCACTAAATCGATTCCTTCCACTGAGGTAATTTGTAATTAAATTTTAACTAACGAATATTATCATCATCATCATTATACAGCCAAAGGACGTCCACAGTTGAATAAAGGCCTCCCCTATAGATGATTTTCACAGTAAAATTGTGTTGGGGCGAATTTGGCAGTACTCACCTCGATTGGCGGGCGGGTTGGTGAGCGCAGTATGGTTAACTGTTCCACAAAAGGGAGGTTGTTAGCCATCTCCTAGTTTAGAGTCCTTAGTCGCCTTCTACGACATCCATGGGAGGAGATGACCACTCTATCTTCTTAATCCAGACACACAGAGAACCACCACTACCAGCGATAGGACTCCTTAGGTAGAGTACAAAAAAAGCCTAACAAAAGCTGAACAAATTCATTTTTTTTATTTCATGTCTGCCCTAATAGGCTCTTACGAAAAGACTATGAAAGCCAAACATGCAAGTCTGGCAACTCTATCGATGGCTCAAATATATTGTAATAATATTTATACGTATCATTTCTACTCTAAAATGTGAATCAATACATACGCCTATAAACGAAACGCCTCGCTTGTGTAAATATCGATTCGCGTATCATTCTTATTTTATCTGTATTACAGCATTTCAGAGTATGTGTAACCAAAATAACTAAGTTGATTGCACATGATAGGTATTGGCAAATTGGAAACGTCCCTAGTGTCCCTAGGGAGGAGTCCCTGGAGGGGTTTATGGATACACATATTTATAAATATGTTGTGGATTTACGTCGTGTTTTGGACCACGCATTAAGGCTGGCCACACACGGGCCAACCACCACAGCCCAAACGGGCAAGTAGTACATATTTCATGGGTAAAGCGAAGCGCGTGAATTCAGCAGACTACAGGTACGACAACACCGTAAATAAAATGAAATTTGTAATCGACAGCTTGTCGCTGACCATTTTTGGCAGCGGTGAGTGACCCGAGAGTAGCCAGCTTAGTACTATTTCATAGTAATCATAATTATCATGGTTAAATTTAAAAATCTATTTGTTTTGTTACCGAGAACTTTGAATAACGTACGTTTTGTTTACTTCATCGTCATCATCATTTCGGACGAATGAAATCCACTGATGGACACAGGCCTCCCCCAAAGATCACCACAACGACCGATATGGTGTGTTGTGGGCTCATTTGTGTCTTGCCATAATCGCCACGCTCGGCAGACGGGTTGGCGATCGCAGTTGAGTTGTTTTTGGGATGAAATGGATTAGACGGCACGGTTGGCGCAGTGGCTAAGCAATTAGCTTTCTGTTCTACGTGTCGCAGGTTTGATCCCGCGCGGAACAAGTATTTTCATGAACCTGTCTAACCTCCGGCTAAGTACGTGGAAGCTTTTTACGACACTCTTAGGAAGAGATCCGGTGGTGGTACTCTTAGCTGGCACCACACGGTTTCATCATGGAACTCTAAGAAGGAAGATGTATGCAGACTAATAACGTTTATTGTGTACTAGCTGGGACCCGCGGTTTCACCCGCGTTTAATTTAAAAGAAATTTAGAGTACGTCGACATAGACACTTGACATAGATAGAATATATATATTGGATTGCAAGGGCTTTATCTTTTCTACGCGGTACCCTAATAATTTTTCTAAAATAAAAGTAGCCTAAGTTATTCCTTATAACATCAGCTATCTGCCAGTGAAGGTCCCGTCAAAATCGGTCCAGCCGTTTCGGAGATTACCCGGAACAAACAGACAGACAGACAGACAGACAAAAAGTTTAAAAATTGTTTTTTTGTTATATGTAACGTACATACTTTCATATGCATTTAGTAAAAAGCTGTTATTTTGACATTACAAACAGACACTTCAATTTTATTTATTTGTATAGATTATGATGTATCCAGACTAGTAACGTTTATTGTGTATTATGATGTATGCAGATATATATATATATATATATATATATATATATATAACGTGTATTTATAAAATATACAATATAAATTGTACTTATATTCCTTCCCCTTCCTATCCTTGATTTACTTACAGAACTGATGAAATATTACAGCTTTTAACGAAACGATTATCGAATACTGGCGTTATCAGTTTTTATAATTGACTACAAGGTGCTGTAAGCGGATTTTTCTGTCCAAGACTTCGATCTTTTAGCTGATACAGACCTTTCCTAAGGTGCTTCTCATAAGCGCTCTGCTGTCTTCATTTATATGAACATACCTCATATCATATTTTAACTCCACTTACCTGTAACAAAGGAAATAATACGAATAAGCATATATGCATTAAATGGAATTCTTCTTAAATAATTACGGAGCTCTCTTTTTTATTTTTTTTAAATATTGCCCCATTGGTGTATTGTGTGTGGAATTTGTGTTTGTAAACGCACCCACGATGCAGGAGAAATCCTAGTGGGGCAACGTTTTTATTAAGAAAAAATAAAAGAAGATATTTTTCAAATACATCGTGTCATAAATTTGAATGAATATAGCAATCATGCTTGTTTAGTGCAGACTTTAAGGAATTTAATAAAATTTTCTCGTGCATTGTCCTCACTTTACCTTTATTTCGAGAACAATGTAGTGCAAAGTTGTACCATTATGATTTAAAAAGCATAACGATGGAGTTTCTTGCCCAAGAGCGGGCAAGAAACTCCATAGAAACATCTTAGAACGCGGCACTTTAAGTCTTGACTATTTATAAGTGCCTGTAAATGGTAAATCCATATATAAATATTTATATCTTTCTCTTAAGATACGGTAAATTTTGTTATTTGGGCAATACATCAATCAGGTCATTCGAATGTCGAATGTCACTGTAAATTGTTTCACATTTAACAAAAACTAAAATATTTTTAACCATACATCTTCAGAGGTTTCCTTTGAATAAACCACGACATCATTATGAAAAGGACTAGATATTCACTTGAATCTTACAATAAGCTCTCAGATACGGACAAGACGGAGTGCATTACGGAATCTGCACAGATTAACATAATAAAGGTGTCTGCATGAATACTAAGAAATTTCACGAATGTGTTGTGTTTAATATTGCGCATGAATAATAAATATTATATTGTATGGTTCCATGATGCTTCCAGAAACAATTATAAGAACAAGTGCTGACATTTAAAAAAATACTTGGATTTTGTGTGCACTATGAATAGTGGCTGTATGGGCTCAGCTTCCTTTGCCTGTACCGCAAAGAAAAGAACGTGACTAAAAATAAATTGTGCGTTCGGGTGACCTCCGTTAGGAACGAGGTTCTTTAGTTGCAATAATGACACGATATAAATCCCGTGTAAATTGAAACAATGACAAAAAATGAGCTCAAATAATATTTACACATGTTTAGAATTGAGGTTATACAGCTGACCGCGTACAATGCTTAACGATAAGATTCAGAATTTGGTACATTTTATCATCGGTCCATTGTGAACTTTCAACTTGACGGCACGGTTGGTGCAGTGACTGATACAGTCGACTGCTGCGCTCGCAGATTTGATTCCCGCACGGATCAAATATTTGTATAATGTGCAGGTATGTATTCCGAGTCTGGGTGTGTTGTGTGTGAAATTTGTGTCTATAAACGCCCCCACGACACAGAAGAAATCCCTGGGTTAAGTTAGGCTTCGACCAATATTGGGCGAAGGAGTGGGGCAACGTTTATTTTTTAGTGAGCAATCTCTAAATAGTATAAAACAAAATCGTTATCTGCCTCTGTCTGTTTCTCCGCGTACTTCTACTAAACCAAGCAACGGATTTTGATACGGTTTTCTATAATAGAAAGAGTGATAAACGTGGAAAGAAAAAATAAATTGTAATATGTTGTACAAAATGGCTGAACTATGACGGTGTTTTGTCAAGAAACTGTTTTCGTACTAAGTACATTGTTATTATTGTGTAGTGTTAGACTGGCCAAATATTAAGAGATACATCAAAACAACGCACTAGAAAATTGTAGATATTAAAAAGGCCTCCAGAAAAGTCAGCGATGTCAGGTGTCTATCTTCGGTACACTCACAATAACTATTTTTATTTATTACAGATTGCGAAGCTATTTTCTCCAGTACATTATTAATCCTTATTCAGGTAAATATGTTAGTTACCTTGTGTATTTAATAAAGATTAAACTGTGATAAAAGGAGTATGTGTGAAAGGAATACTTTAGGAGACGTCATCGATTCAGAATTACGTACAACTGAAAAATATTTCTCAGCAATAGCGGCGGTCGGTCGCATGCGCGCCGGCGCGCTATCACGTCGTTGCCGGCCGAGCCACGGCCTATTTAATTAACTTTATAAAATAAAATATACTCATTAATTTCTTGCTAAGAGCACTTCTCATTTTGTTTATTAGTAAATGCACCCATGCGAATCCGGGGCGGCTCGCTAGTATTGAATAAAAAGAAGTGGAGCAATCGGGTAAAATCGGATACAAAAATCAAGTATTTTAGCGTCACTTTTACTACAACCATTTAGAATAAAAATAAGTGTTTTGTCCATTCTGGGTGTATTATTTAAATTAAAATATGTTAATAGAACGTACGATGCCGTGTGGTGCCGGAAGCTCAGAATGCCACCACCCCATCTCCTCCCATGGGTGTCGTAAAAGTCGACTAAGGGATTAGCCGGAGAATGGGCAGCAGCGTCCTTCGAGTACATTAACAACTCAACTGCGATCGCCAACCCGTCTGCCAAGCGAGGCGATTATGGCAAAACCCCCCAATGAGCCCACAACACATCCATATCGGTCGTTATGGACATCTTTGGGGGAGGCTTGTGTCCAGCAGTGGACTTCATTCGGCCGAAATGATGAATAGAACGTAACAAGGTAACTATGGTGTAAACTATTTTTTAACACGATATAAAATATAGGTACCTAACACTTACGCTACGCAAATTGGTGTAATTTAATAATTATTTGGTATCCAGGTAAGAATATGTCGGAATGGTACTGAATTACCAGAGTGACATGAAAGCGGACTGGTATTCATTTGCATTCCTAACGTATACATTTCATGAAGGGTGGGACACGCTTTTACATCGCTGAGCTCCTGTTACGTTTTGAACCAATTATATTACCATTACAATAAAACATTTATGTTAATGCTTTTTTACTTTTTGGATAAATAATGGAGTTTTCTGAATCCCCGCTGTTCAGTCGTATACATGTCAAATTACAATATTTTTCTTGAATTTCTCCCGAATTTGGTATAAAATTGTCATCACATCAAATCAGGGCTTTGTTGAGCTGTTCACGTCGTAAAGCTAACGTAAAAAACAAATATTCATTATTCTTCTCATATAAATACGGAAATGACGCGTAAATGAAATGAAAAATGCGATCATCAGTACGCGAATGTAACATTTGTATACCAAGCTGTGCCCTGCGGTTTCATCCGCTATTATATTTATATATATAACATAATTAGTATCCATATATATTGGATTTCTTGGGTTTTACCTTTTTTGCGTGTAACCCTAATTATTTTATAATAATTAAATTATATTCTAAAATAAAAGTACCCTAAGTTATTTCTTATAACATTAGCTATCTGCCGGTGAAAGTCCCGTCAAAATTGGTCCAGCCATTGCGGAGATTAGCGGGAACAAACAGACAGAAAAAAATTAAAAAACGTTTTTTTGTTATAGATACCGTATACATTTTCATTCATTGAGTAAAAAGCTGTTATTTTATTTTGTATAGATTTGGCGGTGAATTATACGCTTGCAATGTACTGAATATTTAAAGTTGTGTTCAGCTCTAAATTAATATTCATTTCACCGTATAATTTCGACAGATGCATGCAGCGCGTTGCATGACATCGTCTCATCCACAGATCTTGAAACTTACGAATCTGCCATTACAGTAAATTAGGTATTCTGATGAAAAACTGTATCTAATGTCTTAATGGATTCACTTTGTCAAACGGATACCTTACATGACATCGTCACATCCACGGCAAACTTACGAATCTGCCATTTCAGTAAATTAGGTATTCTGATGAAAAACTGTCTCTAATGTCTTAATGGATGAATCCATTTGTCAAACTTACGGATACAGATCAGTGCGAGTACAGAATTAAAAAAAATCGTATGTCTAGCTCCGACGCTGTCACCTCCCCGTCCCTTGCCGGCGCAGGTCAGTGCCAGTCCTGCAGTCTTCATTATCCTCTAATATATTTAAATCATACCGATCTAGCTGTCCCCTAAATAGCTTGTATCTCCCAGCAACGTCCTAAGCCGAGGTACGAGTCCCGCAGGGCGCCTTACCAGCAGTTGCTTAGTTAATAAAAATATTTTTAAGTCTGGCCGAAGTCCTTCTTTTGGCTTCGCCAGAAATTGTCTGGTTAAGCAGCCACATTTCCCACACATGTAAAGAAAGAAAGAAAATTATTTTATTGGCTTACAGCAGCGTACACATAGACACAGGAAATATGAAAAACAAAAAATAACTAAAATAAATGCAATTAGGTGTCTAACAGAAAAAAAGAGACTAGTAAGTAATTACAATACAATTACTACAGTTATAGTGGGCATTAACCCATAAATCGATTATAGTGTACGTCGCCGTTGTGCCAATAAGGGCCCTCGCTCAGCTCGATTTAGGCGCTGCTACATTATGTAGCAGCGCATAAATCGATGCAGCGCTGGTTTTCAGCGAGAGCCTAGATGACGTACAATTTTTGATCACAAAACAACACTTACTGCATACGTAATAACTTATTATATATATGTAATAAGTTATGTATATATATCTGCGAGAAGCTCATAAAAAAGCTTGCGGTTGCATGTCGATAACACGGTGCAACATGTTCGGCTCAATTCAATCGTTTGGGGTTTTTCTGCACCGGTCAAAGTGCAGTAACTATGAGTCGTGTACCTAACATGTGTAATGTAATGTAATGCAACAATGCAACGGACATTGAACGATGTTCTGATCTGCAATAATGTTGTTACTACGTTTTATGAACACAAAGATTAATATTTTAATTTATTTCATATTTATCTTGTAAACATATTCAAACTTAAACCGTAGGTTAACAATATTATATGTAACTTATTATAATATTGATATACACATTAAAACTAATTATATATTTATACAATATAACTAAAGATAAAACTTATATATACATATAAATAAAAAATATACACAATATGTATGCCTTAAATAACTAACAATAAATAAAATCCCTAAAAAACCGTAGGTACATTAAGGTACTCAGTTAATAAACATTGTAATGTTTTGCGACTGTAGCCACGAGCATGAAATATGTGTTGCCATTAGAATATCAGAAGCCATTAATAGTCTAATGTACATGTTACAATACCGAGCGAAGATTATCTGGGCAATTAAGCGACCCTAGTATAAAGGTATTCTAATAAGCATTTTGAAACGACCACAGACGATTGTAGATATTTTAAAATATCGATGTTAGTATTAATTTAAATATTAATCTTTTTGTTGTTTTTTTTATTCAAATGGATTTATATCTACTTATATAACTCTTAAAACTGATTGACAGACACGCTTTAAACCGGTCGGTCTAGAAGTATGAAAATTGGCACGGGAGTTTCTTAAATAACGTAGATGAGAAATGCTAATCACAACACACCCACATTCATTCCCATCCATACAAACACACACACCCTACCGCTCTCTCTGTGATTGCACACACATGCTATATAATATGTGCTCTGTTTGTGTTATTTATGTACAAATAAAACATTATTATTATACAACTTAAGGTCCACTGAACATCAGCGCCAGGCATTTTTGCTGAACTGGGCCTGTTTGGCGCAGCTGTGGGCACACAAAAATGATTTCCTTGTGTTTTTACGGTTTTTTTCATTCAGTTTATGTGTACCACTTTGTCTGTGTCAAATAAATTTATTTTATTTCTTTATTATACAAAAAATTGTACTGTAAATTCAGCTGGCAACCTTCACTTGATGTTTCTGTCAACCAATTGTATTACGCATTTATTCCCCTAAGGAGTATGCAGATGAAGATGCTGTTATTTATACACGGCCGGGCTTATTAAGTGTTATTTACAAGGCATACTTTCTCGAGAACCTGAAACTGTCCCGGTATATGCACTAATAGAACGGTTAAATAAACATCCATACGAGAAAACAATATACAATTCACGCAGTCTACTTTTACGACTTGTCCGAGCTGATAGGCAGTTTCTTTTACGATTGCCTTTTAGTCCCAGATTTTATTGAATTCGACTTTATCGCAGCTAGGTCGTGTGTACACTGGTGGGTGAAAGGATGGAACCCTTACCATCACTGTATTGTATTGGATGAGGTTGAGGGATCTAAAGGGAAGGAAGAGAAAGTATACATATAACAGTATATTTCTACAAAAATAAACACATATTACAATTAAAAGTTTATTTATTTATTAATTATTTATGTACACACAATAATAGAAAAATACAGAATATTTAGAAAGACTTAAGTACAAAGGTACTGCTTATTTCTAAAGAAATTTCTGCCAGCAGACCTGCGACAGGATAGTGTAATTATAAACGAAGACAGTGTGTAACAGCACTAAAAATAAAGAAGAAACCGATAAAAAACGAAAAATAATAATAATTACAAACAACAGATATACATAATAATGGTAAAATACAAAAATAAAATGACTACAAATAGACATATACTTTGATAATAATATCAATAGAGGTAATGCTCTTTAACGCGTTTTTTGAAAACAGATATTGATTTGGATTCACGTATGTTAGGCGCAAGCGAGTTCCACAGTCTTACTGCATGAACAGAGAAGGAGTAGGAATAGTAATTGGTTTTATGGGGTGGGAATTGTAAAAGGGATCTAAGGTGGGACCTGCAAGGGGCATCAGGAGCTCTAACATAAAGTTATATAAATAAACTTGATACTTCTTACGGAGTGCTGATACCAGTTTTAAAGTGCGAACCATCACATCAAAGAGTCTCTTGATCCCACGCTTCACTTAAGCATCCAGCGATTTACGTTCAACCTGTTCAACCACGTCGGTGCACAAACACAAACAAGACAGTTCACGGACATACGTTTGTTTTATTTGCAGTAATTAATTCGCCTTTGAAAAAGATAAACATATTATTGTAAACATTGGGTGGTTTGCTCAAATAAAAAATTACAATTTCTCTTCGATTTTTAACCAATCGAACTGCTTCATCACTGATTTTAATGATGTATTGTTCCAAATTCAATGATATATTGACAAAACATGAATTGTGTTTTTACCAACCGGAAGGCCAAACGAGCATGCCAGTCGCCTAAGCATCACCGCTGCCCGGAAACATCCGCAGCACCAGAGCAGTTGCTGATGTGCTGCGGATCTTTAGGCAGACATACTCATTTTCCTTGAAGTTCCCATGTCGTATGTTTGCCATAATTTTTGGGGTTGGGCTTTCGCTATTCGTCTCTCACCGTACAAAATGCAGCAACACTATTGCGACCAACAATGTTGCCAGTTCACGCCGGTATTCTGTGACGGCGTGGTACTTCCCTGGTACCAACTCAACTAGAGAGCCAACTCATTTACGAGCTCTAGTCAACTAATGACTACAACTAGGCTAAGATCAAGATCCAACAATATACACAGTTAAAGTCTTACACTCTTAAAGTTGTATATCCTAAAGTTTTACACTTTTAATGTTTTACACTCTTAATTATTTATGATCTTAAAGCCTTACACTCTTAAAGGTGCATAAACTCAAAGATTTGTGATGGTTTTACACGACCAAAGTTGTATACCCTTAATGTTTGTAAAACTCGTAAATTGTTTACACTTAAAGTTTTACACTCTTGAAAGTTCGATCTTCTTAAAGGTTTGCAGGCATGATTAAAGTATCACACACTTAAAGTTTTACACTCTTAAAAAAACAATAAAGTATATGGTAAGAATACGGAATACAAAGAAAATAAGAGAGGATATGCAATAGGAATGGGCCAGAAAGAGCTATAAAGGAAAAACAGTTTAAAAAACCCTACACCACTGAAGAAGAAAGAGAATGAAGTCTAATCGAGTCACGATAGCTTGATCGAAAGAACACCGTGAGATTTTAGTCGGTAAGAATCCGGCACGACCCTCCGCCATCTCCAAGGCGGGAGATGTTGATGAGGATGTCACAACGCACAGTCAGTCTGTGTGGTATACGTATTTTCGCCTGTCTCAATCTAGATTAGGCTAGCTGGGACCCACGGTTTCACCCGCCGTTTTAATTTAAAAGAAATCGGATTATTTATAAATAATTTTGAGTACTTAGATATATACACCTGACATAGAATATATATATTGGATTTCATGGGTTTTTTTTTGTGCGGAACCCTAATTATTTTTCTAAAATAAATGTAGCTTTAGTTATTCCTTATTACATCAGCTGTCTGCCAGTGAAAGTCCCGTAGAAATCAGTTTAGCCCTTTCGGAGATTAGCGGGAACAAACAGACGGAGAGACCGACAGACAGACAAAAAAAAATTATAGTTTTTTTGTTGTTGATACCGTATATACTTTCATATGCATTTGGTAAAAAGCTGTTATTTTGACATTACAAACTACTAACTACAAACATTTATTTGTATAGATTACATTATTCACGTACAATCTAGTATGCGATGATTTAGTATTGTATCGATTACGAGTTCGAACACCAAACTAATTAATCAAATTTCATTGGGCGAAGAAACATCAAAGCGTAGGTTTGTATATAGCGCTAAGCGATTTCGTCACGTATTTCCTTTCCAATTAACCTGTCGATAGCTCCTTCCTGAGGATGTTTAAAATCGAATGCGGTGTAACGAGACTTTAATTTGCGTTGCCATAGCAACTCACGTTTACGTTTTAAATCTTTTAATAACATTCACTTTGAAGATGTGACTCTAGCACGCGGTAGAAAATACATTTGTTTCCATACAGTCATATGTTTCGAATTATGTTTTATAATTACATAAAATAAGTAGTGGGTATCAAAATATCTAATAGACCAGTAATACATTCCCCTGCCGTCGCCACATGGTGGGGAGGCCCAGGGGTTACGGACGCGCAGATTGGGGAGTCTGCGTGCTCACACCGAGCGGCCTCCGGGAAGACGGTGGCGCGCACGTGGTCACGTGCCGACGTGTGCGTAGCACAACGCACAGCGAGGCTTGGGGGGATCCTTTACAATCCTCCCCGAGAAGTGCCTGGGGGGAGCGACCGTTTTACAGTCGCCTTCCCTCCACCAGAGGGGGTGACTGCTTAACAGTCATGGACTCCATGATGTGCATAAAAGCGTGATACCAATGGCTCTCATGGCTCGCGGCTCTAAGGTGATCTTACGAGGATCTGGAGCCCTCCTTCAGTGCCGAAGATGACCGCTCCAGTGGTTTTAGCCGGTAGGAGTCCGGCATACCCCTTCGCCCTTCCCCGGGCGAAGGAAGTTCATGTAGAATTTCCACTGGACACCAATAAATAATTAAGGTTATTAATACATATGTCAATAAATAAAGTACCATGATAATTGTTAAAAATCTCTTGCCTTACTGGCTGATGCTGCTGGACAGCTGGAGAAGCCTCTCCAAAAGATTGCCACAACGACCGGTATGGGTTTATGTTGTGTGCTCATTTGGGGGTGTTGCCATAATCGCTACGCTTAGTAAACGGGTTGGCGATCGCAGTTGCGTTATAAATTTACCCGGAGGACGCTGCTGCCCATCCTACGGCCAAATAATCATACAACAAAAACCCAGCTGGTCCTTGTCCCGATGTTTGAGGGAGTCCTATGTTCAGCAGTGGACCTCTTTCGCCTGAAATGAGGTTGGTGATGTCAAAACTTATGATGGCATTAAATTGCAATACATTTTATGAGTAGGTATTGTGTTTTCTTCTGTTCCAACAGTGAACTATTAGATTCACTAGAAACAGGAATATGTCTTTAAGAAGACTTACTAAGTATATTTTTGACGCCACGGTTAGTGCAGTGGTTGATACAGTCGACGCTCCGGGTCGCGGGTGTTATTCCCGCACGGAACAAACATAAAAAGAAAGTATGGGTGAAAAATTTCCATACTGTTTCCACTGGCTAATTACTAAAACAACTTGGCTATCTTTGTAAACGCTCTACCTGTGTTAAACACAAATAAAAAAATACAGCCTAAAGGCGTATGCACACATTAAAAAGCGATGGCGGTCTATGCTCATTGAGGTGCTCACCCACGCTTGGGCAGATAATCGCGTTTGATCAGCGCTCATGCGTGATAACCACCGGTGAACGCACGCCTTTATACCTCCGGTTATTTTTGTATGAGGTAACGTGCGTATGAAAATGTAGTTTGAACAAGGAAATTATCTATATCTATACAAATAAATAAAATTGAAGTGTCTGTTTGTAATGTCAAGATAACAGCTTTTTACTAAATGCATATGGAAGTATATACGGTACCTATTGCAAAAAACTATTTTTTTGTCTGTCTGTCTGTTTGTTCCCGCTAATCTCCGAAACGTCTGGACCCGTTTCTACGGGACTTAGTTATTTTTATTAATAAAATATATATAGGGTTCCGCGCAAAAAAAACCCATGGAATCCAATATATATATTCTATGCCAATTGTCTAGATTATGTACTATAAATTATTTATAAATAAGTAATCCAATTTCTTTTAAATTGACCAGCGGGTGAAACCGCGAGTCTCGGCTTAAAGGAATTGAAAAGTCTTCGTGGTCAAAGGTTCCAGTCCGGTGAAGAAGCTGTCGACGCATTCAAGTCAGCCATTTTGAACACCCCCACTTTAGAGCGGAATAAATGTTATAATAACTGGTTTGAGCGAATGGAAAAGTGTATTAAGCTACGTGGTGAATACTTTGAAAAACAATAAAAAGTACTATTAGGTTCTAGTTGTGTTTTTTTCTTCAAATGACAAAACTTAAAAGGCACGCCTCGTAGATTTGAAGCAGCGAAAAAATTTAAAATCATTAAATAGTCACAAAATGTCTGCTGGGACACACACAACTACATGATTACTCGGTTTCGTCCTTAACCGCTGTGCCACCTCTCTAAGCTAAATTGTATATCTTGTCGCAGAGACAATACAACTTTAAAAAAGATGTGGGTGAAGTAAAATGTGCAAAGTCAAGGTCACCACACTTGCACTATACTGTCACTTATAATAGATTTTTGCAAATTGTTATTGTTCAATCACGATTACTCACACTATGCTTGTTGTATCTCAATAATTGTTCTTGAAATTATAATGTTTATTGTAAGCAACAACACTGGCACTGTATTGACACTATGATTTTTTCAAGTTATATTTGATGTTTTATACTAAACTAGCTTTTGCCCGCGGCTTCGCATGCGTGGAATTTAGAAATGTATATTATGCGGTAACATCCAACATAGAAACAGACAAACAGATAAACAGACAGAGAGAATTTCAAAAAATTGCAGTTTCCGCATCAGTCTCGTTCCTGAAGAACGCGTCAGTTATTTTATCAAAACATATTCATTGTACAGTTTTTGTCTCTCAACGATTTTATTATAGTATATAGAATACATATATCCGTTTTGAATCAACGTAATTTTTTCCACGATTAAAGTATTGACTACTAGCACTGTTTATCTGTTGATTTTATTGACTAAACTTCCCTTTATACTAATATTTACGAATATTTTACGGAGCGAAACCAAACATGTAATTTGCCGTTTCGAGCGATATCGGCATTATTGTCGTCGATGTGAGTCGACGTTCGACTACCGGAAAGAAAGTTGTGCCCCGATGCCGTGTACGCCTATGTGTCGTTAACCATATTGTACAGCTTGACTTTTCTTCATCCATATAAGTCCAAACAGACTTTGACATTCGATTGTGTGTGCCTAGGATTTGGATTCCGTGTGTTACGGCTCACAACACTGCCCCTTGGTAGGGCATTCGAGTAGTGAGGAGCCGGTGCAGCGGTGGGGCGAGCGAGCCAGCCGTAGCAGCCGTCGCGTCCGGGCAGTGAGTTCCCATCTGTTCCCATTGACAGTTCCAGGTAAGCATTTATACGAAGAAGACGAGTGTACGATTAGTACAGTGTTGCTTGATCCGGGGTGTCACTGGGGTGAGTGCCCTAATATTTTCACATATAATCTCCTGATATGTTAATACGTGAAACTTTTCTAGAAGCCTATAGTGACGTCACATCCATCCACGATAAAGCAAACTGCTTGTGCAAGCCTAATCCAATCCAGAATAAGGAAGAAGTATAAGGTTGGTGAAGTTGTGATTATTTTATCCTAGACACGGATCTGAGTTGTAGTCATCATATCTTATCTAAAGTTCCCCAAACAGTCTACTACTTCTTTAGGTCCACCTGCTACATTGTGTATCTAGTTACATTTTTTTTCTTTTTTTAAAACGTTGCCCCACAGTACAGGAGAAATCCTAGTCTCCTATGTCGTGGGTGCGTTTACAAAGACAAACTCCACGCACAATAAACGACCCGAAACCGGAACCCGTACAAATATTTGTACCGTGCGGGAATCGAACCCACGACCCGGTGCGCAGCAGCCGACTTTATCAGCCACTGCACCAACCGTGCCGTCAAAAAAATCCAATTAAAGTTCAAAACAGAATAATTATTTGTACTAGCTGGTACTATTGAAATCTAGTAGTCGTTTTTCGTGGGAGAGCCTAGCTTTAGTCATCCACTAGAGCTCGTAAATGGTCTCACTTGACCGATAGTACCACGCGCCACAAAATTGCGGTGTGAAACAGCAATATTGCTGCGTTTCGTACGGTGAGTGAAGAATACCGGGAGCCCAACCTCCAAAAATATGCCAGACATACGACTTGGGGCTTTCAAGAACACAAGTGTGTCTGTCCTAAAGGCTGGCAATACATGGACTCGCTTAGACCACCCGCATTACTCATTTGCCCTGTCCTATATTACAAATTAGCCGCTACCTGCCCACTTTGTTTGGCGTAAATTATATTTATATTCATATCTTCTGAACTCTGCAAGATATCGAAATGGAACGTACACGACAATTTGAGTTAAGGTTTTTGTTTGAATCCATAAAGTTTTCATTGAAATCCGGTGAGCCGTTAAAGAGCGTATTCGAGTCAAACTTTCAGCCAGACAGACGAAACATCAAAAAACTGTCATTTGTGATTTGGCATCGTATAAACAGCGGTTTTCACTTAAATATTGGCATTTATTTTGATATCACAGACAGACACTTCAATTTTATTATAGAGCTATAGAAAACAAACATAGAAAGCGTGCTTTGTTACCACATAAATCTGTATTTTTATTGTTCAACTAGCTGGGATCCGCGGTTTCACCCGCGTTTAAATTAAAAGAAATTTAGAGTACTTCGACATAGATACTTGACATAGAATATATATATTGGATTTTAAGGGTTTTTTTTTGCGCGGAACCCCAATTATGTTTCTAAAATAAAACTAGCCTAAGTTACGCCTGATAACATCAGCTATCTGTCAGTGATAGTCCCGTCAAAATCGGTCCAGCCGTTACGGAGATTACCCGGAACAAACAGACAGAAAGACAGACAAAAAATATATATATTTTTTTTGTTATATGTACCGTCAATGCTTTCATATGCATTGAGTAAAAAGCTGTTATTTTGACATTACAAACAGACTCTTCAATTTTATTTATTTTTATAGACAATATATTTATTCATCGTATTCATATCTGCCTGATAGACGTTTACTGCTGAAAAAAGGCCTCTTCCATAGATTCCCACAAATAACTGTGTCGTCGTATTGGGGGAAATTTTCCACTACTCACCACCCTTGGCAGAGGTGTTGGTGAGCGCAGTATGGCTACTGTTACACAGAAGGGACGCTCTGGTTGAAACATCCTTATTCGCCTTTTACGACATCCATACTAGGAGAATAAGTGGTCGGGGGCCACGGACGCGCAGTCTGTGTGCTCACACTGACCGACCCCCGGGAAGACGGTGACGCGCACGTGGTCACGTGCCGCCGTGTGCGTAGCACAGCGTACAGCGAGGCTTGGGGGATCCTTTACAATCCTCCCCGAGAAGTGCCTGAGGGCGGCCTTTTTATAGCCCCCTGACCTCCGCTAGAGGAGGTGACCGCTTTACTGTCATCCCCTCTGAAATGTGCCTAACGGCGTGGCACCAATGGGCGGCTCTAGTGTGATCTTATGAGGACCTGGAGCTCCTCTTCAGTGCCAAAGATGACCGCTCCAATGGTTTTAGACGATAGGAATCCGGAGTCCGTTCATGTAGAATTTTCATTGGACACCAATAAAAAAAAGAGAAATGGATTATTTATTAATATTTAATAGATTTATTCATCATATATCATCATATCGGCCATTTATACGTCCACTGCTGAACAACCTCCCCCCATAGATTTTCACAACTGTGTCATCATTTTGAGGGGTATTTGCCTGTACTCACTACGCTTGGCAGGCAGGTTGTTGAGCGCAGTATGGCTACCGTTTCACAGAAGGGACACTGCTGCCCATCCCTCTGGTTTTGATTCCCTTTGTCGCCTTTTACGACAGCCACAGGAGGAGATGGAATGGTGCTATATTCTTATCCGGACACCACACGGAATTCATTTAGATTTATTGTTCTACTACAAATGTGATCTCGGCTGAATAAATAAATTATGATACCTATGACCGAGATATTTCATAAATTTCTTCTAACCGTGTCTACCGTCCGTGTATCGCTTTGTTACATCTACACAGTTAAACCCAAAAAGCAGGTTACCAATTCGAAATAAAACTATCACGCTGACAGATAGGTGAGCACTTCCAGTATGTATCTATATATTTACAAACTATTCCTTTCCGAAACGCAGATATACCACCACTTTGCCACAGATAAAACAAAAAGCCATTGTTGACATATTACCAAGAAAAAATGAGCCAACGCATGAGTCAAAAAGGCAAGAATTCATCGAGGAAAATACATTTAACAATACAAAGAAAAAGTAGCAATATAAAGTATCGCCAACACGGCAAGTAAATCAACTGACCAAATACTAGGATTACATAATATTGCCACAGGTGTTTTGTCCCGCCAATATAACCGACCTCACCTGGACTGCCCGCCGTACCCTGAAAAGGGTCCGAAGCAAAAAGAGGCGAACAAAAATGCTTGACCAAATATTCGTGTCATCAATGTAATTAAATTGTCGCCTGCAAGGGTGACGACAGATGTCATGGCATTACAGGATAATTAAAATGACCACTCTTATTTTCTAACAGCCTGGTATCTTGCTCCCTTAGAATAATAAATAAAAGCTAGAAGGATAGCCGGCACGCGCAATTCGTAATCATTTGAACGGTGACGGATATGACACCATTCACTGGGTGGCCCGTTAGTGTTCCGACATTTCCTTGTGAGTGTTGTTCTTGAAAAAGTAATAATTAGAACGATTTGTGCTTTTACGCAAATGGCTGACGATAACAAAACTATCTCTGCGCTTGTGTATGTCACAGAGACAGTAATTAATTATACGCTGCTTGTGCACATCAGAACAGTGTTTAGGATACACACGTTTGCGACAGTGGTCCGTCCGCAAGAGACTTACTTCCAGTTCCATCCATCTTGGAGTAGGTACAGGATGGCATAGTGCGGCACTGCACTCGATCTATCTGACTGTTTTATTTATAAAACTATAGCTATGTGGTAGGTTTATAGTAGTAAAAAATATTGTAATAGCTATTATAGTTTAAAAAGTACAACCGTGGAGTTTCTTGCCCGTTTTTCTCAATACGAAATCTACATCTTAAAACGCGGCAACTAAAGTCTTGACTATTCATGAGTGGTGACTAAATAGTTTTACATTTAAAAAATATTATTTATTCATATTTTTTCATCATATATAATATAATCAATAAAACATTCTCAGATTGGAACAAAGTCATGGCTGTGCGTATTTTCATAGTGCCGCTGTATTCCATAGACTTCATTTAAATAGGTAATAGACAGGATGAACTCGAAGCCCAATAAAGATTTGGTTACAACCGTTACAGTTTTTAAGATTCCATTACTTAGTTGATTCAGTTCACGAAGTGAACGCTATATTTGTTTCGTGTCCAGATTAAGAATCTGCAATCTCTCCATGGATGTCGTAAAATGCGACTACGGGACATTAAACCAATGGACAGCAGCGTCCTGTCTATGGAACAGCCGCCAACGCTTAGTACGTATAGTAAGCGTGGAGGGAACTTGCAAATTCCCCCCAAAATGACACAATTGTGGAAATCCATGAGAGAGACTTTTGTTCAGCAGTGCACGTGCTTTGGTTGATATAATGATTATAAGATGACCGCTAGTGATTTTCAGGTGGGGACGGAATTACGACAGAGCTTTTGAAAGCAGGTGGCACACCGGTACTTAAAGTCCTTCAGAAGCTATTGAATTCCATCTTACTCGAGGGCACAACGCCGGAAGCATGGAACAGAGGCGAGGTGGTGCTCTTCTTCAAAAAGAGTGACCACCCTATTGAAGAATTATAGACCCATCTCGCTTCTGAGCCATGTTTATAAGCTGTTGTGAAGAGTTATCACGAATTGTCTCGAGCGCAGGTTTGATGACTTGCAGCCTCCCGAACAAGCTGGTTTCCGACAAGGTTATAGTACCATAGGCCGCATATATACACTGCCGCAGGTTATACAGAAGACCGCGGAGTATAGTCTGCCACTATGCTTAGCGTTTGTGGACTATGAGAAAGCCTTTTAATTCGATCGAAACCTCTTTGCAGCGGTGCCACATTGACTATCGGTACATAGAAGTGTTTAAGTGCTTATACAGAAACGCCACCATGTCGGTCCGAGTACATGAACAGAGCACGGGGGCAATTCCATTGCGGAGGGGTGTGAGACAGGGGGACGTCATTTCCCCGAAACTGTTCACCGCTGCAATGGAGGATGCCTTCAAGCTACTAGAGTGGAAAGGATGCGGCATTAACATCATAGTCACGACAACGTAGTCATGGCAGAATCGCTGCAAGAGCTCAGCACCATGCTCGATGATCTCAACTGAGTTTCCCAACAGGTGGGCCTTAAA
This sequence comes from Diloba caeruleocephala, assembly GCA_947459985.1. Classification (NCBI taxonomy): domain Eukaryota; kingdom Metazoa; phylum Arthropoda; class Insecta; order Lepidoptera; family Noctuidae; genus Diloba; species Diloba caeruleocephala. The sequence continues at coordinate 18,898,143 of OX381623.1, read as the reverse complement.
ATGAACATGGGCAAGACGAAAGTCATGTCGAATGCCCCTGTCGTGCCTATCACAATATCCGTTGGGAGCTCTGTTATCGAATTTGTTGACGAGTATGTCTACTTGGGACAAACTGTCCAGTTAGGTAGGTCCAACTTCGAGAGAGAGGTCAATCCTCCTCATTTCCTCTCCATAGCTCGCTGAGTGACCTTGAACTTTCTTATGAGGCTCATGGTGAGTGACCACGTCTCTTTCCCATATGTCATCACTGGTAACACACATTGGTTAAAGACTTGCGTCTTGAGGCTTTGCGGTATTATTGACGAAAAGACATTGCGAAGTTTCCCGAACGCTGCCCAGCCGAGTAGTATTCGAGTATTGACCTTTTATGACCCAGTAGGATATTTACAGGCTGTTATTATAAAGTGGAACAGTTCACTTTACCAGGAATCAGACAGATACGGACGTGACCTAACTAGGCAACCGTTTGACTGTTTCCCGATCGATTGTAAAGCTAGCAGTTTTATAAGTCCAAGTCAACGTACAAGTCTCAAGTGAAAACACTGCCACAGGTAACATGAGTTCGCCATTAGTCGTATTGTTGTCGTGTTACAAAGAAGTTAGCGAAATACTCGAAATCTGTAAAGCTTCGTACAAACAGTATCGAAAAATAAAAAAAACCGCACAAGTGCGAGTTGAACTCGCGTGGAGACTTAACTTTAAAATATATAGATTTTGCCAGATTACGTAGATCATATTTATAAATTTAAAATGAAATGCTTTAATAATTGGAAAGACCATTTTAATATAAATTCCAGAGAAAAAGGATTTTGGTACAGAACAATTCAAGGCGAACTTCCTCCTATACCCTGGTTTGACAGTAGTAGGTTCAGCAGAAGATTTGTAAAGTTAGCTTTAAGATTGCGTTCCGAACACTATCCATCGGCCAAGTTTGCATTCTTGATGAAGAAAACAAATTCACCTAACTGTAATACTTACAATGTGGTTGAGGATGTACATCATTTGCTGATGGACTGTGTTAGGAACCAAAATGAAAGGCAAATTTTAATCAATGATTTTAAATTAAATATGTTAGACGTCTGACGTCAAAATCTGATGTTGCAAAAAGATTATGTCAGTTGGTTATACTTCATTGACCTTTCCTTGAATAGTACTAGACGTAATATTTGTTAAATATATATTGTATAAGGCATGATGGGGTTGACGTATCCATGTGGATAAAAACCCCGAAATAAATAAAGATAAAAAAAAATAAAAAAAAATATATAGATTTAAAATTATAAAACAAATATATTCGAAACCATCGCAACAAGCCCTTTCATTTCATATGTTACAGTTTGCAAAACTTTACTCTTTAATTTTCCATATTGCCCTCCAAATGTGACATCCATATTAAAAATAATTTATTTACGTTACACGTCCGTGTTTGGGTCACAGTAATCCTGCCCAAAACAATTGTAATGCTACCCAGGATTAATCCTGCGTGGCACCACAGTGCGCTTATTAGCTCGAGACATTAGTTATTTAGTCTCTTGTGCCCAGTATTTCACTAGCCACAGTGCCCTTCAAACTGGAATACAGTAATGTCTACAGTTTAAACACTACTGCTTGGTGGCGAATATCTGGTACAGCAGTAGTACCTTCTTTTTTATTGGTATCCAGTGAAAATTCTACATGGAACTTCCTTCACCCTGGGGAAGGGTGACGGGGTATGCCAGACTCATATCGGCTAAAACCACTGAAGCAGTCATCTTCGGCACTGAAGGGGGGCTCCAGGTCCTGGTAAGATCGAACTAGAGCCGCCCATTGGTGCCACACCTTCACCGCACATCACGGAGGGGATGACTGTAAAGCGGTCACCCCCTCTAGCGGAGGGAAGGTACCGCTTATTTTAAAACTAAAACGCAGTATGGTCGGACTATATTCAAGTGGACTGGTTGAAATTATGTCGATAACTCTATTGATATCTCATTACCAAACACCAGCCAGACATATTTCATCATATCATATCGGCCATTTATATGTCCACTGCTGAACAAAGGCCATTTTGGGGGGTATTTGCCAATACTCACCACGCTTGGCAAGCGGGTTGGTGAGCGCAGTATGGCTACCGCTTCACAGAAGGGATGCTACTGCCCATCCCTCTGGTTAGATTCCCTTAGTCGCCTTTTACGACATCCACGGGTGGAGATGGAGTGGTGCTATATTCATCCGGACACCACACGTATTTAAATAAACAATAAAATTAACGTATCATCGTGTCAGCCATAAGACGACCGGTTACATGCCGTGTGTCATTTGGGGGGAGATTTGCCAGTTCTTACTACGCATGACAGGCGGATTGGTGAGCAAAGAATGGCTACTGTTTCACAGACGGGACGCTGCTGCCCATCCCTCTGGTTTAGAGTCGATTAATTGCCTTTTACGACATCCATGGGAGGAGATGAAGAGTTGCTTTATTCTTAATCCGGACAAATGTATACCTACAATCATATAGGACTCCCCCAAAAATCACCACATCGACCGATATGGATGTGTTGTGTGCTCATTGGGGGGTTTTGCCATAATCGCCACGTTTGGCAGGCGCATCGGCGATCGCAGTAAATGTACTCGAAGGACGCTGCTGTCCATCCTCCGGCTAATCCAATAGTTGCCTTTTACAACACCCACGGGATCAGATGGGTTAGTGCTATTTGGAACCGGTACGAAATGGCAAATTGCGTTAAAATATAAACTCATAAACATAAACAAGAACCAGGTGCATTCCGTACTCTACACGTAGTAATTGATTAAATATGCAAACAGAGTTACTGAGCTCTCGTACATTTTTCATTGGTCCATTTCCCCGCGATATTGATACCCGTATTGATGGAGATATCATATCCATAACATGTTACGTTGGCAATATATAATCATGAATGCAAATTTCAATAACAGATCAGGAACGACGTTGATTGGCAATACTCTCGCTGAATCGAGCACAACGCACGGTGTAAGTGCGTCTTGCTATTAATTAATACCAGTTGTGTGCAGGTAGTGACGTGAAATGATGAAAAACGAATGTGAAATTCATTTTTTCACTGAAATCTTTTATATATAGGGTCATACTTTAATAATGGCAAATATTTTAGGAGGTAAATCTATAGGTTGCAATGATGCGTTTTATTAGGGTCAACTTTTATTTTATAAAATAACACAGACCCAGTAAATCTTTCGCTAGTCGAGTATTTAAATATTTATTTATCTATTATCAGTAAACCGATATTTAATATTTGAAATTAATTCTATACCACTCATAGAGCCTCGCCTTATAATATTTTCCATTACTAGTAAGTATTTTATTTTTCTCACCACAATAATTAAAAAGTTGCTACAAAACACAATATTGCCTAGTTATAGTATAATTAAAATGTATTGTGGGAGACTGGTGCCTAAGCTAGTCTGAAGCTTGTATTTCAGGTCACCAGGCCTCCACCCCAGGAGTCCAGTTTTGTTCTTTCATAATCTGTGCCAGTCGAAATTGTTCCATTTTCGTGTATCTGATTCTATCAAGTTGTTTCCTCTTGTTAAAGCTCTCTTGATGAATCTCTTCTGATGATCTCTTCAATACTTTGATGTAAATTTAAAGTAAGACCCTATATATGTTGGTTTATGATTTTCCTACGAGTACAATATTCGCATGTACGTTACAGTTTAGGCTCATCTTTTCAGCCAAAAAACGTCCACTACTGGACCGATACCTCCCACAAAAATTACCACAAGGACCGGTATATGTTTGTGTTGTGTGCTCATTGGGGGGTTTTGCCATAATTGCCACGCTTGGCAGGCAGGATGGCGATCACAGTTGGATTATAAATGTACTCGATGGTTGCTGCTGCCCATCGGCTAATCCCATAGTCGCTTTTTACGACACCCACGGGATGAGATGGGGTGGTGGTATTATTAGCCGGCACCACACGGAAATTTTATGTACTAGTGTTTTATTTCCACTTGGTTTGCCTTTGTTGGCACCTTTAGTTTATAATCTATGGCCGGTTACACCACCAGGCTTATCTTAGAAAAAAAAAACTTTATTCACTTAAAAACAAAACACTTTCTATAATCGCCTTTTCTTTCGCGATTTTGTTTGTCGTTTATAAAGCCGAGTTTACCGATTGCATGGGCAACCATATTACAAGTTAATTTATATAAGGCAATTAGTAGATTAGATATTAAATGAAGATTTTCTTTGTGAAGGAAGGAATGTAGTATAGGTTTATAGACTCCGTGTGTTATCCGGATTAGGAATATAGCACCACTACTCCCGTGGATGTTGTAAGGCGACTTAGGGATTCTTAGTCAGAAGGATAGGAAGCAGCGTCCCTTCTGTGGAATAGTAGCGCTCACCAGCCCGCCTGAAAGCGTGGTCAGCACTGGCAATTTCTCCCCAATAATTGTAGAGAAACGATGTGTTTAGTGTTGAAAAGCGTTAGAAGTAATACTTCTTTGGGGTAACATTGTTTTTATTGCGCTTGCTAATAATTTACGTAAGTAAAAAAACGATGAAATGAACGAAAATATACATTAAATACAATTAATAAAGATTTCATTAAAATATACTTAAATGAAATGGCGGATTCGGATTTTGACGACAGGCGCGTGAAGATTCCAAATTTATTCTCAATAACCGCACCAAAAAAAAATTTCAAAAACTTCAATAAACATTCATCATTTCGGCCCCTCCCCCAAAGATCACCGCAACGACCGATATGGGGGGTTTTGCCATAATCGCCACGCTTGGCACACGGGTTGGCGATCGCAGTTGAGTTGTTAATGTACTCGAAGGATGCTGCTGCCCATTGTCCGGCTAATCCCATAATCGACTTTTACGACGCTTACGGGAGGAAATGGGGTGGTGGTATTCTGAGTCCGCACCACACGGCAAAAAATATTACTAACTATCAATTTATTCTCATTATGATGCACCAAAGGAAATATAACTTCAAAAAATATTACTAACTATCAATCTATCTCGCCAATCAACAAAAGATACACAATGGCTTTCCTCACTTCCACTCGGTAGTCTTTTTCCAGCAATTTGTGTCGACAAGCGTGCAATTTCCCAGAGCTCCGACATTCCGAGTACCAGCTGTCACTGACAGATGCCGCCAGCTATCTAGTTATTCCGTCGTCTGCGATGCGTAGACTTTTGCCTCCTTGTTTATTCAGCACTATGCTAATGTTCTGGAGTTTAATTTGCGAGTTATGGTTGGATATTAGATTTTAGGTTACACGTGTTAAGGTACCTTGTTAGATTTCTCAAAGTTAAACATATACATGGGCCTCAATGATCACTACAATGAGCAACTGCTCCATATAACTATATCTCCAGACAAAACGTTATTATTTTAGTTATATATAACTAGATGCGCCCCGCGGTTTGACCCGCCGTTTAAATTTAAAAGAAAAAAATAAGAGAAGAAAGAAGAAATCAATGACATTTTACATATAGTCGCGCCATACACGTATTATTGCAATACAAAAGGGCGCGCCGGCCGCAATTATACCGCGTAATAAAAAATAAAACAAAATACTATTTGTTTTTTACAATATCGATTACGTTACGTATTTATTTATTTATGAAATAAAACGTATTTTTTCCTCACAATAACAGTATACTTCGTGCATTGTCTATAAACATAGGAAGGCATTCTTTTTTCGCAATATGTTACTGAATTACGCTTATATGTATAATCCACGTATAACACTGGATGGTGCGTGACTAGGTGAACTCCGGGCAATTACCTTGCTTTCATGTGACCATCGTAGAGCGCGGGCAACGCTTATAAAAACATCTCGGGAAGAAATCGGATTATATGTAAATAATTTAGAGTATTTCTGCATAGACAATACTTTTAGTCATATTTTCGTGTGGTATTAGCATATATGCTGGTTTTTAAGATATAGGCTTGTACAGTTCGGCACTTCTCGGTAATGCTCGGTTCCCGTCGGGCGGCTACGCTCGGCTACCGAGTCATCGCGTCGCATCGCCCTCCTGCGCTGTTACTTCGTTTTAGCTAAGCGTTAATTCTAACTTATTTTCTTTATGCTCAGCTTTTAAGGGTCATCGAGAGATGTTTGTGAGATGTTACCAGTGATGACATATGGAACAGAGACGTTGTCACTCACAATGGGCCTCATAAGAAAGCTCAAGGTCACTCAGCGAGCTATGGAGAGAGCTATGCTGGGTATTTCTCTACGAGATCGAATCAGAAATAAGGAGATCCGTAGAAGAACTAAAGTTATCGACCTAGCTGAAAGGATTATTAAACTAAAGTGGCAATGGGCGGGGGACATTGCTCGTAGAACTGATGGCCGTTGCGGAAAAAAGGTTCTCGAATTAAGACCGCGCACCGGAAAACGCAGCGTGGGACGACCTCCAACGAGGTGGACAGACGACCTGGTGAAGGTCGCTGGGAGTTGTTGGATGTGAGCGGCATGTGACCGCTCGTTGTGGAAATCTAAGGGTGAGGCCTATGTTCAGCAGTGGACATCCTGTGGCTGATATGGTGAGAGAGGTGTTAAATAGCCTAATACCTTCCTCAAGAATTGGCCTATCAAATGCAAACTTATTTTTTCAAATCCGACCGGTACTTCTAGAGATTCGCGCGTACAAACAAAAAACAAATAAACAGATTTATTACATTCGTATAAACTCCGTGTTGTTCCCGGCAAATAATAGACCACTTCTCTCCACTCAAGAGTGTCGTAAAAGGCAACTAAGGATTGATATCAAGCGGAGCAGTATCCTCCCATATGGTATAAACAACATACTGCGTCCACCAATCTGCTTGTCAAGCGTGGTGATTTTGGCAATATCCCCTACGATAGCGCATGGCAGTGATCATTGCGAGGCCAGTTTAGCAGGGGACTTTTGCAGGCTTATGTATGTATGTAGATTACTATATTCATTGAAACTACAACGACGCCGGTTGGCATTGTATACAGGGGTGCAATTCTCCAACCTCGAACATCCATACATCCTTGAATACAGAATTGAAATAACAGTGATAACCCAATTTGGTAATCGCTATGTCTGATCCTCATGGCTGTCTTTCCGCAACGTGTCCGTGAATAGCTTCAATCATGTCGTAGCGAATACCAAATTGGTTTTACACCGTTATTTCGATTCTGTATTTAAGGATGTATGGATGTTTGAGCTTAAGGAATTACGCCCCAGTACGTTGCGACGTGGATGACAAAGACCCCGTATGTTTATACTTTTCATTGATCAAATAATCATTTAATTTTATTTATTTAGGCATATTTGCTAACATGCGATACGATGGACGAATAATTGCTGGTTAGTGATATTACTATTGTCATCGGGCACCGCCATGTTAGCTTAATAAAGGTGGAACTCATGTTTGAACTCCGAATAAAGGAGAGGGTGTTCTATATGTTAGAATGTTTTTGAAATTCAATTGAGCTTTTAGTAATTCATCATCATCATATCAGCCACAGGACGTCCACTGCTGAACAAAGGCCTCCCCCTTAGATTTCCACAACGAGCGGTCACATGCCGCTCTCATCCAACGACTCCCAGCGACCTTCACCAGGTCGTCTGTCCACCTCGTTGGAGGTCGTCCCACGCTGCGTTTTCCGGTGCGCGGTCTCCATTCGAGAATTAATTTAGTAAAGATTTAGTAATTAATTATTTAATTTTCATTTGAATTTTGATAAAGAGAAAATGTGGTGTTATACCGAATATAATATGGTGATTTTAAACTATCGTTGTGTTATATATTTTACATTACACGTTTGTATACATTGTTTGGTTTGGGATGGCCTCCAACAAGATGGACAGATGACCTGATAAAGGTAGCTGACATTAGTTGCATGTAACCACCCCACGCTTTTTTACAATAAAATAATATATTTTTTAATCCCTCTATTCTTATCTGAAAGAATTGAAAATTATTTTCTAAAGTGAAGTGAGTCTTTGTGAAGCTAACTACAAAAACTTTTTTTTTTTGGAACGAAGTTGCATTGTCATCGGACCTTGATAAGTGTGCGAAGTTTCAAATGAATCCGACGTTTTGAAGGGGATGAAAATAGAGTTAAAAAATTAGGTTACATAGATCCATAGATACATACCAAGCTAGTAAAAGCGTATTAAAAACATTATACAACAGACACCACAACTTTCCGCTATACTTTGCAATGATTTGTTAGCACGTACAAACGTTCTCCTAGTACCTACTTCAACAAGACACCATATTCACTATTCTACTACTACAGAGATTCACCCGCCATTGAATTTAAAATAAATCAGATTTATGATAAATAATTTAGATTAATTCGTCACACACAGTTGACATATATATTGGATTTCATGGGTTTTAATTTTCTTGCACAAAACGCTAGTTATTTTTCTAAAATTTTTCAGCTTAGGTTACTCCTTATAACATCAGCTATCTGCCAGTGAAAGTCCCGTCAAAATCGGTTGAGCCGTTTCGGAGATTAGCCGGAACAAACAGACAGACGAAAAAAACAGCTTTTTTGTAGTAAGTATATACTTTCATACGCAATTAGTCAAAGCTATTGTTTCGACATTACAAACAAAAACTTCAATTTTATTTATTTATATAGAATATAGATAATAATATTATACTGCACTGCGCTGAAACATCAAGTGAATGTACTTTCTTTTCTTGAATTCACTGTATATACATACATATATAAGAGGGAAATAACATTACATGCGGATTATCTTAATTTGTTATGGTTACTAGTCAGATAGGTATGCATTATTGACACAAGTGCATTCGATTCTCCGTGTGGTGTCCGGATTAAGAAAATGGCATCACTCCATCTCCTCCTGTGGAAGTCGTAAAAGTTGACTAAGGGGCTCTGAACCAGAGGGATGGGCATCAGCATTTCTTCTGTGGAACAACAGCTTTTCTGCGCTCACCAACCCACCTGCCAAGCGTGGTGAGTACTAGTGGTAAATTCCCGCCCAAATGATGACACAATTGCTATTCTATGAGGAAGTTGCTGATTTCTTGGCGCCGACAAAGTTTTCCAACTTATACGAGATATGAAGCTGCCGACTAACCCACCGACAACAAAGCCGAGCTGTGTCGGCGGGTCGAATTTGGTGTGTAGACTCCTTTACACGTAGGCGGACGTGATTGATTGATTGATTGTAAAAGGCGATTAAGGGACACCAGACTAAAAGGATGGGCAGCAGCGTTCCTTCTGTGGAACAGTAGCCATACTGCACTCATCAACCTGCCCGCCTAGCGTGGTGAGTACTGGAAATATTCCCCCCAAAATGGCACAGTTGTGGAAATATATTGGAGAGGCCTATGTTCAGCAGTGAATGTCCTTTGGTTAATGTGGTAGTGATGATTGTTTTTTCTAATGCATGATTAACTTTGCTATTGTGTATAGAATTTATATTTAAAAAGCAAGCACCAGCTTAATTTTATTTTATTTGGACATTTTTATTTACATAATTAATGATGAACAGTACAGATAAACAGTTATATATAATGAGTGGTCATGGAGGAGGAGAAGAAATAGAAGAGTGTGAAAAAAGGTCTAGTAGTTTTCCTGAAGGTTTACAAATGCATAATTATGGTGAAACCAACATTTTTTAAACCAACAAGAGGACAAAAATGTATCAGATTTAAGTAATTATAAAAACATTTTGTTAAAATTAGAAGGCAGAACGATTTATATTCATAAAAGTTTAATTAAGTCACACTCAATGTTAAAGGGGGAACAACTTTAAAATTTAAATAAATTCAGTAGTAAAGTACTAGGAGGGCAGGAAAACGAAAGAATAGATTAACTCGACTGCTCGTTGGAAATTAAGCGTTGGCACTTGGTAAACCGTCTGGATGCTCCAAAAACTTATTCTGTGGCAATGCTAATGAGCTGTTTTTCTCTTAAAGTTAAGTTCTTCTCTTTCAGTATTATCGTCCCCTGGTACCAAATAATTTACAACTAGGTGTTGTATTTTATAGCAGTATTCCTTTTTATTGTAAACGCTAGTTTACACCGACAGCTATGTCGCCCGCGGTTTCACCCGCGTTTTTACTATTGTCCAGGCAATTTTGACCATTTTTTTCTTTTTTTATATTTAAACCTTCCGTGGGCCTTAAGGAACATACAAAAAGCCAAATTGGTCCAGCCATTCTCGAGTTATGCGCTTAGCAACATTCAATTTTATTTATTTATATATATGTGTAGATATATAGATTAAATCAAATATTTGTTTTATATTACAATCATTTTTTAAACGACGAGAGAATTTTTAGTTTTCCTTTTGTGGCGTGTGTACAGACATACATAGGCTGCACTAAAAGTATCGGGAATGGAATATTTCCACTGTTCCTGTCATATTAAAATCTTTTTAATTGAAAACTCCTTGGTTTTACAAATCGAATACCATTTATTTATTTAAAAAAAGATTCACGGTCTTGTCACAAGGTTTTGTCAAACTTGTTTAGTCGTTGAGAAAATGGAATTGACTCGAGAAAATTCAAGAGTGATGATTTATTATGACTTTCGAAGTGGTTTAACACAAAAACAGTGTGTTGACCGGATGATTTCTGCATTTGGTGATGAAGCCCCATCCAAAACCACAATTTATCGCTGGTTTGCTGAATTTCAACGTGGACGTGTCAAGCTCAGTGATGATCCTCGTCAAGGTCGTCCAAAAACTGCAGTCACCCAAGAAAACGTTGATGCTGTGCGTAAGCTGATTGAGGAAGATCGACATGTGACATACCGCGAAATTCAGGCAACTTTAGACATTGGCATGAGTCAAATACAAATAATCTTGCATGAACAATTAGGTGTAAAAAAGTTGTTTTCCCGATGGATACCGCATTTTCTATGTGAAGAGCAAAAAGCGGCTCGCGTTACTTGGTGCGTCAGAACTCTCGAAAGATTCCACGCAGGATCCTCAAATGCTGTATACAACATCGTATCAGGTGACGAATGCTGGATATATGCGTAGGAACCCGAAACAAAAAACCAGTCACGAGTTTGGGTGTTCGAAAATGAGTTAAAGCCAACAAAAATTGTTCGTTCATGGAGTGTTGCAAAAAAAATGGTGGCCACGTTTGTCTCCAAAACCGGCCATGTTACGACTATTCCTCTTGAGGGACAAAGAACGGTTAATGCAGAATGGTATGCTAGCATTTGTTTGCCACAGGTCGTTTCTGAACTCCGTAGAGAGAACTGCAACCGCCGCATCATCCTCCATCACGACAATGCGAGTTCTCACACCGCGCACAGAACAAAAGAGTTTTTAGAGCAAGAAAACATAGAATTATTAGACCATCCGCCGTACAGCCCCGACCTAAGCCCTAATGATTTCTATACTTTCCCTAAAATAAAGAATAAATTGCGTGGACAGAGATTTTCATCACCTAAAGAAGCTGTGGATGCCTACAAAACGGCCATTTTGGAGACCCCAACTTCCGAATGGAATGGTTGCTTCAATGATTGGTTCCATCGTATGGAAAAATGTGTCAAATTTCGCGGAGAATACTTCGAAAAGCAATAAATACATTTTTAAATAGTAATGTTGTGTCACTTCCTTGATTCCCGAAATTTTCAGTGCCGCCCTCGTATATCTCACATGCACAAGCATTCAGACCCGAAACAAATATCTGTAGATAATACATTTTTCAGCGTAAGTATTAAACCAGCCAGCGATATTTAGCGGATAAAGCTAATTGTTTGGCCACTGCACCAAGCAATCCGTAATTTTTTTCATTTGTTATTGCTAAACTACCAGCCTGTTTCTGAAACAAAAGTTATCGCCTAATGTACGTGACATTCTGTTAATCTCGAATTAAATGTGTTTTGTGTTTCTGAAACACAATCACATTCTGTCAACAGTTTGTGAACAAACGCCGGTCAGAGAAATTTTTGTTTTATGGCAAGCCTTTTCGTTTGTCAACAGATTGTCAGCAAGCCTATTTGATAATTTGTGAATATTGATCGATTAATCGCATGTAATTAATTGCCGTGTGGTGCCGGCTCAAAATACCACCACCCCAATTCCTCCCGTGGGTGTCGTAAAAGTCGACTAAGGGATTAGCCGAAGGATGGGCAGCAGCGTCCTTCGAGTACATTAACAACTCAACTGCGATCGCCAACCCGTCTGCCAAGCGTGGCGATTATGGCAAAACCCCCCAGTGAGCCCACAACACTCCCATATCGGTCGTTGTGGTGATCGTTGGGGGAGGCCTGTGTCCAGCAGTGGACTTCATTGGTTTTTTGAACAGCGTTTTTAGGATAGTCACTGTAGCTTCCTTTATTCGTTTTATGTAAGCATGATTATTTTTCGAGACATTGTGGAGTAGTCAACAGTTGTCGCGGAGTGCCTCCCTCCGTGTTTCCTTCCCGGTTAGCTCAACTAGGAGGCTCTCTCCACGGCAGCAAGTAACGGAGTTCAGTTAACGAGATCAATGAAACGTAACATATATATTGTTATAATGGTATATCGATATTCACAACTTTAACACTTCATCTTCGTGGTGATGTTTATATATTTCAAATATAGCTTATTATCACAATTTACGCTAGTTTAAAATAAGTAATTAGAATATTACAGGAGACTATTTGTCAGAGCGACAGCTGTGTATTGAACCACTAGCGTTCAGAATCCAGTGTGTAATGATGATGATCAAAATATGAAGAGCGACTCTACGTCACATAAATTCGAATTTTGATTTGAATAAAGAATGAATCGTGAGGTGGACAGTGATCGACATAAAAAGGTATGAAGTCATGAAAGAGGTTGATTGAAATGAAGATGAAGGATGACTTCGTCACACAGTCACAACAAACTTGCCAATTATACGTACTATGTAGACCAAACGAAGGGATTTGTATGACGAAAAGAAATTCGGACGGCGATCAGAAACCCGCGGATTGTGATTGACTGTACTGTACTGAATAAGGCATTTGACTCACCTTTCAGAAACCGGATGGCATTGTTTTGTATCTTGTAAACTAAAAATAGATATTATGCGACAAGCTATTTGAATACAATCGTAATATTTAGAAATCGATACTGATCCCTAAATACTAAAAGTAGCTGACGAAACATCAAAGGCATGTAAGTGAAACTACAGTTTACGATATCGAAATGCGAGTCCACAAAAATATGCAGAGTCATGCTCAACCCTAGAAGGGTGAAGGGGTGAAAAGGGCTGGTATAAAATGAGAAGCGAAATGTTTCGAATGTCGATGGAATTACAAAAAGTTTTACAATGCAAAACTGTGATGAAAGCAGCGAATGGAGCAGACTATGTCATCCTTGCCTGAAAACAATTCATGGAATTTTGAAGTAAAATGCGATTTTTTATATTCTTCAGAATTTGAACAGCTTTGGACTTATTTTTATATTATTCACAGTAGCTTCCTTTTTTTCTGTAAGCATACATTTTCGAGTACTATCCAGTAAAGAGTAAATTTGCACTACTATATCGTTGTGGTTTATGGGAGGCCTTTGTTTGATACCGACATCCTCTGGCTAATATAATAATAAGGTACACCTGTCTCTGCAAAATCATCTCGTAACATTATTCCGTAGAAGTCCACTGTTGGACATCTTTCAACCACCACAACAGTGAACGGTACAAGTCCGGTGTCAACAATTATTAATGTATCAACTTTCCAAACTGCGGATACTGTCCGAAATAAACTAAAGAAACTAACTAAAAACGAAACTAGGTAAAGTTAGAAATCAAAAGGTGTAATAATTACCGCTACGGACACTATGGACGGAAACACGGTCAGGAGCAAGGGGTCACCAATATCGACCATCGTGACGAGGTCACAGCGTGTGCCGCGCAGTGTCTTGCGAGCAGACTCTACAGTAGCGGACCGGGCGTTTGCTCTCGGCCTATGCGACACAGTTACTTCCCGAAACTCCCATGTCCCAAGGGTATATATGTTACCTGGGCGGTAAGGACGCCACGCCATCTCTCCAGCCACTTCTGGATGACGGGTTGTACCACCTCCATCGTGACGTGCTCTGACCTCTATTTAACCTAGCATTTTTCTTTATTTCTTTCTCTTTCAGCATTCATTATCATCGCTCGATTAGACGCGGGACTGAGCGGACGTGTCTTTCGTATTGGCTTTAATGAAATAATTACTACCAATATAATAAAAATTATCTGCGGCGTCAGTTATTTCAGTTAAGTGTGTCACGTATGTGTAATACGTAACTACCAACTTTTTACTGTGCAAGATGAACTAAATTATTTTTAAAGACAAATTATAGTGTATCTGTGTTAGTATGTCTAACTCAGGATCTAGCCCGTTTGGACGTAGCCAATTATTACGGTGAAGTCCACCGCCGACGCCTACCGAACAATTCCAACCTAGTGATCCGAACCCACCTGCATCCACGGAGAATGAACTTCCGAGTGAAGTTATCTCCACACCCGAGATCCAGAAATGGCTGGGGTCCATAGATACCATTCTGAACGAGGTTTGCTGTATTGTTACGGAGGGAAAAATGAACGCGGAGCAGAAGCTCCGTGTCTCAACTCTTTGCCGAAAGGTCTCAAGTGGGACATCCCAGATGGCCGTCTTATACCAAGCCTTGAAGCAGAAAACCATTCACGCTCACAGCACTATCCAGCACCTACAGGTACAGCAGAACGTTGCGAACTCTCTTCAACAATTTAAAGAGGCCGTTGAAACTAAATTGATCCCTGAAAATTGGAGCTCATATGCCAATATGGTTAAAAAAGGCTCCGACAATTTTATTCGCCCAGCAAATCTGAGTTCAGTGGCTATTTATCCCAGCGATAAGACGAAGACTAGTGACGACACTAAGTCCCTAGTACAAAAAATTATTTCGCCGGAAGAACTAAAACTGCGTGTCCGTGGCCTGAGAAAAATCAGAAATGGGGGCGTCATTATTAGTACTGATAGCAAAGGTGACATTGACAAATTAAAAAGTTCTGATAAACTAGTATCTTCTGGTCTTACAGTCGAAGAACCATCTAAACGACGTCCTAGGATCACTGTCATTGGTGTCCCAGTAGCGCTCGCTGAAAAGGAGGTATTTGATTGTATTTACGAACAAAATCTTACAGATAAGTTGCAACCCGTCTGCCAAGCGTGGCGATTATGGCAAAACCCCCCAATGATCCCACAACACACCCATATCGGTCGTTGTCGTGATCTTTGGGGGAGGCTTGTGTCCAGCAGTGGACTTCATTCGGCCGAAAATGAAGTTGCCGAATACTACTCGAGAGTCCTTTCTTGAAACAATCAAATTGAGCCACAAATCCGGTAAGAAAAACCTCCCTACCTGTAACTATATATTGGAACTACCCGCTAGCATCAGGAAAATTCTCATAAATCAAGGCCGCATTTTTATAAATTGGACATCATGCCCAGTGAGAGATTTTACTTTAGTCACCAGGTGCTTTAATTGCCAGCTTTTCGGACACGCAGCCAAGTTTTGCCGAGAAACTAGCCCTACATGCAACCACTGTGGAGAGAATGGTCATTCTTTCAAGGAATGTTGCAACAAATCTTCCCCCCCTCAATGTGCGACATGCAACCGCTTTAAGAGGAAATGTGACCATCCAACTGGTGATGTATCTTGCCCGGCACGCATATACGCAGAGAATAACTACATCAATTCAATAGATTATGAAGGCGCCTAGGAGCGCCACCGATTATTGTATTAAGTAAGCACATATTAGTAGTAGTTTATCTCATATTTATATTTGTTAGTTTGTAATTATCATGACCAATCAGCTAATCTGTGAACTGGATAGTTTTTCTGTGTCTGACGCTAAAATCTGCGATGTTGAGGAGTGTAAACGTTTTTTTCCTGCTGGGAATAAAACGTTAACCCTGCTCACACAAAACATTCGCAGCATAAATCGAAACATGAATGGTTTTGAAGTGTTGTTAAAGAATCTTGACATAAGCTGTGATGTAATTGTCCTAACAGAATGTTGGTTGTCAAAACGGGCAGTCAATTTACCATCTCTTGACGGCTATTATTCACACTAAACCGATAATAACTTTAATCAGAATGATGGTTTAGTAGTTTATATTAAAAATAATCTAAAACCAATCGTAGAGGAACCATTATTCCAAGATAGTAATTGCTTAATAATTAAAATTATTCCCGATACAGTAATTATAGCAATTTATAGGCCTCCATCCCAAAATATTGACAGATTTTTGGACTCGCTTGACATAAATTTAAAAGAAATATCATCCTTTAAAAACATAATACTTTTGGGCGATATTAACATTAACATTGCTTCCGGGAGAACCGATAGTCATGCACATAGCTACCTAAATATTTGCACATTTCATGGACTTTTACCGGCTCATTATCACCCCACGCACCAGAGCGGCTCATGCTTGGACCATATCATTATAAAATCAAAAAAACCAACCAAAACATTGGTGACTAATTCATCGCTTACTGATCATCAAGCTGTTTTAATTACATTACAAACATATATTCCTAGAAAAAACTGCAAGCGTAGCTATACTAAAGTCAATATGAAAGACCTTGAAATTGACATACGCGGTATTAATTTTGACCCCGTTTACTTCTCAAACGATGCAAATTTGTCTTTGCAGTATTTCATACATTCGCTACAATATGCAATAAGGAAAAACACTTTCACTCAAGTAATACCTAGAAAGTATAATAGCATTAAACCATGGATCACACCCGGTCTCGTCCGTTGTATAAGACATAGGGACAAAATGCACCTAAAATTGAAACTCGCACCTGATAATGAAATACTGTCTGTTACATATAAAAGGTATAGAAACTTCTGTAATAATCTTTTGAAAAAACTAAAGAATCAGTATGATAAAAACGAACTACAGAAGGCAGGAAAAAACAGTAAACTCGTTTGGAAATTCCTAAAAAATAATACGTTTAGTTCAAAAAATGCCGAACCTCCGCTTGATTTATTATCAACAGAGATAAACCCACACGAAGCAACAAATAAAGTGAACATTTTTTTTTCTAACATTGGTAAAAACTTAGCTGAAAACATCTTAAATTCTGGCATCTATCCTCCTCAAAGTCAGAGTATGATAGCTTCCACACTAAATTCTTTTGTTTTATTAGATACCGACGTGTATGAAGTATTAAGTATAATAACCGGGTTAAAGGACTCCTGTGCCGTTGGATGGGATAACATTCCTAATAATATACTTAAAACATTTAAATATCAACTTGCCCCTCCGCTTACTCACATTTTTCAGCTATGTTTATCGAAAGGAATATTCCCTAATCTGCTTAAAAAAGCTGTGGTTACGCCTGTGTTTAAATCTGGAGACAAAAACTGTGTTAACAACTACAGACCCATTTCAGTTTTAACAGGCATATCAAAGATTTTAGAAAAAATCATAAACAGTAGACTAATAAAATATCTAGAAAATAACAAATTGCTTTCAGATTATCAATTCGGTTTCAGGCCGAAAAGATCTACCAGCCAAGCTGTTCACAAATTGACAAATTTTATAAGTACCAGTCTGGATAATGGCATGCATACCATTGGGATCTTTCTTGACCTTGCCAAGGCCTTCGAAACTATTTCTTGTACTAAATTATTGCACAAACTTGAAACACTTGGCATAAGAGGAGTACAACTTCAACTTTTTTGTGATTATCTTTGCGATCGACATCAATGTGTGAAAATAGGTCACTATAACACAAGTTCTGAACTTAAAAATAGCTGTTATGGCATTCCACAAGGAAGTATTTTGGGTCCTACTTTGTTCTTAATCTATATAAATGATCTGTGCAGCTTGACACTCCAAAATGGTGTCGTAATGTCATATGCGGATGACACAGCTCTGTTGTTCTCAGCTAAATCGCGAGTAGAGGTCTATGAATACGCTCAGAATGGCTTTAATATAGTGTCTAATTGGCTTCGTAAAAATCTTTTAACATTAAATACAGATAAAACAAAATACATTTTGTTCACAATTAGAAACACTAACATACCGCTTACTAACCTAAATATTTACGCACATAATTGTAGTACGTTCGCTTACATTGCATGTACTTGCCCCAGTTTAGTTAAAGCTGAGCATATAAAATATCTAGGAGTCACAATTGACACGAATCTAAATTTCCGTAAACATATCGATTTACTTTGCACTAGAGTCCGTAAATTAATTTATATATTTAAGAATTTACGTAACATAGCCGACTACAAATTAATTAAACAGGTTTATTTAGCTTTGTGTCAATCCATTCTTACTTATTGCATAACTTCCTGGGGTGGGGCGGCAAAATCAACCTTACTCCCTCTAGAACGTGCTCAAAGAGCAATTCTAAAGGTTGCTACCTTTCGCCCGTTTAGATTTCCCACGCACCAGCTTTATATGACATGTGAGGTTCTAACAGTACGTCAATTATTTATTCTGAACATCGTACTACATCAGCACACTGAACTTCCTTTTGACCCAGTACCTTCAGACAAAAGACGGAAAGATTTGGTCTGCATAAAGCCTCACACTAGACATGCTTTTGCTAATAGATTTTATGTGTTCTTAGGACCTTTTTTGTATAATAAGCTCAACAAGTTATTAAATATATATTGTATAAGTTATAAAAAGTGTAGTAGAATGTTGTCAGAATATTTAACCAAACTCAATTACACAGACACAGAAAAGATGTTAGAAATTTTGGAATGAATATAATATAACTTCGTAATATTCGTAAAAATATAATTACTTATTTTCGTTAACTTTTATATTCTAGTTTATGTTTATGTACCTAAATGCTTATTCTAATAGTAGTTATAAATATATTAGTTTTACTTTAATTTAATTTAACGTCTCATACCGCGTTGTAAAGTGATGGCCTGAAACACAGGTTTCAATAACCTAGTTCGGGCAAGTCGCTTCATGTAATTATAATTCCAAGTAAGTAATATTTTTGTAACCGTAATCAATATATTTTAGTTATACACTAGTTTTAATTTAGTAACTAATAAAACCTTTATATAAGGTTTAACCATTATTATTACTGCGACTATCTGTATTCTTTTTGTAATAAGTTTTAAATAAAGTTTTTTTTATTTTTTTTTTTTATTTTTTTTTTTATTATTCTAAAGAACGACTTTGTGCATAGACAACCATGTAGCTTCTTGCTGGTTCTTCTGCATATGTAACGAAAAATTTAACCCAGCAACTAAAATAATACATATACTACCCAATATGATCAGTAAATGTTTAAAAATAGACTGAAACTTTTTTCAGCGCTTTGCCGCGCACGTGTCCTGAATGCTAAAGCAGGGCAGACGGACAGGTACTGTGAAAATTCAGTGCAGGACAATGACCTTTGGATCGCGTCCGCCATTTTTTTTTTATGTATGGGTGGCATAAAGCTTCTCTGTTGCGAATGTTACTGATGTTCTAATTGTGTTGGCGCAATATGTTAGTCATATTGCAAAAGTTTTGGCAAAAAGGGTTATACAGTCAGCCACCAGCCTGAAGATAACCTTCGTTGCGTATACTAGTGTTCGTGGTTTACCCGCAACCTGTGGGTAGCCCAAACGGCTCAATAGTACGCACCGCGTTTCAAACTCTATTAGCCACCTTCTAAGACACCCACAGGATGAGATGGTGTAGCTCTATTCGTGAACTGTGGTACACGGCTGGATGTACGTGATGATGTCGGTACTAATTTTGTATTGTGTGCTAATTATGTTTTGAATTTTTACGAGTATCTTTGATATGTCGGATCTATTCTATTCGCAGTTGGATTTATCATTTAATTAATCATATAGCTTGTACAGCGGCGCCTATAAATTTATTATCATGTAGCGATCTGGTCATGGTAAACACAGCCTATGTCCATCAGAAATAGTGTAATTCCTGACGGTAAAAGAAATATCAGGATCGGTCCACTAGTTTTCGAGATCACGTCATCCCTATTATATTTTATTGTTTTACTTTATACTTCTTCTTCTCTTAGATTATGGCTTCTGTAGAGTATTATCCACAATTTCACCAATGTCAAGTATAAGGCAACGTCGTACGGTGTTCAGAATAATCAATCTTTATATATTCATAAAATATTTCACAAAAATGAAAAAAATCTATAAAAATGTGACGGTTTTCAATTCAACTGTATATTTAGGTATAGCCTTTGATATTTTAGACATTTAATTTTTACTTCTAGCATATTTTTGACATATCTTGACGTGTTGTCGTGACATAGTTATTTTGAGTTGACATTTACATTAATTTACTATTTCTTTCTTGATATGCTACAAGTATATTATACAGTATATATTAGTCTAGATTTTTTTGTGTACATGTATTTAAAATATTGTATATGGCAAAACAAAAGGCTCCGCCATAGATTCCCACAACTAGTAGTTACATGCCGCCCGCATTTGATGACTCCCAGTGACCATCACCAGGTCGTCTGTCCAACTCGTTGGAGGTCGTCACACACTACGTTTTCCGGTGCGCGGTCTCCACTCGAAAACGTTTTTACGCCAACGGCCATCATTTCTATGGGCAATGTGCTCCACCCAGGTTTGTTCAGTGGTGGATGTATTTTGGCTGATGACGATATATATGGCAGAAAGTCAATGAATGAATGAATGTGTTACTGGGGAGTTTGTTGAGCCTGTTCTTCTCCCCAGCTTAATCACAAGAAAGCGGTGAGGGGTGGACTTATAAAGGTACTCTCTAATGTTGACGTTCAAAACGCCTAATTTTTAGGTTTATTTTGAATAAATGATCATTTCATATCTTAAAGAAACCAAAAAGATCGCAAAGTTTTCTAATCTTCATCTTCACTTACTTATCCAGTGCGATGTCGCTAAATTAAATAAAATGTCAACCACCAATGTGCCAATAGTCGAATCATACGTTTCAATGAAAAAGTGTCCCTATTTTCCTTGACATGATGCTAAAAACGAAACGTTAAAAATAAAAGGTGGCTAGCAAAAAAAGCCTAACGTGATTTAAAATGGCAAAGGACGTTCGTCGCCGCCATGCCATCCATAACCGTAAAATATTCTTCCTTGTGTACCATACATACATAAATCTTCATGAACCGCCATCTTGAAAGTGCATTTACCGCGTACGTAGGTAATTTCGACGCGTTGCTGGCAACATTTATCATCATTCACACTGGCAACACCAAGGAAGATGTATCATGTTTGAATGCGACGAGTACTTATGGTTTCTTATCATTTTAGCCAGGTGTTTTTATATATAATCTTATGATTAGTTCATCGGTCGGTTCAGTCGGAAATGAAAATTATAAATGTGGCTAGCTTGTTCAAGAGGATAACTGCTAAGAGGCTGACCGCTTTACAGTCATCCCCTCCGTGATGTGCCTAAAGGCGTGGCAGCTATGGGCGGCTCTAGTGTGATCTTACGAGGACCTGGAGCCCCCCTTCGGTGCCGAAGATGACCGCTCCAGTGGTTTTAGCCGGTAGGAGGCATACCCCTTCGCCCTTCCCTGGGGCGAAGGAAGTTTCCATGTATTCGAAATGCCCGTTCTCGGTAGGACAGTGGGCATCTCGAATAGTTGAGGCGGCCTTAAATATTGAATGGAGTCTTGGTATTCGGCTGATTGACACAGAACGCATAGGAAAATTATGGCTCACAACGTCATCCACATTTTATACAATATAATTTTTAATTAACTATTTATTACGAATAATACAGGGAATTACAGGGAAGCGTATAACCATATAACCCAGGGAACGTCAAATATATAATATGAAAACTAAGTAATGTAAAGGTATAAAAATCATTTTATTTAACATACACACTTCCACTATTCTAAGTAATTGATCTCGAGTGGAGACCGCACACCGGAATACGCAGCGTGGGACGACCTCCAATGAGGTGGACAGACGACCTTTGACGGACGGACATTGTCATAATACTACTACTAAAACATAATAAATAAATCTAAAGTAAAATACTTGAGTGCATCTTTCGTCCATCTATATAAGGTCGTATTTTAATAGCCACTATATCTTGCATGGCGCGTTAGTAAATTCTAAAGATGAAAGACCTAAACAAAAGAAAAGTGATGGTATAAAACCAATTCTTTCTGACGAAACGAAACGCCTGTTTCGTTTGACGTTACTCTGCTCTGCATAAATCAGCCAGCCGGCCGCGTCCGCCATTTTTTTACTAGATGCATGTAGATATTTTAACAACTAAGAGAACAGGGAAACAAGCCAATATTGGATTAAAGAAAAGGCCCCTGTTAAATCAAGCCTCCCCCCCATAATACGATCGGTTACATGTCGTGTGTCGTCATTTTGGGAGGAAGCCACAACGCTTGGTAGACGAGTTGGTTAGCGCAGAATGGATACTGTTCCACAGAAAGGACGCTGCTGCCCATCCCTCTGCTTTAGAGTCCCTTAGTCGCCTCTTACGACATTCACGGGAGGAGATTGAGTGGTGTATAGCACAATCTTAATTGTCAATACGGATAGCACACCGTCCCTAAAATAATATACGAGTGATTTATTTATTTGTGATACCTTTTTATTTATTGGTGCCCAGTGGAAATTCTTCATGAACTTCCTTCGCCCCGGGGAAGGGCCATGGAAGGGTCTACTACCGGCTAAAATCACTGGAGCGGTCATCTTCGGCACCTAAGGGAGGCTTCAGGTCCTCGTATGATCACACTAGAGCCGCACACTGGTGCCACGCCTATATGCACAAATCGGAGAGGGTGACTGTAAAGCGGTCACCCTCCCGGGGGGACTGTAAAGTAAGTAAAGACTGCAAAGCGTCCCATGGCAGCGTGTGACCACATACATGCTATTTGTGATACCTACATCATCTTCAGCATTCACTACGACCTCATACAAATTATCGTCTACTGCTAAAG
Organism: Diloba caeruleocephala; assembly: GCA_947459985.1. Taxonomy (NCBI): domain Eukaryota; kingdom Metazoa; phylum Arthropoda; class Insecta; order Lepidoptera; family Noctuidae; genus Diloba; species Diloba caeruleocephala. The sequence continues at coordinate 18,875,237 of OX381623.1, read as the reverse complement.
TATGGCCTTGTATAATGTACCTATTATTAACTTGTTTGCTGTAACAAATTGGTTTAATGAGCAATATTTCCATTAAACACGTATCCCGATAACTAAAAGTAACTTCAAATAGTGGGGAGCTAAACACCTCAATAAAGACTATGGATATATAATTCCCGTACGAAACGATATTTTTCATGGCTTACAAGTTGTTCCGTCTCTGGATGTTTGAGCACGTAAGATTTATGTCTGGAAAAAGTTCTTCCTACAGTAGTACCTTTAAAAAAAAACTGGTGGAAATACATCATGTACTTCCTCCACCCGAGGGATGGGTGGGGCCCCCGGACGCCTACCGGCTAAAACCACCGAAGCGGTCAATTTCGGCACCTCCCACCACCCTTTAGGACCTCATAAAATCTCCAACTAGAGCCGCCCATTGGTGCTACATTGGTGCCTTTAGGCACATCTTGCAGGGGATGACTGTAAAGCGGTTACGCCCTCTAGCGGAGGGGAGGCAACTCTAAAGAGGAAGGAACCCCCAGGAACATCTTGGGGGGATTGTTAAGGATCCCCCAGAAGCCTCGCTGTGCGCTGTGCTCCGAGGCAGCACGTGACCACACCGCGCCGCCGTCTTCACGGGGATCACTCGGTATTGGGGAATCTGCGCGCTCACGACCCCGAGGCACCCTGCCATGTAATGATGACAGCTGAGCTCAGGAGTGTTGGACATGGGCGCCAGGACGGTTAACCCGGCGCCGAGCGAGATTGATCCTTTCCCAACCCCCCGCTTTTAAAGTACCTTTTTTTATTGGTGTCCAGTGGAAATTCTACATGAACTTCCTCGCCCCGGGGAAGGGCAAAGGGGTATGCTGGATTCCTGGGATGGTAACTGTAAACACGTCACCCCCCAGGCACTTCTCGGGAAGGATTGTAAAAGCTCCCCTAAGCCTCGCTGTGCGCAGCGCTGCGCAGACGGCGGCACGTGACCACGTGCGCACCGTCGTCTTCCAGGGGGTCGCTCGGGGTGAACACGCAGACTCCCCAATCTACATGTCCGCGATCCCCGAGGCCCCCCACCATGTAGCGACGGCAGGGGGCTCAAGCGTGTTGGACTTGGGAGCCGGGGCGGTTGTTACCCCGGCGCCATCTCGTCCTTCTCCGTGCAGGATCGGCCCTCTCCCGATCCCGCTCTGCAGTCTCCTTCTGGAGCATGACGCTCTCGCCGAAAGAGACCTCTGCACTCCAATTTTCATGCTTTGCTATAGTAGTACCTAGTACTTTTGCTGGGGAGTTTGTTGCGCCACTTCAACTTTCCAGGTTACACACTAGGAAGCTGTGACGGGTAGGCGTTTGTGGCGGCCGCCTTGTATAATGTTGACAACCATTTTTTTGAATCTAGACATTGTTTCATTTCATTTGTGGAGTAAAGTCCGCAGTGTGTGAACATGCCTTAGGCAAACCCAACCATTTTCTTCGATTTGATCATTCTCAAGCCCTCGCGAAAGAGAACCGTTATGTACCAATAATGTTTCGTGAGGCTATTGAAATTAAGAAATTTCCTAATTTTAATAAAGCAGATGGTTGGCAGGTACCACCTGTTTGGAATCCGGTTATTAAATTAATAAAATCCCAAACAACACACCACACTAAAAAAACATCAAGACACTGTGTGTGATTACCGCGTGCATCGAAAATTGACTTAATTGATTAGTTTTGTACGGTAGATAAAATAACTTTTTAGATCTGTAACGATGCTTGTCACCTTAGTCATCCTGCGACCACGAACCCTGCAAAGTGTTCGAAACGTCAGGAAAAACAAAAATCAATAATACACGCGATTTAATCCGTTTAAAATTGTTTTATTATAATTGTGGAGACACATTAAAAACTTACACTCAAAATCAAAAAACCAGATGAAAAAATCTTAGAATTTGTTTGAAATGCACTTTGATATAATTACCTATAACTTTGTAGGACCAAAATAATTACAGCAACTGGCGCGTAATACGATATCTGGGCGTTTACCGATGAGATTCCACCGCGAACACTATTTTCCGCTTATTTGCTTATGTTCCGTGTACCGTGGATAATTTGGTACATAAACGCTTAATTTTATGAAGTCCTGGTAGCTTAGAGTCTGGTAAAAATGTAATTTAACACAAATTACTCTGTAGTGAAGCTGTCTGATATCATTAGTGGTTTTAGGGTATCATAAACTAGAATAATCTTAAAAGAAAAAAATTACGGCGTTCGCATACGATTAACAGTCGGATGCCTTTGTCTGAGCGAATATAACTACCAACACATACGTCCGACAAAAAGTCGGCCCTACAGTTTAATGAGTAAATTATACCATAATCAGCCCATTACTGTCCCATTGCTGAGCACGGGCCTTTTGTCACGATGAGAATGGTAAGGCCTTAGTCCACCACGCGGGCCAAGTGTGGGTTGGCGGACTACACATACCATTAATAACATTTTGGAGCCCTCTCAGGTGTGCAGGCTTCTTCACGATGTTTTCCTTCACCGTTAACGCAAGTGATTATCAAATTCTTATCGGCACATGAATACGAAAAGTCAGAGGTGTAGGCCGGAATCAAACGTGGACCTTCCTGTATAAAAGGCAAGCGTTCAACCAGTACGCTGCAATGACCGCTTAAGCAACCACATTGCCCAGAAATGTATGCGAGAAGCCTAACATAAAAAAAACAGTACGCTATCACTGCAGGATGGGTAAGCACGATGGCAATAATCGGTCTTAAGTCAGTTCGAAAATCAGCCCTGCAAAAAAGCGGGCGTATACGAGCGCGCAATAAATTCACACTATTTTAGACATTTGTCAAGCAAAGTTACCTTTGAAACAGGCTGTACCAAACAAAACATCCTTTATTGTATTAGCATTCACTTTAAATTAACCTCCATAACAGCATCAAAACACCTCGTTTAAGTTCATACATAGCCTCGCAATAGCTATTTAAATTTACATTATTACAATAAAATTTTAATCTCACCTTAAAAGGCATTCTCATAATGTATTCTTCCGTAATTACACTCCCGAAATTAATAACGTGGGATATTTTGTACCCGCAGTCTTTTGTGCGTGAACTTTGTGGCCGGGCGTGTAAGATAAAGTATAATAACAGGGGCCTATACGACCCAGGTAAGAGGGAAATTACTTACCGAAACGGTGCCTCCTTGACGGGTTATATTCTGAAAAATAAAATACAGAGTTTAAATATAAGCGTATATAACGGTTCTCCTTGTATTGGTCTTTATTTTTAAACGACTTGTAAGTGGGTCATAATATAAGGCGTTGTCTTACACATAAAACCTTTGTCATCATCATCATATCAACCAAAGGACGTCCGCTGTTGAACAAAGGCCTCCACCATGGATTTCCACAACGAGCGATTACATGCCACCCGTGTCTAACGACTTGCAGCGACTTTCGGTCGTCCCACGCTACGCTTTTCGGTATGCGGTCTCCACTCAAGAACCTTTGTACCGCAACAGCTAACAGTTCTACGTGCAATTTGCCCCGCCCATTGTCACTTCAGTTTACTAATCCTTCCAGCAATGTCGGCAACATTAGTACTTCTACAGATCTCCTCATTTCTGATTCGATCTCGTCGAGAAATACCAAGCATAGTTCTCTCCATAGCTCGCTGAGTGACCTTGAGCTTTCTTATGAGGCCCGTAGTTAGTGACCACGTCTCTATTCCATATGTAATAAAATGAATAAAAGCATTGTAAATTTTTTAACTATTAAATCAGATTAAGTTTGCGTAATGAATTACCAAAATATACCACACAGACCATCTGGGGTTTAACAGTGGTATACATATTAGACACAGCATCTCAGTGCACAATATACAGAAAAATACTACAAGTATAGTATTATATTATCTGTGCCACAGGATTAATTAAATATTACAGTCACGGAAATGTTTTTTATACTTTTTTAGTATTTATTGCTCCGCAGATTTCGATAGGTAGGACATTCCGTGATGGCAGCATGTATTCTCAAGTCTGTGCTCTGTAAGCATTGTTATATTTAGGTATCTTAGATGTACTTAATTAAGTATGATAAACAACGCAACGACTTTGGCCTTACATTTTTTTTACTTACTTACCTACTTCTAGCTTTGTATGCAATATAAACACAGCAGATTCCCGACGAAGATTCGGCCATCCTCTAATATGTACACGTAATTGTCGTACGTGTCGTAGAGCCGTTTAAACGGTGACTGATATAACACTATTAGGTAGGCGAACCATTAGTGTCTGCCCACTATTTAGTGCTTTGTCATATCCTTGAGATTGCTGCTTCCGGAGAACAAAATAAAATGATGACGATTTATTGGGTGACAAAAATGGCTGACAATAACAACACTGTTTAAGCGCACGTGTGTGTGTGCCAGCAAAGTACCCATACGCCGCTTAAGCACACATGAACAGTGTTACAGTTACGTGTTAGCGACAGCAGTCTGCCAGAGAATATTTCTAGGTGTTATTAATTATTCTAATGGCGTATACACCTTTAGAACAAATAGCCTAGTAGTTGAACGCTTGCCTTCCATACAGGGGGATCTGATTGAAGGTGGTTTTAGCCAGTAAGAGTCTGCTTCTCCGCCCTCTCCGGCGAAAGTCCAAGATGACTTCCAAAACGGCGACAAGTAAAGGTCTTTCAGAATGGGTGCATTTCTTAAATGAATGAAGAAAGAATGAAAGACCTTTATTTCGGCAAGTTGAGTATAGTGGAATTAAGGTCTTAAAATGGTTGGTGCTGTGGCTGATACAGTCGGCTGCTGCGCACTGGGTCGTAGGTTCGATTTCCGCACGGAACAAATATTTGTACGATCTGCAGGTAGTTGTTCCGGGTCTGGGTGTTTGTGTGTGGGCTTTGTGTTTATTAACGCACCCACGACATAGGACAAATCCTAGTGTGGGGCAACGTATTTATAAAAACAAAAAAGGTAACTTCGCTTCAACCGTAAGAATAAGTATCAAATAAATTCAAGCATAATTTTTGCATCGAAAGTGACAGTCGAAATGAGATAAATTATGTTTTCCAGGAATGAAAATTGAACTAGGCTTTTAATAAATTCGGTTACTGTAGAACGGCCTTGTACCGTTTTGTGAATTTTCCAGAGTGTACCTCACTGAGGGAATGGGCTCCTGGTACTCCTGGTATACCTGGTACTGTACTCTTCATTCGATCTGAGTTCGGTCCGAGCCCGCACCTCTGATTTCTCAGATTCCTGTGCGGATCAGAACTTGATTACCACTTGGTGAAGGAAAACATCGTAAGGAAACCTGACCACACTTGAGAGGGCTCCAAAATGTTCTCAATCGTGTGTCATCATCATCATTTCGGCCGAATGAAGTCCACTGCTGGACACAGGCCTCCCACAAAGATGTCCACAACGACCGATATGGATGTGTTGTGGGCTCATTGGGGGGTTTTGCCATAATCGCCACGCTTGGCAGGCGGGTTGGCGATCGCAGTTGAGTTGGTAATGTACTCGAAGGACGCTGCTGCCCATCCTCCGGCTAATCCCTTAGTCGACTTTTACGACACCCATGGGAGGACATGGGGTGGTGGCATTCTGAGCCGGCACCACACGGCACCACCACCACATGTGTGTGGTCTGCAAACCCGAATTGGACCAGCGTGGTGGATTTAAAGGCCTAACCTTTTTCATCGTGACAAAAGGCCCCTGCCCAGCAGTGGGACGGTAATGGACTGACTATAACTTCGAGGAATAAATAAAAATGGTACAAGGCGACGTCACAAATTGAGATAACCCCTGCCTTACCAGGGCTACAGACAAATATTACAATTAAGCCGTCGCTCAGCCGCGGATTAACGTGACACGAGCCTTAAATCCCCGAGCGCCGTTCGTAAATTAACCCTCAAATTGTACAATACATTCCGCCAGCCAGTACTAATACAATTTCTACACGTTTTCAATTTTGTACATCCAATGTGAAATATTACATCAAATTCTTCTTTCGTTCTGGTATACTGGTACATATTGTCTGAATTATAATGTAATCTAGGATTTTGCTTCGCTTAGATTCCAATGACACATTTAAAATTAGAAACAGATATCTGCATCGAATATTTGCGTTAGCTACCAGGTTCTTTATCTTTCCACTCAAGTTTCAAGTTATCCAAAAAAGAAGAAAGGAAAGCATCAGTACTAAATACTATGAGTAAATTTTTAATGCATATTTAATCAAACGAGACTATTGGCGAAATTATAGAAATATTGTTGACTGAGCCCCGCTATATATATCAGCCATCTATATGTCCACTGCTGAACATAGGCCTAGCCTAAGGCCATAGATTCCACATCTGTGTCATCATTTATGGGGGTATTTTCCAATACTCAGCACGTATGGCAGGCGGGTTGGTGAGCGCAGTATGGCTACCGCTTCACAGAAAGAAAGCTGGTTAAGATTCCCTTAGTCGACTTTGACGACATCCACGGGCGGAGATTGAGTGGTGCTAAATTCTTAATCCGGACACCACACGGATCCGGATAGCCCCGCTATGCCTAGTACAAACGCCGCGTAAGCAATTCGCCGCTCAGCTTCTAAAAATAGGGTTGAAAAACCTTTGAGTTTATTTCAGCATTTTATCTCAGGTAGTCAGTAGGAAATGCCGGCTTCAGTGAAAGTGTTTCTTGAAGCCTACTTGCTAAATAAGGATCATTTATCACTTACATGCTGATATCTATCCTTCTAGAATTTACCCCTCCTCTTTTACCTTCAAAATGTCATGGTCTTTTATTTTTTACAATGGCATTTTACTTGTTTTATTCTGAATATTTTTTTTACAGTCGCATAACGTCTGAATTTACTTGAAAAAATTGTCTTTCTTTGCTTCTTTCTAAATCTATATATTAATACGTCAATAAAAAGCTTTGTGCCCCTTTTTAAGCACATTATGTGCACGGAGGAGTGTGTGATTTGGCATAGTAGGAGTGCAGAAAGTTAAAATGTATGTACAATATATGTAACGAATACATTAAATCAAATAAAAAAAGATATGAATAACGGTCCAATTTCGATCCCTGGGCGACCCCTGGGCGACCACTAGTAATTATAAATAAACCAATGTAATTTATTAGTCGGTATTCTACAATTTTTTACTTAAGACCTGATACTGATATATTTGTAACAGGTCTCCCTTTGAATAACTTAACGGTTGTGACGCCTTTCTCACACCAAGTTAAAAACAGTCTGTATAAGTTTAAGCGTACAAGCAGTAACAAATATTTGTCGTGATTCTCACATTTTTACGTGAAACCATTATTGCCGTCCACCCTTCATAGTCCTCAGGGAAATCACGTTTTTAGTATGTTGTTATCACTGTCTCGCCGGGTAGCTTAACTGGAGCGAAAGGGTAGGATCTGAGGTGAGTTGCCCAGCATAAAGCCTGCCACACATAGTTGAGCATGTTATGCAGCTCGGTAGATGATCATGCTAGGTAAGTCTCTTATTGCTAGAGGCTGGCTAGGTAAGTACCACCCAGTGCCAGATATTTGCCGCTTAGCAGTAGTGTTTTAAAAAATAAATGAAATTAAGGAAATTATGAAACCCGACTCTACAAAAAGTTTCTAGTACAGAATCGCTAACAAATCTCGTAAAAGTGCTCAAGAGAAATATTGCAAGTTCTGTAATGTGCTGGAAGAACATGCTAGAAAAGTTATAGCAACGTTTAATACGCTAGAAATATGAATTATGCTGGAACACGCCCCTATAGTTTGGCTAGTTAAGCTCACACGTGTTTGTAGCGTGACACACTGGCTTTAATTGTAACGAGCATGTCGATGAAGATTACTTACTTAGATATATAGCCTGTAGCTGCCCCACTCTAGGACAACGTCCTCTTCTTATATAGATGAGGAACGAGCACTAATCACCACACTTGCCTACTGTGTATTGGTGATCCCAGACCATCATAGATCCAGGTTTCATTGTTATCCCTGGGAAGGGTGACCGCTTTACAGCCGTCCCTCCAAGAGGTACATCTCGCGTCTCTTGCATCTCGGGTGCTTGATGTCACATGAAAATTTCTGATAAAGCACCCCACGCTTTTATCAATAAAATTCATTTTTTGGTAATCACTCTATTGTTATTTTAAATTTATTGAATATGATTTCCTATTTCAGTTCGGTTATCTACAAAAGCGTGTTTTTAGTTTTTTTTAAACTATAATCTATTTTCTATTTTTTAGTGTGGCGTACTACAAAAAATACGTTTTTTTGTTTTGCGCATGGCTGAATGTCCATGTTGCCTATCCATAGTCTCAATAACTCCGGGTGGTAATTATTTACCCAAGCATCTTCCTTTCGACGTTTAATTTAACAAATTCTCCCTGCATTACGGATAAAATCATCTGAAGAGTGAGACACTATTCTATAATAAGGATAAGAGACGCCGCTTCTTATTCCTCTAGTTTAGAGTCCCTCAGGCGCCTTTTACGACATCCACGGGAGGAGATGGAGTGGTGCTATATTCTTAATATGGACCCACATAGAATATAGCAGATAATATAGCCGTAGTTAAAGCTATAGTTGACTATAAGAAAGAAAGAAAGAAAGATTTATTTTGATCACAACACAGAGACACGATTGTAAAAACAGGGACATAGATAACAATATTTAAAAATATAAAAATGTACAAGTCCAAATAAAACTAACGCAAACCTTCGTAGGTACCTAATAATATATGTCTCACGGTTGGACCAAATAGGTGTCCTTCTTCATGCCAGGCTTAAGTGCCGGACGCTGGTTTTCATCTGGAACCTTATGTACACCACGAACGTCAATGTCACGTATGATATAATACAAAATGTATTATGATTTATGTTGTGTGTAATGAATGCATGAATGGAGTGTGTAATAATTGTGCTGAGTATCAGTGTAGTAAATAAGAAATGAAGAAAGTTATTTGTTTATAATGTATTAAAAAGAATACGTACTTATCTAATAATATTAAGGCCGATTTATTATTAATATTCCCTTTACAAAAATGTCTACATGTCATCGACAGGGAATGAGAGCACCGCCCATGGCAGAATTAAGCGAATCCAATCCAAGCAGCATGATCAATACCTACAATTATTAACTATATACTAACTTGCCGACGATCCGCCTTTGACTTTGCCGCTATTGACAAAGTGTCATAATTATACCAGAGTTATATAACTCCTAGCTTTTGTTTATTTAATAAAATGTGTTTATAGTTGCTATGGAATAATCGCGGTGTTTTCAGTGTTCATAGAAGTATAAGTTTCAGCGGTAGACTATGGAATGTTTTGATGGTTAAACTTCTGTTAAGGCTTTAGCCAAGAAATGCTAGAATGCATTTTACAATACCTATTTAATGATAATAGTCTTTCAATGAATTGTTCTGGTAAGTCAAGCTCCCAACTCTCAACTTTATAAACACTAGTAATTTTTATTAGAAAGGACTTTGACTGGAAAGGTAGACATGTTAGGATTGTGCGGATCGTGCTACTATTCGTAGCAATCTCTACATATTGCTACGATTTCTTTTTTGGTAGCCATATCATGCTCGACGTTTGGCTCGGTTTTCCTACACTATCGTTATAAACGAAATAGTGTAGAAGGGGGGCTAACTTCTGAAACTGTTGTTTAAAAAGTACTACCTTAAAGCTGCTATACTTTTTCTTACATCATCATATCCGCCAAATGATGTTCACTCCTGAACAAAGGCAAAGGTTTTCACAATTATGTCGTCATTTTGGGGAGAAATTGCCCATACTCACAATGCTTGGCAGGCGGGTTGGTGAGCGCAGTATGGCCGCTGTTCAACGGAAGGTGTGCTGCTGCCTAGCCTTCTGGTTTAGATCCCCTTAGCCAGTTACTGTATTCAAGGGAGGAGGTCGAGTGGTGCCATATTCTGAATCTGGGTACGCAACACACGGATTCGAGGGTCGGTGATTACATATAGCAATAATATAAATTCCTTTCTATTTGTCTACATAGACAATTGGTAACCTGCTAGATATACATAGCGTGTCTAGCCGCTTACATTTAGCTACATACGTTAACAAAGTAATCCATTATGTATAATTATAAAAGTACAATTTTCAAAGTATTTTCTACGGTGCAAGTTTGCCGGAATATCTTTCCGTGTGTATGGCCAGTCTCAATTAATGACGTTACACGCGCGAGCCGCAATAAATATTGATAACGCAGTTCCGTTCGGACAACACGCTGCTCTGACGTTTTATTGATGTAACATTGTAAATTTATGCGTGCCTAGTACTTTAAAGCGGTATTATGATCGACAAACTTTTTTGAGGATGGCATCATAAAACATTATTTCTTTATTAAAAATAATTTGAGACATATCATCATATCAGCCAATAAATGTCCACTAATGAGCAAAGGCCTCTCCCATAGATTTACACAAGAATACTCCCATAGATTTCCACAAGAATAGAATCTTTTTCTGACGCATACGAGTGACTTGTATTTCGACTACCGCGCACAGTGTTGACATAGCTGCTTGGTGTGAAAGGCCATCATTTCGTGGCTCCGAACCGGCGTTTCGGAATTGTCCCTTCTTGGAATAGTAGACACGCATTGAGAACACTTTCAATGACTCCGGTATTCTTGTGTGAACACATTAAACTTCTCCGTTGTTAGAGCAAGACACGACGGACGATACGAGTTTACACATGATACCTGTGAACACTTCATGAACACTTTATCGGTGATCAGACCATCACTACCATTACATTTCGTATCCATTTAACAATATGACAATAATTAGTATAATATATTTAAACAATCAATAACTAAACACGTCCGTACGTTCGCGTGGTCGGCTAGAGTGTTACATATTAGTAACGCACTCGGTTACGTCTCCACGTTTACCCAATTACACCACCCTTTCTTAAATACTTGCGGATTTAAAATCCGATGAATTGAGTTATATTAGAACAAAACTAGATTATTTAGATATCGAGCCTGATAATAACCGTGTATGGAAGATAGGATGTATTGCTACAGGCAAATAAACAAACCGAAAATCTGCAAAATCTTATTCAAATTTTTTTTGGTTGGTGTTTAATAGGGTGGCGCGAGTGAAGAAATATTAGTCTTTGATGTTTTAAGAGAACTCTCCAAAGGACAGCTCAATTGTTTTTTAAATGTCGATCCAAATTTCGGTCGCATATACTATATATATATTGTGCTTGATTTTCAGTTCATCTCGTGGTGTATTTTTATCGATTATTGTACTAAATAAAATAAAAATATTGTATGGAATTTTAATTTGAATATTATAAGGTCGCTCGAAAACATCTAAAGTAATGCACTATTAAATTTTAAAAAAAATATGAGCGACCTTTCAAAATTAAGATGTTGAACTGAAACTTTCAGAAATTAATTTCTTTTTGGTCCATAAAATTATACCGTAAAAAGAAAAATAAACGAATTTTGACGACTTAAGAAATTTAAAAAAATTGAGCGAACTCGACAGTTCATTGATGGTCCGACAGAGTGTACGTCAGAGATCTTCGCCTCATCATCATCATCATTTCGGCCGAACGAAGTCCACTGCTGGACACAGGCCTCCCCCAAAGATCACCACAACCACCGATACGGATGTGTTGTGGGCTCATTGGGGGGTTTTGCCATAATCGCCACGCTTGGCAGGCGGGTTGGCGATCGCAGTTGAGTTGTTAATGTACTCGAAGGACGCTGCTGCCCATCCTCCGGCTAATCCCTTAGTCGACTTTTATGACACCCATGGGAGGAGATGGGGTGGTGGCATTCTGAGCCGGCACCACTTCGCCTGTCTAATCGCTATCGGCAAATACGTGCGTGATACCAAAATGACGTCCGATAGCCGCGTCTGCGTGATTTACGCCTGTCGCAAACCGTCTGCTACATACGTAATCAGCCCGTGAGCCTGAAGAATTTACATGCCCTCTGAGGCACGGAGACGTTCAGTAGAATATCACTATGTGGTCACCCATCCATAGACAGACCGCGCCGAGCATTGCTCAACCACACCGATCGTTTACCGGTCAGTGAGTGCAACTCGCTATGAGCGCATAATTTGCAAAATATGATACGTCAATACAATGCCCAAACAAAATCCAAATGTGAATTTTACAGTGAAATGTAAAAGCGAGCCCAAACAGAACTATAATAAATATTATTCTCCTACAAACACGTTTATAGCAACGCTGCCGTTAAATCCTGCGATAACACTGCCAACAAAGCCCATATTTTACAGCGCCTCATCGCGGGAAAAATTAAAATGTGTCAAAATGCCTCGACCACACCTCTACTTGCTACCTGGGGTTATTAAAATGCATAGTGTTTCGCGGTTCCACCTCATATGACACTGTTTGTGTTATTTCGTTACGTGGAACAAGCAAATTTTTTACAAAGTGTATCATGGCTGACAAGGTACGTCATATTATGTTGGTCATTTCATATTGACATGCTTTTTTAACACGCTTTTATTAGCTTCACCTGTAACTAACTAATTAAACAAATCTTGGTAGTCAATTTTAACTTACATCTAGTTGTCGTATTGATTTGAAACCTTGCCAGTATATGTAATCCGGATGACAATACAGTAATTTGGTACCCTTGAACTGATCTGATGAAGGAGCCAGGAGGTGGATAATAGAACTCTTCTATGGCTACTAGTAAACCCCTCGAGTTTGGGCTCATTTGGTTTTTCAACGAGTTTCATACATCACATTTGGTGACGAGGGTCTGATGATGGAGCCGGGAGGCACTAAAATAATAGTTTAAAAACCATTATTATTTTAGTGCTATACTCTAGATGTTTTCTTGTATCATAGGTTCAGATAACATACATATGAAAACCCAGAGCACTATTAGATCTATAGACCATGCAAATATTTGAACCGTGTGAGGTATAGAATCCCTGACTCGAAGCATAGAAAGCCAAGTGATGCGAAATCACAGCGCCAAGCATAGCGTTAGTAAGAAAAAATTAATGTTGATATATTAAATACACTTGGTGAAAATCAAAAGCCTAATAATGCCCCATAATGTCACACTGTCACACAGTCCTAGTACCTTTTTTTTTTTTTTTATTGATCCGGTGGAAGTACCTCATGTACTTCCTTCGCCCCGGGAAAGGGCGAAGGGGCATGCCGGACTCCTATCGGCTAAAACCACCGGAGTGATCATCGTCGGCACCGAAGGGAGGCTCCAGGAACTCGAAAGATCTCCATCTAGAGCCACCCATTGGCGCCACGCCTTTAGGCACATCTCGGAGGGGATGACTGTAAAGTGGTCATCCCCTTTAGTGGACTTTACCTATCTGCACATGCACACAAAATACACAAGACTACGAAATAAAAAGGGGAAACAATAACTTTCTCTAATACTCATTTAACACCACCTAAATAGAGCAATCCTATTCAATCAATATGCCACCTTTGGTACGACTACACGCAACGCACTTACAACGCGTTGCGTGTACAATATAACAACGCATTCAGGTGCGTCACTGGGCTACCCTGGCGGTGTAGCGCGTCCGGCATGTTCGCAGAGAATAGAGTGGATGACTTCTTCGCTGTTTTACGAAAGTCAAGGGCTTCCTTCATGAGCCGTGTACACGTATCGGACAAGACATATTGAGAGCTATATATGAAGCTAACTTTTACTTCGTATATGGCTGTCAATATGCCAGCTAATAATTACATAATTATATAATGGTCACTCCCTATTAACGTTCCAATTTTAATTTGACTAATCCCAATTTATATTAATCAAATTTATATCCGATTGCAATTATTTTTTGTCAATGATCTTTTCAATTATTTTTTGTATATAAAATTGTATTATGATAATTGTCTATGGGTGTATGCCTGCAATAAATGATTTATTTAATATCAATCCTAACTAGATTATCCGTGTGGTGTCCGGAAGAATATAGCACCACTCCATCTCCTCCCGTGGCGGTCGTAAAAGGTGACTAAGGGACTCTAAACCATAGGTATGGGCAGCAGAGCCCTCATTGTGGAACAGTAGCCGCACGCCCACCAACCCGCTTGCCAAGCTTGGTGAGTACTGGCAAATTCCCCCCAATATGATCACACAGTTGTAGAAATCTATGGGGGAGGCCTTTGTTCAGTAGCGGACATTGTATGGCCGATATGACGAAATAGAGCAATAACAAAAAGGCGATATTTATGTAATCCATTTTTATAAACCGAGTAAAATTTCTACTGATATCTGGCGTGGGAAGAATAAAAGTCCTTTAACCTACTTACGTATTTTCAGAACGGTACCTTTTCACCTTTATTTCAGCTAAATCCATCATAATGACTACATCTAAGAATTTGAAGTGTTCTCTTTGCTAGTATAAGATTACTCAAATAAAAGTACATTGATAAAAATTTGAAATGCCTTTTCAAATTACGAACTTCGTTGTACATTTGACTATGGACAGTTTTCAAATATATGGACAGAAAAAACAACTGTCGAGTGTGAGCTGTGTGAGTTCACATGCGATGGAAGTGAAACGTTGTATTTTGGTTAATTTGTAAGAGAATGAGATGGATGCACTATGGAGGTGGTAAACAGAGAGAGAGGGAGAAAAAGAAAGAAAGAGAGTGAGAGCAATTGATTGACAATAGGGAATAGCGAAACTATAGAAACTTATTTTATCTCATTCTCTAACAGCCTAAACCCTATAAATACATTTATAGTTGGCTCTCTTTCGTTATACATTTACGTTAACACTCACCCTTGTGACTTAAACAAAATAACTTTTGGCATTCACAAGAATAACCAAACGCGGTTTCAGCTCGGAATGGCGATTATGGAAAATTAAACTTCGTACAATATCGATACAGGATCAATTAATATTAATTTCGAAACTAAAGAGAAATTCAACCTCTTTGAGTGAGCTTTCCAAGTAATTGACAACAACCCGATTTAACGTCGGCTACCCTAATTAATCGATATTCATTACAGCACCGAAACCCGATCGTTACGATCCTCATAAAACAAGCAGTGAACCCACCTGCCAATAGTGTCAATATCTCACCCACTTAAAAGTCGTGGGACATATCCACAGATACTAGCACTGACGAAAATAGAATTAAGAATGATTGAAAAGAAGATGGCTGACTGAATATAGGCTGAACAATTTTATATCTTTGCCAAATAACTTTAACATCGATTTGTTAAAAATATAGTTCTACTAATTGATTCGTTTGAGAATACAACGGCAACAGTTGACAATTTGACATTGAACGCACAATGGCATCCAATAAAGTAGATTGATTCTCTTGAAAAGCAAAAATTATGCTGGGAGAAATAAAATTAATCGATAACTGATTTATTTAATGTACCACTTGTTACGTTAAATACTCAGGGACTTGGGACAATTATACTGTGGAGAGCTTTTGAGTCGAATTAATTGTAAAAAGTAAAATATATTATTCACCACGCTTAGCAGGCGGGATGACGCTGCTAATCATTCCTCTGGTTTAGAGTCCTTTTGTCACCTTTGACGACATCCATGGGAGGGGATGGAGTAATGCTATATTCTTAATCCGTACACACTGTCCACACACAGGTTCTTATATTACCGAGTTCTAATTACGAAATTACATTCGAACCGCCATTTTGAAATTAACGTCAATCAGTTTCAACATAACTAACTTAGTCGAGTTCTAGATTCAAATATTTGATCTGCAAATACGTAGCTTTATTCGACTATTAAACATGGCTTCGGGGTTGCCGATTGCAACACATTTTGCCGTATCTCATCCATACTAATTCAATAGAGGTTTCGAGGTCCGTAGGCTTTTCACTGAATTTTGTAAACAAATTCCACAAAATACAAGGCAATTTTGCGACGGATACCTAGCCAACAAATGTTTTAAATTAGGTTTCGTGAACAACAACTTTAAATAAACTTAATAGTATTAGATACCCTTTGTTGCGATTATTTCCTTAAAATCCCGGGGCCTTCACAATCTGTATTATATATTACCCCTAATCTTCTTAGGGTTTAGGTTCCCAGCCGACTGCGTAGTTTGAAACAAACCTGTTTCGAATAAATAATCTACTTTCGGTAGAGTTTGATTGGTAGTAAAAAAGGTTTTATATGGTTATTGGATTTAGTATAAAACCTTTTTTTTGGTTTGGATAGACTTTGTTGAAAGGGTTAGAGAGTTTAGAATCCACTGATGTTATATCAATTTCCTGGCTTTACGGTCTTACTTTTGTCTTTTATTTTTACATACCTACTCCTGAACATGGTCCTCTTGATCGCTACAATGAATGGTCATAGAGAATGTTCTCATCATACTTGCTACTGAAAGACTTAGTGATCGCGGTGCATTTACTATAAGCACACAAGGGCAGTTCTCTCGATCTTCTTCACATTAGCCCTCATGGGTAAAAAATAGGGCCTACGTTTTACCGGGAAATATCCGACCTGTAGCTAACTTGTAATGAACATACTCACACATATCCCATAAAAGGCTAGTGTTAAGCACGGGCCTTTCAATTATCACCACAATCAACGTTAATAGGGTATAGTCACCACGCTTGGCAGGCGGTATGTTCTTATTAGCACACGGGATGATATTGATGCCCATTCTCTTATCTACTATGGGTAAAGAGGGGTAGTTTATTCTTTAAAATATCCACAACAGCCCCGAAATATCGGGTAATCGAAATAAATAAAAAACATGGTAAATAAATAGCGTTTTTAGTTCTATTAATTGGTTAATATTTTTGATAATGCTTTGGGGTTCCGTGTGGTGCTACCACTGGCGCTGTTGTGGATATTTGCAAAGACTACAATATTATACTTATTTGTTCGTGAACATGGCGTTTGCTATAGCGTCGAAATATCGGGAAATCGAAATAAATAAAAAATATGGTATATCACCTGTTATCAGTTCAAATAATAGTGTCAGTGACCATGTCTTTTTAAAAACATAAATTAACCAATTCTTGCCTTTAGTATATTTATATGCTTTGTTCGCATCCGCATCGCATCAATTCCGTGTGGTGTTCGGATTAAGAATATAGCACCACTTCATCTCCTCCCGTGGATGTCGTAAAAGGTGACTAAGGGAATCTAAACCAGAGGGATGGGCAGCAGCGTCCCTTCTGTGAAACGGTAGCCATGCTGCGCTCACCAACCCGCCTGCCAAGCGTGGTGAGTATTGGCAAATACCCCCCAAAATGATGACACAGTTGTGAAAATCTATGGGGGAGGCCTTTGTTTAGCAGTGGACGTATAAATGGCCGATATGATTGTTCGCATCTACATATACTAAAGGCTACCAGGCTACCAGGTAGTTAAAGAGCTCTCTCGGCTAATAAAACAGCGGAAAGTATGAAAGCAAAATGTAAACAAACGCTGTTCCCTTGAGACTACATTGGCGGTAGTTGTAGTGTGTTCTGCAACAGACAGCCCTAGCGATTTATCTATTAGCGAATCAGAGATACGGGACGCTTGGCACAATGTCAGAGACTTATGCATTCATGGGGTGAATAAACAGGTACCGTTGGTAAAAAAGAACACTATTTTAAAAGCTGTAAACGTAATAATTTTTTTAAACATTAAATATGGTCTTTTTCGTGTTTGATTAGTTTTTTACATATTGGAATCAATCATTTCGGCCGAATGAAGTCCACTGCTGGGCACAGGCCTCCCCGCAAGATCACCACAATGACCGATATGGGTGTGTTGTGTGCTCATTGGGGGGTTTTGCCATAATCGTCAAGGTTGGCAGACGGGTTGGCGATCGCAGTTGAGTTTTTAATGTACTCGAAGGACGCTGCTGCTCATCCTCCGGCTAATCCCTTAGTCGACTTTTACGATACCCACGGGAGGAGATGGGGTGGTGGTATTCTGAGCCAGCACCACACAGCATCATATTGGAATAAAGCATGTAAAAAAAAGTATCATGTTACTTAAGAATAAAATTGATCAAGCATTCAGAAGAGAATAAGATAATCGCATAATAAAGCACAGTCAGATAACGTTATCATAACTAACAGTTAAATAAAAAAAACATCAAAATGTTTAACTTGGTCGTAGCAGAATATAAAACTATAGGACAAAAGGATGTTTTTTTCCAATAGGATAAACTTGCGGGTGAAGACGGCGCGGGCGTTTCTGCTGTTCGGCACAATTGGAGTCTCGCGAGGACATAACGCAATTGGCCACCGCTTCTAAAATCACGTATATTCTCAACGAGCTTGTTTATTTTTTTGTATAAACCTGGTTACCACTCTATTTCTGAACTTGTGTTGTGCGTCCTGCACGCTATATTATTAATGTGTATTTTTTGTATGCCTTTAGAAATAATGATGAACGGTTATGATTTAATATACTGTGCTACTAACTAATACAATACGCGCAATAATGTCGAAGTGGCCCGGAGGCTTACGAACCCGCTTCTAAAGTACTGGGTAGCAGGTTTAAACGTGGCATGAACCAATGTATCATTTTTAATGTTTTATGTTCCTTCTTAGTTAATCTAAGATATCAAAGACTCAAACGGAGTTCCGTGTGGTGTCCGGATTAAGAATGCAGCACCACTCCATCTCCTCCCGTGGATGTCGTAGAAGGCGACTAAGCGAATCTAAACCAGAGGGATGGACAGCAGCGTCCCTTCTGTGAAACGGTAGCCATACTGCGCTCACCAACCCGCCTGCCAAGCGTGGTGAGTATTGCCAAATACCCCCCAAAATGATGATACAGTTGTAAAAATCTATGGGGGAGGCCTTTGTTCAGCAGTGGACGTATAAATGGCCGATATGATGATGATGAAACGGAGACTGAAACATCGTGAGGAAATCTCGATCTAAGGGCCTGAACTCCTATTTCATGTGGTGCCAGTATTAAGTATATAGCATCTATAATATACGCGATCTAATCCGTTTAAAATTGTTTTATTATAATATAGCACCACTCCATCTCCTCCCGTGGATGTCGTAAGTGGCAACTGTGGGACTCTAAACCAGAGGGATGGGCAGGAGAATTCTTTCAATGGGACGGTAGCCATACTGCGCTCACCAACCCGCCTAGTAAGCGTGGTGAATGTAGACAGGTTCCCCCAAAACGTATGATTCAATTGTGGAAATCTTTGGAGGCCTTTGTTCAGTAATGGACTTCCTTTGGCTGATATGATGAAGGGTCTCAGATCACTCATACGTAGTGAGCTAGCGTGATCAATGCTTGTTCCTTCTCTGTATGAAAAGAGGCTTTTGCCCAGCAGTGGGATAGTCACAGGCTGACAGTTATGCATTACGCCAGAATTATTGAACGATTATCAACATATTTTCAATCTTCTATGTATTTATGTGTGCCTAATAATATAAGTACTTTTTAGGGTTCCGAACGTCCCAAGGAAAAAACGGCGGTACTCTTATAGGATCACTCGTGTGTCTGTCTGTCTGTCCTTCTGTCACAGCCAATTTGCTCTGAATGTAATAGATCGATAAGGTTGAAATTTGGCACACATATGGATTTCTGCAATCCAAACACGTACGTGTAACGTAAATTAATGAATTTTTAATATGGGGTTCACTTGTGGGGGTCAATATAGAAAATTAAAGAATTAAGTTTTGAAAACTGTACCGTGCAGCATATGAAATGGATGGGCTTGTTATAATAAAAAAAATAATAATAATAAAATTGTTTATTCAGAAAAATGTTCAATACATTTACAATAAGTGTCTTACAATTAAAATAAAGTACAGATATATATTTACCTGAACTAGGTTGAACCTGTGCTTCAGGCTATGAAGTGCATACTTGCAGTTTTATAAATTAACAATACAATAAACATAAATTAGTATGAAGTAGCATATTGTAGTATGTAGTAATTATGGCTCAACGCTACAGTAAGTCAGCGATTTATTTGCATACCACGAGTAAACCTTCTGCCTGTTCGTAAGTAATGCTTTGTAAATATTGACATATTATTTTTTTACAGCTAAAATAATCTAATTTATAAATACTTAGTTCTCTATTTAATCTATTGTACAAAAAAGGCCCTAGGAATGTAAAAAATCTATTTATAAACACATGTTTTGAGGTTGAGTTTGAAGTGCAGACTATATCATTCCGCCTCTTGTTAGCAATATCGGCATTGTAAGGAAGCATCGTGTGCTGTTTTAATATTATGTGCATAATGAAAAGTTGACGAACAGTCAGCACGCTGCAGGATTTATATAATAGATGTGTAGGAAAGATAAATGGATGGAAGTTGGCTACTTTTAAGATTGCTCTCTGTGCTCGTTCAAGGGGAAGTATATTAGTTTTAAGTGCTCCACCCCATGAAGTAATACAATAATTAATTATAGATTGACCTAAGGTCATATAAACTTGTGTAATTAATTTTGAATCAGCAATGTTGTAAGGGTCTTAAATATATTCATTCAATCATTTTAAAATATATAATTTTAATGTTATTTAAGAAAGTATTCCATATCACCCCCTCTTATCTCCGAAACTACTGAGCCAAAAATGCTGAAAAAATATTAATATAATAGCTTTAAATTACAGGAAAACCTACAAGAACTCTATGGTTTTAAAATAACATGGTAAATCTTTAGATATTGTGGGTACAAACTTACGTTTGCGGTTGAAATGTATGGGAAAACATGTTTTTCAACTACGATGTTAAGTTTGTTCTTGGGATAAGTTATTGGTACAAGAAATTTCAACAACAGACAATATATTTAGCAATTTCGGAACCCTCTCCACGCGAGTTAAACTCGCACTTGTCCGGTTTTTTATTCAACCGAAGTCTTCACTAAAGAAAATTGGAATACTGAATTTATATTTGCATAATAATCACAAGTTTTCATAAAGTTATTATTTAATATTTCAGCCTTTAGTCGGTCGAAGCATGAATTTAAATGCATGTTATTAACTACACGCAGTTAGGTCATCGGGGTATTCACCCATTGACCCACTGTTAATCGATAGTTCGGTCTCTAAACGTAGATATTTCAAACCTTATGCAAATTAAACCTTTTTGGGATTCGGTTTACCAAAAGGGGATGCGATAGCCAGAAACACACTTAATTATCTCGGAAAAGGTTGGCTATGAAATTAAAGAAACTAAATTAATTAAGGGAAAACATAAAGTCTTATCTAACAGTACCTTTAGCGAAATTTTAATGTAATTGAGGCTGAACAGGCTATTTAGATTTAGAAGACAATGCCGCGACAGTTTCTTTTAAAGCTACAGATTTTAAACCGATTTCGTGTCCTCTTTAATTTTAAAATCTTTCAAGCTATTTTCCTGTCGTATCGGGAGCGGATTGAACGCAACATCAATTAGGTGGTTTCACTGAATTACTGTCTCACTCTTTCTCAATGTCGGTAATTAACTCTAAATGGATTTAAATGACACTGTAGTGGCCTTTTTTATTAGTGTCCAGTGGAAATTCTACATGAACTTCCTTCGCCCCGGGGAAGGGCGCAGGGGTATGCTGGACTCCTACCAGCTAAAACCACTGGAGTGGTTATCTTCGGCACCAAAGGGGGCTCCAGGTCCTCGTAAGATCACACTAGAGCCGCCCATTGATGCCACGCCTTTAAGCACATCACGGAGGGGATGACTGAAAAGCGTACACCGGTGTGTTGTGGGCTCATTAAGGGGTTTTGCCATAATCGCCACACTTGGCAGACGGGTTGGCGATCGCTGTTGAGTTGTTAATGTACTCGAAAGACGCTGCTGCCCATCCTCCGGCTAATCCCTTAGTCGACTTTTAAGACACCCACGGGAGGAGATGGGGTGGTGGTACTTGAGCCACCACTTCTTCATTTATCCATTTATTTAACTATTATGTTTCTAAGACGCTTACAGTGAGCGCCGCGCCGCGCCGCCGTTTATTGCGTATTGCCATTACCACCATAAACGCCATGAGCACTGCCACACTATATCATATCGGCCATTTATAGTCCACTGCTGAACAAAGGCCTCCCCCATAGATTTTCACAACCGTGTAATTATTTTGGGGGGTATTTGCCAATACTCACCACGCTTGGCAGGCGGGTTGGTGAGCGCAGTATGGCTACCGTTTCACAGAAGGGACGCTGCTGCCCATCACTGTGGTTTAGATTCCCTTAGTCGCCTTTTACGACATCCACGGGAGGAGATGGAGTGGTGCTATATTCTTAATCCGGACACCACACGGACCACACCAACCACACTATATAGTAAGATACTTTTATTTAGCGATGGGCGGTCTCGTTTACCTACTCATTAGATTATTTCAATGCCAATTCTAAAATTATTGTCAAATATATTTGATTTTACTCTTTATTTCTGCGCTTTGTGTAGTTCTTATTTCTATAGTTGTGTTTGTTGATTTATTAGTAGGTTTATTATGCTATATTTATTTTATATACTATTTTTACACTAATGAATCACCGAAGGGTCTAGTTAAAAACCAGAGCCAGGCTCTTGTCTGGCAAATACTGAACTGGTTACCTGTTTGGCGCAACTGTGGGGCACACAACAAATTCTAACTTTTTACTAGAGATTTTTTGTTGTTGTTCTGTATTCATAACCCTATTCATCTTTTAGTTATATTACCGTTTGTGATGTCTTACTTGCTGTCAAATAAAATTAAATCTTTCTTTCTAAATCAATAGAACAAAAAAAAACTTTCTTATTGCAAGAAGCCGGTTAGGCAGGTACCACCGCATTGCCAGATATTCTGACGTCATTGAGTAAGGTTTAAACTTGATGTGAATATTAGCGTATTTCGGTTTGAAGGGCACTGAAGCTAGCGAAATGACTCGGCATAAAATACCAATCAACTAATGTCTCGAGGTGACGAGTGCAGTGTGGTGTGACGCAGGACTACTGCTGGGTAGCATCACCATTGTTAGATATGGGCAGGCGTGTTGCCTCCCAATGACCACAATGAGTGGTCATATTGCCATAATCACCACACTTGGCAGGTGGATTGGTGATCGCAGTAAGTTCTTCTTAGTACACGGGAGGATACTGTTGTTCACCCTTCTATCTATCTATGTGAAAACTTAGCTGCCTTTTAAGATATCCATAGGTGGAGAAGGTGGAGAGGGGTGGTCTATTTTTTTCCGGAGACTAGAAGGAAAGGCGAGTAAGGACTGCTAAGAGTCTGCGATATTAGTGAATGTTAAGGTGCACCGATGATGTCGATAATCACCAATTGTGAAGATGTAAGGCCTACATTATTTAATTAATCCGACGATTCCGTCTTACATATATCAATGTACAAATAACGTGAAATAAATATAATCATAATATATATAATTTTATCATACATTTTGAGAGCATTTATACATGCTGGCAGCTTTGCGTTGACCCGAGGGCTACCCGAGCCGCACCTCAACCTATTGTAACAGTGTATGTTCTTTATGATAATAGTACCCATAGTTGAGATATCGAAGATTCACCAAGACGTCGTGATGAGTGATAATATTCACAGGAGTTTGACCGAAATTTGTCGTGAAAACAATAGATAACGGACATTCACATCTTGGTACTAATTACATAGACATAAGACATTCGCACGGACATATATAGTACCACGTGGTTGCAGGTAGCACCATATCAATTTAGAAGCTCAGTTCAATTCTATATACATTTTTAAAAAACATGACTTGGATTCTATTTATTTCCGCATGTTGACGATTCCTGTCTAAACTAGATAGATCCTAAGTTTAGATTGGTCGTTGCCATAAATAAGTGGCCAGAAACCGAGGTTGAATCTCTATTCTCTCTTTATACTTTATCACAAAAAGGTTGTGAAACCCTGGCCTCATGCTATAAGTTAAATGCTCAAGAGGAACTTTATTTAGACCTGCTATGGTTTCAAAACATTAACTTTACTTCTACCAAACTTGCAGGGTTACTCAACCTTTGATATCGGATATCCCGCTGGGGTTGGAACTGGATCGCGCCTAATTTACCGAAGGGTTGAAAGTTAATTCTCCCGACGTCTGAGGAACCAAGTTGCAGAAATTATGCTATTTAATAATTAGTGAGTTTATTGTTGAGGATAACCACGACCGTCTACCGTATACGTGATCATAGAATTTCTTTTTAAGAATTATTGTCTAAATTAAATGTATAAGCTATAACCTAAATATAATCATGTGACTGTAAACTCAGCTCAGACCCACCATCCCATCTCCTCCCGTGGGTGTCGTAAAAGTTGACTAAGGGATTAGCCGAAGGATGGGCAGCAGCGTCCTTCGAGTACATTGACAACTCAAGTGCAATCGCCAACCTGTCTGCCAAGGGTGGCGTTTATGGCAAAACCCCCCCATGAGCCCACATCAAACTCAGATCGGTCATTGTGGTGATCTTTGGGGGAGGTCTGTGTCCAGCAGTGGACTTCATTCGGCCAAAATGATGATGACTGTAAACGATAAAATATGAGAAGCATCGCTGTAACAAGTCCTACATCTTTGTATATTTCTTAGCTGTTGTGCAAAAATCTCTGAAAAAGTCATAACTCAGGTCATACGAAATTATAACTAAAAAGCATGTCATCTATATTAATTACCGTTTAGTTATCAAAATAAAGAGTTAAGTGCCACCAGTGATCTGACCCGTGATCAAGTCGAAAGTTTGCCACGGTACATTTCAATTTAATGTTGTCTTATTAACATTGGTAAAGTTTTAGCGTATTAACGTTCCTAGGCATTATCAACATACTTTAATTATGAAAACAGAAAATAAATTTAGTGTTACATTTACCGAATTCGACTCTTGGTAAGCACTAACCTGAGGGCCAATTCTCGTAATTTAAAACCGTTCAAAATATAGTTCCGATCTAGTCTCAGTGTCATAAATGTCACAAATGGTATTCTCCTAAACTAACAAACAACGTCAAACGTGAACTTACACTGTGATGAGATCGAAAGTAGATCGAAAGTTGATCGAAATCAAAATGGTATTCTGCTAACATTTCGAACTGGCACATGTACTAAATTGTCATTGAATAAACGTCAAAACTGAGATTGAAATGAGACTAGATCGAGATTATACTGAAATCGGACTGAACTTTAAGCGTAGCAGAATACCATTTTTTCGGTCAATTCATAATTTAATCTCAGTTCGGTCAAGTTTCAGTCACAGTGTCAATTAATTACGAGAATTGGCCCTCTGATTTGACTCTTGGTAAGCACCAAATACTACAAGATTTTTAGATATCCTGTCAAATGCTGCTCAAACTCGTTGTTTTGTGTGCATAACGATCTGTGGATCAACAGTTAATTTTGATTGATTTTTGCGACGTAGGTACGTTGATAAGAAATTACAAGAAACGTGAGTCAAATGAATGAATACAACCTTCGCATTAAAACAGTAAAGATGAAAAGAAATAAAACACTTTTTTTTTCTGACTGTACACCCGTTGTGAGTGTGTCTCGAGAGGTTTAAACAATAGATTGTTCACAATAAGTATTCGAACGCCGCGCTGCGTTCAAACGGTCTCCGTACTAAACTCTTCCTAACATATTATTCAATACTATTCAATATCTTTTAAAACACACTGGCGTATTTTATTGAAAAAGTTTTAAAAACGTTGCCAGTTTTAGTTATAAAGTTTGAAATATCGTACTCTGTTATTTTATCATTTCGAAACGGAAAAATTAAAAAAGTTAGACACGATTGTCCTTGTCGTCTTTGGTCGTCTGTTAACATTTTTCTCGAGAAATCTGGAACATTCTGAATGCAAATTGGACGCTTTGTGCTCAGAGGGTCCCGGCTGCTTCTTTTTAATTATAATTATTTGAAACTTTGTATACGTACATATCTTCAGAATTTGGGTTTAGGGTGGTCGCATATATAGCTTTAATTAAATTAAAGCATTGTCTCTCTAAATGTGCCTCGGAGCTCTATTTACATGACAATTAAAGTTGGGCTACTATTGCAAATAGCATTTTCTGTTCCGTGCTGCAAAGTTGGCAAATAACAATTCATAAACTTATTAAGTTAATTCAGTGGCGAATAAGTTGGTTAAGTTGTATAATATTCACAAAGTGGAGCCGAGAGCGAATGAATGGGGTATCGTATATAATTTTACAAAGCCTTTGCAGCCATTACTAAGATTCCCTGTAGGCGACTGGCAGTTGCTGCAGGTTACAAGTGAAGGCGTGTAAACACTATTTTACATTTTTCGAAGTAGTTTCTTTCGGTGCGTTTGATGAGAGTAAAATTGGGAGATGCGCGCGCATACCGCCACGAAAATCTGACAGTATGAAGTTAGCCGTCAAAGACGAGAGTAAAGTACGGGGCTGCGCGCGCACACTGTCACGAAGTTTACCAAAATCCGACGGTATGAAATTATCAATAAATATTGGAAAACCGTACGACGTTGCCCACATATTTTATAGAATTTTTGATAAATATTTTATGAATAAGTAAAGATTCATTATTCTAAACACCGTACGACGTTGCCTTATACTTGACATTGGCGAAATTGTGGAAGATACCCTACAGAAGCCATAATCTAAGAGAAGAAGAAGATTAAATTATCCGTCAAAGATTTAAAATTGATTATTATTTGAATCAAAATAGCTTACGGTAATATATGATTATTTCATTCTTTAAACCAAAATAGTTATTTTACCGGCTAATAATTTGATTTTGAATATATTTGATTCGTTTTTATGTTAGTAAATATTTGTTTTATTTTTTTCACTAGAAGGATAAAATATTTTTTTTATTTATTTATGCCCTTTAATCAAATTAATTGTATTTAATATCTTTCTTCGATAGTTTTATCGGTTTTTCTACTGACCTACGTAAATTAGTGGCATGCGGAATAAATTCATTTTTAGTAACCTTGAAGATATATATCTCCTACGCGCATACATAAGTACTTAAACCATTTTATATTTATTAAAGACGTAAATAATGTAATTGTCTACAAATTAGATATATACAAAGTTTATCAATAAAACCATTATCAGCTCACAGAAAGTTTGATAGCAACTTAATCCAGTCTGTATTTAAATTGTAATCTGTATACAAAATTAGTGAATAGTATTTTAAAAGAACAAAAATTATTTACTACAATAATTGAGGTTAATTAAAAAACGTTAATATCTCCAATTTTTTATTTTGCTATAATTTTTCAATTCAAAAAGTCAATTATCACTAGGGTATTAATGTCCTCGGGGGTCACCGGTGCGCAGATTGGGGAGTTTATGTACTCACACCGAGTGACCCCCGGGAAGACGGCGGTACGCACGTGGTCACGTGCCAGTACAGCGCACAGCGGCGCTTCGGGGGGATCCCTCACAATCCCTCCTGAGAAGTGCCTGGAGAGATGCATTTTTAAAGTTGCCTCCCCTCCGCTAGAGGGGGTGACCACTTTACAGTCATCCCTTCTAGTGTGATCTTACGAGGACCGGGAGCCCCCTTCGGTGCTCCAAAGGTTTTAGCCTGTAAGAGTAAAGCATGCCTCCTTTTGCTTTTCCTGGGGCGGAGGTGGTTCATGATTTCACTGGGATCAATAAAAAAAGGTGACCATTGATTCGGTAGTTACTTATATCAGGTAGGCCGAAGTTCGGTTGTCGTAGCTATGGTGTAATAGAACTATCGTAATAAATTTCCTGATAGAAATCAAAAAATCTCTGCAAGTTTATAATTTGCGCGCCACACAAAAGCGCAGTGGACAATGGTGCCTCTGTCCCCTGTAAGGTAATCGGCTAATCCAGCAGTAACAGCGCTAAGCCGCTTACGTCACTAAACGCTGCGCTGAATTGCTCTCGAACGGTGGCTAGCTAATTATCATTATTTGCCACGTTGCTTATTTTGCAGCATTTTGACACTGGTTCAGTGATTATACAGAAATTCGATATAATTATATTGTTGTGGAGACAGTGAGTTCAGTTCACCTATCCATGCCGTTTAGTAGAAAAGGCATAACCAAAGCTAACTTAAGAAAACAAAACGAACACGCATACACCTAAATGCAGTATTATTTAGACAAATAATTAAATTGTATATCAGATATTTTTAGATAAATTAAATAACGCATGTATTCATGTGTAATTATTTTATGGTAGGTTATACAGTATTCAATTTCATTTGCTACAGCCAGTGTATCTACCGATCGAGATAAACAGCTAACTCTGCCGAAGCGTAAATACCGATTGTCTACCGATCAGTGAGTGCAACTGGCTGCAAGCGCCTCGACTCTACTCTGATCTCTACTTACCAGCAAGGCTATTCTGTAGGAACTCACTAGCTAACTCACTTCTGAATCCGGTTGTAGTAGACGTCCTGGTCAAATAAATAGATTTGTATATTTAATGTAAGTATATACATTTATTATTTGCCGTGTGGTGCCGGCTCAGAATGCCACCACCCCATCTCTTCCCGTGGGTGTCATAAAAGTCGACTAAGGGATTAGCCGGAGGATGTGCAGCAGCGTACTTCGAGTACATTAACAACTCAACTGCGATCGCCAACCCGTCTGCCAAGCGTGGCAATTATGGTAAGACCCCCCAATGAGCACACAACACATCCATATTGGTGGTTGTGGTGATCTTTGGGGGAGCCCTGTGTCCAGCAGCGGATTTCATTCGGCCGAAATAAAAAAAAAAAACAATCATCATACGTTTATATGTGTATGTATTATAATATATATATAAGGTCTTAATTTGTTAATGGGAATTATTTAAGTAGGCTACAATGATGCGCTTTAGCAAAAAAAAACAACATAGTATCTACCTTTGTTTTATACACATTCAAAATTAATTTCAATAATACATGTTTCCGTTTGCGTAAAAACTGTAGGTAACTATCACTATTATGCCTTTCTAAAAATAATGTGGTACTGTCGCTAAACACAGTAACAGTAAAACGTGTTTGAAAATGGTCCGGTCGAACAACAATGTGGTTGTTTAGTAACCCACCAGTGTGAGTTGATACTTGAAATGAATTCTATACCATTCATAGAACCTAGCCTTAAAATATTTTCCATTATTAAAGTAATACCCTATATATGGTTGTTGTGTGTTGAATATTTTACTTTAACATTACGCCGAAGTTAACCCTTGTACCATTAATTTATCCTAACAATAAACTTGATGTCGTAGTCCAAAAATATACATTCCCATACACTTCAACTGCAAAAGTAAGTTTATACACAAATATTTTAAACATTGCCCTGTTGTTTCAAGACGGTAGACTTCTTATAGGTTTGCCTGTAATCTATATGTAAAGGACAATTTACATATGTTTTTTCAAAATTTCTGACTTGGTTATCTCCGATATGGTCTATGGTCAATTTTCATCTATTTTCTTAAATAACTAAACTATTTATATTTAAATAATAAACATTTTTTTCTAATTTTCCCCCTTTCCATAAAATTCCATTGTCTGGAAGAGATAAGCCAAATTGCGATAAAACCTTTTCCATCATATAACATACTTTCATATGCATTTAGTAAAAAGCTGATAGTTTGACATTACAAACAGACACAATTAGATTTATTTGTATAGATACATAATTCAATATAATTCTGGAGTTGACCAGAAGGATTATGGGAACCAACACCGGGCTATGTCATGTAAAAGGTTTAATTCAATAGAGATGTCACATTATATCAGCAGATAGAGAGCTAGACCCTAAAAGCGGCCAATACATAATAAATCTTATCTACCTATTCATAAACATTCATAGGAGAACATTCAACTTCACTCATGCATGTCTCTACTGCCGTCCCTACGTCAATTAATGTTAAATTTGGTATCATGGTACGTTTAAATACTAAATAAGGATCGGATGAGGACAGGATTCACCGTCTAAGGTTTTCCAAAATTCTACCAGTACGTACACAATAACTCTGTAACGATGGAAATAGGGCTGAATATCGCTTGCCAAATATAATAATACATAATTTGTAACGGACAGCAACTGACGTGGCCCTGGGTCAGATAAATGGTTAATCTCATGAATAGTGTGCTTCACGGGATTATATTTTGTCCGTGTCCGCTGCGGTTTTCAATTTAAACGTTTGTAAAGTTAGTCCACTGTAATCCTATATAAGGAAGTGAAGCTATATTAATTTATTCTGGTGGGTAATTTGTGTAGGTTGGAAATAAACTTACGTTAGGTTATAAGCCATTAAGTAATCAGAACAAATAATGAGATAGAGAGTAGCTTTTTCTATCGGCTATACGACAAAATATATCTTAAGCAGATGCCACAAAAATTACAAAAATCTAATTGCCATCGAAACTTTAAAACCATAAAATATTAATAATTAACATGATATAAAACATCTACGAGAGAGCTTGGTATTTCTCTACGAGATCGAATCAGAACTGAGGAGATCCGTAGAAGAACTAACATTGCCGAAATAGCTGAAAGGGATAGTATACTGAAGTGGTACTAGGTGGAGCACATTGCTCGTAGAACTAATGGCCGTTGGGGCATAAAGGTTCTCGATTGGAGACCGCACACCGGAAATACAGCATAGGACAGCCGCCAACTAGATGGACGGATGACCTGGTGAAGGTCATTGTCAGGCGTTAGATGCGGGCGACATGTAACCGGCCATTGTAGAAATCCATGGGAAGGCATTTGTTCAGTAGTGGACGGCCTTTGGCTGATATGATGATGATGATGATGATGACGAAAACGTCTACCTTACCTTCTTCATTTAGAATGTTTGATGTGATATTAAAATAATCCCGGTTAAAAAACAATGCATAAACTTTAACAAATCTTTTGCCTTACTTATACCACCAACTTTTCAAATTACTCTCTCATTTCACTATTCTTATCTTCTATGTAAAAGTGTTTCTCTGTGTGAATATTGTCTATTCCCTTAGAGACAGGGCTGGGTCTCACATAAACACATTGTTCCCGCCTTAGGCGAGGTTCCCGTTCAAATGAAGCGCTTTGATCAGATTCAGCGTAAACTCGTGTATTAAATCGTTTCGTGTTATTTGGTATAATATTTATTGTAATTCACGTACTGTACTAATTTGACAGTTTTGAAAGACAAAAACAGAGGCTGATTTAAATAGGTCACGTACATAAATAAACAGAGACTTTTAAAATAAAGAATAGGTCATGTACATACATAAACAGAGACTTTTAAAATAAATATCAATATTATTTGTATTATAAATACTGAGAAGCCTGCCTAGCTTCGTCGCCCGCAGGCCGCTTCTCATGGAGGCCAGAGATCGTTCAGCGCCCTCCTCCAGCGCCCGCACCCGGTCCATTCTCTACGGCGGGGATCTGAGTTGCATCACATCCTTGCAAAAGGGGGTGACGGCATCCCACGCGCTCTCGCTCCGGACGATGGACTGAACCACGACCGGAAGCGAGAGGTCGCCCCTTCGACTACCGCTGCGCTGCTGGCGCTGCGTTGCCCAAGCTGGGCACTGCTCCAACGTGTGCTGCGCCGTGTACTCTGAGCAGTTTCCGCAGTGATGACAACCAGGTGGCCTTTCTCGGCCTATGACGGCGGACCTCGGGTTCATATGCGCGCAGATTGGGTATCCTGCGTGTTCATTTCGAGTTACCACCGGGAAGACGGCATGGTGCGTATTCGCGTATGAAGTATTGCACAGCAAGGCTTCAGGGGGATCCTTTATAATCCCCCAGAGTTTTGTCTGAGGGGTGGCATAGTTAGAATCACCCCACAGTCATCCCCTCCGAGATGTGCTTAAAGGCGTAGCACAAATGGGCAGCTCTAGTGTGATTTTAGTCATCATCCACTCCGAATGTTTGAGACGGTAAGAGTCCGGTAGCCTCTCCACCGTTCCATATGGCGGAGAAAATATGGATCGAAGACGTCCTGTGACGTGACTGCTGAACGAAGCCTGCTCCATAGATTTCCACTACAATCGGTAAAATGTTACCCGTATCCAACGACTCCCAGCGACCTTCACTAGGTCGTCTGTCCATGTCGTTAGTGGCCGTCCGGCTGCGCTGCGTTTTTTTAGGCGCGGAGAACCTCTTTTCCCCAACGGCCGCCGTTAATCATATAAATATTACGATATAGATATACGATATATTTTTATGCACTTTTTATGCCAGTTTTCACCAATATATCCCATGGTAAATATAATGTGATGTGATGTTTGGACATAACAATATCATGCAAAAGATGTAATGTATTGTGCATTACTGCTGTCTGATGATGACAATATGAAAATCCTGTTGTCATCAATGAGCACATCTTTTTTTAAACGTTGCCCCACCCTATGGTGTCCCCTGTGTCGTGGGTGGGTTTACAGACATACATTTCACACACAATACACCCAGACCCGGAACATCTACCTGCAGATCATACAAATATTTGATCCGTGCGGGAATCGAACCCGCGACCCGTAGCGCAGCAGTCGACTGTATCAACCACTGCACCAACCGTGTCGTATATCTAAATAATTGTCCGTGAATATTGCGGCTGTGAGTGGAAATGTCACAAAATTAACAGTCTTTGTAATCTGCGACGGTGAGCACAGGCTTTTGTGCCTTACCGGTGTCAGGGTTGCTCTTGCACAAAAATACTAATGATACATTTATCAACGAGCAGTAATACATTGTATCATCATATGAATAATAATAATAATAAAGCTTATTTATTCGATACCAATTCATAAAATTGAATATAATGAAACATATATAATATTTGATTAGATACATATTATAAATATTTGGAAATCCTTTTGTTTTCAAATTAGTAATTAAGTATGTATTTTATGGAGGTATGGACCCCTTTCGGGTAAAAGCCAACGAATGCCACTTCATTCTGTCCTTTGCAGTGTTCAGCCAAGTTTTATCTGCAGTCGCGACAATTTCATCTTGCTGGCGGTTGGCCGTCCTCTACTTCTAGATCCTTGTGGGGATCCCATTTTGTTACCCTCGTTGTCCACCTGTCATCGGTGTGTCTTGCGACATCACATCAATATGGCTATTTAATTATTTAATAAGTGTTTGTTAAAATTTGTGGTGGCGGCTCAGAATACCACCACCCCATCTCCTCCCGTGGGTGTCGTAAAATTCGACTAAGGGATTAGCCGGAGGATGGGCAGCAGCGTCCTTTGAGTACATTAACAACTGAACTGCGATCGCCAACCCGCCTGCCAAGCGTGGCGATTATGGCAAAACCCCCCAATGAACCCATAACACCCATATCGGTCTTTGTGGTGATCTTTGGGGGAGGCCTGTGCCCAGCAGTGGACTTCATTCGGCCAAAATGGTTGATTGATTGATTGTTAAAAACATACACAATATCAAAGCGGACTAGTCCAAAACCAGCAACCGTGTGTTTCATGATGTGTAATAATAAAACACAAGTTAGTTACCACACTGAATGCATTAATAATAATTACACGATAAATGTTACCATGGTACGATAGAGGGTGATGTAATTACAAATTCATTTGAATTGTACCCAAACAGTAATATTTACTCTAATGCCTGCAAATGGGGCAATTTGGGCTTATTTGTAAATTTACTCACATATGTATATGAGATAGTTTGATACCATTAATTAGAATATAGTTGACAGTATATTGGAGGCTCTAACGTGTCAGATTCTTGGAATATGTCGGGTTTAATTAAGATTGTTGTGTAAGTCATGTAAGTCAAGTATCAGCCAACGAACGTTCACTGCTGAACGAAGGCCTCCCCCATAGATTTCCGCAATTGTGTCGTCATTTTGGGGGGAATTCTCCAGCACTCACCACGCTTGGCAGGTGGGTTGGTCAGTGCAGAATAGCTGCTTTTACAGAGAAGGGACGCTGTTGCCCATCCATCTCGATTTTTGTCCCTTAGTTGCGTATTACGATATCCAAGGAAGGAAACGGAGTGGTGCTATATTCTCAGTCGGGACACCAAACGGAACATTAGTCATTCAATTCAATAATGGAGTATACCTATGTTTTATTTCATTTTACATTGTCGTTCTAACATTTTAATGGCATGTTACAATTTTCAGATCAGTATCTTGCTGCAATTAGGGAAAGAAAAACGAGAAGATAAAATAAAATTGAGTCTTCGTGGTTGTCTGAAAGTTTATGGACTTGCTTTATTAGCTCTAGATCGCGGGTTCAAAACTTGGCGTGTACCAATGTGACTCTTCACTCTATACAAATAAGTAAAATTGAACTGTATGTTTGTAATGTCTAAATTACAGCTTTTTACTAAATGCATATGAAAGCGGTGCGGTACCTACAACAAAACAATTTTTTTTTTTATTTTATTAATTTTAAAAATGTTCTTGGCTATCTCTATCTTTTACAGAACATCCCAAGGTTGTTCTGTAGCCTAGTACATATATATATATATATATATATATATATGTGTGTGTAGGCATATATATATGCCTTGTTTCTCGCAGTATGAATTGGTCATCGTCACTAACGGCCGAAATTAATAACCAATCATATCCAAATTCATTAGATTTAATATTTAAAACTTCATTCCGAGTTATCTTAAAACAAAAACAGACAAACCCTTAATCCTAAAGATTTGTACTAGATTGATTATTAATTTTGGACGTTAATCGGTTACACCACGGATCATAATTGCAATTAATTAATGTATTAACAATCTATCCATCAAATATCGGTCAATAAACAATAAATCAGACATGGTTACCTCAGGACTGGCTTTGGTATACTCAATAACAATCCCGAATAATCTCTCAAGCAAGATCGACAAGATAAATGACTGAGGCGGCGACCATCTATTTGTAAACCTCGACAGATCGACAAGCACAGACGTGGTTGGTAGGTTTCCTCTATTTGTGTCCAGTATTTATATTATTTGATCATTGGCATAAAATGGAAATAAAAATATACTCTCTACTAATTTAAACGTGGAATGTATGTTCGATTCATCACACTCAAACGATAGAACGAATTCTAATGAAAGCAGATGGGTTAAGATCGACCTTTTTTCGCATAGAATAATCGCTAAAATTATAAGATTTTAAGTTAGCAATTATTTAGTATTTGAATGAATATTAACGTAACATATATAAGAGAACATAGAACAACTCCATCTCGTCCCGTGGAAGTCGTAATGTTGACTAAGAGACTCTAAACTAGAAGGATGGGCACCAGCATCCCATCTGTGGAATAGTAGCCATACTGTGCTCACGAACCCGACTGCCAAGTATTATGGTTAGCATTGGAAAATTACCTCGAAAATAACGACTCAATTGTGAAAATGCATGGGGATAATGTATTATAATATATTTGTCCAGCAGTGTTAGTCCTTTGGCTGAAATAGATCGTTATACCTGTAACCCTGTACCCTGAGCTGTAGGCATTGTTTTATTTTGGTATTTGTTTCTGGTTTACGACCACAGGCAAAAATGTGTATGTATAATGTAATGCGGCAGTTCATAGATTGTTTGGTCAAAAATATTGTTATTATATGTGGCCGGGATACCAAGTCTTTTGGCCATTTTGTCAAAATATAAACATATAATGTAGTATCGATTTTAGCTATGTACTTAGTAATGCCATATGTAGAATTTTTATGTTTGAGTCTGTACTTGTGCGTCGAATATTACAGCAAGTTGCATAAATAACCCGTCAAACAGATGTTTGTCAATATTTTGCAATTATTGAAGCTCTTTCGAAATTACGCCAGAATATTCTAATGACGCGCTCAATGAATCAAAATAAATAAAAGTTTAATGACAAGTATGTTATCTCCACTATTCGGTAAAACAGAATACAAATGACGACACAATTGTGAACGTCCTTTGGCTGAAATGATGACGACGATGATTATGTAGGTACAATAAAATTTACCGACACACACATACCATAGCTTGGCTACATTACCATGGCGCGGCAGCGGCTGCTTGAAACGGCACGGAAGGCGCTGCGGCCGTTTCTGCAGCTGACTGCTGACGCGACTTACTTGATGCATCGTTCTCAAACATTGGGGGGTGTTGCCGTAATAACTACGCTTGACAGGCGGGTTGGCGATCGCAGTTGAGTTGTAAATTTACTCGAAGGACGCTGCTGCCCATCCTCCGACTAAACCCATAGTCGCCTCTTACGATACCCACAAGATGAGATGGGTTGGTGCTATTCTTAGACGTCACCAGATTGCATGTATTCTTAAGGTTTAATTTATTTACAAAGAACACAGTTCGTTGATTCTGACAGATGTCATTAAATATGTTTTTCCAATCGAGTTTTAAATATAGAAATTGACAGTTCGTAATATCATCATCATATCAGCCATGAGACATCCACTGCTGAACACGGGCCTCCCCCATAGATTTCCAGGGGATTCATTTTTAGGGGAATTTGCCAGTACTCACTACGCTGGGCAGACGGGTTGGTGAACGCAGTATGGCTGCTGTCCCAAGAAGGGATGCTGCTGCCCATCTCTCCGCTTAAAAAGTCCCTTAGTCGGCTTTTACGACATCCACGGGAGGAGATGGAGTGGTGCTATATTCTTAATCCGGACATAATATGTCCGTAATTTATACACTCTAGAGGTGAGACGATGGTCATACACCTGGTGGTAATAGTCACGTCTGGCCATAACAATTCGACGACGATCGACGGCACGTTTGGTGCAGTGGCTGATACAGTCGGCTGCTGCGCACCGGGTCGTGGGTTCGATTCCCGCACGGAACAAATATTTGTACGATCTGCAGGTAGTTGTTCCGGGTCTGGGTGTATTGTGTGTGGAATTTGTGTCTGTAAACGCACCCACAACACAGAAGAAATCCTAGTGTGGGGCAAGGTTTAAAAAAATTAAATGCTACCCGGTACTAATCCTGCGTTGCATCACACTGCGCTGGTCACCTTGAGACAGTTAAGTTATTTAGTCGCTCATGCCCAGTAATATCACTAGCTACAGTGCCCTTCTAACCGGAGCACAGTAATGTCCAAAGTTTAAACACTACTGCTTAGCGGTGAATATCTGGCACTGTGGTGGTACCGACATTAGCTGGATTCTCACAACAACCCTACTCTTTCATACGTAATGCTTTTTAGCGGTAATTTTTACGAAAACTGATTTATGATGGAAACAAAGGGTACCCTTAAGTATGTAATTCTTCCAAGTTATGATGTGTGCTGGCAGTAATAGCCAAGTGGTTGAACTTTGTCTTCCTCAAAGGAAGGTCTGAGTTCGATCTCGGCTCGCACCTCTGAGTTTTCTGATTCTTGTGCGGATCTGAATTTGATTATCACTTGCGTAAACGTTGAAGGAAAACATCGTGAGGAAACCTGCACACCTGAGAGGACTCCAAAATATTTTCAATGGTGTGTGTAGTCCGCCTACCCACACTAGATCAGCGTGGTGGACAAAGGTCTAACCTTCCTCATCGTGAGAAAATGCCCGTGCCCAGCGGTGGGACAGTAATGGGCTGATTACGTTTGGCGTGTGCTAGCTTCCATGTATCAAAGACTTAATCTATTTAAGTACAGGTGCTCATAGCCAGTTGCACTTACCGATCGGTGGGGTTAAGCAACGTTTGGCACGGTCATTTTAAGGATGGATGATGGGTGAGTTAAATACAATCTCAAATAAAGCTTAACCTAAAACCTTTTGTTTAAAATTTGCCCCATACTGAGATTTCTGCTCTGTCGTGGGTGCGTTTACAGATATACATTTCACACACGATACACCTAGATCCGCAACAACTACCTGCAGATCATACAAATATTTGTTCCATGTGGGAATCGAACCCACGACCCAGAGTGCAGCAGCCGACTGTATCAACCACTGCATCAGCCACTACACCAACCGTGTCGTCAATTCGATCACGCCGTGTGAATTAAATAACATACCCTTCTCCACATTTGTCTTTATCCCGGGCTATAAATAATAAATAAATATCACAAAATGAACAAAACATCCGTAAACAAAGACAGTGCATAATTCATAATCTCAGATCGCCCGGTTATCGTGAACCGGATACAAAGTGCCGGGTGGAAGTGGTGTACCGGTTTCAAACAGGATGCCGCTCGCTGGAGGGCGCAATATCCGCTTCCTAAAGAAGCATCGAGAAAGTCCTGTTTATAATAAACTTCTTAGCGCTATGCTTACCTAGTACCATTGCATTAATGTTGTGTGGTCGTTTTATGGGGTTTATGGAGCGAAAAGCTTCTTAAATGGGTAATAGGCATATTAAGAGAAACCTTAGGTCAATTTGGATGCCAACAACGGGGTGGAACAGAGTGGCTATTCTTTGGAGGGGCGAAAATAGTTGAAGGATTTTTTATCATGAGAAATGCGGGAGTTAGTACACATGTTTATAATGGTTGTTGGCGACGAACAATAAAAGTGATTGTGTATACGGTAATTAAATTGTGAATAGCGAACAATGAGTGCTATAGTGATTATATATGCAGTGATCGAACTAGGATCATGCCAGTGGTAAAATTAATAAGGACATTGTCTATAATTGTTGTTTACTATTAGGATTAAGTGAATCATGGTTTGTTTTAGTTAGGTCGTATTTCGAATATTTGCTTTGTAGTGTTTAATCAGTAAAAGTTTGAATTATATAAATAAATTGGTAATACGTAAAGATCAAGAAACCGAGTGACTAGATATGTTGTTAAAATCAATAGTGAAACATTTAATTTTAGCATAACTTACAAGGTCCGACTCAAAAGCGTACATTTAGATCACATATTTAGTCCTATCTATAAAAAACCTTAAGTTTTTATAAAATAATATTGTATAATCATAAAGAAGTCATTCTGTATATTACTGAGCATCATTTATCATACTGACATTGTGAATGAGTGTGTAAAACATAAACACATATCATTTCGATAACAAAATTATCTTTAAAAATGTATCTTAAATTGCTGGCTCTCGTATAAGTAAAGAGTCATGGAACCTAAGCGGCCGTAATTTGTAAAGTTCCCGAAAATATGAAAATAATTACTTTACAACCAGGAGTTTTTTTTTTTGAAGATCCTTACAATGGGTTAGTAGTAGTTAAATTATGAGTGGAAAGAAGTTAATTCTCATA
Organism: Diloba caeruleocephala; assembly: GCA_947459985.1. NCBI lineage: Eukaryota > Metazoa > Arthropoda > Insecta > Lepidoptera > Noctuidae > Diloba > Diloba caeruleocephala. The sequence goes on along the minus strand of OX381623.1, from coordinate 18,836,216 downwards.
CACGAGTTTTTATATTATATGACATATTAAACTTAGACTGTAGACCACCCCATATGTACATGGGTGTCGTAAAAGGCGACTGTGAGATTAGCCGGAGGATGGGCATAAGCGTCCATCGAGTACATTTATAATTCAACTGCGATCGCCTACCCTTCCGCCAAGCGTGCCGATTATGGCAAAACTCCGCAATAAGCACACAACATAAACACATAACGGTCGTTGTAGCAATATTTGGGGGACGAATCTGTCGAGCAGTGGACGCTTTTCGGCTGAAATGATGATGATGTATAGTATTCCCTCACAAGTTTATATATTGGGGATTGCGTCACCAGTTTCGGATTAAGCTGGAGCCCTGTATTAAAAGCGCATTCTTCACACAACACTGTCACGAGCTGAACTACTAAAAGTGGTCTGGACCCAGAAGTTAATTCAAAACAAAGCCTACCAAGACGAAGAAGAAGTGTTGAAAACGCCAACCGAACATATCATTATTAGGTTTTCGCGATTATTTCACATTATAATAAAACAATTTTAAACGGATTAAATCGCGTGTATTATTGATTTTTGTTTTTCCTGACGTTTCGAACCCTGCAATAATAACATTATCTTTAGCGGCTGAGTCACGTTACAGTGTAGTTCACAAGTGACCAAGTCACAGCTATTTCTAATACAATCTGAAAAGCATTCGCTTTAAATGCGTCAACGCGACTGATAATTAAGATGAACTTGTAAAGAAAATTGGCGACGAACCGTTGCAGCAAGCGACCGGGCCGCTACTTACATCATCAAAGTCCTCCCCTATAGATTGCCACAATTGTGTCATCATTTTGGGGGGAATTTGCCGCGCTTGGCAGGCGGGTTGATGAGCGCAGTATGGCTACTGTTCCACAGCAGGGACGCTGCTGCCCATCCATCCAGTTTAGAGTCACATAGTCGCTTTTTACGACTTCCACCGGAGAAGATGGAGTGGTGCTATATTCTCAATCCGTAAACCACACGGAAATAATAATTTACATAATTTGTTGCAATTCTGATTAGAGAGATGATCAGCAGTAGTTCTTTCTGTGGAATAGTAGCTATACTACGCTCAGCAACCCGCCGGCCAAGCGTGGCGAGTACTGGAAAACTCACCACAAAATTCAAACACAATTTTGGAAATCTATAGAGTTAACAAAGGTCTTTTGGTCAGTAGTGGACGCTCTTTGGCTGATATGGCGATGATGAAAATATGTCTTCTACAATTGAAATATTATTTCAATACAATTCTGTAGACCTGTAATCGAACAGTCTTATAAAATGGCCGATTCAAAAATCGTGCAGACAAAGGTGCAAAAAGATTACAGAAACCGCATCGCTTTATCTATCCTCTTCGCTGTGTACAAAATAAGAATACCAAAGACTATTGGGAAATAGTTTTTAAGAGTGCTAATGGCTTTGACTTAATGGTGTATGTTGGCCGCAGTTCAACCTCCATCGTTCCATTCTTATACAAGAGTCCATAAATCATAAAGCTTTGAAATATTGGCAACAACGACAATAGTGTAAAATAACTATAAAATGTTGTAATTATAGTTAATTAAATTAAATTAAATTAAATTAAACGTTTATTAGGAACAATTGGAGTCACACAAGTTTTACAAAAGCAACGATGATAGCTACAAAAGTATAATACTGCGGCGCAGCTATCAACGCCCAACTCAAAATACAATAAAAGACATTTGTTCCAGACAATCATAAAGAAAAATTACATACATGGAATTTTAAGAATTACAATTAATCGTACTATTAGTATATAAAGAAGTGTGTATAACTGACTGTGTTAGAGTATGCGTGTTTGAGTGTGCATGCGTGAATGCGCGTTTGTGTGTGTGCGTGTGTGTGCGTGTGAATGTGTGTTTGTGCGTGTTATTAATGGGGGTGTGCTAGCGTGTTATGTTTTTAATTCATGAACCCACAAGTTGTTCTTTTGTGCTTTTGTGTTAATTATGTGCTTGTATAATATTGTGACTATAGTTATTACTTAGATAAAGTGATAAAAATATTTTTAATTCGTGTAAAACCATATGCTGCCTGCATTATGAATAGTCAAGACTTTAGTTGCCGCGTTCCAAGATGTTGATTTCCTATGGAGAAGAACGGGCAAGAAACTCCAATGGTTACTCTTTTTAAATCATAATAATTGCTACAATATATTTTATTACATTGTTCTCAAAATATATAATGTGAGGAAAATGTAGCAGAAAAAAGTAAACTCCTTAAAATGTCTACACTAAACAAGCCTGATATTTAGAAAAAAATTGATTTAAATTGTCATGGCAGCATTAAGCTGACCAATCCCAATAGACAGCACTCGTTCACGAACATGATGCATGCATCAGTGTCGCTCAGCTCAACCATATTTTAGGGCAACTAAGCGACCTGATACATGACGCTACCATCAGCAGGATACTTGAGTGAGCATGACATGCCTAAACTTCCAGACAACTATCACGCCAATTAAACAAAATAAATGAATAATCCACATGGTCCTCTCACTTACAGTTTCATATATTTGTGGAACCATAGCGCCTCGGTTTTGCGAGGCACTATTCGCAGACCCAGGTCGTAGAGTTCGGCCACAACAATTGTCACTGCTTTCTCGGCAAGCCGGATGATTCCCTCAAAGGACTCCCCGCTGGCGTACATGGGGAGAACGACACACAAGACCGCATCGTAGGCGAGGTTTCATAGAAGGGGGCCCAAGGACTGACCCCTGTGGAACCCTACACGTTATCTCCCTCCAATTTACGCTACCGTCCCTACCCACGTAGCGAATGTGCCTATCACGTAGATAGCCCTCTATGATGCCCTGCAGGTATGGGGGGACCGATGATGTACTAGTGCCGCCCTAATAGCGCGGATGGAGTTGAAGGCGTTGACGATGTCTAAACTGGCCGCCAACGCCACCTCACCCCGCCGATACACTGCCTGTTCTTACTGTGATCTTGCCCAATCTGATCGAGTCATCGAGGGCACTCCTCGAGCGTGTGCTATGCGGTATCATGGTCGCTTCCACATAGTGGCACTGTGCCATAACCTCGCGTCCTATTCTGTGCAGGTACGCGCTGAAACAACCCTAAACGGTGAATATATGCGTCAGGCGGTAGGTGACGCGCTCGTTTCTTCTGAGCCAGGCTCCGAAGAGCGGAAGGATGACCTCGACGACGCACTTGGTCGCGACTGCAACTGTAGGCACATGTGGCCACACCTGGAGTGCAAGCTATCAAGTCAGCGGTCTCAGTCTGTTGAACGCCCCTGAAAGCACACTTTCGCTGCTTTGGCGGAGGGAGCATGTATGATCATAGACCCCCGCATCCATCTCCGCCAGGATGTCGAAAGGTGAAAAGCGCGCTAGGAGTGTCACCGTCTCGTAGGACACTGTCCTGTACTCGTCAGTATATTGGCCACCGGGCAATAAGGTCCTCCAAAAAGTACCCAGGGTGCACTGGCCCGACGACTGCTTTCCCCCGGACGTATCAAGAGGGACCAGCAGCCACCGAGCGTACGTGGAGGTTTCCTGACCTAGCAACCCAGTGTATATACTACCTACTAAAAATGATGTATATTATATTACCTAAATAAATAAAATAGTTATGAAAATTGGTTCATCATATCATCACTATATCGGCCAAATAATGTGCATTGTGAAACAAAGTCCTCCCTTTATATGTTTCTATAACAATTGTGACGTCATGTTGGGGAAAATTTGCCAGTACTCACCACGCTTGGCAGGCGGGTTGGTGAGCACAGAGTGGGTTACTGTTTATTCCATAGAAGGGACACTGCTGCTCATCCCTCGGTTTAGAGTCCCTTAGTCGCCTTTTACGACAGCCATGGGAGGAGATGGAGTGGTGTTATATTCTTAATCCGGCACCACACGGAATCAACAAGTTATAATTTAAGGCTACAGCTGAGGAAGTCGTAGCAAAAGGCTACGACGTAGATCGATTGATATCTTGTTGGAGGCATGTTTTGGATAGGCGACTATTTAATATCGAGACCATTAAATGCCTTGGAAATGGTAGGTAACTATAGGAGCAGTCAGATTTCTGACAAATGGCTTAAACTTAGCATATTCCACAGTAATCGGGCTGCCAGGGTCATATGGTCGGCACTCCGTGTTAAATGCTGATATCCATATGATCCCAAATATCATTATCGTCATTTGATGAGCCGAAGGACATCCACTGCTGAACAAAGGCCTCCCCATTGAATCCCACAATGACCGGTTACATGCTACCCGCATCCCATCTCCCAGCTGACTTCACCAGGTCGTCTGTCCATCTCGTTGTTAGCCGTCTCACGCTGCGTTTTCCGGTACGTGATCGCAACTCGAGAACATCAGTTTTACCAGCTATATGCCCCGCCCACCGCCAGTTCAGCTTACTAATCTTTTGAGCTATAAGCTAAGTTCTAATTATTAAAATATCTAGATAAAATGAAAAGCTAAGTAGACCGCATACAATACGAGAAGTTATTACCACCAAATTCTATTAACGTAAATACGGGTTGACAAAAAATCAAAATAAGTTAAAATTGCCAAGTGAATAATATTTTTTGCATGTCTCAGGCGTAATGAACCGCTGCCAAGCATTGAACGCTGTTTCTCTTCCACGTTTCTCTCTGTACTGTAGTTGCATACGACGCTATTTTATTGCCAATAAAATAAGCTTCGCGTTTAACTTAATGTGTTTTGTCGTAGCAATGACAACTGTGATTTAAACTATATTATTGAACGTATAAATTGCACATGGATACATAAATACTGAGGTTTACTTCAGGTTACAGTGAAATATTTTTAATTATGGAATTATGTTTCTAATTGATTCGTAAAATTTCTATAACATCCAATTTCATTTATACGAAATTATTAGACCAAGCCAGACGATGAAGACGGACAGTATTAATAAAAAATTTCTCACTTTCATAACTGATTTAAGCTAAGCAGTATTATCATATTTAGTGGATTTTAAAACCCACCCGAAACTAGAATAAATTTGGTAAAAATATATTAATATCTAATTTTTCTTTATAACTTTTCTAGTTATGGCTTGAATTGAAAGTAATATAATAATTAGCTCAAAGAAAGTGATCGCACAGAAGATTAATAGTGGCAATAAAACATCTTCTTTCACCAAAAACCACGATCAATAATTTAAAAATATATATTATAGACAGAGGTTGTCATATAGCGAACGTTTGCCCGTGACGTATGTGAACGTATGACCTACAAACTGAATAAAAGATTGAAATACATTGAACGCGGCACACAACTATATCTCTCTACGAGATCGGATCAGGAATGAGGAGATCCGTAGAAGAACTAACGGCCGGAATAGCTGAAAAGATTAGTAAGCTAAAGTGGTAATAGGTGGAGCAGCACATTGCTCGTAGAACTAATGGCCGTTGGGGCAAAAGGGTTCTCGATTGGAGACCGCACACCGTAAAATGCAGCATAGGACGGCCGCCAACTAGATGGACGGATGACCTGGTGAAGGTCATTGGTAGGCGTTAGATGCGGGCGACATGTAACTGGCCATTGTAGAAATCCATGGCAATGGTGTTTGATCAGCAGTGGATGTCCTTTGGCTGATATGACGATGTTGATGATAACGGAAACGTCTACCTCACCTTCTTCATTTAAAATGTTTGATGTGATATTAAAATAATCCCGGTTAAAAAACAATACATAAACTTTAACAAATCTTCCGTCTTACTTACCGTCCGACCGACCGAGCGTCTTACCCGCCTTAGGCGAGGTTCCCGTTCAAATGAAGCGCTTTGATCAGATTCAGCGTAAACTCGTGTATTAAATCGTTTCGTGTTATTTGGTAATCAGGAATGAGGAGATCCGTAGAAGAACTAAAGTTGCCGAAATGGCTGAAAGATTAGTAAGCGATGCTGATGTGGCAATGGGCAGGGCACGTAGCTCGTAGAACTGGTACCCGTTAGGGCAGAAAAGTTGTCGAATGGAGACCACGCACCGGAATACGCAGCGTAAGCTGGCCTTCAACGAGAGAACGGACAGATGTTCTGGGGAAGGTAGCAGGAGTCGTTCGATGCAAGCAACCGGTTGTTGTGGAAATCTTTGGGAGGCCTTTGTTCAGCACTGGACGTCCTTCAGCTGATATAATGATGATGATATAACTATTATTGATAATATAAGGTCTTACTTACATATATAGTCACGATATTTTGCACGACGCCTCAGTGAACATAAAGTATGTATCAATAAACAATAAATATGCTGTGTTTTAATATTTCTTTTACAAATTTATTTTTCATTACCCTCTGGCAAAAAACTGGCTGATTAATTTAGGTAGTCGGCTACGTCAAACGAAACAGGTGGCGGCGCGCTGCTGGTATGCTTCGACATCGCATAAAATAAAGGAACGGATTTATACCAGAGTTATTTTTGTGGTATTTCCATCATCTTTAGCATTTACTAAGGTGCCATGCAAATGTCGTCCATTATGAACGGAAATCAACTTAAAAGTAAAAATAAATAAAACAAAAACGGAATGATGTAGGAACTTGTTAATATTTTTTTATTTTTAGTGTCCATTTCTTTCTAAGAACCGTCGCATGCGATGGAAATATTAACTGAAGCAGTGAGCTCACTCTTCTTTAGGGATCTCTTGCACGTTTTTTCGAACGCAGCCACGGTTTCTTCGGGGTTCATAAATCGAGTTTAACTTTTATTTTGGGGAATAAATAAAAGTCGCAAGGTACTTCTGGATCGGAACTGTAAGGTGGATGACTCACAAGTTCCACACCTATAAAGGAATATTCTATTATAAGTCTGGCGGAGTGATCCAGAGCGTTGTAGTGATGAAAGAGGATTCTGCTTCTTCTCGAATTAAGTGGTATCCATCTGGTGCAAAGCTTTATTACGCCTAAATGTTTGTCTAAGATTTTTTGCACTTGACTTATACCAATGCCTAAACGTGCCCGGATCTGTTGATATGTCACTCTATTATTAGCCACTCAGCACTCACGTTATCTTCAGTGGTCGCCGTAGAATAACATCCTTCGCGCAAATCATCAGTGAGGTTTCTTCGACCACGTTAAAACTCATTCAACCGATTATAAATAGTAGCACGAGATGAGACTTCATCATGAAATACCAACTGGAGTCTATAACATCACTGTTGATTAAGACAAGACTACAATGAATGTCGTAATAATGGAGCGAATTTTTTCTAGTCAAATTCATTTCGCCCCAAAAAACGCACTTATTAAATTGCCGCCAATTTATAAAAACAAATGACATATGCATTTAATATATAATTCCAAAAGAGTAATTTATTCGAAATTTAATTAATTTTTCATCGGGAAATTTTCTTACTGGCCAGTTCTAAAAACATTCAGTGTGACCCTCATAATTATTTGACTATATTGCTAATTTAATATTATTTAAATTTGCCAGTATAATCTCTTACTTATACAAAAACAAACGAAGCTTTCTTTCTAATTTCTTTCGTATCCCAGTGTTACCCAAAATACTTACACTCCGCTGTCTCGTATAATAATGCACTCACACAATTTATCACATTCAGCTTAAGCAACTTTCCAGTCTCACGAACTCTGTTCGACTCTCGTAAACAAAAGCAAACGACTTTAAAATTAATGCAATAAACTAGCAGGTCCAAAACGGCGTCCCTAATGGGAGTGTGCAGTTGTAACGAAGGAAGACGGGTCTTAAGCAATTGGAGCGGGGCCAGCGGTGGCCGACCCCAGACCGACGTTATTTGACATTGTTATTGCTTGGTCTACTCATCGCTGCATATTGAGAGCAGATAGGTGTGGGAATCACGCTTATTTGCAGTCCCTAGTTTTATCTTTTAGAATTACTTTTGCAAGTCTCGTAATATAATATAAATGTTACTAGATCGTGTGGTGCCGGTAAAGAAAACACCAAGCTGTCTCATCCCGTGGGTATCGTAAAAGGTGACTATATTAACCGGAGGATGGGCGGCAGCGTCCTTCGAGAACATTACCAAATCAACTGCGATCGCCAACCCGCCTGCTTGGCACTGTGGCGATTATGACAAATGACAATGAGCATACAACACGAACCCACTCCGATTTTTCTTTCTTTGGGGCAGGCATATGCTCAGCAGTGGACGTCTTCCGGCTAAAATTATGATGTTACGGGCAATGTGACAAATTATCTGATACCAAAGTTCAGGCGCTCGCTCAGCTCGTGCTATACTGGGGGACGTCGCAATTCTAACCTAATAACAAAATGACTTATCCATAGTAATGATCAAAATCACATTGACCAGTGAGTCATCAGATGCTAGGGTCCACGATCAGATACGGTGATCCCACCGCAAGAGTGGCGAAGGCACGCCTCTAGGGGCATTCTATAGGGTAAGGCTGCTAGCTGCGCTTGCACTTGGATAGTGGCGTCACCGCTTGTGGACGTCGTTTGCGACCAAGTGCGTTGTCGAACCTGTCCTGCCGCTCTTCGGTACCTGGCTCAGAAGGAGCGAGCGCGTCACCTATCGCCTGACACAGGTGTTTACCGGGCATGGTTGTTTTGGTGCGTACCTGCACAGGATAAGACGCGAGACCACGGTACAATGCCGCAATTGTGATAGCGACCAGGATACCACGCAACATACGCTCGAGACTTGCCCTGCGTGGGCGGCCATGCAGTGGATGCTGGCCGATCGGGTCGAGCTAGATGTCTCTCTGCCTGCAGTAGTGTTGGCTATGTTGATAGGGCACGAAAACTGGAATGCAGTGGTCTCCTTCTGAGAGAGCGTCATGCTCCAGAAGGACAAATCCAGGGATATTGTAAGGAATCCCCTTTACAATCTCATGTCAGACTCTTACCGGCTAAAACCACTGGGGCGGTCATCTTCGGCAGGGGGCTCCAGGACCTCGTATAATCACACTAGAGCCGCCCACTAGTGCCACGCCTATAGGCACCCAGTGACTGTAAAGCGGTCATGATGAAGATTAGTTACTAGGTGTACCACGCGGTTTCATCCACCGTTTAATTTAAAATGTTCGGCTTTTCTCGGTAATGCTCGGTTCTTGTCGGCGGCAACAAATAAATAAACTCTTCAGATTTATTATATTACTATAGATAATCTTTACCACCTGGTTAACTAACAGCAATACATTACGTTAATACATGATTAATCTGTTTAAGATGCAATAGGAAACCCTTTCCCAGACAGCATTTCATTGAAAGATATTTCATAATTAAACAAGTACTGTTTTCACTGGCAAGTATTCTGCCTGAATCTCGTTATCTCAATCCGCTGGATCAAACTTAATTTAGTAATATTGAAACAGACAGCGCTGTATATTTACTTTTTTATTAATCCTTAAATCTGCCGACTGATACTGAAGTTTTTCGGGATTTCGAATAAATATGGTTCTGAAAGAGAGAGCTTCTATGAATCTTACGAGTTTCTATTTGTCTCGAAAAACAATATTTCGGCGGGAAAGTAGGATTAGCCATCAACATATCAGCTAAAAAGATGCCCACTGCTGAACAAAGGCCTTCCCTATAGATTTCTACAATTGTGTCTTCATTATGAGTGGAACTTGCCAGTATTCACAACGCTTGATATGCGGGTTGGTGAACAAAGAAGGGACGCTGCTGCCTTACCCCTAAAGTTTATAACCTCTTAGTCGATCTTTACGACATTCACATAAGAAGATGGAGTGGTACTAATTATATTCTTTTTCCGAACCCCACTCGGAGAATATATTTCAATTAAATTCAATTCAATTTATTTCTTTGTGAACATAGGTTACAAGGTATGGTGAAGAAAATATTGTGGTTCAATTTTTTAAATTTTATTTATGAATTTTCAGCATCCTTAACATTCTGCCTAACAAAAAATATAGCCGCAGGACATGTAACTATTTAGGGCACATCGCGAGAGCAGCGGTATGACCCATCGGGGTGGCGGCATGGATTGCGATGCTACAAACCCTCTGTTTCTGCTTCCGCAACTGCAGAAGTTCCGTTTTTACATCTAACATTTTCTGTTCCCGCCACATTGTTTCATTTTATGATTCTGTTTCCGCAACTTTTATAACGGATATTTGATGGGAAGTTTCGGTTTTTTTGCGGCAAACAATTTACTTTTAGAGATACCGTCACACCTTTAGGAGTACAAAAAAGAAAAGCTATTAACTCTACACGAGGATACACTTATGAGGTGGAAGTTAAATTCACACAAATACCGAAATCTTTTACCATTGGTGCGCCAATATTTATCAGCTTCTCCAAGTTGCGTCGCCACTTCACCAGTGAGCAATTAGCTAGCGGAGCTGGTCTTTTATATGAATAGCACCGAAACAGATTATTACATATTTTTTAAAATTCATTTACTTACATTACTCGTCCGTGTCAGGGTCACAAAAATTCATAAGTGTACTAAATTTCAACTAAATCGGTCCAGTAGTAGATTCGGAGCAAATTGACTGTGACAGACGGATAGACAGACAAACACACGAGTGATCCTGTAAGGGATCCTTTTTTTCATTTAATAGCACGGAATTAAAAAGCGGTGTATCTAAAATAATACCACCAGTAAAGCCGACAGCAAACTGATAGTATTAAAATATTGGGTGCCGACTAATTTTGCTTATACCCTGAGTCAGTTTTGAATGTTATCCTAACTACGTTAGTTTAAAACTTATCCAAATGTGGCGGGTATTATTGCGCATTTGAGTTAAGCGTCAACATCATTCCGTCCTTATCCACGTTGTTATATTTTTTTTCTTATTTCTTACCACAATAATGAAAAAGTTGCAATAAAATAAAATATTGCCTAGCTATAATATTATTCAAATTTATTGTGGGAGACTGGTGCCTCAGCTATCCACAAAGTTCCAAGTTTGTAAGCCGATATAGTGTCGTTACCTCATTCCGTGAAGTGTTATGCTGCTTCCAAACATAAAATATAAATCTTGGCTTCACTCTAGTACTGAAGAATTGTCATGTCAAGTCCAGCTTAGATATCAGCTACTAAAGGTCCGTTTCAACATGGACCGCTACGATAATAATATTACCATATCACCGCGCTTAGCAGGCGGATTCGTGAGCGCAGTATGTTGTTATTAGAAGACAGGAGGATGCTGCTGTTCTTCCTCTTGATAACAACCTATAGTCAGCTAAAAGACGTCCACTATTGAACAAAGGACTGCCCCACAATTCTACAATTTTTTTTCCTCACTAGGATTTCTCCTGTGCCGTGTGTCGTGGGTGCGTTTACAGACACAAATTTCACACACAATACACCCAGACGTGGAACAAGTATCTGCAGATCATACAAATATTGTTCCGTGCGGGAATCGAACCCATGACCCGGAGTGCAGCAGTCGACTGTATCAGCCACTGCACCAACCGTGCCGTCGACAATTGTGTCGACATTATGGGCAGAACTTGCCAGTGACGCTTGAAATGCGGGTATGTGAGCGCAAAATGGCCGCTGTTCCACAGAAGGGACGCTGCTGTCCACCCTTCTGGTTAAATACTTAAGTCACCTATTACGATATCCACGGGAGGAGCTTGTGGTACGGTCTTCTTCTTTCGCGTTGTTACCTTGTATCAGAGTTCTTCAAGCTGCTTATTGACTACAGCCTACCGCCTCTAAAGCAAGAAAACGCTCAGTTCAAATACCACTACGCGGTCACCCATCCATAGACTGACCGCGCCAAGTGTTGCTTAACCTCGTCGATCATTTACCGATCAGTGAATGCAACCGGGTTTGTGCGTCTCCTGTGATCCATAAACAGCTAAGAGCTTCCAATGATGTGGAAGTTTCTCAAGTAAAAATAAATCTTCAAAAGTATTGGGGTTTTATAATCAAAGCAGCGAACCGGGTTATACGCCAATAGCTAATAAATCCAGCCAACAATTTCATGCTCGATTTCTTTTCACCACACAATGAATACGTGAATTTTAATGCGGCGGTATAGGAAAACTTTGCCTGTATGTATTTTGTATTTTATACATTTTTTGGTGAACAGCGACGAATTTTAGGGTTTCCGCGACAGATGCGCAATGTGGGATTTATTTAAAAAGCACGGTTAGTATATTTTGTACAGTAAATAAGGATGGGTGTAAACGCGACGACTTTTACTTAAATTACTTTTGTAATGTAGTACGAGTTTTACGCGCTGTATATTCGTCCTATTCGTAATTTAGGGATGGGTGTAAACGCGGCGACTTTTTTACATTCGCATCAGTGTTACGTTGGTACTAATAGTCGCATCGTTAAGAAGCTGGCGTCGTTAGGCCTAGCTATTAAAGCCTCTAAAGCCGATTTTCCACTGACTCCATAGTGTCAGTGCGTCTCAGTATATAGGTGAATAAGACGTGACAATGAGATAATTGGGTAAATTACAACGCAAAATTCGGACGTATCTACGGTATGGCTGTATGCTCTGTTTGGCGTCCGTGTGTCATCTTCAAAGCGGGTTCCAGTTGAAAACCAGCGCCTGGCACCAGCTGCCTGGCACATGCTGAACTGGACACCTATTTGGTGCAACCGTGAGATACATAATATTGTATAGTTTCACTAATACTTAATACCTACCTAATCTATTGTATCTCATGTATTGCAACAAATAAATGTTTCTTTCTTTCTTTCTTTCTTCTTACACCTAAATGCATCCACTTGACGTTCAAATGGTTAATGGACATATGTAGAGATATGTCCGAACATAGGCAGTATGTATAAAAGTGGTTTAAGTTTAATCATAGTGTTGTACAAATTTTATTTATCTTCTTTTTAATATATTAATTACATTAAATTGAATATTTCCAAAGGAAGAATTAGTGTGCGTGAAGTTTAAAAAACATTCCAGACTGGATCTTTTTTTTTCCGACAGATAATAAGTTAACAGCCAAAGTAATTGATAATATATCATAATGAAGAAGAAAATGTTAATAGTAGGTATATGGAGATGAGTCAATTAAAGGAAATTCAAGCGATAAAAAAACTAGAGTGAACAAGCAATGAAGGGATTGTTAAAATTATGTTTAAAGCTCAGTGGGACTGGGATAGCTAACTAACCAAAGTGTGGCGAACTTCTGTGACTATATCACTTATTCTAATGCCTACTCCACATTAAAGACCAAAAGATCCGCAAATAGGCATGAACGGAACCGTGAGTCAGCCAAAAGTGAATATAGCACTACTTATATACTTCCATGGATATCGTAAAAGGCGACTAAAGAGACTCTTAACCAGATTTAAGGATAGCAGCGTCCCTTTTATGGAACAAAAGCCATACTGCGCTCACCAACCCTGCCACGAGTGATGGGTATTGAAAAAATCCCCCCAAAATGACATCAGAATTATGGAAATGTTCAGCAATTAGACGGCACGGTTGGTGCAGTGGCTGACACATTCGGCTGCTGCGCTCCGGGTCGTGGGTTCGATTCCCGTACGGAACAAATATTTGTATGATCTGCAGGTAGTTGTTCCGGGTCTGGGTGTATTGTATGTGGAATTCATGTCTGTAAACGCACCCACGACACAGGAGAAATCCTAGTGTGGGGCAACGTTTAAAAAAATAGTCGTCCTTTGGTCGATATGATGATGAAGCACGACGATTGACGGCACGGTTGGTGCAGTGGCTAAGTAATTGGCTTTCTGCGTTACGCACAGATAAACCTCACATATTTGTATGATCATTGTATGACAGTTGTTTCGGGTTTGGGTGTATGTGCATGTGAGATGTATGTCTAGAACTATACTGACGACATAAAAGAAATACTATTATGTTGTCGGGTAAAAGAAGCCAATTTAAATATGTGATCAAATTACATTTAACAAGGAAATAGTTACATTTTATATATTATGTTTAAATAAATGGATCATCAAATAATAATTCTATTAACCTAAGCTCATCAAGTGTGGTGCCGGCTTTGCCGTGTGGTGCCGCCTCAGAATGCCACCACCCCATCTCCTCCCATGGGTGTCGTAAAAGTCGACTAAGGGATTAGTCGGAGGATGGGCAGCAGCGTCCTTCGAGTACATTAACAACTCAACTGCGATCGCCAACCCGCCTGCCAAGCGTGGCGATTATGGCAAAACCCCCCAATGAGCTCAAAACACATCCATATCGGTGGTTGTGATGATCTTTGGGGGAGGCCTGTGTCCAACAGTGGACTTCATTAGGCCGAAATGATGAAGCTCATCACGCTACAGTGTTGCCAGTTTTGAGGAAAAAATACCCACGGCATATAAACGCACGTATGGTCCGGTATGTTCTGACTTTGTATGGTGTCAGAATGTACGTGTCTGTTTGAATATCTTTTAATTGTGTTCAAAACCAATACTATTTTATTATATCGGCTTGTGACGCAAGAGGCGTAGGTAAGGAATTATGTAACTGAAAGTAACTTCGAATATTAATAGCGGAGTTGCTACGACAAATATCATGACTATAAATATTGGTTTAGTGGCAAGTCACGCTAAGGTTATGTACGCATGTTTCCACCATAAATACATTTTTATTGTAAAAGATACCTATAACTTTCAGAGAACGAGGTCAAATTATTTGCCTATTAGAAATGATTTACCTAAAACAAAATACCGCAAAATTGATTACAAACATTTTTCGAATAATAAGTTAATCTCTCGGGGACTCGGTCAAGCTTGATCATAAAACCTAACAGTACAACTCTACGTAATCAATTAGGCCTTAACGGTAATAAATAAAGTGTGTGTGTCAGCACTGACGCACGACACTCCGTAAGTAACTACAATTGTCTCAGTAATGATAATAAAAAATCAATATTTATATATATGTCGGAGATACACCATTATCATTGGTGGTCACGGGTCTAGTAGGCGTCATCAGGGTTAAGTGCGAGCACAAAACAAAGTAATCACTGTTTCGTATAATTTAATAAAAGATTTACAAGCTTTTCGAGTCACTAAAGGAATAAATACTTTACAATTACGTTGCAATTAATTATTACTAATTTGAAACGTTAACTTATAAATTTATCCGAGCAGCGGGTTTGCGGCACCGACCTAACTTCGCCAAACAAGAACTATCACCCTGATCCTCCTCGATCCAAGACAATTACTAATATATCCACACGGCAACAGTCAAGATGGCGCCTCGACCCCCCTGGAGGCCTAGCCTCTGCTCTGATAGGACATAACATAATATGATACAACACAGTAACTTTAAATAAATTATTAATATTTTACACGATAGAAAAATATGATAAATCAATTAAAATTTAAATGGAGTTTTAACAAAGTATTTTAGTAAACAATCGATCTCGCGTTATGAAATCAGCAATCAACTCGATTCAGACTCTTCCTCCGACATATATATTAAATGAAATAATATAAAACTTTGACATCAAACGACATTTGACACATACATGACTTTAACGCAGAAGGTGCGCAAAAAACGTAACGCATTTTAGTTAACGCTTGACTAAATTTCACTTTCACAAAAATATGCGCTTTACGTATAATAGGTAATACTATATCTTTGCGTGTAATTATAAAACATAACTGAAGAAACGAACTCCTATCAAATAAAATTTCCAAAAATTCAAATTTCAAATTACAGGCGGACGCATGCGAGGTTGCAAGAATTAAATAAGGACATTCATAAACCTCATTCTACTCGAAATATGAATACAGACTGGTATTATACGTGGCTCCGCTTATTCCGCGAGTATATTAAAAATACCTTTTAACACATAAACATGCGCCGGTCGTTCACAGGTTTTATCTCTTTACACTATTGTCCCGAGCAAAATACAGCCAGGCCCGCATAAAATATAGGCACCTTTATACTGCCTCTCGTGTACATGAAAAATTACTTTGAAAATATGCACGCCTGGTACATCGAGTGTTAAATGTGCCCGTTGTGAGATTTATACGGATGACATTTATTTATTTTATTTGTAAAGTTTACGATGGCCGATAGATTGCTCTAATATAAGAAAAAGAACTGTGTTCAGATTTTAGTTACTTTTGATTCCAATTTCTCAAAGGTAGAAGAAATTGTTTCATTGGTTCTAGTAAAATCTGAACATGAATAACAGCTGGAGGACATCCGCTGCTGCTCAAAGGCCGGGAAGCCTAGATCATAATATTATTTTCATTGATTTCCAGAATGACCGCTGACATGCTGCCCACAAAGTCAATTAACAATCTTACTAGACACTGAATCTAAACACCATTAGACATGAATAAAAAACTGCTGCTCAAATGCAGTTCATATCTGTAACAATGGAGCTTTTAATGAAACTATTCGCCGAAAACCTTAAAAATGTTGATTACATTTAGCTAAGAAAACTGTAGGGAAGAATAACAAAGACTCCGAGAGACAATAAGCGGTAGACAATACGCTCCTCGATATTATCGGATTTTCTCCTCCCAGTTATATTTTCCTGGTACCGCAATAGAGATGGACGAAACTTTTTTGTATTCGTGTCGATTGTTACTAGAATAACGAACACGTAATAATGTCATGAAGCTTATACAGTAGGCAATACTATATCTTTGCCTATACACAATTGTTTATGGTAGACATTTATTTGATTTCATCCATCATCCATCCGTCGTAGTCGTCAAAGTGACTTCACTTCATTTCACAATGGGTTAGCACTGAAAACCAGCTCTGTGTTGCGGCTAACGTTACAACACAGTATTATGCTAAGTGTGGACCTGTTTGCCACTATTAAGACGTGCATCAGCAAACTGTTTTAAATATTTTTGTTATGATTTTTTTTTTTTCTATTCTACGATCAATCTTTTTGTTATATGGTTTTTTATTGCAACTTTAGTGTAGATTTTAGTTTAATTAATATGAATGTACCGATGTGCGTTTTATTGTGGTAATAAATAGCTTTTCTTTCTTCTTCTTCACTTTGACGGCAACAGAAGGCATTTTTTCTTTTTCTCCATTCGGCTACTCTTATCGGCTAAAACTACCCCGGTGACCCTTCGACTTACCTTCGCTGTCAGGAGTGCGGGATTCGATCACACATTCAACCTATCCCGGCAGATTCCAGCCGGCCCTTCTTTATGGCAAGTCCCGTCCCCCTGTACGGCTTGGTCAGCCGCACAATCGAAAGAGGCGCATTCATTGCCGTCTCAAGCCTGTCTCTGCTCGGGCGATGGACTTACCCAAATCTGCCGCCCGCCAGTAGCCTGGGGAGGGGCGAAGGTGCACGCCAATCTCCTGCCAGCTAAAACCACTGGAGCGGTCATCTTCGGCACTGAAGGGCGGCGTGTAAAGGATCCCCCCAAGCCTAGCTGTGCGCTGTGCTGCGCACACGGCGGCACGTGACTACGTGCGCGCCACCGTCTTCCCGGGGGTCACTTGGTATGAGCACACAGACTCCCCACTCTGCGCACCCGCTACCCCCAAAGATCTTCTGAAGACCTAGTAGAGCCCAACAATAAATAATCAATAAAAATTCTAGAAGAGTCTGAAATATTCGATAACATTCAGATATAACGTAATAATTTTTTGAATGGGCAAAATATATCTATCATTTAAAATATTCGCCTTCAAGTTAAGTAATAATAGGTAATTGTTTGTTGTAAGTAATTAATAATTATTTATTTTCTTGATGGATGAAATATAAATGCTGAGTATAAAAGACTGAATAACGAATGTAAAGATAACCCGCCTCACCGACGTCGCGGAGGCCCATCGCCGCGTCACCTTCCCGTTCAAGTTAGCACTTCTCCCCAAAACAATAGCTTGATATCCCCAGCAGCGCCCTAAGCCGAGGTCCGTGTCCCGCAGGGGGCGCCCTTAGCGAAAGTTGCTTAGTTTTTAATATTTAATTTAAGCCTGGCTGGAGGCCTCTTTTGGCTTCGCCAGCAAATGACCAGTTAAGCAACCACATTTCCCAGAAAGGTATGCGAGAAGCCCAACCAAAAAAAAAAAAAGTATGTAAAGATAAGCGTAGTGTGGTGCTGCGCTGGAATAGTCCTGGGAAGCATTACCAATTTTAGAAAGAAAGAAAGAAAAATGGTTTATTAGAAGACACAAAATTACAAAGACTACAACAAGAGTAGCGCACACAAGTTATAACGTCAACATAATATATAATAACAAAATGTAAATCAGAAGAAATGAACAAACCGTAGGTACGCAAAAAGAACAATAGGTGACGGGTCTCTGCTTATAGTATAGTCTCGGCCGTCCGCGCACACGCTAGCCTTCAGTGACCTGTTACAATTTGCAGTGAGTGGCCGTCGCCCGTTATCAAATCGCTTGCGCTGTGTGAAAAATCGTACGGCTTTGGTTGCCGCAAACCGATTATATAATTTATTTCTTATAGTACGCTGCAATTCATTCGCCATAATAAATTTTACAGGCAGTTGTGACGATGACTTGTGTGGTCATCGGCGTGTCGTCACAAGGTTAAAAAAAAAACTAATCTCTATCTGATATCTGTAATATTGTTTTTCAAGCAACATTAATAATGAATTAAGTCAGGTAATAAAGCTGATGTCATCATCACCATTTCAGCTAAAGGACGTCCAATGCTGAACAAAGACCTCTCTCATTGATTTCCACAACTGTGTCGTCATTTTGGGGGAAATTCGCTAGTACTCACCATGCTTTGCAGGCGGGTAAGATGCTTTGGAAATATATAGGGGAGCCCTTGTTCAACAGTGGGCATCCCTTGCCTGATATGATGTTAATAATTACCTTAGTTAATATTACGTATCTACCCACTTTATTATCATTTGTAAGTCTTGGAATGTTCTTATAAAATGGGTCGAATATGTTTCATCCACCATGTGTACGCCCAGCTACATATCAGGCTATGAAGGGAAATGCCCATTCTGGGCCCAATAGTGGACATACCAATATGACTTATTTGAATTATGGATTTAATTAAAAGTTAAAAGTTTGCCAGGGATTTATTTACAAGTTTTGGATTTAAATGGGATTCAGATTAATAACCCATGACTGAAAACAAATATTATTACTGGAAATAATGCATTAATCGATGCTCGATCTTTTTAATATGTAAATCCGTTTCAATAATCAAAACTTCTAGCAGTTTATTTCAGAAAAAATATTTGTATCCTATATAGTGCACTTAAAAAAAACATATATTTTCTATCACTGTGATACCAATTATTCGGTTAAGATTTACAGACTTGTTTTCTAAAATATGGCATTACTATTGACATTTGTCACCGATCACTAAAAATCAATATTATTTACATAGATTGATTATACACTGATTATTTATCTGCTTTGTTGTTCGCGCGTACGGTGAATATGGTTTCTGCGTGTTATTACATTTATCTGACGATTTTGAAGTCCAGTTTTAATCCAAAATAATATAAAAAAACAACAAAGGTATCACCACAGATACAAATCAATGCACACCATTCATAAATTTTCTCCGCCATCGCATGTTTTTTTACTAACAATCTATATTCATTGTAATAGCGTGGCGTATTTTTTTCATATTTACACATTTACGAAACTAAAAACTGAAACGCATTTGCAATATTTGACTGTCCGCTTCTGGGCCCACGGTCCGAAGCACAATGGGCAATCCCCTTTCTAGTATAAGCTTGCATTGTGTAGGCTTTCCGTAAACTGGATATGTATAGTTTGATATAGTATAGCCGTGTGTACATAATTCAAAAAGTTTAATATATTTTTGTTTGTGAGACAACTCTTTCCATTTCATATCTCAATAAAATATTGCTTGTTGAAACATAAATCATACGTAAATGTGGTCGCTAGTCCACATAGTGGTGTCACACGATACCAAATTGCTTTTGTGCCCATCTCTACTCAGAACTACAGATATTCTCTAGAGTAACGCTTCGGAAAAACATTTAAAGATAATAAATATATAGAACGTTTTATGGTGTTATCTGAAATGTTTTATCTCTAAATATCCATTTCGAATACAGTGTGATAGTTGTTATGGTGTCGTTTTATTACTTTAAGGAAATTTTTAGGTTCTTATTTTATGTGATCCTGGTATTGAGAAGCAAATAGCAATTGGAGTAAAAAAATATTGGCGTACATACAATATTTGTTGGCGACTATTATTAGCCCAACTTAGGAGAGGCTTATGTCCAGCAGTGGAGTGTGCCTGCCTATTTAGGTCCTTTATTCGGTTAAGCAAGTCATAAGTTGCAGACAGAAAGTCTTAGGCAAAATTTACTGGCAGAAGTTACGTTTTATTATTATAGTTGCCGGCTCTTTCTCGTGCATGCAGCTTTACTCAAAATATGCATAAATTACTCAAATTACATTACCACATCGATATGGCCATAATCACGGTTGGCAGATGGGTTGGTGAGTAAAGTATGTTTGAGGATAATGCTGCCCGTACTCTTGATATCAACCATTAATCACAATTTTTGACACCCTTGGTTTGGTGTTCTATTATTGGCCCGGGGACCACACGGTAATAATTATTATTGTTAAAACGCTCACGGAATTTTCTTTTCGCATCAGGAGAAGGCTGAACGGTACATCAATTAGCCGGCCGTACTCAGTTGCTGTCTCTCAATGTCGCTAATTAACTCGAAATTGAGATAAATGATATACTGAAACTAAAATAAGCTCATCTTTAATTATTATTTTAAAGCAATTCGGATGGAAACGTCAACTTAAGTACATCAACAGCAGATAGCAATGAGTAGGTATAGCCCTTTCTGATAGTTATTTTTTTAATTTTAGTTATATTGGGTGCGGATTAAATCATCTGTCAACTCTTAGGAGGTGGACCAATCCACGATTCTCTACCCGAATCAGTAATAACCATAGAAACTAATTTTTTCTCCTAAATATTCGTTGTTTCTAACATAAGTCAACCCAAAACAGCTGGCGGTCAATGGCCTTATGTGCCTACCATATGATCGGATGTTTGTACCAACATTTTCCGCAGTGGCCACTACGCGATCGGTTATTGTACTAGAGGTGTACATATGTAAGCTGCAAGTGTTTTAGTTGAATATTTAATTAATTAATTACATTATCGCATTTTTTTTATTGGTATGAGTTTGAAAAATTTGTGGATCAATAACCGCATTGGAGTGTTGAAGATGAATCAATTATATATGTAACTAAACTAACTAAATAAATCACTTTAGTTAGTTTAGTTACATATAGAATGAGTACAATAACTTAGGCCCTTATCCGCAAAACTCGCACAACTATCTCTACATTATTGATTCACTAAAGTACGGATTGAATAATAATGAGAAAAATTTCATTCCCCTCGGAATAAATTCATGTTCATCCATTATTTGCTCGAGACAACTAAGTAAACAAACATAAAGCATAGATCCATTTATTACGTTTCAATTTTATACAAGCACCTGAGCCCTGTGTGCCAATTAAAGAAGAGTTTCAGATTCAGAACCTATTGCGTCTACAAAGGTGTCTCGTAATTAAATGCGACAGACTTCCTATCCATCTGAAGTACCAGGATTGTATAACGAAAGAGAAGCGTTCCATTAATAGAATTGGGGTCATTCCCGTCAAGTATTTTCGCACAACATCGGAGCGTATGCGATCCTAGTATAGAGCACACATCCTCCTCGTACAAAGGGATCATTGTGTTTGCTTTGAAAATATTATTTTCGGCGATCCCTTACATAGATTGTAGTTAACACGTAGGAAAAGGAAAATAAGGGTTCCGGGTCTCTATGTGACATAGCATCGTATTTTTCCTTACCCTACTGCCGGTCTGTTTTATACTTATGCTGTGGGTAATATGCCTGTATAGCATAATTTATTTGGCACTCGAAATCTATTGCCACTTCAGCTTACTAATCCTTTCAGCTATGTCGGCAACTTTAGTTCTACGACTCCTTCATTTCTGATTTGATCACGAGAGAAATCCCAGGCATAGCTCTCTCCGTAGCTCGCTGAGTGACCTTGACCTTTCTTATCACTGGTAACATACACTGGTTAAAGACATTTGTCTTGCGGCATTGCGGTATTGTTGACGAAAAGACGTTGCAAAGTGTACCGAACGCTGCCCAGCTGAGTCAGATTCAACGATTGACCTCTTTTCTGTGTGGTGTTTGGAGTAAGAACATAGAACCACTGCATTTTCTTCTCTAGAGGTCGTAAAAGTAGACTAAGGGACTTTTATCCAGAGGGGTAGGCACCAGGGTCCCTTTTGTTGAATAGTAGCAATTCTGCGCTCACCAGCCCGCCTGCCAAGCGTGGTGAGTATCGGTAAATTCCCCTCAAAATGTCAACACAATTAAAGCACTGTGGTAGCGGCTGTGGTAACGGCGGGGCAGGGGACGCTAATAATCTACAGATGAGGTCCTACCTAAATAATTCTGCTGAAATTAAAGCCTTACTAACTAGTATAATCAAAGTCGTTATCTTAATTAGTCATACGTAAATGAGGCACAAATACAGGCTCCTCTAAAATAATTAAAACATTCTAAAGAATTTGTATCCGTCCCATGGAGATTATTCTTTTGAAAAACACCGACGGTAGTTTGCAGCAAATGTTTTATGAAAACACGAAGTTATGTGACCATTTAATGCCTGGCTGCAATTTACTTTAAGTATGAACGTTCTGCCAGCGTGTTATTTTAATATGATCGACGCATTGTTAGAGCCGGTATGCTTCCGGGTCATGAATAGGGCTACTCCATCTCATTCCGTGGGTGTCGTAGTAGCTACTAAGGGAGTTTGGAACACGGCCCGTACCAATAAGCACTATGGGTTACCCGCAGGTGGTGGGTAAACCACCATCAATAACATACTTGGGAAGGTCAGCGTCAGGCAAGCGCTCGACACAAAAACTTTTTTCTTTTCTTCGTTAAATAAAACGTTGGCTCACACCAGGATTTATCCTGTGTCGTGGGTGCGTACACAAATTCCACACATTTTTGCCAAAACCTTTGCAATATGACAAACATTACGCCGACCGCAAGTAGTTTGGGACCAGAGCAGAAAAAGAGTGGTGTACTTCTATGAGAGCTTCATGTTCTAGAATGAGACTGGAGAGTGGGATCAGGAGAGGTCCGATCCCGCTCGGAGAAGGAGGATACGGAGCCGGGGTAACAACCGTTGCGGCGCCTATGTCCAACACGCCTGAGCTATTTCCATATTGCTCGCCCATATGCTACTCGGGTAAAAGGTTGATGTGGGGCTTATTCTTTCAATTAGTTGGGTAGTAAAGTATAACACAATCATTTGAAGGATGAATCTTCGGTGAGCTGAAGACGAGTTTACTCTGTCTAAATGATCACTACAATATGCAATCATATCATCATATCAGCCACAGGACGTCCACTGCTGAACAAAGGCCTCCCCCTTAATTTCCACAACGAGCGGTCACATGCCGCTCTCATTCAACGACTCCCAGCGACTTTCACCAGGTCATCTGTTTACCTCGTTGGAGGTCATCCTACGCTGCGTTTTCCGGTGCGCGGTCTCCATTCGAGAACCTTTGTGCCCCAACAGCCATAATTATTTTTGCTTTACCTAATTACTACGCTCGGAAGGCAGATTGGTGATCGCAGTATTTAGTAAACGGGAGGAAGCTGCTTCCCAACCTCTTGATATTAAATCTAGTCACCAATCTAGTACTTGTTGTTTTAACCTGTATTCTCTTTGTAAAAGAGGTTGAGCAGAGGTCAAGCGTCCCGTAATGAACAAATGACTGACGGCAATGAGATAACGAGCCGTCTGATTGTACATCGGAGGACATCGTGGTTAGTACACGACGCAAACCTAATGATGTCTCCAGTAAGGAATACTTGCGTTTGTGGGTAAAGGAAATACGGTCATTATTTGATCTTCTTTATTTCTGTAGCTGTCTAATCTTTGCCATCAATGCTTGCTTAAAGCATATATAAAACCATCGACTATGTTACCGATAGGGAAGTGTGACGTTAATTCGTGCACTGCGCTTCTCCTAGAAACTAATACCTGTATTATTTTTGTGGTATAAAATCTGTCTATGTATATCAAAATAAACCTCTGTGCATTTTCTACCGCATATAGGTACATAAAATGGAGTGTTGCGAGAAACTGTTCAACATGCTTCCAGTTGCTGATTTCTACTATCGGACCATCATGGCTAGTGGTCTAGAACTGTAGGATTTACTAGTCACTTTTTGGCCCATACGTACGACGAAAATGTGGCACCCATTTCCGTCAGCAGTTTTCCCGAATATATTCGAAATGTGGACCATCAAGAAAATTGAGTACGTCTTCCCAAAAGGTCGGCACGCACCGGCTACTTCTCCGGTGTTGCAAAAGCTTAACATTTTTTTAAATGAAATCTTCTTTTAGCGCGGTACGCATATTTTTAAATGAGATAAAATCTCTGGACTCGCGACACTGTTACGAGACGCTTGAAGTGAAAACGTCTGTTAGCTCAGTACGCATATTTTTAGATGAGATAAAATCTCCTAACGCGCCACAATAAGTTGTCACTTCTGTCGGCACTCCGGGAGTGCAATTTTTTTAAATCTTGGCCCCACGCTAGGGTTTCTAATGTGTCGTGGGTGCATTTACTGACACAAATTCCACACACAATACACCCAGACTCGGAACAACTACCTGCAGATCGAATCCAGGACTCGAAGCGCAGCAGCCGACTGTATCAGCCAATGCACCAGCCGTGCCGTCAACTAATGGTACGAGTGACGAGTGACGTAGTGATGAGGCGCAGTATGGACTAACGCAGGACTAGTTGCGAGTACCATTACAATTACTTCCGTAATGCTAGCGTAATGACCACCAAGCGAATACACTGCTCGTCTAGGCATTAGATAATAGTATAATAAAATTCTCAACAAGTTGTATCGACTTCTCAATAACTGCATTCGCTTAATTTTTGGACTTCGGAAGTATGGCCACATCTCTTTATACCGTTTCCAGCTTAGATGGCTGCCTGTTCGTTAGAGAAGATCACTGAGATCTCTTTGTCTCCTGTTCTCCGTTATTAACGATCCTTGTGCTCCTGAAATTATCTCAAAAGATTTTTTTATTGTATTAGGTAGCTCTCCTAGCCGAACTTGCGTGCTGCCGAGAATTTGATTCTTCAGTTTCCTTCCCACCGTATAGGTTTTATTGAAGTGAAAACTTCGTTTAGAGCGGTACGCACATTTTTAGATGAGATAAAATCTCTGGAATCGCGACACCGTTACGAGATGCTTGAAGTGAAAACATATTTTAGCGCGGTACGCATATTTTTAGATGAGATAAAATCTCAACGCGGCTAAATAAGTTTTCACTTCTGTCGGCACTGCCGGAGTGCAATTTTTTTTAAATCCTTTGCATCTCTACAATCAAAATATGGAAAGAGCTTCCCCTTGATATAAAGAAAACGCCAAGCCATTTTCTTTCAAACGCAAAGCTCGTTACTTTTTTAATTCGCTGGAATCCTAATTGAAATCCGTAATTGTGGTTAAAATGATAAATAGTACGTATTGTATGTAGTATATTTTAAACCTACGTATTTGACCGTATCTATGGTATGTAAATTTTTAGGTGTATATATCTTTATTATTATTTTTTTTAATATATCTTTTTTTGTACCTCTTTTCGATGCATTTCTATTTCAAACCATAGGTTGGCTGGTAGAGAGTGCCATTTGGCATTAAGTCCGCCTTGTGTGCCATCATTGTGCATAAAAGTATAAATAAATAATAGTATAAAAATATCTAAATAAAAAATAGCATATTTATCGACGCTGTTATCAATTGATGTTGATTTACATTCTGTCCTAGTCCCTTTATCTATTATATGTTCTGTGAATTACCCAATGCGTCCACATAATACCTGGGTAGACCTCAATTAATATCATTGTCACGTCACTCGATGTTTTTGATATTCCGGGGCCTAAGTAAGGTAAGGGATAAATCTACGAGGGTCCAAATGTTACCTAAAACCCAAGCCAGACTAGAATATATAAAGACAAATGTATAGGTACCTACGACGTGTGTATATTGAAGTAGGTACCCAAGTATAAATGTTTGGAGAATACTCTGAATAGTTGATGTGAACCGAAACTCCTAGTTCAAGCATAACCTCATAACGAGTATTTTTAAATCAAATTCTATATTTTTAATATAGTTTAGAAGGTCTTACTTTATTAGTTCACGATATTTTGCGTGGCGTCTTTTGAATGTAGAAGATAATGTAGGTATCACAAAAAATATCCGTTGCATATTTAATCATTTCATTACTTGATAGTCCTCTTAGTTGTAATAATATCCACATGCATCCAGTACGAAAAAGGCGGATGCAGCCTTTTATATTTTATTTTTTTATTGGTGCCCAGTGGAAATTCTTCATGAATTTCCTTCGCCCCGGGGAAAGACGAAGGGTATGCCGGACTCCTACCGGCTAAAACCACTGGAGCGGTCATCTTCGGCATCTAAGGGAGGTTCCACTCACCGAATAAGATAGTTGGCAATGCCAAACGTAAAAGGCAGCGGCAAGCCATAGCGCGGCGTTGGAGTCACACATAAAAAAGAAGCGGATTTATACCATCAGCCTTTTTTGGGTAGGTATATCATCTTTAGCCTGAACTATGGCACCATGCAGATTAATCTGGCTTATTAAAGTAATACCTTTTATAACCACATAAGCCTGCATAGGTATTGCAATAAACTAACTAGACTTACACGTAAACATTTACGTCATCCAGAAACAACCAGCCATTTACACAGTCACTATACTCGGAAATGTTTTAAGCAATTTTTTCACAGGGGCGTATATAAGCCATCTTTTCCCTCAGACTCTTAGGCTTAGAAAAACACTTAGGTATGTAATTAAAAGAAGGAAAGCTTTTAAATTTGTTTTAGAGGGCTACGGAAATGATTAAATATACTTTAGATAGCAACTATGATAATGGTAATGACACATTCATTGGATAGTTTCGTACAACATTTTGAAAATATAAATATATCATCAACATATACTTCATGGGTAAACGGAAAGGTTATTGAATTTCTATTTAAAAGTTGAAGCTTTGAAGCTCAATTTAGTTATCGGTTGTGCAGTTTCGCAAAACTGAATCACAGATAAAAGCAGACTACATCCCGTAACAGGTATTTCATATCAGGCTTCGGAACCATCGACATGGCAACATTAGTGGACCAGTTCGAACGTGCTGTATTGGCTTGGTGGTAAGGCCAGGTTCCGACTCAATAAATGATCATACGCTAGTTGCACATCCATGCGATACAGACATGGTGATGCAGCGGCATGAGTGCCGTACCATTCGGATGAGGACAGCAAGTACACTAAGAGATGAATACCACAGTAAAAATAAATAAATATGAGATCCCCGGGATACCCCATTACTTAGTCGAAGACAATGTTGCTGGCGATGGATCGATAAAATAAAAAGTTATAATGTAAACAGCGAAACGAGTGTTGTTAGGAAATGTGATACCTATCTGTGATAGTTCGGGAGGTATTTGCCAATACTCACCACGCTTGGTAGGCGGGTTGGTGAGCGCAGTATGGCTACCGGTTCACAAAAGGGACGCTGCATCCCTCTGGTTTAGATTCCCTTAGTCGCCTTTTACGACATCCACGGGAGGAGATGGAGTGGTACTATATTCTTAAACCGGACACCACACGGATGACTTATACTATACTGATTTAAAATTATCGTTCGCATAGCTGTCACGTAGCGTGCCAATTAGAAAAATAGATATATTTCTAAACATAATTATAATAATTAATTATTCACAATTAATACTCAGTTCGCCCAAATTGATTAGCGCCACTAACCCGCAGAGACATATTATACTGTGGGCTACGCGTGAAAAAGTATTTTTACCCTCGTAGGCTGAATACATACATCTTTTGGTTCAAAGACATTAAGTACGGACGTTTTGCCAACCCGTCTGCTGCGACCCTTATCACTTATTGTTACGACGATCTGCGTACAGCTGATAGCTCCTATTTTTTCCTGATTCCCTGGTACTCTCGTTAAATCACGTGACTTCATGGCTTAAATATAGTGGGTCCGGGACGCACTCCAATTTTCCTGGTTCTATTCAAATACCGATAGTCAATATAGTTAACAATCAGAACGTGCTATTTGAAACATAAGGTATGGGGTAGTAATACACCGATGGATTGTAACAGTAGTTGCATGAACGTTTGAGGACGCATAACTAACATGGGCCATCGTATTAACTGGGAAATAAACTACTTCTAAGATTTTAATGTCATACAAGAATTATTATATTTAATTATCATAGTAGTATTGTTATGAAAATACAAAACATATACAGATATTAACCATTTCAACTTATATATATGGCTTTAGACCAAATATATTTACAGTTATTTCTTGACACTAGGAATGCGCCTAATAACCTTATCTTATTCGGATTCATTTTTAGCGAAACGAATATTCGGCCCGAGTGTCTGGTTTTGCCATAAGCAAAAATAATCCCAAAATAAGAAGTCCCTCATTGTCATAAACATGCCTTGAACATGTGTCTGCGAGAAATACGCTAATATATTTTAGGGGTTCCCTTAGAGGAAGCACGACTATTTACGCTTTGCACTACTTCCAATCGATATCGAACTTTCTAGAACAAAATCATACTTGATGCCGATTTGTCACTAACGATCGGATTAATAATAATAAAAAAGACAAATAAAAATCAATAATGTGATAAGTATCTATCCAATACCATTGCAACTTGCATACAAACCCATTTCGTACAATAACCGAGCGCCGATTCATATATCGCCCGTTTATATAGTAGTTGTATGAGGCCAATGACCGCCAGCTAATTTGGATTGACTCTGTATTATTAACTAACCCATCTCATCCCGTGGGTGTCGTAAAAGGTGACTAAGGATCTTTGAGGGAGGCCTGTGTCCAGCAGTGGACTTGTTCGGCCGAAATGATGATGATATTAAGTAACTATTTTACTACTAATTCGCGTAGAGAATCGTGAACGGATTCACCTTAAAGATTTAAGATGAATAAGTCCTTGCAATAAGAAACCTGCCACTAGTAGTACAAAATGATGTAAGTACTAGTTTTGTTTCATATCATATTTTTTTTAAGAAAGAATAAAGTGGAAAGTTACAACAATTAACTATATTAAAAATATTGTATTCCATTTTACTACACATACGTGTGTGTTTAACCAGTGATGACATATGGAACATAGACGTGGTCACTCACAATGGGCCTCATAAGAAAGTTCAAGGTCACTCAGCGAGCTATGGAGAGAGCTATGCTTGGTATTTGAATCAGAAATGAGGGGATCCGTAGAAGAACTAAAGTTGTCGACATAGCTGAAGTATTAGTAAACTGAAGTGGCAATGGGCGGGGCACATTGCTCGTAGAACTGATGGCCGCTGGGGCACAAAGGTTCTCGAATGGAGACCGCGCACCGGAAAACGCAGCGTGGCAACGACCTCCAACGAGGTGGACAGACGATCTGGTTGCTGGGAGTCGTCGGATGAGGGCGGCATGTAAAAGTTCGTTGTGGAAATCTAAGGGGGAGGCCTTTGTTCAGCAGTGGACGTCCTGTGGCTGATATTACGAGACATACGTGTGGTGTACGGATTAAGAATATAGCACCACTCCATCTCATCCCCGTAAGAGGCGACATAGGGACTCTAAACCAGAGAAATGGGTAGCAGCGTCCTTTCTGTGTAACAGTAGCGCTTCTGCACTCACCAACCTGCCTGCCAAGCGTGGTGAGTATTGGGAAATTATAAATTCTATTCAATTTCCCGCATGCATTTCGCTGTGTGGTGGCTAAAATAGCACCTTATGCCTTGGGTATCATAAAATGGGACTATGGGATTGCTTGAAAATGATGATGAAGATATTTCGTCGCGCTGTTTGATTCGTTCGTTATAATTTGTATTTCCGATGTGAGTATCAAATCAAGCTGCTAAGGTTTAATAAAAATATAAATACATTAGAAAGGGAATGAAGATAAATGTAAAGAAGACGAAAGTGATGGTGTTTGAAAGAGATGAGGCAGTGACAGACTGCAATATCATGATTGGAGATGAACAAATTGAACAGGTGAATGAGTTTGTGTATCTGGGTTCAAAGTTTACAAGAGATGGAAAGTGTGAGAGTGATATTGAAAGAAGAGTGAATGCAGGAAACATGGTGAATGGAGCTTTGCACTCCTTTATGAACAGTCGGAAGGTGTCTAACAAGGCTCGTTTGGCTGTGCATGAGGGGGTGTTGGTTCCGACACTCATGTACGGAAGTGAAAGTTGGGTATGGCAGAAGAAACATGAAAGCAGAATAAATGCAGTTGAGATGAGAGCGTTAAGAAGTATGATAGGAGTTAAACTGAGTGACAGGATAAGGAATAGTGAGATAAGAAAACGTTGTGGTCTGAAAGAAGATGTAGTGACAAAAATTGAGAAAGGTATGCTGAGATGGTTTGGCCATGTTGAGAGAATGAATGAAGAACGATTGACGAAAAAAGTGTATAAGGCGAGTGTGAATGAAAGTGCTGGAAGGGGTAGACCTAGGCGGACGTTTCAAGACCAAATCAGGGACGTCTTGGAAAAAGGCCAGGTCAAGAGTACCCTAAACCGAAGAGCATGTATGAAGGGAATAATGAAAGTGGACGAAGCGAAACAAGTATGTAAGGATCGTAGCAAGTGGAAAGAAGTGGTCTCTGCCTACCCCTACGGGAGAGAGGCGTGATTATATGTATGTATGTATGTATAAATACATTATTGATTTTATTTCTGACTGGGTCTTCAAGTTCACATTCAAATATTTGTAGCGTGCGAGGATGACGGCACGGTTGGTGCAGTGGCTGATACAGTCGGCTGCTGCGCTCTGGGTCGTGGGTTCGCACGGAGCAAATATTTGTATGATCTGCAGGTAGTTGTTCCGGGTCTGGGTGTATTGTGTGTAAAATTTATGTCTGTAAACGCACCCACGGCACGGCAGAAATCTTAGTGTGGGGCAACATATCTAAAACAAAAATAAAACAGGAAATCGTGTGACCTACACATAGTGAATCCAAATATAGGGCGCTGGTACAAAACCAACATTAAACCTAATTAAGGATGACCGTTTTAAGATAAATGACTTATCTTAAAATGGCCATCCTTAATTAGGTTTTATGTACCTATTTCAAGACAAAAGCCCCATTTTGATCATAAACAGTTTGTTATACACATTTCGCATTCACGACGCCTAAGTTACACGTGCTCTTAATATATAATTATAAATTCAACTTTTATCTATTCCCTTGTATTATCCCCGGGGGTTAAATAGAGGTGTTCTGAATATTAAATGTGGGGAACGTTCAGCGTTTATAAATACGATCGATTAAAATTAAGTACAGTTACGCGAATTACATACTCCGCTTTATTAGGAAATTATAATCTATACATCATCATCATCATCATATCAGCCACAGGACGTTCACTGCTGAACAAAGGCCTCCCCCTTAGATTTCCACAACGAGCGGTCACATGCCGCTCTCATCCAACGACTCCCAGCGACCTTCACCAGGTCGTCTGTCCACCTCGTTGGAGGTCGTCACCGCTACGTTTTCCGGTGCGCGGTCTCCATTCGAGAACCTTTGTGCCCCAACGGCCATCAGTTCTACGAGCAATATGCCCTGCCCATTGCCACTTCAGTTTACTAATCCTTTCAGCTATGTCGACTACCTTAGTTCTTCTACGGATCTCCTCATTTCTGATTCGATCTCGTAGAGAAATACCAATATAAATAATCTATACATCTATACAAATAAATAAAATTGAAGTGTCTGTTTGTAATGTCAAAATAACAGCTTTTTACTAAATGCATATGAAAGTATATTCGGTACCTATAACTTTTTTTTTTTTTTTAATTTTTTTGTATGTCGGTCTGTCTGTCTGTCTGTTTGTTCCGGGTAATCCCCGAAACGGCTGGACCGATTTTGACGGGACTTTCACTGACAGATAGCTGACGTTATAAGGAATAACTTAGGCTACTTTGATTTTAGAAAAATAATGAGGGTTCCGCGCGAAAACAATAAAACCCTTGAAATTCAACATATATATTCTATGTCAAGTGTCTATGTCGAAGTACTCTAAATTTCTTTTAATTTAAACGCGGGTGAAACCGCGGGTCCCAGCTAGTGTTAGATAATATTAAAGAGATTAAATATTTTGTATTATCATCGCGCTGGTTATTGCAATATAAAAAATGTATCTCCAGATTGTTCACAATGGTGCGGGCTGGCGGACTACACACACCATTGAGAACAATTTCCAAACAAGAGAGGACGGACGGAGTTACGGCGTTATTCCATTGCAGAGAGGTGTAAGACAGGGAGACGTCATTTGACCTATCTAGTAACTAGGCAATATCGTATGTTGTTGGAACTTTTTTTACACGCTTTCATTAGCTTGGTATGTATCTATGGATCTATGTAACGGAATTTTTGAACTCGATTTTCATCCCTTTCAAAAAGTCGTATTAATTTGAAACTTCGCACACTTATAAAAGACCGATGACAATGCAAATTAGTCCAAAATAAAAATAAACCTAAAAAATTCACGCTTTTGTGGTTAGGCGCACTAAAAATAGAAAATAATTAATAGTTTAAAAATAGGTTAGGCTTAGGTTTTCGCGATTATTGCTCATTATAATAAAACAGTTTTAAACGGATTACATCGAGTATATTATATATTTTTTATTTTTCCCTGACTTTTCGAATATTTGAAGGGTTCGTGGTCTCAGGATGACTAAGGTGATATTATTCTATTGTAAAAAATCGTGGGGTGCTCGATGTCAATTGTTGTAAATATTTTTGTAAATATTTTTAAAAGTAGAGTCATCATGAACATATCTGATAAAGCACCCCACGCTATTTTACATTTTTTTTTAATCACTTTATTCTTATTTTAAACTTATTGAAAATTATTTTCAGCTTTTTAGTTCCGTTATCTACAAAAGCGTGTTTCTTTAGTATTTTTAAACTATTATTTTTATTATTGTGGTAAGAAAATTAATTACTTAACTTAATACATTCGGCAAAATTACTGTGTGTATACTTTGATTTAATATCGAAGTCTAGGAAATAATTAATCTTGTCATCATTAATCTAAGTTGTATCTTCGCAATACAACTTAGCTTACGTTTCGTTATTAATTTATTTGCTTCAACGTTATATGTCAGTATTTATGCTCGTATCACGTTTTAGTAAAAAACTCCAAGCATAAATTTAGTTCGCCATTTTCTCTCCGAGATTTCAATATTTATACCTAAATGAAATACAGACTCCTTGTACTAGCTTATTTGGTTCATTTTTTGAAGCGTACGTAATAGTTTCCACTTCGAGACGATTCCTACGAATGCTTTTGACGAAAACAAGGAACTGACAGACGTTTCTGTCTTATATTAAGCAACCGTCGGTAGTCTTATTTAATATCTCATAAAATTGAATCGTGAAACTAGGGAAAATCCTGCAATCTATGCTCATTGGATAGCCGATTTATCCTTCCGGCTCCCATCCTTAACAATCTTATGTTCCGGTTTTTCTTTATGATGTCGCAAGCGGGATTACTAATCTTCAGATGAAACGAAAGAAATTGGGTCTTTCGGTACGTATGTAAATCGTGTTATAGACTGCACGTTTAGTGCAGTGGCTAATCTAAGCCGAACGACTTTCTGCATTACGTGTAATAGGTTCTTTTTTGTTTTTCAAAAACGTTGCCCTATTCACGTCTGTAAACGCACGCAGATTTGGAGACCGCAATGAATTTAATGAAAATGCCGGCTCAGAATGCCACCACCCCATCTCCTTCCATGGGTGTCGTAAAAGTCGACTCAGGGATTAGCCGGGGGATGGGCAGCAGCGTCCTTCGAGTACATTAACAACTCAACTGCGATCGCCAACCCGTCTGGCATCCGTGGCGATTATGGAAAAACCCCCCAATGAGCCCACAACACATCCATATCGGTCGTTGTGGACATCTTTGGGGGAGGCCTGTGTCCACCAGTGGACTTCATTCGGCCGAAATGAATTTATTCGTCTACAACAAACTGGCGATAACAGTATCGCACGCAAACATTAAAAACAATATGCACAGCGCGGGAAAGGTCGAGGAATGAATCAAAGGGTCGTGCGTTGCCGTCAGCAGGTTTGTGCAACCTGAGCCTGGTTGTTTCTACGACGTATATTTAAAACTCCTGTGGCGACTCACGAGCCTACCTCCATTTTTACATTATATTATATACCGGGTTGCCAGCTCTTAAATACTAAAACATTATTTATTAATGTATATGTCTATATAATACTAATATTGGAACCAATACAAATTATAAAATATTATTAATGAAAACACAATAAACGCGTCGCTAACACCTATTCTACAGTACTCTCACAAATTGGGCACATAGCTTGTAGAACTGATGGCCGTTGGGGCAAAAAGGTTCTCGAGCGAAGACTGCGCACCGGAAAACGCAGCGTGGGACGACCTCCAACGAGGTGGACGGATGACTTCGTGAAGGTCGCTGGGAGCCGTTGGATGCATGTGGCATGTGACCGGACTTTGTGGAAATATATGGGGGAGGTTTTTGTTCAGCAGCGGATGTCCTTTGGCTGATATGATTAAAATATATACAAATTTTCATACAATTTTTTATTTTTTTATAAAACGTTGCCCCACACTAGGATTTCTCCTGTGTCGTGGGTGCGTTTACAGACATGAATTTCACATACAATACACCCAGACCCGGAACAACTACCTGCAGATCATACAAATATTTGTTCCGTGCGGGAATCGATCCCACGACCCGGAGCGCGGCAGCCGACTGAATCAGCCACTGCACCAACCGTGCCGTGTTTGACCGTGACCGAAATCCGAGTTTCTTTCTGCATTTGTTCTCAGAGGTTGAAGAGGAAATGCCCACCGTCGCTTCAATATGATGTGTAAAAGTGTCTCTTGTGATCTGATTACTGAAACGATTCTATTCTATTCTATTCTATAATGTGCAGTATTCTATACTGACGGCAGATCAGATAAAAATGCAGGCAATTGACGACATCTATACATTAATAGTATTAATGTGTGTGGTTTCTGTTTTCCGTGTGCTGTCCAGATTCCGCGTGAGTCCACGTTAAGAATATAGCACCACTCCGTCACCTCCCGTGGATGTCGCAAAAGATGACTAAGGGTCTCTAAGCCAGAGGGATGGGCAGCAGCGTCCCTTCTGTGAAACGGTAGCCATACTGTACTCATCAACCCGCCTGCCAAGCGTGGTGAGTACCATTTCAATGTGAAATATAGCTCATGTCGAGAGAAAAAGAAGAAGAATCAGTGAATTGACGGCACAGTTGGTGCAGTGGCTGATACAGTCAGCTGCTGCGCTCTGGGTCGTGGGTTCGATTCCCGCACGGAACAAATATTTGTATGACCGTGGTGGTTGTTCCGGGTCTGGGTGTATTGTGTCTGGAATATGTCTGTAAACGCACCCACGACACAGGAGAAATCCTAGTGTGGGGCAACGTTTTTTGTGTGTGTGTACAGTCACTATCAAAAGTAAATGATTAACAGTGAAATGATAAAATTTAAAACGACTTATATTACTTTCATAATTTCGGGCGAATAAAAACCACTGCCGGACTCAGGCCTCCCCCAAAGATCGCCATTGGGGGCTTTGCCATTATCACCACCCTTCGCAGGATGGTTGGCGATCGCAGATGAATTGTTAATGTACTCGAAGGACGCTGGTGCCCATCCTCCAGCTAATCCCATAGTCACATTTTACGACACACACAGGATGAGACGGGTTGGTACTGTCCGTAGCCAGCACCACACGGTTGATTATTAATTGCTGCAATAATAATCATAATGAAACCCGTTTTTGAAGTGAAAACTTATTTTAGCGTGGTACGCATATTATTAGATGAGATAAAATCTCTGGACTCGCGACACCGTTACGAGACGCAGCTATAGTTTCTATTTTAGATTGTAATAATTTTAATGATAATGATGATGATACAAGAGTTGTCGAAATTGTTAACGATGATTCATAAAAGAAAATGAAATGTATTTTAAAGTTTCTAATCTATACAAATAAATAAAATTGAAGTGTCTGTTTGTAATGCCAAAATAACAACTTTTTACAAAATGCATATGAAAGTATATACGGAAAATATAACAAAAACAATATTTTAAATATTTTTGTCTGTCTGTCTGTCCGTCTGTCTGTCTGTTTGTTCCGGGTAATCTCCGAAACGGCTGGACCGATTTTGACGGGACTTTCACTGGCAGATAGCTGATGTTATAAGAAATAACTTAGGCTACTTTTATTTTAGAAAAATAATTAGGGTTCCGCGCAAAAAAAAAAAACAACCCTTGAAATTCAATACATAGATTCTATGTCAAGTGCCTATGTCGAAGTACTCTAAATTGTTTTTTAATTAAACGCGGGTGAAACCGCGGGTCCCAGCTAGTAATTAATAAAATACAATCTATACAAATAAATAAAATTGAAGTGTCTGTTTGTAATGTAAAAATAACAGCTTTGTACTACATGCATATGAAAGTATATACGGTACCTATAACAAAAAAAACAATTTTTCAATTTTTTGTCTGTCTGTCTGTCTGTCTGTTTGTTCCGGGTAATCTCCGAAACGGCTGGACCGATTTTGACGGGAATTTCACTGGGAGATAGCTGATGGTATAAGGAATAACTTAGGCTACTTTTATTTTGGAAAAATAATTAGGGTTCCGTGCAAAAAAATAAAACCCTTGAAATCCAATATATATATTCTATGTCAGGTGTCTATGTCGAAATACTGTAAATTTCTTTTAAATAAAACGCGGGTGAAACCGCGGGTCCCAGCTAGTTCATAAATAAGATGCAATTCATAACCCAATAACCCAATTTGCCGTGTGGTGCCGGCCCAGAATACCACCACCCCATCGCCTCCCGTGGGTGTCGTAAAAGTCGACTAAGGGATTAGCCGGGCGATGGGCAGCAGCGTCCTTCGAGTATATTAACAACTCAACTGCGATCGCCAACCCGCCTGCCAAGCGTGGCGATTATGGCAAAACCCCCCAATGTGCCCATAACACACCCATATCGGTCGTTGTGATGATATTTGGGAGAGGCCTGTGTCCAGCAGTGGGCTTCATTCAGCCGAAATGATGAACCCAAAAACCCTTGTACCCATCTAAAAGATGTCTAACGCACCAAAACAAGTTGTCACTTCTGTCGGCACTCCCGGAGTGCAACCCGTATTTTTTTTTATAAATGTGATCTCGAGAACCCTGGTTATCTCCTTGAAAGTAAAGATACTGAAAGTTCACATATTTGTAGGCTCATAATACGAGTATATACCTATACCTACATACTACCGCTGTCAAAAATATATTTGCCCCAAATTTGTCGAATTAACTGGGCAAGCCACTTACGTTCGAATTTCGAATTCTGTTTGATCGTTAAATTCTATTCCAATTTTAATTCATGGCTATTGGATAAGCTTTTAATAGAACATGTTATATTCTGATACACAAAATAATCTGCTTTAGTCTGTTGTGTGTATTCTAACTAACCCAACACAACACAAGTCTCTAAGTATGGCAAAAACATTGTATCTGTTATAGCAGTAGCTACTTAGTGCTAGAATATTAACAAATTGCTAGCTCGCCCACGAATTCATTAGACTCGCAATTTGTGGGACGAGTACCAGCTGCTACAGTCGGTGGTCCTCTCGAGAGCACCTGGCAGTGTGTGTAGTCAAACACACACATCACTTGGCCGTTTCGATCGCTCTGGCCCGTAGACAAAGAAAACAACAAAGTAGTTAAAATAACTAACATTATACAGATAATTATATTTCGATCTCTTTTTGACAAAACTTATAGAAATTGTATTTTCAATAGATTATGTTAGATATTTGCAGAATTTGACTATTATTTGCGTTAACGATGAAGGAAAACATCGTGAGGAAACCTGTACACCTGAGAGGGCTCCAAAACATTCTAAATGGTATGTAGTCCACCAACCCGCACTAGGCTAGCGTGATTGGGAGTCGGTCGTGGACCTGACATGGGCGGCTCCTTCTGTGGCCCGCATGGTGTCGGGTTGGCGAGTGGCGGAGGAGGTGGTCACACTTTCAGACCACCGCCACATTATGTTCGACGTGGCCCTCCGCACGCCCTGCCCGAGCCGTTCTAGTCCCAGCCCGCGGTCGCGGCGTTGGGCCCTCACACAGCTAGATCGAGAGTTGCTCGTCGCAGCTGCCAACGTCGCGGCCTGGCCGTAGGTCGATCAAGGGATCTTGCCCAATCCGGAGGAGGAAGCGTCCTGGTTCCGGGAGACGATGACGTCAATATGCGACGCATCCATGCCCCGGGCCAGGCGCTCCCGGCGTACGGCAGTGTACTGGTGGTCGGATGAGATCGCACAGTTGCGTGCGGTCTGCCTGGCATCCCGCCGCCGGTACCAACGAAGCCGACGCCGGCACAGCGCTACAGCCGGAGAGACTGACGAGGCCTATAGAGCCTATCGGGCGGCCACGCTGATATTTCAGACCACCATCAGCGAGGCGAAGGCTCGGTCCTGGAGCGAGCTCCTGGAGGGACTGGACAGGGATCCGTGGGGGAGACCCTACCGTATGGTAGTGGGCAAGTTGCGCCCATATGTCCCCCCGGTGACCGAAACCATGGCCCCGGATTTGCTGGAGGGAGTACTTTCAACGCTCTTTCCGGTGGTCCGGGATCATCCTGGTCCCTCTCCACCCCCAACTGCCTCGGACTGGGCCGAGGAGTTGGGGGTCTCGGATGGGGAGCTGGGCCGAGCCATTGGCCGCCTGAAGAATCGCAACACCGCACCGGGTCCGGACGGCATTCCGGGCCGTGCGTGGGTGTATGCGCTACAGTCTCTTGGGGACCGCTTGAGGCGGCTGTTCACCAGTTGCCTCCGTAGTGGCGTGTTCCCGTCCGGCTGGAAGGAAGCCGGATTGGTTCTCTTGAAGAAGGAAGGAAGGGCTGCAGAGTCTCCCTCTGCATACCGTCCCATTTGCCTGCTCGACGAGGCTTCGAAGCTATTCGAAAGAATAATTACCCGAAGACTCGTTGAGCACCTGTCGCGAGTTGGCCGCGACCTGGCCGAAAGTCAGTATGGCTTCCGGCAGCGGCGGTCCACCATCGACGCGATTCTTCGCGTCCGCTCGCTGTCGGAACAGGCAGTGTCCCGGCGGGGTGGGGTGGCGTTGGCGGTCAGCCTAGACATCGTCAACGCCTTCAACTCCATCCCGTGGGGCGCTATTAGGGCGGCACTAGTCTATCATCAGTGTCCGCCCTACCTGCAGGGCATCATTGGGGCCTATCTGCGTGATAGGCACATTCGCTACGTGGGCAGGGACGGTAGCGTAAAGCGGAGGGAGATTACGTGCGGGGTTCCGCAGGGGTCAGTTCTCGGCCCTCTCTTATGGAACCTCGCCTATGACGCGGTCCTGCGTGTCGTTCTCCCTGCTGGCGTCAGCTTAGTCTGTTACGCTGATGACACTCTGGTGTTGGCCAGCGGGGAGTCCTTCGAGGGAACCATCCGGCTTGCGGAGCTAGCGGTGGCAATTGTCGTGGCCAAAATCCACGCCCTGGGTCTGCGGATAGCGCCTCAGAAAACCGAGGCGCTATGGTTCCACAAACTGCCGAGAAGCAGAGAACCACCTAGTTCGTGGATACGCATTGGTGACGCGCAAATCGGGGTGGGCCGGTACATGAAATACCTGGGGCTCACCCTGGATAGTCGTTGGGGCTTCGAAGAGCACTTCCAGCGCCTCGTCCCCCGAGTCGAGAGGGTAGTGGGTGCTCTACACCGGCTGCTGCCCAATCTCGGGGGACCATGTGAGGAAGTTCGCCGTCTCTACGGAGGAGTCGTGCGGTCCGTGGTCCTATACGGGGCGCCTGTATGGTCAGCTCGACTATCAGGCGCCCAGCGCTGCAGAACCAAAATTCACGGTCTGCAGCGCAGAGTGGCTATCCGGATCGCTCGAGGATACCGAACGGTGTCCTACGAGGCGGCAACTCTCCTGGCGCGTTTTCCGCCTTTTGACATCCTGGCGGAGATGGATGCGTGGGTCTACGATCAGACACGCTCCCTCCGCCAGAGCGGCGAAGGCGCGCCTCCAGGGGCGTTGGACAAGCTGCGGCGGCTAGCTCGGCGGCGCGCACTTGTAAAGTGGCGTCATCGCTTGCGGATGCAGTTTGCAACCAAGCGCGTCGTCGAGGCCGTCCTGCCGCTCTTCGGAGCCTGGCTCCAAAGGAGCGAGCGCGTCACCTACCGCCTGACGCAGGTGCTCACCGGGCACGGTTGTTTCGGCGCGTACCTGCACAGGATAGGACGCGAGGCCACGGCACAATGCCACCATTGTGATAGCGACCAGGACACCGCACAGCACACGCTCGAGGCGTGCCCTGCGTGGGCCGCCGAGCGGCGGATCATGGTCGATCGGATCGGGCAAGATCTCTCTCTGCCAGCAGTAGTGTCGGCTATGTTGGCAGAGCACGAAAATTGGAATGCAGTGGTCTCCTTCTGTGAGAGCGTCATGCTCCAGAAGGAGACCGCAGAGCGGGATCGGGAGAGGGCCGATCCCGCTCGAAGAAGAAGGAGACGGCGCCGGGGTAACAACCGCCCTGGCGCCTAATTCCGATACGCCTGAAAACCCCTGCCGTTGCTATAAGGTGGGGGACCTCTGGGTTCGCGGGTGCGTAGATTGGGGAATCTGCGTGCCCACACCAAGCGACCCAAGAGAAGACGGTAGCACGCATGTGGTCACGCGCTGCCGTGGGACGCTTTGGGGGATCCTTTACAATCCCCCTGGGGGGGTGACCGCTTTACAGTCACCCTCTCCGAGATGTGCCAATAGGCGTGGCACCAGTGGGTGGCTCTAGTGTGATCATACGAGGACCTGGAGCCTCCCTTAGGTGCCGAAGATGACCGCTCCAGTGGTTTTAGCCGGTAGGAGTCCGGCATACCCCTTCGTCCTTCCCCGGGGCGAAGGAAGTTCATGATGAATTTCCACTTGGCACCAATAAAAAAAAAAAAAAAAAAAAAAGGCTAGCGTGATTGACTAAGGCCTAACCTTTCTCATCGTAAGAAAAGGCTCGTGCCCAGCAGTGGGACAGTAATGGGCTGATTATGTATGTATGTGTTAAATATTTCAAAAACAACGGACATTCTAAAATCTATCTATTTAAATTGTTCTGTTAGTATTCGTTTTAGCCAACTGTCTGTGTGGGTTTCGAATTAAGAATGTAGCACCACTCTATCTCCTCCCGTGAATATTCTAATAGACGAGTAGGGACTCTGAGCCAGAGGGATAGGCACCGACGTCCCTTCTGTGAACCAGTGGCCGTATGCACTCACCAACCCTGCTAAGCGTGGTGAGTATTAGTAAATTCCCCACAAAATGACAATACAATTGTCAAAATGGGGGAGGCCTTTGTTCAGCAGTGGACATTTTATGGCTGATATGGTGATGATAGTTTGTACGCATTGGTAGTTTTTTTTATTGAGTTAGCAACACTATATCTGTCTAATCTATCTCTGTAGACGCATCTATGCAATTTGCGGTTTATTATAAAAAAGGTTTCGACCAACTTCACCCTGCGAGTCACAGTAACCCCAGTCTACTATTTTAAGGTAATATATTCGTTGTTAAAACTATCTTTAACAATGAAATATATTTTTTAAACTTTACCCCAATCTAGGCTTTCTCCTGTATCGTGGGTACAGATTTAAGACATAAATCTCACATGACCCAGATCCGAAACAATTATCTGTGGATTGAGGATTTGGATCATAATAATATTCCGTGCGAGGATCGAACCCGCCACAAGTAGTGCAGAATAGTATAATAAGACAGCTGATATATATATAAAATATATAAGATAATATGACGGCACGGTTGGTGCAGTGGCTGATACAGTCGGCTGCTGCGCTCCGGGTCGTGTGTTCGATTCCCACACGGAACAAATTTTGTATGATCTTCAGGTAGTTGTTCCGGGTCTGGGTGTATTGTATGTGGAATTCATGTCTGTAAACGCACCCACGACACAAGAGAAATCCTAGTGCGGGGCAACGTTTAAAAAAAAAAAAAAAGGTAGGTAATGTACTTTTTTGAACATTGCCCTACTGCTACGCATAGACCTTTTATCACAATGAGAAAGGTTAGGCCTTAGTCCACCACGCTGGCCTAGTGCGGGTTGGAGGACTACATACACCATTAAGAACATTTCGGAGCCCTCTCAGGTGTACAGGTTTCCTCCCGAAGTTTTCCTTCACTGTTAACGCAAATTATAATCAGATTCTGATCCGCACATGAATCCAAAAGTCAGAGGTGCGGGCCGGGATCGAAATCAGACCCTCCTATATGGAAGGCAAGCATTCAACCATTAGGCTATCACTACTATTTATAGGCCATCATCATCATCATTTCAGCCGAATAAAGTTTTCTGTTGGACACAGGTATGGGTATGTTTTGTGCTAATTGGGGAGTTTTGACATAATCGCCACACTTGGCAGGTGGGTTGGCGATCGCAGTTTAATGTACACAAAGGACGCTGCTGCCCATCCTCCGGCTATTTATAGATAATGAAATTAATTAACTCAATCATAATGAAATTAATTAATCAAAACCTAATTAATTAAGTGCTTTAATTGAACGTAAAAAAGAACCTATCTGGCAGCCCTTGGTCGTTTATGTGTTTTAACCTAGAAAAAGAAACAGCCTAAAATTTTCCACACAAAATGTCCCGGTTTGTTATATCTGGCGTCGTAAAATATTCTAACGGAACATATATAACAACACCCAGTTTTGTACGGCTCAATCACATCTCGACTTTATCAAAGATGTAAAGGTTACTCGTTTCTTTAAGAATAGGCAATGCCCTCAGGAAAGAAAGTAAATTAAATGCCTTTTACAGAAAGAGAAAGAAAGAAAACAGTTTATTTTGGAATCCCACATAATAATCTTAAAATCTATACAAATAAATTAGAGAGTCTGTTTGTAATGTCAAAATAGCAACTTTTTACTAAATGCATATGAAAGTAAAAGGGCCACTAAAACAAAAAAAAATATGGTTTAGGTAACACTAGACGACGTCAATACGTCGGACGTATAAGGATGTCGCAGAATATCAGCGCAGTGGTTTTACATCTATATGACGCCCTCCAATAAGCTGAGCGATATACCTATTTCTGTTGGTACGGACGGGACGCACACTTTTCGATTGTAATTGATTTTTGTTTCATAAAACTTATTGTTTTGCTATGCGTTATGTCCGTGTCAGACAAGAAATAATTTTTTTTTCTTTCTTTCTTTCTATAATCCGATTTATTTTAAATTAAACGGCGGGTGAAACCATGGGGCACAGCTAGTACTTAAATATAACAC
Organism: Diloba caeruleocephala; assembly: GCA_947459985.1. Classification (NCBI taxonomy): domain Eukaryota; kingdom Metazoa; phylum Arthropoda; class Insecta; order Lepidoptera; family Noctuidae; genus Diloba; species Diloba caeruleocephala. The sequence goes on along the minus strand of OX381623.1, from coordinate 18,792,792 downwards.
ATGTGATTTTGTACTAGCTGGACGAGGGCAATAAAGGTCTCCCATCTAAGCATTATGTGCAGCAATACGTCACCGCGTTCTGACCAATCGTGATACAGTATTCACTAGTTAGGAGGTCAGTGTGAATCAGGTTCAAACAACCGTAAAATACCAATCACCTGACTCCTATGCTGGTTGGCACAAATCACGGGATTGTTGTAATTTGCGAATTGTAATTAAGGGTTGTTCTTGACTATTGCAAAATTGATAAACATTTAACCAGAAATACACAATTAAAACTAAAAATATAAATTCTATACTACTCTATAACTAAACTAACACAATGTATATACAAATAAAACTGTTAGAAAGGGAGCGCATTTAGGCGTCAAAGTACTTCTCCTCATCGCTGTCAACTGGTAACGTTCCCAAAAGAATTAGCATTACCACGTTGAATGGCAATGCTAATTCTTTGTCCAAAAATAGGCCAGCCCTCTGGTCACGCCCCATTACTGTATCGGGCGGGCCGATTACGTATGTCGCGGATGGTTTGCGACAGGCGTAAATCGCGCAGACGCCGCCGTCAAACGTCGTTAATAATAATTTTAATTATCTGAATTTTAAATTAAATTTGTCTAATGAGGCTCTGCGTGTTGGACATCCGTGCCCTCGTGTAAGCCTATCAAAAGACTGGGTTCCCGCTCACAGGGGATATAAATCTATGAAGAGAGAAACATGTAGATAATCATAATAATCGCGCGATAGCTGCTGTCAAACGTCATTTTGGTATTACGTATCTGCTGATAGCGATTAAACAGGCACAGATCTCTGACGCACATTTTCACGATCAATGAACTTCGTTCTCGCTTTTCATTTTCAGTCGATTTGCCACCGGTGGATCCTTAATAATAATTTTTATTATCTGAATTTTAAATTAAATTTGTCTAATGAGGCTCTGCGTGTTGGAAATCCGAGTCCTCGTGTAAGCCTATCAAAAGACCGGGTTCCCGCTCACAGGGGATATAAACCTATGAAGAGAGAAACATGTAGATAATCACAATAATCGCGCGATAGCTGCTGTCACTGTTTTAGCTAACCAGGGTACCGGTTTGTAGGGCACTGTAGCTAGTGAAATCACTGGGTATAAGAGACTAAATAATAACGTCTCGAGGTGACGAGCACAGTATGGTAGCACCACTAGCAGTATAGCAGGACCAGTCCTGGGTAGCATTACAATTATTATGGGCCGGCGTGACGCTTACCACCAAGTCATTTGGATTTACTTGTACCAGAATTACAAAAAACAACTTTAACTACAGGTTGATTCGTAAATGTAAAGTAGCCGGTATTTATTTAAATGTCCGCGACTTATTTAGCTTTTAATTATGTCATATATCGTCCAAACGTAATAACGTTATCGCATAAAACAAGAATAATAAATAAATGTCATAACCGCTCACATAGGTGTTGCTCCTTGTCGCCTGTAGTGGTGGCCATTTAGAGGGCCCATTGTGAGTGGCGAGTCACCGTCTGCCAGATAATTCCACTATAAAGGTTGAAAGGCAGACGCAATTTTTTCCGTTTTTCCTAGAAATCTAGTACCAATAGACCTTATAATTGTAGTTTCCGTCTCATACAATAGTTTCAAACCTTTGGGGACAATCCGAGACTGCACTTTATAGCAGGGACTGAATAACCGCATAATATCGATAGTTTTACAAAGTGGTAATCATACACTTTTAATAACACTACCGAAATATAAGTCTACATTTATATAAATCTACATGAATATTTCGGTACCGGTATATTTATTATAGGTTGTATTTCGCTACCGCTATGATAAATGTTTAATCTATATAATTTAAATACCGTTATGGGTTTTAAGGTCTTAGATGGTGTATACACGAACATATTTGTATGAATATGCATACACACGTGCACAACTACCAAACTAAAATGCACAATTTCAGCCAGAATAATAACAAAATTGCATTAAGTGTGCGTGTAAAACATTTAGTGAAAAAACTTTAAATGACTTCTCTCGCGCGCCTCGCCTGTGGTGTCATTTCGGTACCTTAATTGCAAAGCGGTTGATTAAAGGTACAGGTTCAGATTTTGATACCTCTCTTGTACCGGTATGATAGCGGCGGTTTGAACCGGTATTGTCTACCGCTTTCAGTCCCTGCTTTATAGTGTAGCCATGGAGAGTCCCCGGTTAGTGTCCCATTACATTTTAGATTAATATTCTCTAAAGAGTCTCTGCGTGTTGGACCCGTGTCCCCGCGTAAGCCTATCAAAAGAGATCGGGTCCTCCTACCGTGGATGTCATAAAAGGCAAATAAAGGGCCTTTATTTAGTTATACATATATATATGTGTGGTGCCGGCTTTGCCGTGTGGTGCCGGCTCAGAATGCCACCACCCCATCTCCTCCCATGGGTGTCGTAAAAGTCGACTAAGGGATTAGCCGGAGGATGGGCAGCAGCGTCCTTCGAGTACATTAACAACTTAACTGCGATCGCCAACCCGCCTGCCAAGCGTGGCGATTACGGCAAAACCCCCCGATGAGCCCACAACACATCCATATCGGTGGTTGTGGTGATCTTTGGGGGAGGCCTGTGTCCAGCAGTGGACTTGATTCGGCCGAAATGATGATGATGATATATATATATATATATACATCTAATATAGAGAGCTGGACAGCAGCGCTTCTTCTATGAAGCAGTAGCCATACTACGCTTGCCAACCCTCTTGCCAAGCGTGGTGAGTACTGGCAAATTCCCCCCAAAACGACGACACAATTGTGGAAATCTATGAGGGAGCCATTTGTTCAGCAGTGGACGTCCTTTGGCTGATATGATATAGATGGTGATAAAACAATTTTAATTACAGATCTGTGAATATAAATACCCCTTCAACCGTGTGGTGCCAGCTAAGAATACCACCACCCCATCTCATCTCGTGGGTGTCGTAAAAAGCGACTGCGGGATTAGCCGGAGGATGAGCAGCAGCGTCCTTCTAGTACATTTATAACTCAACTGCAATCGCCAACCCGTCTGCCAAGTGTGGTGATCATGGCAATAGCCCCCAATTATCGCACAACATGAACCCATAGCGGTCGCTGTGGTAATCTTTGAGGCTTCATTCAGTCCAGCAGTGGACGATTTTCGGCTGAAATTAAATACCCCTTATTGTCTACCTAATCATCTAAATTCACGCAGCCTATTTCATCCCACTATCCCGTAATCATCCACTTCCGTCCATAAATCGCTACAGTGAAATCTTGTGATCCAATATGGCCATTATCATAATACTGGGCAAAAGGATTGCTGATCACGTATCTAAGTGTACGTACCTGGGGAATTCAATTCTGGTAATTTTGATTTAATGGCTAGACTTCTCTGCTCTCGTGTCTACTTCACTCAAAAAAACGGCCATCATACTTTACAAGGCGCAGTCTTTCTTCCTCCTGTAAAGTTATCTCTTTCGCACATACGAGGTTTACACTAAGGCGACGGTATGTTTTATTTCGTTTCATAGTTAGGGGTTGCAGAAAAGCATTTTTAATCGTGTCCCACTATTTGGTTTCTCTAGTAATGAGGTCCGATTCAATTGGAAGGGCAGTGAGGCACATGAAAACATACAAATTCCAAAAAAACTTTCATCTACCCAGGCAAAGGTATTATAATGGTTTTTTTTTTCAAAGTTGATCCACGCTTTGATTTCTCTTGTATCGTTGGAACAGTTTACGGGCGTAAATCTGAACCTGACCCGAAACTATTATCTGTAGATTATATAAATATTTGTACCATGCGGAGATCGAACCCCAACACGTAGCGCTGAAAACTGATCCTTAACTTAGCCCCTGCGTCAACCGTGGCAATTCTGACTATTCATAGTAAATTTTACATAAAGCGTTTTTACCTTTAGTCCACACTAAGATCATTCCGTGTGCTGTCCGGATTAAATATATATAGCACCACTCCATCTCCTCCCGTGGATGTCGTAAAAGGCGACTAAGGGAATCTAACCATATGAATGGGCAGCAGTGTCCCTTCTGGGAAGCGGTAGCCATACTGCGCTCGCCAACCCGCTGGCCAAGCGTGAAGAGTATTAGAAAATACCCTCTAAAATGATGACAGTTGTTGAATCTATGGAGGAGGCCTTTGTTCAGTAGTGGACATATAAATGGCCGATATGATGATATGATGATGAAGGTCTCTCCTGTGTCGTGGGTGAAGGGGTGCAATTCTCTAAGCTCAAACGTCCATACATCCTTGAATACAGAATTGAAATAACGGTGATAACCCAATTTGGTATTCGCTAAGACTGGTCCTCATGACTTACCTTCTGCCACGTGTCCTTGAATAGCTTCAATCATGTCTTAGAGAATACAGAATCGGTTTTACACCATTATTTCGAACCTGTATTCAAGGATGTATGGATGTTTGAGATTAAGGAATTGCACCCCGGTTTACAGACATACATCTCACACACAAACACCCAGACCCGAAACCTAGTAACCGTAGATCTTACAAATATTTGTTCCATTGTGGGACTCGAACCCCGACACGTAGCGCAAAAATATAATCGCTTAATCTCTGCGCCAAGCGTGGTAATTCTAGCTATTCATAATGAATAGTTTATTTAAACAATACTTTGATATAATGCGAGTATTACTATCGCACCTATTGAGAGAGCTGCTGATGTAATTATTTCTACCATTAATTTCCTACCTGAAATTATTAATTCAATTCATTGTTTAGAGGTAGCCGATTTTCCTTATTATTAGGGTGAAATACCCAATTATCCGCGTGCGTTGATGTGGGGCGCTCTTTAATTTATTCGCGTTATAACGCTATTAGTCCTTATAATATAAATTACTCAAGAAATGTGGATATTATTCTATTAGATAAATCCCTTTGGAATTGTTTGGTTTGGCCGAGGAGTCATCATCATCATCATTTCGGCCGAGTGAAGTCCACTGCTGGACACAGGCCTCCCCCAAAGATCACCACAACCACCGATATGGATTTGTTCTCGCTCATTGGGGGGTTTTGCCATAATCGCCACGCTTGGCAGGCGGGTTGGCGATCGCAGTTGAGTTGTTAATGTACTCGAAGGACGCTGCTGCCCATTCTCCGGCTAATCCCTTAGTCGACTTTTACGACACCCATGGGAGGAGAAGGGGTGGTGGCATTCTGAGCCGGCACCACACGGCCGAGGAGTAGGTAACAGTAATGATATCTCTAACATTGTAAAGAAAAAGGTATGTTCACCGAAGAACCGAAATATTGCCCAACAAGCTGATAAAAGGTAACAAGTCTTTCCCTAAGCCAATTCTCTACTAAAACAGTACCGCCAAATTACGACAAATTTAAAGTATAAAACAGCAAAACCATAAAACCAAGAATTCCTCAGGCCGAAGTCGTTTTAAATAGTCTCCAATGACTTTTTAAATACACCGCCGAAACTTAAACTTTTTTAATAAGCCCTCCCGACGGTAAACCTTTGGATTAACTACCGAAGTTCAGCCGTAAAACACGAAAAAGGAATCATTTAATATTTTTTTTAATGTGTTACGAATGCGTTCCGGATTTAAATTTTTGAATATTTAACTGCACTTACCTGAATGCCGCTGCCGATCGTCCTTCAAATAATAAAGTTAAAATATAACACTGATTTTAAAATATGGAATGGAAAGTTCGGAAAATTTGTAAGCGCGTGCGAAACGTCTGTTCTGCCCCACGGACTGGCGAAGACTGAACGTTTTTGGGAACACGGAGGGTTGTTTCAACCCCCCAGTGCAATGCGTCTGCATATACGTACTCTTTCTATTGTGATAATAAAGACCTATTGGTCTAATTTCCGTCGCATTTATGCCTTCTTCGTCTTGATTTGAATCGTTTTAGTTATTTAATAGATTGATATTGTTGCGAACTATAACGAACTTATGACTGTAAGTAATAAGGTATAGTTTTGAGTATCAGCCGTATATCTTTTGTGACTATATCACTTATTGCGGCGCCGAATCACTAGGGTTTAACATTTTGCACTAAGATATTGTAAATATTATATCGTTCTTGTGAAGGAACGAGGCGATTATATTAATATATTCAGCACGTACTTTCATAATTTGTATGTATGTAGCACATGAATATATATTGTTTGTATAATTTACATTACGTGTAGGAACAGGTACCGAAGTTTTATGTATTTAAATGAAAACCGTAATAAAATAATGTATTTAACTTTTCCGTGTGGTGTCCGGATTAAGAATATAGCACCACTCCATCTCCTCCCGTGGATGTCGTAAAAGGTGACTAAGGGAGTCTCAACCAGAGGGATGGGCAGCAGCGTCCCTTCTGTGAAACGGTAGCCATACTGCGCTCACCAACCCGCCTGCCAAGCGTGGTGAGTATTGGCAAATTCCCCCCAAAATGATGATACAGTTGTGGAAATCTATGGGGGAGGCCTTTGTTCAGCAGTGGACTTATTAATGGCCGATACGATATGATGAAATGAAAACTTCTACTTATGTAATGATAACCAAATATATATCTATTTATTTCTTGGTTTAGCAGGTAATTCGAAGAATTACCTAGTACCTTGTAGGCGCTTGTTATCTTGATCAGTTGTAAAATTAATTAATGAATACTTACATTACATTTTAACTAATTCTTATACAGAAACGCCACCATGTCGGTCCGAGTACATGAACAGAGCACGGGGGCAATTCCATTGCAGAGAGGTGTGAGACAGGGGGACGTAATTTCCCCGAAACTGTTCACCGCTGCAATGGAGGATGCCTTCAAGCTGCTGGAGTGGAAAGGATTCGGCATTAACATCAATGGCGAGTATATCACTCACCTTCGATTCGCCGACGATATCGTAGTCATGGCAGAATCGCTGCAAGAGCTCAGCACAATGCTCGATGATCTCAACAGGGTTTCCCAACAGGTGGGCCTTAAAATGAACATGGGCAAGACGAAAGTCATGTCAAATGCCCATGTCGTGCCCATCCCAATATCCGTTGGGAGCTCTGTTCTCGAAGTTGTTGACGAGTATGTCTACCTGGGACAAACTGTCCAGTTAGGTAGGTCCAACTTCGAGAAAGAGGTCAATCGTCGAATCCGACTCGGCTGGGCAGCGTTCGGGAAACTTCGCAACGTCTTTTCGTCAACAGTACCGCAATGCCTAAAGACGAAAGTCTTTAACCAGTGTGTGTTACCAGTGATGACATATGGAACAGAGACGTGGTCACTCACAATGGGCCTCATAAGAAAGCTCAAGGTCACTCAGCGAGCTATGGAGAGAGCTATGCTTGGTATTTCTCTACGAGATCGAATCAGAAATGAGGAGATCCGTAGAAGAACTAAAGTTATCGACATAGCTGCAAGGATTAGTAAGCTGAAGTGGCAATGGGCAGGGCACATTGCTCGTAGAACTGATGGCCGTTGGGGCAAAAAGGTTCTCGAATGGAGACCGCGCACCGGAAAACGCAGCGTGGGACGACCTCCAACGAGGTGGACGGACGACCTGGTGAGGGTCGCTGGGAGTCGTTGGATGAGAGCGGCATGTGACCGCTCGTTGTGGAGATCTAAGGGGGAGGCCTTTGTTCAGCAGTGGACGACCTGTGGCTGATATGATTTTAACTAATATGTCTATTAGAAGCAGTACGGTTCATGTATTTATCTGTGAATTTATTGTTTAAATATACAGAAACCCCAACACATATTCATACAAATGAATAAATATTGCAATTCGGAAACCGTAAAACATATATAAATGAATAATATTACAATTCGGCTTGTTTAGTGTAGACTTCAAGTACCTAAGAAGTTGAGACTCTTTTCTTCTACATTAGCTTTACACAACCTCTATTTCGAGAACAATGTACTCATAGGTATTGTAACATAATAATATGATAAAGAGTAACTATGGAGTTTCTTGGCCCGTTATTCTCCAAAGATCTAGATTATATCTTGGCATGGCAACTAAAATTTGACTATTCATAAGTGCCTATAAATATAAATCTTGTTAACACGCTGTCTTATCTTGTTCTGTATGGATGTGTAATATATTGTACACACATGCATGCTTCTTAACATTAAATGTAATCTAATTATGAGAATACAAAAACAGAGCATCCCACCCACGCTTTTATTTTATATCTTAAAATTATTTTGTGCTTTTATTTCAAAATGTGTTTCTAGGATTGTCATGTAGATTCCTAGAAATCATCTTGTAGTTTCCTAACAATCATCTTATAGTTTCCTAGGAATCATCTTGTCGTTTCCTATGAATCATCTTGTTGTTTCCTAAGGATAAGCAAATTATTCCCTTGGGATGTTCACGGATTTCCTAGGGATGACAAGTGGATTCTAATAAAAAATCTTGAGGCCTCCTAAAAATAGTTTACTAAAACTACAATGGACATATCTTGCCCTCCGCTTACTAGTAATGTAAGGAATTACAGGTTTAACCATATGATAAAAAAATAAGATTTAAATTACTACGATTAAAATGTAAAATGGTAAAATGTTGGGTACAAATATCTTTAAAAAAATATTAATTTGAACAAAACAAGTGAACTACTGCCACTGTGCCTGCCTCTATTTGACGTTCCATTATAATTCCTAATTATCTGGAAACAATAACCTATTAAACGAAAGATATTAAAGAATATACTGTCCATCTTACAAAACAGTTTTATTTAACAACGGTATTCTCTGCATGGCACCTCGTATATACAACCATTTGCCAAAAAATATATTAGAATATATCAGGTCACTTTGTTTGTTTAAGAGTAAAGTCAAAATACTACTGACAAAAAAAGCTTATTATAGTGTCTACGAATATTTGAATGATGACAAATTTGACTGTCTTTTATCAATCCTATTATATTATTATTTATTAGACTGTGAATTATTATTGGACATTCAACTCATCATATCATCATCATATCAGCCACAGGACGTCCACTGCTGAACAAAGGCCTCCCCCTTAGATTTCCACAACGAGCGGTCACATGCCGCTCTCATCCAACGACTCCCAGCGACCTTTACCAGATCGTCTGTCCACCTCGTTGGAGGTCGTCCCACGCTGCGTTTTCCGGTGCGCGGTCTCCATTCGAGAACCTTTGTGCCCCAACGGCCATCAGTTCTACGAGCAATGTGCCCTGCCCATTGCCACTTCAGTTTACTAATCCTTTCAGCTATGTCGACAACTTTAGTTCTTCTACGGATCTCCTCATTTCTGATTCGATCTCGTAGAGAAATACCAAGCATAGCTCTCTCCATAGCTCGCTGAGTGACCTTGAGCTTTCTTATGAGGCCCATTGTGAGTGACCACGTCTCTGTTCCATATGTCATCACTGGTAACACACACTGGTTAAAGACTTGCGTCTTGAGGCATTGCGATATTGTTGACGAAAAGTCGTTGCGAAGTTTCCCGAACGCTGCCCAGCCGAGTCGGATTCGACGATTGACCTCTTTCTCGAAGTTGGACCTACCTAACTGGACAGTTTGTCCTAGGTAGACATACTCGTCAACAACTTCGAGAACAGAGCTCCCAACGGATATTGGGGTGGGCACGACATGGACATTTGACATGACTTTTGTCTTGCCCATGTTCATTTTAAGGCCCACCTGTTGGGAAACTCTGTTGAGATCACCGAGCATTGTGCTGAGCTCTTGCAGCGATTCTGCCATGACTACGATGTCATCGGCAAATCGAAGGTGAGTGATATACTCGCCATTGATGTTAATGCCGAATCCTTTCCACTCCAGTAGCTTGAAGGCATCCTCCATTGCAGCGGTGAACAGTTTCGGGGAAATGACGTCCCCCTGTCTCACACCTCTCTGCAATGGAATTGCCCCCGTGCTCTGTTCATGTACTCGGACCGACATGGTGGCGTTTCTGTATAAGCACTTCAACACTTCAATGTACCGATAGTCAATCTGGCACCGCTGCATAGATTGCAGCACTGCCCAGGTTTCGATCGAATCGAAGGCTTTCTCATAGTCCACAAACGCCAAGCATAGTGGCAGATTATACTCCTCGGTCTTCTGTATAACCTGCCGCAGCGTATGGATGTGGTCTATGGTACTGAAACCTTTTCGGAAACCGGCTTGTTCGGGAGGCTGGAAGTCATCAAACCTGCGCTCGAGACGATTCGTGATGACCCTTGAAAACAGCTTATAAACATGGCTCAGAAGTGAGATGGGTCTATAATTCTTCAATAGGGTGTTATCACCCTTTTTGAAGAAGAGCACCACCTCACCTCTGTTCCACGCTTCCGGCGTTGTGCCCTCGAGTAAGACGGAATTGAATAGCTTCTGAAGGACTTTAAGTACCGGTGTTCCACCCGCTTTCAGAAGCTCTGTCGTAATTCCGTCTCCACCCGGCGCTTTGTTATTTTTAAGCTGCTTCAAGGCCATCCTAATCTCGTACAGGCTGATGTCCGGGATATCCTCGGTATAGTGTCGGGTAACTAATATTAGATAATTGAATAATTGGACTAATACATGTATGCATATGGACTGGTTCTGAAATAAAATGAATTATTATTATTAATACCTATTTATGTTAAAGAAGGTATGTGACATTTATAAATATTAACGACATTTCACTATCATTTGAATTGTAACTTTTAATGACGGCATGGCACGGTTGGTGCAGTGGCTGATGCAGTCGGCTCTTAAGCTTCGGGTCGTGGGTTCGATTCCCGCACGGAACAAATATTTGTATGATCTGTAGGTACTTGTTCCAGGTTTGGGTGTATTGTACGTGGAATTCAAGTCTGTAAACGCACCCACGACACAGGACAAATCCTAGTGTGGGGCAACGCTTTATTTAAACAATGCTGCATTAGATGCTGGTATGATATAATATAATTTATTTCACAAAAATGTATGAAGTTTGCATGTCAGATGGGCGCAATATGGCGATATGAAATATCCACATAATTATGTAATACCTGTATACTCCTCCCCATATTAACGAATAAATGACTATGACTATGTCATCTAGGAACAATAATTCTTGAGGTAGTTATACTTATACTATACAACGATCTCAATATTTATTGTTCAGTACGACACAGGAGAATTAATCATAGTTCTGTACATCATAAAAAAGTAACGAAATTGATTGCTCAAGGTCGAACATGACATTAGGCCGAGTGTCAAATTGACAGTCGAACCATTTTTAAAATACACGTTTCAAAGTAAAATGTGTATTATTCTTGTTAGCCAGTTGGTTAACTATAGTTTCTTTTTAAATGAGATATACAATCTAAACCTTACAGAGCCCATTAAAACACATTCCTCTTTAAAACTAGACGTCGATGGTCGCTTAAACGGGGGCTTAACTGACATTACTCTACGATTGCCAATTCGGCTGCCAACCGCTACCGTACGTTATGGGAATTTATCGTAGACCACGTTTTGGAGACAACTTTCACGGAACAATTTGAATGAACCTATGGTAGATCTACTTTAGTAGCATTCCAAGACTTACTTGAAAATGTACATTTTTAAAGTGAAACCTCTTTTGGGACGGTGTGTATTGTTCGGGTTTATTTTTCTAAAACTTATTGCATTTGTCTGATTTTGTGCTAAATGTGATCCTTTGACACAAAAACGGATGAAGTTCAAAATCTTAACACTAAATATTTTAGATTAGATTGATTATTAATTTCGGTCGTAAGTAAATTCTATCAACAAAAGCTTATTACTGTATTTTTATTTGGCGTCTTACTTTATACATTTCTAATCAAAAATAAGCAAAAAATCAAGTTTATAAAATATTTAATGAGTGAAAAACGTCGGTTCCTGACGCTGAAATATTTTTATAGAATAAACCCATTACTTCCGCTCGCCTGACCACTCGCTAAGGGGCTGTACACACAGCGACATTCAATGGGATACAGTCGCCATACGTCACCACACCGATGGTAGGTCTCTTATTGCAAGAGGCAAATATTGTATGGCTTCCGGCAGCAGCGGTCCACTACCGACGCGATTCTTTACGTCCGCTCGCTGTCGGAACAGGCAGTAACCCGCCGCCGCCATGTGCGTAGCACAGCACACAGCGAGGTTTGGGGGAATCCTTTACAATCCTCCCCGAGAAGTGCCTTGGGGGCGACCTTTTTACAACCACCTTACCTCTGTTAACTCTCAAGAGGGGGGGGGGGGGGGGGTTTACCGCTTTACCGTCATCCCTAAAAGCGTGGCGCCAATGGGCGGCTCTAGTGTTATCTTGCGAGGATCTGGAGCCCCCCTTTGGTGCCGAAGATGACCGCTCTAGTGGCCGGTTTAGCCGGTAGGAGTCCGCGTCCCTTCCCCACTGTGAAGGAAGTTCATGTAGAAATTCCTCTGGACACCAATAAAAAATGGAGTCCGGTGCACCCCTTAAAAATATATTTATTTCTGATGTGAGTTTGGGGGGGGTTGCCAAGACTCACCACGCCTGTCAGGCGGGTTGGTCAGTGCAGAATGATGCTGTTCCACAGAAGGGACGTTGCTGGCCATCCCTCTGGCTTAGAGTCCCTCCGTCACCTTTTACGACATCCACAGGAGGAGATAGAACGGTGCTATATTCAGAATCCAGATACCACATGGACGAGTAACACGGTCGATACCACATGGACGAGTACCACGGTCGAGACACACGGAGTATCGGCAAATCCCCCCCAAAATGATGACTAAATTGTGGAATACTATATTAGAGGAGGCCTATTTCTTTAGTTTGAATAATGTTATAGTCACGCGATTGAATAAAGTCGCCGTGCGTATAATCCCTAATACCCTACAAGACTTTGTTTTTCCAGGTCAACGAGCTTCGCACTTTGAAAATAAATTTTCTTAACATTCGAAGACTAATTAAAAATGTTTGTTGTTGTTTTTCAAATAGAAAGAGACTGAAGGCCATAGGATCTTGTTCAAACAAGGTACCTATATACAATATCCGTAGATTTCTCTTTATTGCCAGTGAAAAATATCCAGGAAATCGGTTCCCTCTTTAAGTCTTAAACTGTCAGAAAATGGTTTTGGTGATTTTACATTTGACGGAATTTCCTAAACTATTGCTCATGACTGTATTTCATGGCTTTTGGTGCAGAAGGAGTGGAGACTACGCACTGGAACACATGAGATTCTTCCAACGAGATGTACAGACGACCTGGTGAAGGAAGTTCCCAGCTGGCACTGGATACGGGCGGCATGTTACCAGTCGCAGTGGAAATCTATGGGGGACACCGTTGTCCAGTGAAAGTAATTTTGCTTATATGATGATGCTGATGATTGTTGTACTTAGGTTTGAACTAAATTATTACTCTTATTAACTGCTCGAATAAATTGAGAATCAAGTGATTTTCAGTTATTGTAAACGCTTGACGTAGTCTACACTTATATTGCCTTGGTACTTGGTTAGAAACAGGTAAAAGGATAGATTTGACTGTAATTTTGTTCTCGAGAACCTGGAGCCTCATTCGGTGCCGATGATGACTCCGTGACGATTGTCCCCGTCGGGCTATTGTATGACATTTAAACTACATAAATAAGATCCTTTGAAATGGGTGTTACATAGAATGAAAACTTAACTCTAAATGGGAACAACACCGTCTGCCTTTTTACCTTTAAGTAAATTTCTGTGGCAGACTTGCATCTTTGCATCTTCTCTTTGCAGTTCTGGGGTGCAATTCCTGAAGCTCAAACATGTATGGACCTTGAATACCGAATTAATATAACGGTGTAAAACCAATTCCGTATTCGCTAAGACCTGATTGAAGCTATTTAAGGACACGTTGCAGACGGTAAGTCATGTGGATCAGTCTTAGCAAATACCAAATTGGGTTAGCACCGTTATATTAGTTCTGTATTCAAGGTTGTATGGATGTTTGAGCTTAGAGAATTACACCCCTGCATCTACGAGTATGATTGCACATATTAACTACAGTATTTTCTGAAGTTTACGTGAATGGCATCCATTGAATCGAAATAGCTTACAAAAATAGTCACGAGCAGACGGAGATTGGAAGCTGCAGTGTTCGAAAGGTCGAGCGAAATAAGAGTAGTATTTTATTTTGTATATTAATCGTGCGTCGTATTTATGTTTCACTATAAATATGTGCTTGATTACATATTACACGTATCATGTTTCATCATTTCGGCCGAATGAAGTCCACTGCTGAACACATGCCTCCCCCAAAGATAACCACAACGACCGATATGGGTGTGTTGTGGGCTCATTGGGGGGTTTTGCCATAATCGCCACACTTGGCAGATGGGTTGGCGATCCCAGTTGAGTTGTCAATGGACTCGAAGGACGCTGCTGCCCATCCTCCGGCTAATCCCTTAGTCGACTTTTACGACACCCACGGGAGGAGATGGGGTGGGGGTATTCTGAGCCGGCACCACACGGCAATATATATAATAGTATCGTGTTTCAGGTAAGTATGTATCATGAAAGAATATAAGTATATATGTTAGAAAATAAAATATTGTTTTATTTTATATTTCATATATTTGTGCATTAATTATAATAATAGTATATGCTAAGGCTGTACGTAGCATGTATGTATGTAGCACGTATGGGTGCAGCATGTAGGTATATTGAATTAACCCTCTGCGACTGATGTGGTAGTGAGACAGACACCACATAATCTAAAAATATGTTGTACGTCGTTTTGTTTCGTTTTAAACGTTGCCTCACACTAGGATTGCTCCTGTATCGTGGGTGCGTTTACAGTCATGAATTCCACATACAATACACCCAGACCCGGAACAACTACCTGCAGATCATACAAATATTTGTTCCGCGTGGGAATCGAACCCACCGTTTTCGTATCGCGCATCCAGGCGTTGATTAGGAAAACACGGAAAGGTATCTACAAGTCAACCATGTCAGTGTTAAAGTATTCGTCTGATAAACTACCACCTCAGTAAAATGGTTACATTTTCTTAGTGTTTCCTCGACAACACGTCAGTAAAATTGTTTTGTAATCTCCAGTTTTTTTTTTTTTCTGATGGCACACTCAAATTTTAACCAATGTGTTGTAAGAGAATATCGACTTTAACTTATAGCAGCCAAGTCAGTTAGTAGCATAGTGGTTGGAAAAAGAAAGCGAGCACGAGTCCAGTGATCTTGCTGATGACGGTGATGACCCCAATTTTCTACCAGAAACTGAATACTTGGAAGTCAATGAAGTTTCAAATGAAGCAGAATATCATGAACCTTCTGATGGACCGCGTCAAGAATCTACTGAAGAAGCACTTCAAGCAACATTGAATCATCTGAATATTTGAGAGGTAAAAAAGAGTTTTTCTTTTCAGTGGTTTTAATATTTTTATATCGTATACGGTTTTTTAAGTCGGTATTTTTTGGTTAAAAGGTTTATTTGTTTCTTTTTAGTGTAAATAAATGAAAGAACATTTTCCAATTTAGGTATCAGGTTAAATTGTAACCGACCCGAGATACCTAGGTACTTATCTAAGTTAGTGACAGTCACAACTCATGGATGACAGAGCTGATGTCATAAGGTTGGTGCAGTGGCTGATACAGTCGGCTGCTGCGCACCGGGTCGTGGGTTCGATTCCCGCACGGAACAAATATTTGTACGATCTGCGGCTAGTTTTTCCGGGTCTGGGTGTATTGTGTGTGGAATTTATGTCTGTAAACGCACCCACGGCACAGGAGAAATCCTAGTGTGGGGCAATGTTTAAAAAAAACCTTAACCATACTTAATTATATTTATATGAAACTAATTCGAGAGTATTTAACACTATACCAGCAATACAATTACAACTTACAACGACATCTACTTGACTATTAAATGCAACTCTCCGATGACGTCAAAGAATCCTGAATCACGCTATTAGAGTATTCGCGCAACGCAGCATATATACAGTCGCCCAACATCAATCGTTGGGCTTCGGCCCGCCATGCATACCATCCGCCTGGCTGGAGGATCCTCCCTTTTCTATGGATGACAGAGCTGATGTCATAAGTAAAACTTAACCATACTTAATTATTATATGAAACTAATTCGAGAGTATTTAATACTAAAAATAAAAATTACTCCATTCTTAACTCGGAAGAAACGAAACTATTAAAACATCATCTAGATAAGCGCAGTCAATAAACCTATTTATAGAAGCTGGTTAAAAACTACCCAATTAAGAGCCGATTTTTCAGTAGTCAGATAAGATGTGTAATAACTACCTAGCGACTAGTTAGTAGTTATTTGGCTGTTTACCTGTCTGATAACTGGTCATCTATTTTTGAAACTGTAAAAAAATGCTAAAATAGGTCCACAAATCGGAGTAATCGGTGTACATACATAAAATAAATACACATCGAATTAAGAATCTCCTCCTTTTTCAAGTCGGTTAAAAATAATGATTTTGGTGTTTTTATTTTACTTTTCGTATAAATGTTAGTTTTTGAGGACTGATCTATTATGCCTACTAAATAAATATTTGTAAACTGTACGTTGCTTTTTATTTAAGTGCTATTATCAATTTTAAATAACACACTAATCATTTGAAAAACTTCGTCGTATTACGTACTATAAAAGTAAATATTTACTTATCAGACCTCAAAATAGTGTCTGGTATATACCTTCAGGTAAGTATTGTGGAAATTAGGGCACGTCAGTCGCAGAGGGTTAATTAAATGAACGCCATATATTTCCGTAAGCTATTTCGATTCAATATTAACTATTGTGTTAGCTTTTACTTATTTTAGTCCTAATATTTAATTGAATAAGATAATTATAAAAACTTTGCTATCCACTATAATAATAAATACTACTTACTTGGTACTTTAACGCGTATGTTTATGTGTCACAGTTGCTGTTTTGACCAATAGTCGTTCAGTGCACTTATAAGCTTGTTCAGACGTTCAGTCTATCGTTCAGCTAATTGTGATGTGACACGCCAATATACACATTCTGAATTTGGCGCTTGACGAGTAAAGACTGTCTTGAAGTGTAATCGAGAAGAAAAAATACAAGTATTATTTGTTATTTTTTAAACTTTACCCCACACTAGGATTGCTCCTGTGTCGTGGGTGCGTTTACAGACATGAATTTCACATACAATACACCCAGACCCGGAACACCTACCTGCAGATCATACAAACATTTGTTCCGTGTGGGAATCGAACCCACGACCCGGAGCGCAGCAGCCGACTGTATCAGCCACTGCACCAACCGCGCCGTCAAAAGTGATCATTTGAAGAACGCCTGCATTCTCATTTACTGACCTCTCAAAATTGAAACAACCCGTACTCACTTATTTCAAATAGATGCGTATTTGTTTTAATAAACATCTCGAAGAGCTAGCGCGCACGGGCGACTTTTGTCTTCGTCTTCTTGTTTTCGTCACTCATATCAAATCAATGAGTATGTATGAAAATGTCATGTCACGTCACGTCACAACGTGCGCGCACCTCCATACACACCCAAGGACTTCATAAGAGTGACGAAACTGTCACGGTGACAAAAGTCACCCGTGTGCGCTAAGCCTTAGAACTTTTATTTCTGTAAATTGTAGCTAGTGAAATTACTGCGCATAAGAGACTGAATGACATTCGGTATTTTCAATTAATTGTTATCCAGGGGTTCGTTGAGGCACCAGATCTTAAATAAGTCGCATGCGCTACACTGACCAAGTATCGTTGGGACCTTCTATATACATAACATTATTCTCTAGTAATTCCATATAATAGTAGTTCCTGATGTGATCAAGTCAGGATCGACCACCATGACAATTGTTTTTGGGGAACTAACGACGCTCACACAATTAAACTCTGTTTAATCTAGTGATTAAAACCCGGAAGTCGAACTGACCGCACCAGGGTCTCACTAACATTAAACCTGTATTAGTTAAGTTTGATTAATAAAGTTCACTTTTATAGAGCGTTTAACGTTTTGGTGAAAGTTTTCAGAGAAACATTCAGACCATATGGTGTGAGGTCGTTCAGTCAGTCACATTGTTGTATAATGAAAGCATGATTAAAATTTCGAAATTCTTAGTATTTTGTGTGCTGGACTGGGTTGGTAATGGAGAAATTTAACACGACTTTAGCATTGTTTCCCTCAGTCAGATAGATTGACCACCTGGAGAAGGTAGTTGAGATAGAATGGTTGCGGAGGGTAGAGAACTGAATGTTGTGGTGTAACTTGGGAGAGTTTTATACCGTTTTGTTCGCCGGTGGAATAAGGAAGTAGGCAGAGTAACCTCGAGGAGGACTAGGGATTTTGTTTTGCTAGAAACAATGGATATGTTGGTTCTTCTTTTGCTAAAATCAGTACTTTATAATAATACATTTTCAATTTTTATTTTCGGTCTTTCGTCTGTAGTCCCTACAAATTGTATTGTTTCCCTGCTAATTAAATGAATATCTTTCAGTCACTTGGTTACTTTGCATGACTGCCTGGGAAGTAGAATAAAGCTAGGTGATTCAACAAAACGATTTTAATGACTTTATTACCACTAGATTTTATTATGTAAATTTCAATAGCGTTGCATTTTGTGCGATCTTACGCTTATCTACTTCTAACCTCATTGTAGCATCACTCTAAGCAGAGCCAATATAAAATGTACTCAGGTCACGTGCATTGCATATTAAATTGGCTTTGAAGACGACAGTCACTGCATTGTACGGAGTACTAAGAAAAAGGTGTGTAAATGCGTAATTATTTTTAGAAAAGTACCGTTCACGATATCGCATCCTTTGGCGTAGTTTATGTCATGAACGTAATGCTCGGGCTACACTAAGGTTTAACGCTATTATTTATCGCGTTCATGGAGACAAGACATATGTGTGGCCACGAGTTAACGCGCTAATTTAGTAACGAAAAAAAAGGCGTTAGACGTTAGGCGACAGCTCGGGTGGCTTTTTGTGTACCATCAAGGCGATTTAACGCGTTATTTAATGCGTGTACTGACCACACCTGCGTTTGTCCATGTGCACCGTATATGACTGTACGACTTTGTTTCGCAGCCCGAAACAACTGTTGATCGACGATAACTATGGCTGGTAATTAATATGAAGTATTATGTGGCTATGGAGTGGACAAATGAAAAAGTGGTGGATACAGTCATAATAATACAGACTAGCAAATGCAACTACCATCTTGAAAATAATTTGTCGAATAACGCAATTTATCGACATTAAGACGTTAAATGCAGATGCAAATGTGGCCACACTCAGGTTAACGCATTCATTTGTGGAATATTTGTGCGCCTTAATTATTGCGATAATAGGTATTAGACATTAACCTTAGTGTGGCCCCACCATAACAGTGATATGAGATGCTATAAGTAGGACCTGTCAATAGCTAACACTTTTGCCGATTTTTTGACAATCGCTCTCACTCGTGATAATGATCGACAACAATCCAGATTATCGTGATTATCTAGGATACGACCAGGGGGGTGAAACTCTCATACAAATAGTGAGTACGAAAAGTTGCATCGAAAGTAGCGCCATCTCCTGCCTACAGTCGGCACATTTCATATTAAGTTTTATTCAAAATATGACTAGATGGCAGTAGTACCTTACCGTACCCAAAATAAATGTATTTAATTTTTTTTTGGTAATACGTTCTTAAATTACAATCTCTTTTTTGTGAAATTAAATAAACACGATTTCGTTTATTTAATGTCGACAAACAATAATATGTTTATCATTAAAATATCATCACTTCACAAATTGTCAAAGACAAAAGATACCTACCTACCTTTTACAAGTTTGTAAACGTAATTTAGCTGGTGTTTACGTGTTTGCTATTGGATTAGATTATTTTACGAGTGTGATCATATTACGTTGAATTTCTTGTAATTTTTGAATAATCTCGCACTGAATTTTATAATCCACGGTATAAAGAAGTGAATATAACTTTGAATGTAAATTTTCTTAATATGATAAGAATGATGAATGATGAATGTTTTGGTAAGCTTATGATTATTATACGAAAAGCATAATAAAAAAACATTGAAACGTTTCCCATGTTTCTTTTTTGTAGAACAATTCTAGTTTCGAGAAATTATTACGGCGGTTTAAATTGCAAAACTTTTTTCTATATATTATATTATGGTCTGCGGCGCAATTTAATCGATCTAGTGATTTTTTCATACAATGGACAAATTTTATTAAAAATACTGGAGAGGCACGCCACCTGCAGGATTGTTTCGGTACTAAATGAAAACCTAGCGCCATCTGGTAGTCAAGGTCGCACATTTGATTATTGTGGTCTTAGAGTTGCGCATCTATGTCAGTATTAAGTGTATAGTCTATGGATACGACGCTTACTCCACGGTGCGTTGGTAGCCTCACACTGATTTCAAACAACATTTATTTGGATATCAGTGTTGTATTATTCTTTGCCTCCCCATTATTTCTCTAACGTGGTTTTCCTCTGAAGGCCAATTCTCGTAATTTAAAAATGTTCAAAATATAGTTCCGATCTAGTCTCAGTGTCAAAAATGACCCAAATGATATTCTCCTAAACTAACAAACAACGTCAAACGTGAACTTACACTGTGATGAGATCGAAAATTGATCGAATTCAAAACGGTATTCTGCTAACATTTCGAACTGTCACATGTACAAAATTTTCATTAAATAAACGTCAAAATTGAGATCGAAATGAGACTAGACCGAGATTATAATGACATCGGACTGAACTTTAAGAGTAGCAAAATACCATTTTTCGGTCAATTCATAATTTAATCTCAGTTCGGTCAAGTTTCAGTCATAGTGTCAAATAATTGACAGACAACCTGGTGAAGGTCACTGGGAGTTTTGGGATGAGAGCGAAATATAACCACTCGTTGCGGAAATCTAAGGAAGGCCTCCGCCTTTGTTCAGCAGTGGAAGTTCTTTGGCTAATATGATGATGATGATGACGATTCTTACTCTGTCTTGTCCTATATAAAACACCTTAAGAAATAACTTCATAACAGCACCTTAAAATCAAAAGTATGCAGAAAGAACAGGTTGTAAATACGAAATTATATTAGGTATATGTACCAGGATATCATATACCATTTAAACAACTTCCAATCATTATTCCTTTCACAAACATTAGTTACATACCAGAAAGTATTGTTCCCGCAGAATAGGATAAACCCAGCTCATGTTGTATTGTATGAATATTTCGCATAATTATATTTGCCTGGTAAATATACGCCCTCAAAATCGAAAGACTATCCCCGAAGTACGTACACATGTACTTCGGGCGTATAACGCATTATATCAATGTTTAGAATCGGTCCAAGTTATGATATAAAGGCGTTATTAAAGCGAACAATGAAACGATTAAACCACAGGTAATTTTTTTTCCGACTACTGCGAAGCCAAAACGAAGCGTTATGATTTTAGCATCTATATATGTTAGTATGTTCATCTGCTCCCTCAAATCGCCTAAAACTATTGGAATATTTTGACAAATGAGGTATCGTTGGAAGCCGCTTGCTATTCCGTAGGTTATACGCTATACGAGTATTATGATGCCACATAAAGCCCAATATGGCGGTTCATAACGGATATAAACTGCTATCAAAAATAAACTAAGTTTAAATTATCGTGTTTGATATTCAATCAATTGATTTGACGAATACCTACATTCCAAAAATATATAGATAATAAGAAATAATTTTATATATATATAAACCGTTTTTATAATATTTTCTAACCCGTTTTAATTTTTAAGGCCAGGCTTATTATTGTTAAGCGTAAAACACCTTTCCAACAACAACTTCTAACCCCAAAAAAATGTAAATAACCATTATGCCTATTGGTGTGGCATCAATGGGCGGCTCTAGTATGATCGTACGAACAGCTGGTGCTCCCCTTACGTGCCGAAGATTATTGTTCCGGTAGTTTTAAATGGTAGGAGTCCGCCTAAAACCACCTGAGCGTTAGGAGGGATGCCCCTTAACCCTTCTCCGGGACGGAGGAAGAACATGACGTATTTCCTCAGGATCAATAAAAAAAGGATATCATAACTCGCTCAGCTTAACTATTACGCCACACAATTTGAACCAAACTAACTCTGGCAACGGTCACACGGTCACAAGTCATGGTATGTCCCGCGGGAGGCATACTAACGACTTTACCCACTCACTTAGACTCGGAGACTAGTGTTTTTTTTGGTCAAACTTCGTCTACCTAAAGATTCATGTATCTGCAATATATGGCTGGTATAACTACAGACTAAATTCGTATCAGATTAAAGATATTGGAACCACCGTATGAAGATTGAAGTTACTCGTTTAAGGCACAAGGCCTTGATTGCAGATAGAACGTCAATTGGTATCGAAGGCGGTGTCTTTTTCATATTTTATTTAACCCAGTGAAAACACTTCCTGTACTTTCTCCGTCGTCGTCGGTGCGGAGGAGCACGTCTCCTGCCACCTAAAACCACCGGAATGGTCATCTTTGGCACCCAAAGAGGCTTGAGGAACTCGATAAATCTCCATTTAGAGCCATTGGTGCCACGCCTTCAGGCACATCGCGGAGGAGATGTCAGTAGAGCGGTCACCCCCTCTAGCGCGAACGATGAGCATAGACCGCCTGGCTCTAACTATAGTGATAAATATCACGATTAATATCAAGATACACATTGATTGATAAATAAAGGACGGCACGGTTAGTGCAGTGGCTGATACAGTTGGCTGCTGCGCTCTGAGTCACAGGCTCGATTCCCACACGGTACAAATATTTGTATGATCTGCAGGTAGTTTTGGTCTGGGTGTGCCTATTGTGTGTGGAACTTGTGTCTGTATTTTCTTTTTTCTTAAAATAAACGTTGCCCCACACTAGGATTTCTCCTGTGTCGTGGGTGCGTTTACAAACACAAATTCCACACACAATTACACCCAGACCCGTAACAACTACTTGCAGATTATGATGAAGATATGTAATTTATTATAGCTGTGTGGTGCCGGCTACGAATAGCACCAACCCATCTCATACCGTGGGTATCGTAACAGGCGACTAAGGGATTAGCCGGAGGATGGGCAGCAGCGTCCTTTCAGTACATTAACAACTCAACTGCGATCGCCAACCCGCCTGCCAAGTGTGGCGATTATGACTAAACCCCCCCCAATGATCACACAACACACCGATATCGGTTGTTGTAGTCATCATTGGGGGAGGCCGGTGTTCAGCAGTGGACTTTATTAGGACGACATGAAAAAAAAAAAGATGTCATTTATTTCTGAAATAGATACTAACGAAAATTTTTATTACTCAATACAAGTTACACAAGGATCGGTATACATATATATATTTGCCTCCGCCAAAGATCGCCACAAAGATCTCCGGCATGCCCTCCACCCTCCCCTGGGCGGAGGAAGTATATGATTTATTTCCACTGGGTTGATAAAAAAATCGCCACACGGACCGGTCTGGGTTTTGCATGGTGATTGAGGGGTTTTGTTATAATCGCAACGCTTAGAAGGTGGGTTCGCGATCGCAGTTGTATTGTAAATGTACTCAAAGGGCCGTGTGGTGCCGGCTCAGAATGCCACCACCCCATCTCCTCCCATGGGTGTCGTAAAAGTAAACTAAGGGATTAGCCGGAGGATGGGCTGCAGCGTCCTTCGAGTACTTTACCATTCAACTGCGATCGCCAACCCGCCTGCCAAGCGTGGCGATTATGGCAAAACCCCCCAATGAGCCCACAACATATCCATATCGGTGCTTGTGGTGATCTTTGGGGGAGGCTTGTGTCCAGCAGTGGACTTCATTCGGCCGAAATGATGACTCAAAGGGCGTCGCTGCCCATCCTCCAGCTAATCTATTAGCCACATTTTATTGCACCCACCGGAAGCGACGGAGTGGTGCTATTCTTATACGTCATAACTTGATAATTATCACGTAGACATTTTTATCGTGATCATTTTGAACCCTGCTCCTACCTACCCAACGTATCCTCACGCATATAGGAAAGGTTACCACTATCTTTCCTTTTTTTTTTTATTGGTGCCCAGTGGAAATTCTTCATGAACTTCCTTCGCCCCGGGGAAGGGCGAAGGGGTATGCCGGACTCCTACCGGCTAAAACCACTGGAGCGGTCATCTTTGGCACGTAAGGGAGGCTCCAGGTCCTCGTATGATCACACTAAAGCCGCCCACTGGTGCCACGCCTATTGGCACATCTCGGAGAGGGTGACTGTAAAGCGGTCACCCGCCCAGGGGGATTGTAAAGGATCCCACAAAGCGTCCCACGGCAGCGCGTGACCACATGCGTGCTACCGTCTTCTCTTGGGTCGCTTGGTGTGGGCACGCAGATTCCCCAATCTACGCACCCGCGAACCCAGAGTTCCCCCACCTTATAGCAACGGCAGGGGTTTTCAGGCGTATCGGAATTAGGCGCCAGGGCGGGTGTTACCCCGGCGCCGTCTCCTTCTTCTTCGAGCGGGATCGGCCCTCTCCCGGTCCCGCTCTGCAGTCTCCTTCTGGAGCATGACGCTCTCACAGAAGGAGACCACTGCAATCCAGTTTTCGTGCTCTGCCAACATAGCATGACACTACTGCTGGCAGAGAGAGATCTTGCCCGATCCGATCGACCAGGATCCGCCGCTCGGCGGCCCACGCAGGGCACGCCTCGAGCGTGTGCTGTGCGGTGTCCTGGTCGCTATCACAATGTCCAAATGTCCTATCCTGTGCAGGTACGCACCGAAACAACCGTGCCCGGTGAGCACCTGCGTCAGGCGATAGGTGACGCGCTCGCTCCTTCTGAGCCAGGCTCCGAAGAGCGGCAGGACGGCCTCGACGACGCGCTTGGTCGCAAATTGCATCCGCAGGCGGTGACGCCACTTTACAAGTGCGCGTCGGCGAGCCAGCCGCCGCAGCCTGTCCAACGCCCCTGGAGGCGCGTTTTCGCCGCTCTGGCGCAGGGAGCGTGTCTGATACCACTATCTTTCCTAGGATGTCGTAAAAGGCAACTAGAGATAGAATAT
Source organism: Diloba caeruleocephala (assembly GCA_947459985.1). NCBI lineage: Eukaryota > Metazoa > Arthropoda > Insecta > Lepidoptera > Noctuidae > Diloba > Diloba caeruleocephala. The sequence continues at coordinate 18,767,833 of OX381623.1, read as the reverse complement.
TTAGCGAATAGGCAGTAGCATCCTCCTGTTTTGCTCCAGCATTAGTCTACTTATAACAGTATATTGTGATCACCAGTCTATGTACAAAGCGTGGTGACTATGGCAACCTTGTAGGAATCCATGACCAATGTATATCATACGACGAAAGACGCTCTGATTTATTTTAAGGGTTGCGAGGGTTAAAGGTGGTTATTAAACTTTAGTTAAGTTAATAAACATGCAATTAATTAACATCTCGAGTATAATATTTAGTTTCTTCTTCATAATTTTTAAGTAGCTCTTATAACCCGTTTAAGCACTCAAAAGCTCAAGTAGTTTTAATTTATTAGCTTTCAAGAACATCGCTAATTAAATAAGATGTTAAAAGTGAATATTAATCTACAATAAATCTACATTAATGTTAAAAGTGAATATAATCCTTACATAGTAAATGGTGTTTTGTTCGAGGAAAAAATTCATATTGTGTTTCAACAGCAACTTGAAGGGAGGAGGCGGCTGGATAACCGCGGGGCCGTGGTGGGTGATATCGTGATAGAGAATCAGTGCCTAGCTTTGACGACGCAGCACATTAAAATCATTGCGACAGTCAATGGTAGTAACCTCTCGTGGTCATGGTGCTGTCTATATTCCGATGCGATAATAGCGTTTGGAAATCCTTTGCCTCCTTTAACGAGGAGATAATGTAAGGAACGGGCATCGATAGGTGCGTACTGATCACCGGTCTCAATCACGTAGTCACGTGCCGCCGTGTGCGCAGCAAATGTAAATTAATAGCAAACGTAAGTTATTTTTGGGCCCAGTGGAAATTCTTCATGAACTTCCTCCACACTGGGGTGGGACGAAGAGGCATAACGGACCCCTACCGGCTAAAACCACTAAGGCGGTCATCTTCGGCACCTGTAGGCACATCTCGGAGAGGGTGAGTGTAAAGCGGTCACCCCCCGGGGAGATTGTAAGGGATCCCCCGAAGCCTCACTGTACGCTGTGCAATGTTGTCGCGTGACTACATGCGCACTAGAAAACGAACCTGGTGAACTTCGAATTGTGACACCTTATTCATACCGTTATCATCTATAAATCTACCTCCACTTGCTATATCTACTCCGGCGTTTAATTAAAATGTCTGCTACATTTATAATTAAAATTCTCATAAATGCTTTTAGAAACTGCATTTCTTGAGTTTATCCTTTAAACGTGTAGTTTTCAGAGTGGGGTCTACAAATTGAATAGTTATATCTACAGGGATGTCGCGACAGGGCTATGAATACTAAAACGGTAATGTAAACAATGTTTTACTGCAACGTTGCACCCTTTGTTGTAGTTCTTATTACTCGTATAATCTTTGTGGTGAAGTTCCTTTAGAATTGAAAAATTGCTGTGCCCTTTCAGGGTTCATGTAGTATCTGGCAACAAAAATGTAATCGACAACGTTTTAACTACATGAGTGCAATAAAAAACGTTAAACTTCACTTTGACTTTCGTATCCTAAAAGGTGACTAAAGATATCATGAAGATAAGTAGCGACTTCTAATAAACTCATAATTTTTAAACATTATACTCTGGAAATTTATCCTACACTAGCTGGGACCCGCGGTTTGGCCCGCGTTTAATATACAGGGTATCCAGTAAATAGCACGACATTCTACAGGGGATTTACAGGAGTACAAAATTTTCTGAAATATCGAAACAAACCTTGACACAGATTTTTAAGCATCTCGTAATGAAAAATTCCTTTTTCTAGTTTTTTTTACCTCAAATTACTTGTGAATAGTTACTTTACTCATTGATAAGTCTTTATTCTATTAAAAACTAACATGTTTTTAAGAAATACAATTTTTATTTAAATTTTCGCAGGACAATTTTCTTATCGCTTAACTTTAACCTTCAGTGGTGAAAAAAAAACCGTAAGATTTTGCTGAACATATATTGTGTTTTTTTCGTAGGTATTGACCCAAGCTCTAACCCCCTGCAGTATGTCGTGCTATTTACTGGACACCCTGTATATAGTCTAAAATAAAAGTAGCCTAAGTTATTCCTTATAACATTAGCTATCTGCCAGTGAAAGTCCCGTCAAAGATTTCGGAGATTACCCGAAACAAACAGACAGACAGACAGACAAATAATTTAAAAATTGTTTTTTTTGTTGTTATAGGTACCGTATATACTTTCATATGCATTTAGTAAAAAACTTTTATTTTGACATTATAAACAGACACTTCAATTTTATTTATTTGTATAGATATGTATGTAATGTTCTGTTATCAAGCAATATTCAGATAACAGGGCGATTATACAATAAAAATAACATTTATATTTCTCTATCTGAATTGTAAGCATACTGTCGTTATATTATTCATTCCCAACAGGAGGGTACAAAATGAACATGAGCGAGACGAAAGTCATGTCAAACGCTCATGTCATGTCCATCTGATATCCGTTAGGAACTCTGTTCTTGAAGTTGTTGACGAGTATGTATACTTGGGACAAACCTTTCAGTTAGGTGGGTCCTTCCTTCCTTCGGAGAACCGTGTGCGCACATAGCACAGCGCACAATGAGGCTTCGGGGGGATCCTTTACAATTTCCCCTGGAAGGGTGACCGCTTTACAGTCACCTTCTGCGAGATATACCCATAGGCGTGGCACAAGTGGGTGGCTCTAGTCTGATCATACAAGGACCTGGAGCCCCCCTAAGGTGCCGAAGATGACCGCCCCGTTGGTTTTAGTCGGTAGGAGTCTGGCATGCCCATGCATGCTGAAGTTCATGATGAAATTGCAATGGGATAAATAAAAAAAGAAGGTCCTTCGCGAAAGAGGTCAATCGTCAAATCGTCTTTCGAGAAATTTCAAAACCTCTTTTCGTTATCAATACCGCAGTACCTCAAGGCATAAGCCCTTAACCGTTGTGTGTTACCAGTAATGACATAATGAGACTTCGCCACTTACTATGGACCTCATAAGAAAGCTCAGGGTCACAGCGGGCTATGGAGAAGGCTATGCTTGGTATTTCACTGAGAGATCGAATCGGAAATGAGGAGATCCGTAGAAGTACAAAGTTGTCGACATAGCTGAAAGGATTAGTAAACTGAAATGGCGATTGGCGTGGCAAATTCTTCTTGAGTGGAAAACGAAGTTTGGAATGACCTCCAATGAGATGGGCAGGCGACCTGGGATGGTCGCTGGGAGTCGTTGGATGTGGGCGTCATGTAACTGCTCCTTGTGGAAATCTACGAGGGAAGTCTTTGTTCAGCAGTGGACGTCCTTTGGCTGATATGATGATGATAGTTTTTTTTTGTGTATTTCGATGAATGCCATGTATTATACGAAGTTTTATTTAATGTGATAACCTAAGCGCTGCTTTGTATTACAACTGAAACAGCTTAACGAGCTCTCCAAGGTTGGTACAGTGGCTGATACAGTCGACTGCTGCGCACCGGGTCGTGGGTTCGATTCCCACACGGAACAAATATTTGTACGATCTGCCGGTAGTTGTTCCGGGTCTGGGTGTGTATTGTGTGTGGAATTCCTAGTGTGGGGCAAAGTTATAACAAAAAAAAAAAAAAAAAAAAACAATTTACAAAGAATTGTCAGACATTCAAAGTTTGACCGCGGAAATTGCAGCTTAACTTGAACGTTTTACGCGGGTGCTATTTACCACCAGCCAGATCCTGAATCAATATATCACCAGCATAATGCCCCATTTAAAGGCACAATCGGTAATGGATATAAATTAGGAAGCAAACAAAGGGAAGCCGCCTGCTTGCGAAACTTGCACCACATCCTCGATTCCAGTTTAATTCACGTGACATACACACGCCAACAACAATCAACTTCTACACTGACATAAACATGGACATACTACACTAAATACACTACACCACATAACATGCTATTCTATTTTTATTTCTTTATTTTCACGATACTAAGGAGTAGATTTATAATACATACAATATTGAACTTAATATCTTAATCTATACAGACAAATAAATAAAATTGATGTGTGTGTTTCATCATATCAGCCACAGGACGTCCACTGCTGAACAAAGGCCTCCCCCTTAGATTTCCACAACGAGCGGTCACATGCCGCTCTCATCCAACGACTCCCAGCGACCTTCACCAGATCGTCTGTCCACCTCGTTGGAGGTCGTCCCACGCTGCGTTTTCCGGTGCGCGGTCTCCATTCGAGAACCTTTGTGCCCCAACGGCCATCAGTGTGTGTGTTTGTAATGTCAAAATAACAGCTTTTTAAAAATAAAAATATGAAATGCATATGAAAGTATATATACGGTACATACAACAAAAAAATCCGAATCCGGCATATCCCTTCGCCCTTCCCTGGGCCGAAGGAAGTTCCATGTAGAATGTCCACTGGACACCAATAAAAAAAAGGTTAAGCAAAACTGCGAGCACACGAGCAAATAAGAACCACCATGCTGCAGGTGTTCGATGTTGAGCCCGTTATGTCCAGGCGATTATCCTCTGGTCATCTTCCTTATTATGTGCCTAATTTCATTGATAGGAATAACAGTCTATAGCTTTTCATTTCTTTACCCAGCATCGAATTCCCGTCATAGCGGTCCCAGCGGTGACCCTACGGTACACTGAGGCAAACAACTCCGCGATAGCCCCAGGACTGGCAACTCCGTCGACACTCACAGGAACGCAAGGCCTAGAATTCTATTCATTATTTCCAAAAACTTTTGAAATTGGAGTTAGCGTGGTGTTTTGCACATATCCGTTTTAAATTGCACTTGGTGTTTTTTAAAACCATTTAAGCCTTGCTTTAAAAACCTTCCATGCCGTGAACATAACTTCAAAAAAGAGTCCAGCAGATGGCTGTCCATACCATAGACGGTTAAGGATTTTTTATTTACCACATGTTGACGTGGCGCCACACTGCGTTCTTTCATCTAGATAAATTAGATATTTAGCCTCTTGTGCTCATCAGTAATTTAAGCAACATAATTATGTGGCTGCAAAAATTAAACTATAATGATACTGAAAACATTCTTATAATTACCTAAACACACAATCACACACTCTCAAACACCCACCCAGTCACATATCCACACACTCCCATACCCACACAATCACCCATACTACACACCTAGTAACATTCATTTCGCATACTTTAACCAAGATTTAATCATAATAAATAAAACTATAAATTATCGTGAGATTCCTTACTACATTCTGTCATCGCACTTTTTTATTTTTATTGGTGCCCAGTGGAAATTCTTCATGAACTTCCTTCGCCCCGGGGATCTGTCAGCGCACTTAGCACATAATCTATAAAATGAAAACGTAAAGGAGTGGGATCCTGGTTTCCTGAAACACAGGCCACGAACCTTTTCTTTATTTTTTTTATTGATGTCCAGTGGACATTCTACATGGAACTTCCTTCACCCCGGGGAAGGGTGAAGGGGTATGCCAGACTCCTACCGGCTAAAACCACTGGAGCGGTCATCTTCGGCACCGACGGGGGGCTCCAGGTCCTCGTAAGATCACACTAGAGCCGCTCATTGGTGCCACGCCTTTAGGCACATCTTGGAAGGGATGACTGTAAAGCGGTCACCCCCTCTAGAAAAGGCGACTGTAAAAAGGTCGCTCCCCAGGCACTTCTCGGGGAGGATTGTTAAGGATCCCCCCAAGCCTCGCTTTGCGCTATGCTGCGCACACGGCGGTACGTGACCATGTGCGCGCCACCGTCTTCCCGGGGGTCACTCGGTTTGAGCACGTAGACTCCCCAATCTGCGCAACCGCGACCCCTGTGGCCCCCCACCACGAAGTGATGGCAGGGGGCTCAGGCGTGTTGGACTTGGGAGCCGGGACGGTTGTTGCCCCGGCGCCGTCTCGTCCTTCTCCGTGCGGGATCGGCCCTCTCCCGATCCCGCTCTGCAGTCTCCTTCTGCAGCATGACGCTCTCGCAGAAGGAGACCACTGCACTCCAATTTTCGTGCTCTGCCAACATAGCCGATACTACTGCCGGCAGAGAGAGATCTTGCCCGATCTGATCGACCATGATCCGCCGCTCGGCCGCCCACGCAGGGCACTCCTCGAGCGTGTGCTGTGCGGTATCCTGGTCGCTTCCACAATGGTGGTACTGTGCCGTAACCTCGCGTCCTATTCTGTGCAGGTATGCACCGAAACAACCGTGACCGGTGAATACCTGCGTCAGACGGTAGGTGACGCACTCGCTCCTTCTGAGCCAGGCTCCGAAGAGCGGCAGGATGGCCTCGACGACGCGCTTGGTCGCGAAAGGCCACGAGCCTAGCTAAGGCACCAGTCTCCCACAGTATATACTTACCTGAATTGTATATCATTGTCGAATCTGACCAATGTAAACAAATTATAATGTATGTATATTGTGGTGAGAATAAACGATTATCTTATCTTAATATAAATTTGCTGCTGTCTCGGCTGGACAGCCTAACCACGTAGTTGCATCTTAAAATTATGTTACTCGAGCACCCTGTCTGTATGTGTGAATGTGAAATGCATCTCCCATTCGGCGCAGTAAAGTAGCGGATGTAATACATCCTAAAGTACCGATTCGAGTCGTGCTTACAACTGCGTTTAAGATACGGATCAGTAACTCCGCTACATTAAACTTTACGGAATAAGTGTTTTACTATAGAAGATTGCACTAAATACCTCTAGATAAAGTAGTCACGCTACTCTGAGCATTCTTACTAGTTTTCGTAACAGCATTAATGCCACGCCTAGGCAGATCTCTATGAAAGCGACTGTAAACAGGTAAACCCTTCTAGTAGAGATGAGGCGGCTGTAGAGAGCTCGCTTCCCAGGCCCATCTCGAGGAGTTAAGGCACGGTTGGTGCAGTGGCTGATACAGTCGGCTGCTGCGCACCGGATCGTTGATTCGATTTCCGCACGGAACAAATATTTGCACGATCTGCAGTTTGTTTTCCGGATCTGGGTATATTGTGTGTGGAATTTGTGTTTGTAAACGCACCCACGACACATGAGAAATCCTAGTGTGGGGCAATGTTTTTATTAAAACCAAAGAACAAAAACCAAAATAACCCTAGTCATCTTCAAGCAGGTATAGCCTGATACATGCCCTAAAACATTTACGTTGGCTGCTACATAAAGAGCGTTAATGTTGCTACGTGATTCTTCAAAGCTACGACGAGACTACGCGTAGGTTTTTGTATTCGTATATATATGAGTTGTTTGAAGCGAAGCGAAGAAGTATCGTTAACAAGTGATCCTTTGTGAGCGAAGCCGAATGTCTGCTTATAAATTTGAGTTAAAAGTTACCGTTAAGATTTAAATGAATGTGATTTTGTGTAAGTTTTAAATGCACAGGATATTGTGTGTGTGTGTATGATTATGATACTGGATGATTGCTTTTCCGCAGTTTAAAAATAGATACACTACATTTATAATCTTACCAACTATATCAAAATAAACTTTTTTGTACTTGGTAACTTAACATATTCCTGTAATTGCCGCCCAGATATAGGCCACTCTTCCTCTTCATTTGTGTACCAGAACCCAGTAGCCATACTTTGCCCATCAATCCGCCTGCCAAGCGTGGTGAGTACTGGTGAATTCCCTCCAAAATGACAAAACACACAAATTGTGGATATCTATGGGGAGGCGTAATAAGGTAAAAGGATAAGTACGCTGAAGTGGCAATGGGTGGGGCAAAAGGGTTCCCGAGACCATGCTCCGGAAAATGCAGCGTAGGACGACCTCAAACGAGATGGAAGGTCGACTTGGTGAAGGTTTCTGGGAGTCGTTGGATGCGGGCGGCATGTAACTGGACGCTGTGGAAATCTATGCCTTTGTCCAGCAGTGGACGTCCTTTGGCTGATATGATGATGACTTCCTTATCCAAACAACAATTCTTATTACATAACCGTATTTTGTACTTAGTCCGACATGCACTTAGCGGACGTTTTCAGCATAGAGAATGTAAGTTCAAACAACACACACAGTCACCAACCATAAATACTTTACCATCCGATACTTATGTAATAAAAACTGCACGAAAGATCTTATCATTCGAAGAAATACTGGCTACTTACACGAAGCACACATTGACCGCACCTTCGTATAAAAATCGGAGTCAAGCCAACACGAGCGACCGGTCTCCGATATTAGTAGTAGGCGCCGTGAATCGGGTCTTTGCATGCAAAGTTACAGTCGCACTCGTATTACACACCCATGCCACATCGTAAAATCTTTATGCAAACTCTATGTAAGTAGTGCTGGGAATCGCTGGAAACTTTTGTAGTGGAATTCGTTGGAAATATTCGTGGTAGTACAGTTGTTAAGTTGTTGGCTTTATGGTTTCTTTGTTATTGTTGTATCTGTTTTGCAAGAGGAAAGTTTATTATTAGATACATAGACAAAAGCATGAATACTGGCACAGTAGCTGGTGAAATTACTAGCATTGGCGACTCGGCATTAGAGACTAAGGCCTGTATTACAGATAGAGAATCAAAACTCGAGCAGAACTTGACTCGAGATTGTGTTAATCAAATATAAACCCTACGTAATAGGTCCAGTATTTATATTCAATTGACAAAATCTCAAGCAAAGTTCTACTTGAGTTTTGATTCTGATGATAATGAAATTGCACGATGTCAAAACTGCATATAATGTTTTGAAAAGAAGGTGTAAAATCATGCTATTTCGATTAAAGTTCAAAGTTTAGTCGTTAGCAATCATCCCAGGTCTGTCACAACTACAATCATTTTAATAATATATGTTCCGTGCGATTGACTGTCAGATATAAATAATTTCAATGATTACTGAAAATAAAAGCTTAAAGTGATGTTCACATCAATATAGGAAGCTGCATTGCATGTCTCTGAATTAACAGCGAATTTCCATTAAACGTTACATGTGAAAGGGGTGATTTTAATACACTCGCAAAAGTAATTCGATTTCGTCTGTTTTCTATGTGAAAAATACACAATCATACCGTTTTACGTAATGAGGTACCGTGTGTGTGGCCCGCCCTAGCTTTTCTCGGAACATAAACGGCTTATATTTCTATCTGGAATGAGTAAGTTTCGTTTGTTTGAAAAATATAGGTTCCTAATAGTGGTGTAGTTAGTAGTAGAGGCAACGCTTGGCCGAGTGGCTAATTGCTTGGTTTACCTCGCTGCTTTCGCAGATTCGAACCCTGCACAGAATAAATCTTTGTACGTCCAACAGGTTGTTCTGGGTCTGGGTGTTTGCGCGTGTAAGATTTTTGTCTGCAACTATAAAAAAAATTTGAAATAGTCGATAGAATTGTCAGATACGGTTCCGTTGTTTTTGCAACTACCCTTACATAGTTACATAGAAACAATAGACATACAATATCTAATATTGTCGTGGATGTCTCTATGTGCGTCTATTAATTTGTTGGGGAACTCATGAGATATGTGGAATGAATAAAATGAATAAAGCAGCTAGGTAATCTTTCCCCTTCGATTTTATAAAAAAGGTCTAAGGGATGAGCAATAGCAACTTCCTAAAACCTGATATGTTATAGCCAAAGGAAACCATTCTTGGACAACCAAATGGAAGCGATGGAAAATAAAAAATAAAATTGCAAAGTATTCTATTTTCTAACAATTACCAAATATTCTTGATGCAAATCCGGGATCCCGGATGGGTTATGTTCCATTTTCAATATAAATCAAAAGCAGCCTGTATATTCAAGACTCTAATCCTTAGCAGTAATTAGTAGTGTTAATTATCTAGCAATAATTAAATGTGCGTACTAAGCCGTGTACACAGCTAGGATTAGAAGGTAGGGATTATAAGGCGTGCTATACACCTAATTGTACGAAATTATATGAATGAATATTTCGCTTGTACGTCCGATAGTCTTAAAAACGCTGAAAAAGATATCCGAATGAAGACACGGGAGTTTATATGTGACCATGACTTAACCGTTCCTTTCCCAGCAAAGAGTACATAGCTCAACAAAAAAATAATGTTGTCAAAGCATTGGACAAGGAAGGAGAATGCTGGAAATATATTTACAAGACGTAGGAAACGTCGTATGGAAAGCTGAGTATTGAAAAGTTGAAAGCTGGAGTATTTTATGGCCCTCAAATTCGGACATCGATAAAAGATTCACACTTATAGAAGTTGTGACGAATTCTGAAAGTGAAGCTAGCTGAAGTTTTGTGTTGGTGGTTGAAAATTTCTATAAAACCATAAAGCACCATAATATATAGAAACTGTGGGAATGATGTTGGAAAGCTTCAAAGTTTTAGGAGCTAATATGAGCATAAAGTTACACTTTCTCCACAGTCATCTGGATAGATTGCCTGAGAATCTGGAAAATTATAGTGAGGAACAGGGAGAGCACTTCCACCAGGATCTAAAAGTGATGGAAGAAAGGTATCAGGGTAGATGGGACCGTCACATGATGGCAGATTACTGCTGGAGTCTGAAAAGAGATTGTCCCCAAAAAAATTATAAAAGAAGAGCTAATAAGAGGCGTTTTCCTGCAGTTTAACATAAGATTATGATTTTTTCTCCTATTCTATTTCTATGCACGTTCATTATTTATATACTAAATAAAATAAATGGTAACAATTTTCAAGAAAAAGTTGATATTTATGGATATATTTGTTATTTCTTCCTAATTTTTAATGATTTATTAATAAAATATGAAAATGAGCGTGCGAAACAGAGCCAATCTTCCAAAACCATTCATAGTTTCGTGGATTGCTGACATAGAGGTATTCAATTAAACCACTCTAACATCAAGTGATATAGTTCCGTGTGGTTTTCGGATTCAGAATATAAACACCACCCCATCACCTCCCGTGGATGTCGTAAAAGGCGACAAATTTACTCTAAACTCTACTGTGCAGCAGCACATCCGTCTGGTTTAGGGATCCCTTCTATGGAAAAGCACCTATACTGCGCTCACTGCCAGGCGTGGTGAGTACTGGAAAATTCCCCTCATATTGACGATACAATTGTGGACATCTATGGGGTCCTTTGTTTAGTAGTGGACGTCCTTTGGCTGATATAGCTGATAGGTAATATAGGCAGTTTAAAATTCATTGGTAGACACATTTTATTTGCTGTGACTGTACGGAGCTTGCCACTTATTTATTTTGAAAGTATATCCACCTATTGAAACATAAAAGTAACAGATTCAAATCAATTTTATCAACAAGCGGTGATCATTTTGTTCACAGAAATGATTACAAATGCTACGAAAACCTCGTAGCAACTTGCTACAAAGAATTTTGTTAACGATATAAAACATATTCTCCATTTATGATATTATGAAAGAAAATATTCGTATCGTCCAGAGCTTGTTAGAATAAACTGTAGAACACAATGGTGTAGACGAAGTTAATATTCTATCGAATTTAGACCAAATCCAATCACCTAACTACCGACAGTTTGCCCCACCAGAAATAAAACTACATAGGCATTATGTATTATGGATTATATTATATATACAGTTGTAGATATATAGAGAAGTAACATCAAATTTATTTCTATCTCTGGTAAAGCATACCACTGATAGCATATTGGGATCCAGGAATAGCGGCAAACGCCCACAGGGTTCAAGTGAGCCTTTGTGTTAATAACGCAAGTCTAGACGCTGTCTGAAAGGGAAAACACTTTATTATAGTAACCACATAAGGATAATATATAATAATATATAATAAATAATAGGAAATAGATTTTGTGTAGTAGAGTATATAAGATGCTATTTTAATAATCCACGATAATTTGCATGGCGTTTCATCATTTCGGCCGAATGAAGTCCACTGCTGGACACAGGCCTCTCCCAAAGATCACCACAACGACCAATATGGGTGTGTGAAAATACCCTTGAAGGACGTCGCTGCCCATACTTCGGTTAATCTTATAGTCACCTTTTACAACACTACAAAGTTCCACTCCAATTGTACTACTTTAATTTGATATTAAATAATAATAAAAATTTAATAGTAAATAAAAATTAACCATGTGGTGCTGGCTCAGAATGCCACCGCCCCATTTCCTCCCATGGGTGTCGTAAAAGTCGACAAAGGGAATAGCCGAAGGATGGGCAGCAGCGTCCTTCGAGTACATTAACAACTCAACTGCGATCACCAACCCGTCTGCCAAGCGTGGCGATTATGGCAAAACGCCCCAATGAGCCCACAACACCCATATCGGTCGTTGTGGTGATCTTTGCGGGAGGCCTGAGTCCAGCAGTGGACTTAATTCGGCCTAAGTGATGATGATGATGATGAATAATAAAAGTTTTAAAAAACTATCGATATTCTCCGGAGATATCTGTGTAGCAGCACTAAAACTGTAAAGTGTTTATGCGCATTTGCAAAATGGCAGCGTTATGACTCGCTCTACACGCAAATACACACGGGGTAAGCACGTAAATAGCTGGCACCTGTATCGCGTGTAATTTATTGGAACATTTTTACAAGTTGTTTGTTACTAACAATGTCGAGCTAGATTTGTTTGCTTTACCTAGTTAGACTTAAGCTCATGCAAATGGGAGTTATATTTTACACTATGTAGACTACGTTGGAGTGACCGTTGAAGTCCTCCAGGATGAGCACTGGACGGGGCAATCATTTACATGGAATGCTGCGAGCTTCCGCGTCCAGGCATCCCTCGACGTCAGCGAGCAACATGTTGGGGGAGACATAGCAGTCCACTACTGCCAGAAGACCCCACTATATGACGACGAAGCCCTGCCCCCTGCCAAAAGAGAATAGGGCAGGTCCCCCGAAGCTATGAGCTGTGCTGCGCTCGCAGCGACACGTGGCTACATGCACACGGTCGGTATTCACGCAGATTCCCCAATAGGCGCGCTCGTGACCCCCAAGGCCCCCCGCCATATAAATACGACAGGGGACTCAGGCGTGTAGCACACGGACGCCGCGGTGGTTATCCTGTAAGAAACTAGATAATAGGCGCTTGCTTACTGGTATACATAAATAAAAGCGGCCCTTTTACTAGTAAATCAAAAGCAAATTACGTTCGAGATGTTCTCAGTTCTATTGTGGCCGCGATGACGCAACAAACTCTGCGTCCGCAATAAAAACTCTACGCTTATTTGAGCAGGTTGTAACATTTTCATACCTTCCTTTATAATTCAAATTTCCGAGCTATGCGCATAGACATGCGTCCAATTTCATCCAACGATGAAACGAGAATAGAAGCCTTTCATTGAAATACCCAACAAGCGTGCAGTGAGGGAAAAACATTGAGGTATGAAATTTTCACGAAAAAGTTTCCACTACACGGTTCTATTCCAGGCTGAAAAGATGCATATCTGTTTTTATTTCAATCATATATGACAGCTGTACTCATTCTAAGGTTCAATATAAGGGTTGTTATATAATGTGTATATTTTTGGTTCGTAGTAAATTTCTTCTTAGTAAATATTTGCTATAAAGTCCGTATAGTATCTAGATTAAGAATATAGCCCCACTCCATCTCCTCCCGTGGATGTCGTAAAAGTGAGTGAGGTACTCTAAACCAGAGGTATGGACAGCAGCGTCCCTTCCATGGAACAGCAACCGTTGTGCCAACCCGCCTGCCAAGCGTCGTGAGTCTGACTTAATCTTTTTCATATCTTTAATAGGTGTTCCATGGACCATAGCTATAAATCACGTAGGGCCCCCGTGTACACATATACGCTCGGGAAGACATCTGTTATCAGCAACTTCGAAATCTTGAAGATGGCTAGCTTCTTTACGTTTTGGGTTTTGGTGTACACAGGCTTGGAGAAGATTCTGTATGTTTGTGTCTCACACAGTACATCAGTGAGGCAGCGGATGCGGTACCGCAGAGATATCCTTCTGCTCAATGTCCTGACGGGAATTTCAACGCCTGCCACTATTCTCACAGATGTGCACAAACCATACAAGAAGAAAGACGAAAAAGCTAGTATTAGCGCTGTATCGTACACAGCTAGACCAAAGCGCAACAAGAGTGCCAAGGTATTGTTTATCCTGGGTAACTCCTCATGGACTTCCTTTGCCTTGGGAAGGGCGGAGGGGCATACCGAACTCTTACCGGCTAAAACCCCACGGTGTCCTTCCACTTACTGGCTGGGGGTGAAGTGCACGCTTTGTCAGTATTAGACTGCGCCCCCAGCAGGTATCGACCCGTCAGTTTAACGGGCCTCATCTTTGTGCAACCTAGCTGGCTGCAACTATCGTCAGAGGCGTGCGCAGAACACACGCGCCGCTGTCTCGGGCCTGTTTGTATTGGGCGACGGACTGCCCTTAGCTCGTCACGTTACGTCAAGCTCCCATCATACGCCTTTCCGCTAGAATATATGAATGAATATCGGATTTCCTGAGAGGTCAGTGGAGTTCCATTCCATTTTATTTTTTTACGCGGAACCCTAATGATTTTGCTAAAATAAAAGTAGCCTAAGTTATTCCTTATAACATCAGCTATCTGCCAGTGAAGGTCCCGTCAAAATCGGTCAAGCCGTTTCGGAGATTACCCGGAACAAACAGACAGACAGACAGACAGACAGACAGACGGACAGACAGCCAGACAGACAAAAAATAAATAAAATGTGTTTTTGTTATATGTCACGTACATACTTTCATATGCATTTAGTAAAAAGCTGTTATTTTGACATTACAAACAGACACTTGCCGTGTGGTGCCGGCTCAGAATGCCACCACCCCATCTCCTCCCATGGGTGTCGTAAAAGTCGACTAAGGGATTAGCCGAAGGATGGGCAGCAGCGTCCTTCGAGTACATTAACAACACAACTGCGATCGCCAACCCGCCTGCCAAGCGTGGCGATTATGGCAAAACCCCCCAATGAGCCCACAACACATCCATATCGGTGGTTGTGGTGATCTTTGGGGAGGCCTTTGTCCAGCAGTGGACTTCATTTGGCCGAAATGATGAAACAGACACTTCAATTTTATTTATTTGTATAGATAATCTCCGCAGAGCCACCCAAAGTTACACAATGACTGAGTTGGTATCAGTGTCTATTTCAGAGGTTGTTTGACAACGAGGTATCCTTGAACTGACTGAAACTAACTGAGATTCGGATAACGATTACATGTTGGTGGCTTTTACAACAGTTAGTTCAATTAACTGGTTAAGATAGCATATTCTAGGGTAACTTAGTGTATTCTAAACTCGATTATTGTTACATTAGTTAGTTATCTGCCTATCGTCGGCTCAGTTCTAGATGTCTATGGCGCTTTTTTATTTTTAGGTTTTGGTATCCTTGTGTCACTAATAAAAATATCAGTTGAAAAAAATCAGCTTTACCTATTTTTAACCGACATAAAAAAGGAGGGGGTTCTCAATTCGGTGCGTTTTTTTAAATGTATGTACAGCGATTACTCCGAGATTTGTAGATTATACGATTGTACGAGATACCGATTTGAGCAATTATTTTTTAACTGGTGCAGAATGCTTTCGAAGTGGTCCAATATAAATTTCATATCATTGGGTTGAGTAGTTCTTAACCAGCTTCAATAAACAGATTAATTTGACTGCGCTTATCGAGACGATGTCTCAAATCAGAGAGCCGATTGATTCATTCTTATTTTTTGTGTTAAATACTGATACCAAATTGGAAAAACTTCTTACAGTTATTTACACCATAAAGAAACAAATAAAACTCTATAACAAAAATAAAATACCGTTTTTTAAAAACACGTGCGGGGCCAGGTATGCCCCCATGGTTGGGGCATACCTGCAGACCAACGAAAAGATAGTTAGTTAATTTATACCAACTTCATAAATAAAGTATTTTATTCCTTTTCAGTAGTTTTGATATCTTTATATCGTGTAGGGTTGAAGTCGGTTTTTTTTTTGTTATAAAGTTTTTTAAGTGATGACTTGGTTTGCTTAGTATTTTGAATGTGTTGAACGTGAATTTTGTATATATCATTGCGTGCCTCAAAAACATTATTTCTTTCTTTCTTATCAATAACACATAATACATTTGTAGAAGTTATTGCGGAATTCTGTTGTTATTTAAGTAGTTGTGATTTCGGATTAAAATAATAGCTGGTATAACAGTATTCTTGCAATAGTAACACTTAGAAGGAGAGTTACGTTAAGGGACTAGAGGTATCAGTGGCAGCGTCCTTTCTGTGGAAGAGCCACCCTTCTGCGCTCACCAACCCGCCGGCCGAGCGTAGTGACTTCTGGCAAATTTCCCCAAAATGACGACACACGGCATGTAGCCGGTCGCTTATGGGGGAGGTCTTGTCTTTTAGCTGATATAACGATGGTGATGACGATTCTTTTACATGTCATAAGCCAAATATGTCTAAAATTGAGTCGACAGTAGGCTGTCTGTAGTCTGTTGACTCAATTCTAGGTATATTAAGCGTTTAAGTTTTGGTTACCTTATGTATGCAGTAGAAACCCAGTTGAAAATTTACTAGCGTTAACGCTATGCTATATTTTTTTTAAACTGCTAACTTTTAACTACTTATTTTAAGTGATGATTTTCATTTGTGAATGTGAATTTTGTCCATGTTTCTGATTGCTCAAACTAATATTTCTTTCTTATCAATGAGATTACATTTGTAGGATCTATTAGAGAATTTTATTGTTAATTGGAGAGCCTGTTGTTATTTCAAACTAAAATAATGGCTGGTGTCAAAGAAATGGTGTATTTTTAGCATGTTTTAATTTAATTCTCTATGCTTTCAATAACAAAGAAATCCCAGTAGCAGTATTTCTAGATATAAGTAAGACATTCGATATGATGTGTCATGAAAGTTTATTACACAAACTTTAACAATATGGTATGAGAGGCATTGCATATAGTTGGATTGGAAGTTACTTAAAAGGTCGAAAACAATGTAAGAAAATTAAAAAATGTGTTTCGAAACTGACAACCAGTTATCCATTAGGTCGCCTTTCTCCGTATAGTGTGCCACAAGGCAGTATTCTAGGACCTATATTGTTTGTAATATACATAAACGAACTGCCAGCCTCAACAGATCAATACACTGTTTTGTTTGCAGACGATACCACCGTCCTAACTAAAGAGAAAACGATTGATAATTCTTTAATTGTTACAACCAAAGCTTTGACAGATTTAATCGATTGGCTAGATATGAATAAATATAAAATAAATCTAAAAACAACAAAATTCTGAAGATTTTTGACATACGGTAATAATATCAAATTAAAATAAGAGACAAAATGGAATTAACTTTAAGTTATAATAATGACATATAAGAATGAACTTCTTCAATAATACATATTTTTTTTAGGAATTGTTATGGATGTGGAATGTTATGGATAGATATTGCAATTGGAAAGCTCAAGTAGATAATTTGTGTAAACAAATTCATATTAGTACTTCGGAAAATAAAAAAATAAAACAAACGTTCAATCAGCATTATTGGAATACCGTCATGTTTGATCAGTATTAAGGTATGGAATAAGCATATCAGGAAATTTAACAGATACCCAGAGAGCATTTGTAGTCCAGAAAAAAATGTATAAAATCCATTTTTTATTTAAAGTGGACCGATTCTTGTAGGCTATATATAATATATATTCAGCAAAATCTGCTTACTCTCCCATCTTTATATTTATATTGGAAATGTGAAAATTTATGAGAAAACCATTCGCTTTTTGAAAAGGATGAAAAGGCGATTTCGAAGAAAAATCGTACAGAGGCCACTTTTAGTCCCACAAAATAAACTTAAATTATGTGACAAGAATTGCCATACCATGGCAGTTAAAATGTACAATAAATTATTTGAGTTTTAATTGATTTAGAATGTAATAAAAAACGATATAACTGGTTGTATGAGAGAGATTTTTATGCCGTTCATAATTTTTTTTTTAAATTGTTCTACTATATATCTAACTTACTTATTAATTGTTTGTTTTTATTGATGTTTTTTTTTATAATGAGATTTGATGAACATGTATTTAAATTATTTATCTACTATGTTGTCTTAGAAACTCTAGCATTCTATCCGGGCATACAAATACCCACCACCTGTGTTTAAACAAAACATTATTTTATTAACCCTGCAAAGTGCTCGGAAAGACAAAAGTCTATAATATACGCGATATAATCCGTTTTAAAGTGTTTATTATAATATTATTTTCTTTTTATATTTTTTATCATCATACCAATATGTTGACGTCCACTACTGAACAAAGGCCTCCCCTAAACATAGATTTCCACAACAACCTGTTACATGCCGTGGGTTGTCATTTTGGAGGGAATTTGCCAGCACTCACCACGCTTGGCAGGCAGGTTGGTGAGCTGTATGCCTTCTAAGTAGCTACTGTTCCACAGAAGGGACGCTGCTGCCCATCCCTCTGGTTTATAGTCCCTTTAGTCGCCTTCACATCCAGAAGAGAAGATAGAGTGGTGTTATATTCCTAATCCGGACACCACACGGATAATTGTTTAGTTGGTTTTGTTGGTTTGGTTGAATTGGTTGACGTATATATGTTCAGAAAACAGTTTACCTCAGTCTTGTCAAATTATTATAACTGTCTGCAATTATCCACTGCCACAATTAATATTCTTGAGTGATAATCGCAATACTCACCACTGTTGAGATCCTTAGAATACTAGACAGTGGGTAGACTTACCTATTCAATCTCTATTCCACTTCTTCTTAATCGTTGTTTAACTACATAGGATCGTAACTACGTTTTAGCTTGCCAACTATAATTATGCATCCTATTGTTGCGATCAGCCGTTTTGTGGAGTGCGGCGGTGAGGAGTATCTCCAGTTATTCGCATATCTGATCTATCCAATGGCTCCAACCTCTAGGTCTTTTCCCTACTTTACCGGTGACCGTCACTATAGTTCAAAACGATTAAAAAAAACATATAAATCTTACAGGCACTCATGAATAATCAGACTTTAGTTGCCGCGTTCCAAGATGTAGGTTTCCTATGGAGGAGAACGGGCAAGAAACTCCACGGTTACTTTTTTAATCAAAATAGTTTTGTTACAATATTTGACTACATTGTTCTTGAAATTAAGGTTATGTGACGACAACATAGGAGAAAAGAGTCCAGTCCAATGACATTAAGTCTAACACTAAACAAGCCAGATTTTAGTATTTATTAAAGCATATGATTAAAAGCCGTGTGGTGCCGGCTCAGAATGCCGTGTGGTGCCGGCTCAGAATACCACCACCCCATCTCCTCCCGTGGGTGTCGTAAAAGTCGACTAAGGGATTAGCCGGAGGATGGGCAGCAGCGTCCTTCGTATATATTAACAACTCAACTGCGATCGCCAACCCGCCTGCCAAGCGTGGCGATTATGGCAAAACCCCCCAATGTGCCCACAACACACCCATATCGGTCGATGTGGTGATCTTTGGGGGAGGCCTGTGTCCAGCAGTGGACTTCATTCGGCCGAAATGATGATTAAATTGTCATGGCTGTATTAAGCTGACCCGTCCCAACAAACAGCACACGTAACAGCATGGCGCATGCATCAGCGTCGCTTAGCTCAACCATATTGTAGGGCAACTCAGTGACTGTATTGCGACACCACCGGAAGTAAGACACTTGAGTGAGCATGACATACCTAAACTGCCAGACAAATGTCACGTCAATTAAACAAAATGAATTAATAACCCACATGGTCCTCACACATACAGTATCAAATCTAAGTAAATAGGGAGTATAAAAAAAATATAAAGAAAAAATATATTATGTGGAGTTCTCCGAGTAATGTACGCCTATGTATGTAAATATAAATATGCGCTGCAGAAAGTTTTACGTTGAGCGCTTTCAATTCTCAGTTATTTTCACCACCATCATTTTAGCCAAAAGACCATCACTGCTTAAGCAGTTGTGTTTACACAAGCCTCCCCCATAAACGATCGGTCGCACGCCATGTGTCGTATTTTGGGGAATTTGCCAATACTCACAACGCTTGGCAGATGTGTTGGTGATTGCAGAATATTCCACAAAAAGGACGCTGCTGCCCATGGCTCTGATTTAGAGACTCACAGTCATCTTTTACGACATCCACGGAAGGAAATTTAATGGTTGGTATATTTCTACCAGACACCACACGGAAAAATTCTTTTTGGACTGAGATAGTTGTGCAGTATGCTGTTCATGATGTCTTTAGCATGGGGTGCAGCACCACATCTTCCCCTATAGAAGCAATGCAAAGCAAATATCAATCAAAACAGGAATATCACACTAAAACTACCCGCCTAACTATTTATACCTCTTAGAAATGAAAGGATAATAGTAGCAGTAACTGCAGCTATGGAAATCTAACAGCAAAGTTGGGATGCACAGCGCCGAGTAAGTTTTAATGTGTGTTCAGAGTTAAATGGAAAGCTATGCGGTTCATTCACCCGTTCATGAACGAATATAGTTGAAAGGCGAGAGATTAAATTCATTTATTTCGGCCGAATAAAGTCCACTGCTGGACACAGGCCTTCCTCAAAGATCCCCACGACGACCGAAATCGGCGTGTTGTGTGCTCATTGGGGGGTTTTGCCATAATCGCCACGCTTGGCAGACGGGTTGGCGATCTCACTTGAGTTGTTAATGTACTCGAAGGACGCTGCCCATCCGCTGGTAATCCTTTAGTCGACTTTTACGACACCCACGGGAGGAGGTGGGGTGGTGGTATTCTGAGCCGGCACCACACGGCTTCATTACGACTGCGGAAATTATCTGTAGCGGTCTGGCGGATTTATTCTACTAGTTTATAATCCGATTATATGCCGCCTGCATCTGTCTCTCGATATATATCGACTCTCAGCTATAGTCAGAGGAAGTGTTAGCAAAATGACTTGTGACGCCTCTAACTGAAAGACGAATACTTGCACCGTATGAACTGAGTATTTCGACCGCTAAACAGTACAACATAGTTACCTGGAGCAGTCTACCTAACGAATACAAAAAATCAATTTATCTACGATCATCATAGTGCATCGCACCGCACCGGGAGTCGGTGGACGTGCTGGTCGAGCTACGGGCGTTAAAGTGGCCACAGTGATGAGAAAATGGTTTTTATTCTATTTTTAATTCATTCCATACCATTTTTTTATTGGTCTTCAGTGGAAATTCTGCATGAACTTCTCCGCCCTGGGGAAGGGTGAAGGTCGGTGGACTCCTAACAACTATAACCACTGGAGCGGTCATCTTCGGCAACGAAGGGGGTCTCCAGGTCCTCGTAAGCTCACACTAGAACCGCCCATTGGTGCCACGCCTTTAGGCACGTCACGGAGGGGATGACTGGAAAGCGGTCACCACCTCTACCGGTGGGTAGGCGACTGTAAAAAGTTCGCCCCCCAGGCACTTCCCGGCGAGGATTGTAAAGGATCCTCCCAAGCCTGGCTTTGAGCTGTGCTGCGGACACGGCGGCACGTGACCACGTGCGCACCGCCGTCTTCTCGGAGGTCGCTCGGTGTGAACACGCAGACTCCCCAATCTGCGCACCCGTGACCCCACCACCATGTAGAGACTGACGCCAGAGGTTTCACACGTGTTGGACTTGGGAGCCGGGATGGTTGTTGCCCCGGCGCCGTCTCGTCCTTCTCCGTGCGGGATCGGCCCTCTCCCGATCCCGCTCCGTGGTCTCCTTCTGGAGCATGAAGTTCTCGCAGAAGGAGACCACTGCACTCCAATTTTAATGCTCTGCCAACATAGCCGACACTACTGCCGGCAAAGAGAGATCTTTCCCGAACCGATCGACCAGGATCCGCCACCCGGCCGCCCACGCCCTCGACCGTGTGCTGTGCGGTATCCTGGTCGCTTCCACAATGGTGGCACTGTGCCGTAACCTCACGTCCTATTCTGTGCAGGTATGCACGAGTTTTAGTGTACCTACTGAGTACTCATCACCGAGTACCTTTTTTTTTTTTTTTTTTTTATTGGTGCCCAGTGGAAATTCATCATGAACTTCCTTCGCCCCGGGGAAGGACGAAGGGGTATGCCGGACTCCTACCGGCTAAAACCACTGGAGCGGTCATCTTCGGCACCTAAGGGAGGCTCCAGGTCCTCGTATGATCACACTAGAGCCACCCACTGGTGCCACGCCTATTGGCACATCTCGGAGAGGGTGACTGTAAAGCGGTCACCCCCCCGGGGGGATTGTAAAGGATCCCCCAAAGCGTCCCACGGCAGCGCGTGACCACATGCGTGCTACCGTCTTCTCTTGGGTCGCTTGGTGTGGGCACGCAGATTCCCCAATCTACGCACCCGCGAACCCAGAGGTCCCCCACCTCATAGCAATGGCAGGGGTTTTCAAGCGTATCGGAATTAGGCGCCAGGGCGGTTGTTACCCCGGCGCCGTCTCCTTCTTCTTCGAGCGGGATCGGCCCTCTCCCGATCCCGCTCTGCGGTCTCCTTCTGGAGCATGACGCTCTCACAGAAGGAGACCACTGCATTCCAGTTTTCGTGCTCTGCCAACATAGCCGACACTACTGCTGGCAGAGAGAGATCTTGCCCGATCCGATCGACCAGGATCCGCCGCTCGGCGGCCCACGCAGGGCACGCCTCGAGCGTGTGCTGTGCGGTGTCCTGGTCGCTATCACAATGGTGGCATTGTGCCGTGGCCTCACGTCCTATCCTGTGCAGGTACGCGCCGAAACAACCGTGCCCGGTGAGCACCTGCGTCAGGCGGTAGGTGACGCGCTCGCTCCTTTTGAGCCAGGCTCCAAAGAGCGGCAGGACGGCCTCGACGACGCGCTTGGTTGCAAACTGCATCCGCAGGCGATGACGCCACTTTACAAGTGCGCGCCGCCGAGCTAGCCGCCGCAGCTTGTCCAACGCATCACCGAGTACCTATGTCTGTCTATGTACGTTTTGTCGGTCTTTTTACCTTATAAAATTGCAAGACTAAATTCGGTGACGGCACGGTTAAAGTAGTAGCTAAGCGATTGCCTTGCTGGGCTACATGTCGCGGGTTCGATCTCCGCACGGAATAAATATTCTGGTCTGGGTGTTAGTGTGTAGGAGATGCATGTCTGTAAACTTTACCTCGTCTGTACTGTACCAAGTCCTAGTTTGGGGAAAAGTATAGAAAAAAATTGTGTGGTTGGGGGACCCTCGTCAGGTACGAAGTTTCTTACTTGCAATAACGACACAATATAAATCCCGCGTGAATTAAAACAATAACAAAAAACCGGACAAGTGCGAGTTGAACCCGCGTGGAAAGGATTCTAAAATAGCTGAATATATTGTCTATTGTTGAATTCGGTTATGTACCAATAACTTATCCTAAGAACAACCTTAACATCATAGTTGAAAAACATGTTTTCACATAGATTCCAATTGTAAACATAACTTAGTACGCACAATATTGAAAGATTTACCATGTTATTTTTAGACCATAGACTTCTATAAGGTTTTCCCGTAATCTATAGGTAAATCCGATTATGTATATTTTTTCAAAATTTTAGGGCCATTACTTTCGGAGATAATGGGGAATGGTCAATTTTCGCCTATTTTCTTAAATAACTTAATAACTATTACTTTTAAAATGATAAAACAAATATATTTAAGACCTTCACAACAAGCCCTTTCATATAACATGTTACACGTACACAAAACTTTAATCTATATCTATTCTATATCAATAAATAAAATTGAAGTGTCTGTTTGTAATGTCAAAATAACAGCTATTTACTTAATGCATATGAAAGTATATACAGTACCTACAGCAAAAAAACATTTTTTAAATTTTTTGTCTGTCTGTCTGTCTGTCTGTTTGTTCCGGGTAATGTCCAAAACGGCTAGACCGATTTTGACGGGACTTTCACTGGCAGATAGCTGATGTTATAAGGAATAACTTAGGCTACTTTTATTTTAGAAAAATAATTATGGTACCGCGCTAAAAAAAAAACCCTTGAAATCCAATATGTATAGTCTATGTCAAGTGTCTATCCAGTGTACTCCAAATTTCTTTTAAATTAAACGCGGGTGAAACCGCGGATCCCAGCTAGTCTTAAATATTGTATATTAACCCCCAAAAGCGACCCCATATTCAAAATTTATTTATTCACGTTACACGACCGTGTTTGGGTCATAGAATCCCATATGTGCCCCAAATTTCAACTTAATTGGTCTTGTAGATTCGGAGGAAATTGGTTGTGACAAACGGACAGACAGACAGATACCTGAGTGATCCTATAAGGGTTCTGTCGTATTTTTCGGACTTTCGGAACCCTAATAAGTTTAAATAATTTTTACACGTGTTAAGAATTAGTGAGGTTATACAGCTATGACCGCGCACAATGCTTGCTGTCCGAATCTCGATAATCGCACGCACACACATACAATTGTATATAATAGAAAGAGAAAGAGAGGGAAAGGTCGCCTAACGTACCGCTTTCTCTTTACGTGACGATTTCTGCCAGTTCACTCTACTGTGAGTCGCGTAAAAGAACTTAGTTCCAAAACGAGACATAATGTATGTATTTTTCACCAGCATAAATTAATGCAAAAGCAACGTGGAAAACGTGGCCGTGTGGTGCTGGTTCAGAATACCACCACCCCATCTCATCCCGTGGGTGATGTAAAAGGCGACTATGGGATTAGCCGGAGGATGGGCAGCAGTGTCCTTCGAGTACATTTATAACACAACTGCGATCGCCAACCCGTATGCTAAACGTGGCGATTATGGCAAAACCCCCTAATTACAGAACACAAACCTATGGGTTCCAAACCTGGTCTTTGTGGTATTTTTTGGGGAGGCTTCTGTCCAGCAGTGGACGTTTTTGACCGAAATGATGATGATGATGAACTTGGAAAAATAAAACATAATTTATTAACTATCTTTACTTAAAACATAAATATAACTACTATAAATTATTTACACATACCAGTCTATCTTAGAAGGTAGTCGGTACATACTTCTCGTACACATATTTATAACAGATCTTATAAAATTATAGTAGGAACTCATAAAGACTAGAGTCATTCATAGTAACATTTTCATCAATCAATTATCATATCGTTGAAATTGTATGAGGATCACCAAGTATGTAGTCACTGCTCCTATTATCTGTAAATAAATAAATAAATTTATTCTGTAAGAAATCCCTCTCCACACTTTTTATAATAGTCCTTTACACAATCATTCGTCATGTTAGTTGGTCTCTTATTGCTGCAGGGGGTCACCGCTGCATAGTCATCCCGTCCGAGACGTGCCTAAACGCGTGGCATTAATGGGCAGGAACTCGAAATATCTACATCTAGAGCCATGTAGATATTTCGAGTTCCTGGATCATACTTCGGTGCCGAAGAGGACCTAATGGTTTTAGCTGGTAGGGGTCATGTTCCTCCGGCCTACCCCGGCGAGGAGCGATTCCGTAAAAAATATCCAAAAGGTCTAGTTAAAATAAAATGGTCTCTTATTGCAAAAGATATAGCACCACTCCATCTTCTCCCGTGGATGTCGTTAAAGGCGACTGAGTGATCCTAAACCAGAGGGATGGGCAGCACCATCCATTCTGTCCACCAAACTTCCTGCCAAGCGTGGTGAGTACTGGCAAGTACCCCCAAAAATGATGACACACGGCATGTAACAGGCTTTGTATAAAATGGGACATTCTTTGGCTGATATGATGACGATTTATTACTCCATGTTTGCAACATAGAGAACATGCCAATTTATTATACCATAGGTTTGTCATAGCTAAATTAAAATATGCAGTGTTGTGGTGCCACGGAAGTTCACGGACTCGCTTCTAAAGCACCGGTTGTGGGTTCAAAACCTAATGTAACATGCTAATGGGCGTTTTTAATGGCATATGTACTTTCTTAGTGAGATACAACTGGCTTTAAGGTTGAAGGAAAACATCGTGAGGAAACCTGGATCTCATGGTCGGAAATGAAACCAAAGCACCACGCGTGAGCAAGCGTCAATGCTCGATCCTTTAGTCTCTGAAAGAAAAGAGGCCTTTCCCTATAGTGGGAAATCTTTTTTAAATATATTTTTATAGGTCATCTGTAGAAATTCAACATGAACTTCCTCCGCCCCGGGGAAGGGTGAAGGGATATGCCGGGCCCCTACCGGCTTAAACCTCTGGAGTGGTCATCTCCGGCACCGAATGGGGGCTCCAGGTCCTAGTAAGATCACACTAAAGTCGCCAATTGGGACATCTACATTGCTTATATTTATCTAAAGACATTATAATAAAACAATTTTAAACGGATTAAATCGCGTGTATTATTGAGTTTTGTTTTTCCTGACGTTTCGAACACTTTGCAGGGTTCGTGGTCGCAGGATGACTAAGGTGACAAACCCAACCATTTTGTTTGATTTGGTCATCCTCAAGTCGTCGCGAAAGAGAACCGTTTGGTACCAAGAATGTTTCGTGAGGCTATTGAATTTAAAAAAACATCCTAATTTTAATAGAGAAGATGGTTGGCAGGTACCACCTGTTTGGAATCCGGTTATTAAATTAATAAAATCCCAACACACAACACCACACTAAAAAACATCAAGACACTGTGAGCGATTACTGCGTGCATCGAAACAATTTTTGATTAGTTTTGTACGGTAGATAAATTTTTTTTAAATCTGTAACGACGCTTGTCATCCTGCGACCACGAACCCTGCAAAGTGTTCGAAACGTCAGGAAAAACAAAAATCAATATTACACGCGATTTAATCCGTTTAAAATTGTTTTATTATAATGTGTAATAATCGCGAAAACCTAAGACATTACTATTTATCTATAGAGTCAAATCTTACCCAAAATATTATAAACACTGAAAATACTAGATTTTCTACAGCTCGTTAAAACAAAAATACATGATATATCTACTAACAGAAGCCACCAGCGGTCTATTAAGCGTGCACATTCCCATCGGCGCGTAGCTGACGGATTGCAGCAGCAGCTGGCGGGAGAATACCTCCAGCCTCGACGGTAACACGCCAGTAGATGGCGCTGACGACATCAGTCTGCATACAAGCCCCTCAGTTCTTTTGCCCTGGTACATTGAATTTAGATTTTTTAATCATCATTTCGACTGAATAAAGTCCACTGCTGGACACAGGCCTCTCCCAAAGATATACGACCGGTATGGGTGTTGTGTGCTCATTCACAAGACCCCCGTCTTGCCATGATCGCCACGCTTGGCAGACGGGTTGGCGATCGCAATTGAGTTGTTAATGTACTCGAAGGACGCTGCTGCCCATCCTCCGGTTAATCCCTTAGTCGACTTTTACGACACCACGGGATGAAATGAGGTGGTGGCATTCTGAGCCGGCACCACACAGCATATTTTAATAGCTTAACACTTTTTTTTTTCATTCATATCAGCCGAAGACTCTCTACTGCCGGATAAAGGACTCCGCAATAGATTTCTACAACGATATAATAAATACTAATAAATATAATATAATAAATAATATAATATAAATAATATAATATAATAAATATATATAATATCCTATCGGCCATTTATACGTCCACTACTGAACAAAGGCCTCCCCCATAGATTTTCACAACTGTGTCATCATGTTGGGGGGTATTTGCCAATACTCACCACGCTTGGCGGGCGGGTTGGTGAGCGCAGTATCGCTGCCGTTTCCCTGAAGAGACGCTGCTGCCCATCCCTCTGGTTCAGATTCCCTTAGTCGCCTTTTACGACATCCGCAGGAGGAGATGGAGTGGTGCTATATTCTTAATCCGGACACCACACGGATTAACCGGGGGTATAATATAATATAATACTAATATAATAAAGCTGAAAATTTTGTTTGTTTGAACACGCTAATCTCTGGAACTACCAGTCGGATTAGAAAAATTCTTTTCACATTTGATAGTCTGATACTTCATGAAGGTTATAGGCTGTTTAACATCACGCTACGATACATAGAAGCCGAGCAAAAAGAAAAATGTCTAAAAGAACACTCAGCGGAAAACGAAGTACTCGTAATAGCACGGGTGGGTGATGCGACGCGGTGGGTCGGGGGCCGAAGGCGGCCGCCCGACGACAACCGAACATTACCGAGAAGAGCCGAACTGTGAAAATCAGTATATACTAATCCCACACGATAATATGACTCAAATATTGTCTATGCCACACTTGGCTATGCAAGTACGCTTAATATTTTCTATGTCCTCGCATAGTTGGCGCCCCCGTCGGCATGAATCACTTAGCAAACGCCTTTCGCTATTCGGTAGCCTACAATAGATTTGCGCGCGCACTCACTATACTTATAATACACAGTCATATTTCATTATTGTAATCAAATTTATTGTAATTATTACTGGGAAGAAATTAGATTATTTATCAATAATTTAGAGTACTTCGGCATAGACACTTGACATAGAGTATATATGTTGGAATTTATGGGTTTTATTTATTTTGCGCAGAACCCTAATTATTTTTCTAAAATAAAAGTTGCCTTAATTAATTCTTATAACATCAGCTATCTTCCAGTAAAAGTCCCGTAGAAATCGGTCCAGCCGTTTCGGAGATTAGCGGGAATAAACAGACAGTCAGATAAAAAATTCAAAATTGTTTTTTTACTCTAGGTGCCGTATATACTTTCATATGCATTTAGTAAAAAGAACAAACAGAAACAGACACTTCAATTTTATTTATTTGTTCAACCAACAGTCTAATTTATTTTCTATATCCTGGCAGACATATTACTCGTTCATAACAGTTCTTCATTCTCCCACTCCCGCATAATATCATATAATTATGGTTATCCGGTAAAAGTCAAAGTTTGTACTCGTTTACCATATTCAGGGTCGTTTGGCGCAGTGGCTGATATAGTCGGATGTTGCCAATCACTGAGCTAAAACCGGATAAGTAATCACAGTACATTTCTCGTAGTATAGGACGCTATTGCCCGAGTGGGATCGGGAGAGGGCCGATCCTGCTTGAAGAAGGAGACGGCGCTGGGGAAACAACCGCCCGGGCGCCTAATTCACGCCTGAAACCCGTACACTTATGCCGTCGCTACACGCTGTGCACGCGCCGCCGTAGCACTGCACAGCGCACAGGGACGCTTCAGGGGATCCTTTACAAACCCCCCGGGGGGTGACCGCACTACAGTCACCCTCTCTGAGAGGTGCCTACGGGCATGGCACCAGTGGGCGGCTCTAGTGTGATCATACGAGGACCTGGAGCCCCCTTTAGGTGCCGGAGATGACCACCCTAGTGGTTTTAGGAGTCTTTCGTCCTTCCCCGGGGCGGAGGAAGTTCATGAAGAACTTCCACTGGGCCCAATAAAATAAATAATAATAGTTTAAAAAAACTAAAAAAACACGCTAGGTTGTGCTGAACTAAGTGCCCGAAAGAGCAAGTCTGGAACCGCACGCATGCGTAGTTCGCGCACTAGCTCTGTCTCTCTTACTCGCATGCAAAGGATGCGGAAAGAAATTAATTAATCCTGGCGAATCTAATTAGGATAATCGGATATTTTGATCGGATTATTGCATTGTCATCGACCTTTGACAGGTGTGCAAAGTTTGAATCAAATCTGATCGTTCAAAGTAGGGCAAAATCGAGCTCAAAGGAGTCGGTTACAAACAAACATACATACAGGTGAAGCTAATAAAAGCGTGTTAAAAAGGACGCTATTGCCACGACTCAATCCCTCATTTGTCTCATACAACAAACTCAGGAAAACGGAGAAAAAGAGTTCCCTGCCTAAATCATAATCTTCTCTTTCTGGTGTCGTTAGTGGCCAACTTTGTGTCAGAGTTGTTCAAGCCTCTCAAATGCCTCCGACTTAGCTTAACGACTGCCGTCTAATGACAACAACCTGGACTGAGGGTTTTACGTGTCCTCTAAAGCACGGAGATGGTCAGTTCAAATACCACTAAACGGTCACCCATCCATAGACTGACCGCGCCGTTGCTTAACCTCACCGACGTATACCGATCAGTGCGCCTCTCACAATAACAACGACGTACCTCAATGATGGTATAATGTCCAGGCTCAACAACGACGATCATGCGCAGCATGTGTGTCATGCACCACAAGAACTGCAGTACTAGGAAGTGGACCCGGTTCGTCGATACAACTGCAACATTGAGAAACAAGCTTTAATTTGTTACTGTTGTCATCATTCATTCATCATTTAAGCCGGAAAACGTCCACTGCTGGACAGAAGCCTGCCCCAAAAATTACCACAACGACCGGTATGGGTTTGTGTTGTGTGCTCATGGGGTTTTGCCGTAGACGCCACGCTTGGCAGACGGATTGGTGGTCGCAGTTCTTTTATAAACCCGAAGGATGCTGCTGCCCCTCCTCCGGCTAATCCCAAGTCGCCTTTTACGACACCCACGGGATGAGATGGGGTGGTGGTATTCTTAAGCCGGCACCACACGGCAAATCATTAATGGACTGGCCAAACCACTGTCCATCAGATTATCGACCACTATTTTTAATCCCTTTCATTCTCCGTAGGATCATTTATCGTGAATTAAGAAAACAAATCTACTCACTTATCTCCATAATCAGGAAGTATGGCGTGACTATAAGGTGCAGCAGTGTGGAGATGAGAATGACAATCAGAGGCAAGCCATAGCTGTCATCTATGCTGTTCACCACCTCGCACAGCGTGCCGTGGAGGGAGGCGAGGCGGCGGACTGCGTCGCACGGCGACACGATGAGGCGGGGCTCGCCGCTCACTGAAAGAAGCGACACTGTTTGGGATGTACCACTCAAGAATAAAAGCACAACGGAAACTGGGTGGGAATTAGTCATATAGTTAAATACATCATACTTATAAATATGTACAGTCGGTACTGTCACTCATTAATCTAATCTATATCTTTGGTATAAACCATAGATCATCATTATATCAGCAATAAAATGTATACTGCTGAACAAAGGCCTTCCCCACAGACGACTGGTTACGTGCCGTGTCGTAATGTTGGAGGGAATTTGCCAGTACTCACCACGCTTGGCAGGCGGGTTGGTAAGCGCAATATGGCTTCTGTTCCCCCTTTTTTTTTTTTTTATAGTTGCCCCACACTAGGATTTCTCCTGTGTCGTGGGTGCGTTTACAAACATAAATTCCACACACACCCGGAACAAATACCTGCAGATCATACAATAAAATGGGACGCTGCTGCCCATCCCTCTGCTGTAAAGACCAGAAGTATAGATCTACCTGTGTATAACTCGCTCTCTGTTCTCCCGTATGTAGGTTGGACTATACGCAGATTGTAATAGTTTCTGTATTTTAATAAAGCACCACTCGCCGGTATCACGTTAACGTGATTGCGGCGGTTGGTGCCGGCTACGAATAGCACCAACCCATCTCATCCCGTGGGTGTCGTTAAAGCCGACTAAGGGATTAGACGGAGGATGGGCAGCAGCGTCCTTCGAATACATTAACGACTCAACTGCGATCGCCAACCCGCCTGTCAAGCGTGGGGATTATGGCAAAACCCCCCAATGAGCACACAAAACACCGATATCGGTCGTTGTGGTGATATTTGAGGGAGGCCTATGTCCAGCAGTGGACTTTATTGGGCCGAAATGATAACGTGATTAATTTATATTGCTTCGCAATTCAGAATGAAAACAGATTTTACTGGTCTCACCTCATCAGCTGAACAGATGCCATCCCAAATATTTCTACCATAGTGTGGCCGTTTTGGAGGGAGTTTGTCAGTACATTTACTACAAGTAGCTATCCTTTTTATTATTTTGTATAATATAAAGCATATGTATTAAAAATATTGTATGACAGACTAAGGTGTTGCTGGAGCGTTTGTTGCGCTGATTCTTCTCCCCAGCTTAAACTCTAGGAAGCGGTGAAGGGTGGGTTTATATGGGTCCTGTCTCATGTTAAAGTTCAGAAAGAACATTTCTTTTGTCTCATTTTCAATAAACGCTATTTCATTTCATTTCATTTTATCACGCTTCACAGGCGGGTTAGTGAGCGCAGTATGTCTACTATTCCATAGAAGGGATGCTGCCCATCCCTCTGGTTTAGAGTACCTTTTAAAACATCCACGAGAGGAGGGAGTGGTACAAATAATTTAAAAACTAATAAAATGCACGTTTAACTACAAACTAAACCAGATCCCTTAGATTCTATAAACTACGTCAACAGTTACTTTGCTAACATCGGAAGTCAATTGGCCAATAGCATCCAATGCAGGTTACAAAGAAATGAAATCGAGCTAGCTAGAACATCGAGATCGACCAACTCAACACCTCAATCGTTTGTCCTATTAGCAACGGATGAAAGGGAAGTTAAGCAAACTATAATGAATTTAAAATCATCCAACTCTAGTGGATGGGACGGAATACCTTCAACATTATTAAAATTAGGTGCTGAGGTTCTTGCAATGCCGATTACTATGATCTGTAATCTGTGCTTTGCGAAAGGCGTCTTTCCAACAGGGCTTAAAAAATCTGTTATAATTCCCATTCATAAGTCTGGGGACAGGGGCTGTGTCTCAAATTACAGGCCAATTTCCTTACTACCATCTCTATCAAAGGTGATCGAACGGATTATTAACTCAAGGCTAAAGAACTATCTAGAGTCTAATAATCTTATCTCAGCAAACCAGTTTGGATTTAGGGAAAAAATGTCTACATCTAATGCTGTAAACAAGTTAATATCTTTTGTAGTTAACGCAATGGATGGAGGAGATAAAGCGATTGGCGTATTCCTTGATCTAGCAAAGGCATTCGACACGGTTTCTGTCCCCATACTTCTAAAGAAGATTGAGAGCATTGGTATTCGGGGCCCCACCTTGGCACTATTTACGGATTATTTGTCAAAAAGGACACAGTGTGTTAGAATGAATGGTTGCATAAGTCATCAAACAAATGTCTTATTCGGGGTGCCTCAAGGCAGTATTTTAGGGCCTACCCTATTTCTAATATTTATAAATGACTTATGTAACCTTCATTTGATGCACGGGCAAATAATTACCTTCGCGGATGACACAGTGCTCCTGTTTAGGGGTCGCTCATGGAGTGAAGTAAACAGATTGGCCAATCAAGGCTTTGCCCTGGTAACCACGTGGCTAGATCGTAATCTCCTTACACTAAATGCCCAAAAAACTAAGTACATTACCTTCAGCATTCGAAATAACACCCAACCTCCTGTAAATTCCTTATATATCAAAGCACATACATGCAACTCGCCTAGATCTTGTACCTGCTACGATCTCACCAAAGTATCATCGATTAAGTACCTAGGAGTAATTATAGATCAAAACCTAAATTGGAAAGAGCATATTGATACCCTGACGATTCGCATTAGAAAACTCGTTTATATATTTAGAAACATCCGCAATTTATGTCACCCTAGCCTGCTACTGACGGTCTATTTTGCTCTAGGCCAATCAATACTTACATATTGCATCACCGCATGGGGAGGAACATCAAAATCCACAATAATTAGTTTAGAAAGAGCACAACGCGCTATTCTTAAAGTGATGAGTTGTAGACGATTTCAATACCCTACACATTCGTTATATAAGGACATGTCTGTCCTTACGGTCAGACAATTATTCATAAAGAATACTATCCTGTTGCAACATAAAACATCACCAGACTTCACAAAAAGACGCAGAAAGGACCTGGTATATTCAGTTCCAAAATGCAAGACAGCTTTTGCCAATAAATTCTTTAACTATCTTGGACCACATTTATACAATCAGTTGTCTAAGATCATCAATTTACGTGACTACACTGCTTATTTCTGCAAAAAAATGATAGATAAATATCTCATCGAAATAAACTATGAAAATACAGAAAATTTACTGGTAACCCTTACATAAATAATTAATCAATAACATAAACACGCATCCATTCGCATATACACTCACACGCATATTAAATATAATGTTAATTTCTCGTCATATTATGATACATAAAACAACATAAAACCTATCAAAGATTACATAAATAGTACAGGTATAGGTGGGATACTGCTGCCTAAACTATTTACGAACATTATATATATATATACAAACATGCACATACTATGCATTCACGCTCAACACAAATACACCACATCCCAACAAATACGCTCAAAGAATACATTTAAAGTATATAATATCTAACATGTAAATGTAACGTATACTTTTATTATCTTAACATGATATACTCGTATATATAAACATTTTAGTGATATGTAAGACACTTTTTTTTGTTAAAATAAACATCTACAGAAAAGAACAATACCTATTTTTATCTATAATTTTTGCATATACTAAACTTAATTTGCAACTACCTACTACAGACCATACCACGATTATCACCAAAAAATACAATAATCATATAACCACAACTGTCACGGTATTTTATAACAGACATCTATTGTTTTATGAACTGCTTACATTTTAATATCCCATTTTTGCTGTTACTTTGTTTTTGAGGGCGAGGAAGACGGTCCTACCGTGATACAGTTTACACTAGTACGGAGGACAGTGTGAATCTAGCTCAAACAACCGTACAATTCGTATAGTTTATAACTAAGATACTGTTTATGTAACTATTCACTTAAAACAAGTCACCGAAACATTGTATTTTAAATTTATAAGGTTGTATTTGGATGTTGTTAATAAAAGTTATTATTAAAAAGTTATTATTAATTACGCGTGGTGACCGGACTACACACGCAATTTAACTGGTGTAGTGTTTTGTATTTCCACTCTAGATTAGGCTACCTTCACTCTTTCTGTGGGTGTTGTAACAGCCGACTTCTTGATTTAGTCAAAAAGATAAGCACTATGGCCTCTGGGATAAAAACATCTTGTCTACTGTTGCGACAACAATACGTAGCACATACAAAATTCCTTAATCTTAGTTCTTCATTAGGAAGTCAAGTTTAACTATTGATCAGAAATCTTACCTGTTCTCTTCATAATGACAACCTGTTCCCTGCTAGTCGTGGAGTCCACCAGGAGACTGACGTTGGCAGACCGCTGGGAGTCAGCCGGTGCCACTCGAATAGCATAGATGTTCAGAGGCGACGCGCTCTTGGGTTTCTCCACTAAAACGAAGTGAATGTCGAAGTATACAATATGAGCGAATTTAGAGTTGTTAGCTAAAACATTGTCCAGCATTATTTTCACAAAACTCTTCTTACAATTCCATTGTAAAATAGACGGACTATTTTGACATATTTTAAAAAGAGCATCTATGAGTTTGCCGTGTGGTGCCGGCTACGAATAGCACCAACCCATCTCATCCCGTGGGTGTCGTAAAAGTCGACTAAAGGATTACCCGGAGGATGGGCAGCGTCCTTCGAGTACATTAACAACTCAACTGCGATCGCCAACCCGCCTGCCAAGCGTGGCGATTATGGCAAAACCCCCCAATGAGCACACAACACACCGATGTCAGTCGTTGTGGTGATCTTTGAGGGAGGCCTGTGGCCTGCGGCGTGTAAGCCGACATAGCTGAAAGGGTAGCTGAAATGGCAATGGACGGGGCACATAGCTCGTAGAACTGATGGCCGTTAGGAAAAAGGTTCTTGAGTGGAGACCACGCACCGGAAAACGCTGCGTAGGATGGTGGTAGTGAGATGGACAGGTGAACCTGGTGAAGGTCGCTGGGAGCCGTTAGATGCGGGTGGCATGTACCCAGTCGTTGTAGAAATCTATGGGGGCCCTTATTCATGTACCAGTGGATATCTATTTATTTATTTATTTATTATTTATGTACACACAATAATAGAAAAATACAGAATATTTAGAAAAACTTAAGTACATAGGTACTGCTTATTTCTAAAGAAATTTCTGCCAGCAGACCTGCGACAGGATAGTGTAATTTTAAATGAAGACACAGTGTGTAACAGCACTAAAAATAAAGAAGAAACCGATAAAAAATGAAAAATAATAATAATTACAAACAACAGATATACATTATAATGGTAAAATACAAAAATAAAATGACTACAAATAGACTAATACATATACTTTGATAATATTATAAAGACTCTTTAACGCGTTTTTTGAAAACAGATATAGATTTGGATTCACGTATGTTAGGCGGAAGCGAGTTCCACAGTCTTACTGCATGAACAGAGAAGGAGTAGGAATAGTAATTGGTTTTATGGGGTGGGAATTGTAAAAGGGATCTAAGGTGGGACCTGCAAGGGGCATCAGGAGCTCTAACATACGAAAAACGCCCTCGCAAGTAGGAAGGGTATGTAGGGTTGTGAAGTATGTTGTAGAGAAGACATAATAGACATATCCTTTGGGTAATATGAGTATAAAAGCAGTGTGTAACAGCACTAAAAATAAAGAAGAAACCGATAAAAAACGAAAAATAA
This sequence comes from Diloba caeruleocephala, assembly GCA_947459985.1. Taxonomy (NCBI): domain Eukaryota; kingdom Metazoa; phylum Arthropoda; class Insecta; order Lepidoptera; family Noctuidae; genus Diloba; species Diloba caeruleocephala. The sequence goes on along the minus strand of OX381623.1, from coordinate 18,731,630 downwards.
TAATAATTACAAACAACAGACATGCATTATAATGGTAAAATACAAAAATAAAATGACTACAAATAGACTAATACATATACTTTGATAATATTATAAAGAGAGGTAATGCTCTTTAACGCGTTCTTTGAAAACAGATATAGATTTGGATTCACGTATGTTGCCTAACACATAAGAAAGAAGACATAATAGACATATCCTTCGGGTAATATGAGTATAAAAGCCAGTCAATAGTACCAGGGATCGAGACATGTCTGGCAGTAAGTGCAAGCACGTCGTTCACGGCTGTAAAACGCGCGCGCACTGACAGTGCAGTGAATGCGAACTGAAGCTCCAGGATCATCACCACGAACCAGAGGAGATAGAAGCCTATGTAGTTCGTCACTACGTCCCCTGAAACAGAAATAAAGGATAGTGTTACATACAGAAGATCAAGAGAAATAGTTTATTTTGATTTGGAATACATTCTTAAGGTTTTATACTGAAGAAAGAGCCTATTACGAACTGTTTAGACAGTACTATTCTTCCATGGTTTGTACCTTACCTCGTCAACGGAATAGGGAAACCAGTATTTGTCTTCTATAAATAATACTATCAGCTAACTAAGCTACTGGTCACGCTCCGCCATTTGCACAGCACACCGCAATATGAGTCTCCAGTAGGATCTATTTTTTAACAGTAGTCTATCCTCCGCCTTAGGAGGTAACCTGTTTACTATCATCTTCTACGAGATGCGCTTATAGGGACACCAATGACCGTTATTGAGATGCCGGCGCCCCCTTTTTGGTACCAAAGATGACCGTCCAGGTGATTTTAGTCGGCATAAATACCCTTCGCCCCTCTCCCCAGGGCCGTTGGAGGGTGCAAGAGCATTAGAACCCGGTAAAAAACTAACTGGATCATGGATACTAATCCAACTGACATGATTGATCTCTTATGCATTATAATAAAACACTTTTAAACGGATTCTATCACGAATATTTTAGATTTTTGTTTTTCCTGACGTTTTTTTTAAAATCTGTAACGACGCCTGTCACCTTAGTCATCCTACGACCACGAACCCTGCAAAGTGTTCGAAACGTCAGGAAAAACAAAAATCTAAAATATACGCGATAGAATCCGTTTAAAAGTGTTTTATTATAATGTGTAATACTCGCGAAAACCTAAGACATTATTATGATCTCTTATGTCTAGTCCAATATACGAAAACGGATCGTTCTACATACCAATAGCAATATTTGTTACTACAGTATCACAGGGCTCATAACCTGTTTTATCAGCGAAGACTACCAACAAATCGGAAGGTATGGAACCTATCCATAAGTACATATAAGGATTTGATTTCCACTACGACATCCATGGAAAGAAATAGTTGGTAGCGTCTATCCAGGGATCTCATCTACGCTAAAATTGCAAGCCAAAATCTCAATTTGTTTTACAAAGTGGGTAATGCATACATTCTCTGTCCAATTTCTTGGCCTGCAACGTATAGAACGTGAAGTCATCAGCGATGAGGACTGAGAAGAAGATGAGGATGGCCAGTATGAGGGCACACAGCTTGCGTTCCGTCGCGACAGTGTACTGCCCACCTATGCTGGTGTCCACCTGGAATTCAGAAATATTCCCTTATAAATACTAGAAGAAAAGATTTTTTGGAATGTCTTTTATTTTCATCATTTTCTTATGGGCTTAGAATAAGTAAACGTTGAATGACTCAAAGATTTCAAAAGCATTAGTCTAGCACTTTTCTTGCGCTACTTCTTCCTTCGTTTAGTCATTTCGGTAAGAAAGGATTTGCCGGTCAGCAATGATATTATCGAGGCTGGATAACGAGAGTGCGCCAAACGTATTTATACACTTTTGACGACACGTTTGCAGCGGCTGATATAGTCGGCTGCTGCGCTCCGGGTCGCGGCTTCAATTCCCGCACGGAGTTATTTGCATGACGGTTGTTCTGAGTCTGGGAGTATTGTGTGTACAATTTGTGTCTGTAAACGCACCCACGATACAGGAGAAATTGTAACGTGGAGCCAATGTTGAACAAAAATTGGTGAGTGAACGTCTGTGAACTAATAACAACGCATTACGATCACCTATCTCTTTACCTTCTTTAATGTGGTCAGGGTTGTTCAAGCTGCCCAAAGGGCTCAGATTTGGCTCAGCAACTGCCGTCTAATAACAACAACTGGGATCGACGGTTTTACGTGCTCTCCGAAGCACGGGGACGCTCAGTTCAACTACGACTATGCGATCACTCGTCCATGCACTGACTCGCCGGTCGTTTACCGGTAACTGAGTACAACTGGCTACTAACTATGAGCATCTCTATTAATCTGATCACCAAGAATGGTGATTATGGGAATTTCTTTCACAACCATTCATTAAATAGGTCCAGTACAGTGGTATTCTACAAATCTCCACATCTTACCGAAGCGATATTCTCCATAAACTTAAGCATATTCCTCATCCTCATCGGCGCGCCGTACACTCCTGCGCCGGCAGTCGCGACCACAACCAATACGTCACACGTTGACACCACCTGCGACATTTTTGATGACATGCGCACCGAGAACTCGACTCCCACGCTGATCTCCGCGGCGAGACCGAATAGCGTGATTATTACTGGAAGGAGATAATAAATTATTAATTATATACCCCCCTATAGACGACAGTATTTGCCAGTACTCATCAAGCTCAACAAGTGGGCTCGTGAGCGCAGAATGGCTGCTCTTCCACAAAAGGGATGCTGCTGTCAATCCCTCTGGTTACCCTTAGTCGCCTTTTATGACAGTAATAGGAGATGGAGTGGTGCTGTATTGCCACTGAAAATTACTTATTTATGAATCACAAATTTACGATACCACTGCGCAAAGGCGCACCCTTTTCTCGAATTCAAAAGTTATAAGCAACACAATACAGTATAAGATAAAAGAATAGAATACAAGATTGTTGATTTACTTATGATCCATGCATGTACTAAACGAACTATAATACTTAAACACAGGTTTCACAATACAGTACACTTACCGAGCACGGTGACGAGAATATAGCTGTACACACACATAGGCCCAGATATGCTGACCGTGAAGCCATTGCTGTGAGACTCGAAGCGTAAGGGCGCCAGACCGAAGAAACTGGATATCTGAAAGTGGATAGTGTACATACTTTTATAATTCATTCAACTCTATTTTATTTTTTCTGGCTGTTTGCCGTGTGGTGCCGGCTTTGCCGTGTGGTGCCGGCTTTGCCGTGTGGTGCCGGCTCAGAATGCCACCACCCCATCTCCTGCCATGGGTGTCGTAAAAGTCGACTAAGGGATTAGCCGGAGGATGGGCAGCAGCGTCCTTCGAGTACATTAACAACTCAACTGCGATCGCCAACCCGCCTGCCAAGCGTGGCGATTATGGCAAAACCCCCCAATAAGCCCACAACACATCCATATCGGTGGTTGTGGGGATCTTTGGGGGAGGCCTGTGTCCAGCAGTGGACTTCATTCGGCCGAAATGATGAATGATGGCTGTAACATTAGCATAAATTCCCCTGCTCTTTCGCTATTTAAGCACACTGTCTTGCTCAAGGTGAAATAGCAACCATTTTCACAGAGGGACATGATCCATGGGTCAGGTTCTCGAGAACTTCGTGGTACTCTTAAGACATGCAACAAGGGAGCTGGAGCGTAGCTCTAAGGGGATAGTGGCAGCTAAAATATGACTTTAAACAATTCTTTAGAAGGTTTAATCTCTACCTTAGGTATTAAGGCAATCATGCACAATTCAATGGGACAGACTGTCGGTAGTCTGGCGAAGGAAATTCCATGTAGAATTTTCAGTGCACACCAGTAAAAAAAAAATAAGGCTGTCGGTAGTCAGTAACATAGGCTCCGACTCAGAAAAAACTTGTGTCTTGTGGTAAAGACAGTTGAATTGTGCCGCTGACTACAAGCTGAGCAGCTAGGAAAGGATCTAACTCAAATAAAAATATAGAAACTCGACCAGCACTTCATCATCATCATGTCAGTTAAAGGACGTTCACTGCTGCCTCCCTTTTTGGGGAAAATTTGCCAATACTCACCACGCCTGGCAGGTGGGTTGGTGAGCGCAATATGGTTACTGCTTCACATGAGGGACGCTTTTGCCCACCTATTTGGTTGACAATCCCTTTGTCACCTTTTAAGACATCCTTAAAATGTTGACACAGTTGAGGAAATCTATAGGGGAAACCTTTGTTCAGCAGTGGACTTCCTCTGCCTGATATGATGAAACAGAGAATAATTAAATGTCATGATACAAATGAGTATATTTTGAAAAATTGAGTTAGGACGCCTCACACTTTAAGGGCAGGCAGTGTTATTATTGTTGTGACATTATGATACTGTCTGTATAGTACATACCTACACACGATGTCTTACCCTGAGAATGAAGGCATGTGCCCCACCGACCACGCAGTGCGTGGCGCGGTTGGCTCGGGGATCCGACTCCGTCGGGACTGGCGCGGCCGATACTCCCTCCACCTTCGCTGACTCCACGCCTAAAGATAAAACATAATTATTCTAATTAAAAACAGAATTTTGAAACTAATTGTAAAATTTTAATTTAGGTTAATCATTTGAAATACAATTCAACTCTTTACTGTACACCAGAAATAAATAAAATAGGATCCAATACAGAAAATAGCACACC